>CM075852.1:18813796-19202024 GCA_037975125.1 Latrodectus hesperus | reverse complement strand
ATCAGCTCTAGAAGGCTGTCGATAATTAAGGAAAGTATTTGTTGGTTCGAATATTAAAAATTAGTACAGAATTTTTATATTTTGAAGAACATTTATTACCTACACTATGTAAATATCATGCTACATCTCTCCGCTAAAAATAATTTGATTTAAAAAAACTAACTTATTTTATTAATAATTATGAAGCAAAAGTTATAATTATTAAAATTTAAAACCGATGTATACACACTAATTTTTAGTTAGGAAAATAGACACGATTAAAATAATATGTATAAGTTATTGAATTCCTAAATTAATCTATAAAATGCTTTCCTTTTTTCTTAGAAAAGGAAAAGAAAAAGGAAAAAAATTTTTCTTAAAAAAAATACTTTATAGGCGTGTGAACTTCCGGAACTGAGAATTTTAAACTTTTAAAGGACAAAGGAGCACATTTCTTCGCGTTTTAATTTACAAAACATATCACGTTTAGGCGTAATGGTAGGGCCGTGTTCTTCATAGCAAAAGGTCTCGGATTCGATTCCACACACTATTTATCAACAAGAGATGCTGATTGAGCTTCCACCTTCTGCATGCAGACATGTCAGAACAAATGCTTTTAAGATTTCAGGGTTTTCTCCTTCGCGACCCATGAATATCACACTCTATCTATTAAATTTCCTCAGCATTGATGATTGTTAAAACTTCTTTCAATCAACATTAACAAATTATAGTAATGAAGTAAGAAAAATTCTAAGTTATGTGGAATAAAATTTTGGTTTGCTAAGGGTTCTATCCTTTCTAATAATTAATCATAGTACAAATTTGAGAAAATTATTACATTTTTCCTGTTTTATCCTTTGAAATTGATTGATACACAATTGAAAAATCTGTTAGTTGCTTGCAGATTCATTTATTTTTGGCAATAAATCACAATCTGGTATTTTTGCAGTGAGAAAATCACCGGCGAAGAAGGACATACGAACACAAAAGACAATAGCATGTCTACACAATTTCACATGTATAATGTATCTCATTGTAATCATAAACAGTTAAATTAGATATCAGATGCCATGAAAAAAATTGCATAACGGTAATCTTAAGAATGAAGCCCAGAAGCTTTGTGGTGGCGTTTTACGTTCCCAAGGCATATGTTCGAGGTTTCATCTCTTCAGTGCTTCGATAAACTGAATACCAAGCATGCTTGGGAAGTAAACACTGGAGGTCTCGCGCTAAGCTGACCACGCTTCGCACCCCAGGGCCTCTCTGTCAAGAAAACAGAGATGGACACTGCAGGCCTTGGCTCACATAGGCTGTCCTGCCAGAGAGTTTCTTAGAGTAATCTTAAAGATAGATACTGATCATACAACCAATGTGAATTTTTAGTATTTGCTCGAATTCCTTCTTGTAATTTCGAAGCAAGCACTTTTGTTATAATATGTTTGCACTAAATCTTTGAGAACTGTAGTCTTTTCTCTATTTTTTTCTTGTAACTGTATACTTCAACAGAACAATATGTGCTTGTATGTGGCTTCAGATGCAAGAGATTTTTTTTTGAGACCTTGAACTTCCTTAATTTTCTGACCAACTTGTTCTAAAAACAGACTTCGCATCCCGTATGTTTGGTAGTTGACTGAAAAAGGACTAATTTGGAATACGTTGTGTTATCAATTTTGATAATATGTTTGAGAAGTGTGGGTAACCCTTACAATCAATGATTTTTTCCTGTTCACCTGTGGTATGTTTAACAACAATCGTTGTCAATAGTGAATTCAACAGCTTTTAAATTGACTAATTTGGCTAATTTTTAATAGTCTTATTCACATTATAGAAATCGAGCCTTTAAAATTTGTGTAAGTTTTTAGTAGTTCCTCCGTGAGTGAAAAAAACGAATTGTAGCATAACAAAAAACTAAAGTATTTCCCATGATATCTCTTATCTTTTTTCAGTTGGTTTTTTTGATAACCAAGAGTATATAGGTAATAATTATATCAGGGTAATAATTATTAATTCAATTACTTATATTTATGATATTCAAACGAATCTTTTAGTACTAGCCAGGTTAAAAAGATTCCTATGTAATTTAATGTATATATATATATATATATATATATATATATATATATATATATATATATATATATATATATATATATATATACATTGTTGGTTTAAAATAATCCTTAATTGAAACATTTATGCCCTGAATATTTTTATATTTTAGTTAATATTCTTATTTGTATATGAATTATAAATAAGACATAATATGAACATTATAATAAGACATAATATATAAGATAAATAAGATGAATTACATTTAAGAAATATTATTTTTGATCTATATTATATAGAAATATTATTATTATAGATGAATTATACTTTTTTAAACTAATGTGAAGCATTATATTTAAGAATCTTTCATAAAATAATTTTTGAAAAAATATTTATTTCCTTATATATTTGTGGTAATAAATTATTTAATAATAGTTAAAAACATTAATATAACTATTATTATATATTATTAATCTGATATTAACTATATTAAATAATTATTTAATAATAGTTAATATCACATTTAATTTTAGTTGCTTTACTCATTATACAAAGAAAAATTTTCAAGATGAATCATAATGATCGTTATTTATTTGAAGCAAATAAGTAGCTTTTATCATTTTAATTAATAGTAAAACCATCAATTATATAGTTATTATTTAAAGATACTGTAAAACTATTTATTTTTACGTTTTTAATTTCATCTTCATAAATTTTCTTGAAATTAAACTTTTAAGCCTAGTATCAATTAGAATAATATTAGTATTAATCTCTCTAAGCTTTTTAAGCTAGCTCTCTAAATTTCTTAGAGCATTTTTAAGCACACGAGACTTATTTTGTATGTGTTTGTTGAAGTTATAATTAAATAGATATACGAATTAGAAGAAAGTTGTGAAAATAAATAATCAAGTGCTGAATATGAATTAAGAAATTAAAAAATATCCAAAATCCAATTTGATGAATTAAATTGTAAAAAAATATAGCTAATCTTTTTAAAAAAGATATTAATGTATTCATATTATTATTAAAATATTCTTTATATTTATTATTCTTTCAATTCATTTTTTAATTTCAATTTAAGCGTTTGTTCTGGGTGTGTAAAGGCTAATGTGTGACTAAATAACATGATTTTAAAAATATACGTTTGACTTAATGTGCTAAATTGTTTGTTACGAAAATTATGCTTTCTTCAAGAATTAAAATGCTAGTTTTTTATTACAAGCATTACTAATAATTTTGTTAATAACTGTAAGCTGTTAATAATTAGTTAGATCAATTTTCATCAACAATATTGTCAGATCCCTTGATCAAATAAATATTTTTCTAATCTAAGCATTTTTAAAAGAGAAAATTTAATTAAAATTTCCAGTGATTAACAAATAGAAAAGACTTTTGCTTCATGTAAAAGTTTTATATTCAGCTTTTATATCTCAATTAGATGTTTTCATTCAGTGAAAGTTGCGAAATGTTTCTAAAATTATAATTTTATGTTGTTGCTAAATACTTCTCATTAATGATCTATGAAAAAATTCTGTTTATAAAATTGTGGGAAGATTTAGTCTATTGTAATTATAGATACAGAAGCTCGATTCTCATATAATTAAAGATTTAATAACCAAAATTAGTAATATAAAAAATTGATAACACAATAGATCAACCAGAAATAAACCAACTTCACCAATAATATGAAGCCAAATTGGTGAGAAACTAAGGAATACTATAAAGTATAAGCCACCCGGGGTTATCTACTTAATTCGTTAAGGTGACAGTTGGTCTAATGCATATTAGACTAAGCCTATTGGTTTGTCTAAGCTGAATTATAGAAATCTGTTAATGCTAGTTGTTTATATCCCGTAATATAATCCCATAACTGTGTAATTAATTTCAATTTGAAATTTCTAGTCAAAAATATATACATTCTATTTTAATCTTATGGTATAACACTCGTACAATACTGTTTTCAAGTATTTTTTGCCAGAAGGAAAAAAATGCTATTATGCATCAATTCCTTGCGTATTAATATAAGATATCAGAGAAACTCCTCTAATGAAGTTGCCAGGTTAACCTTCAAGAATAAGTTTGATAGAACATGTTAAATGAGTTTTAAAAGACTTCATTTAAAATATGAAACAAATTCTTGCTGTCTGATGGAAAGGATTTTGAAAATTATTTTGACGCATTATTTTTAAAATTTCCATCTTTAGAAATCGTCAAAATTTCTTACGGAAAGCTGCATAATGGCTATACAAAATTTTACCACCTGCAAATGTAACATTTTGTCATTGAAAGAAATCAATTAAAAGAGTATACTTTTTTCTAGGAAATTTTTTTTATTTACATAGAAAAATTCGATTGAAGGCGAAATAGTGGGGTTTGTGGAATTCGTTTGATTCTCTAAACTTATGCCCTACATCCTTCGACCCCATCCCATGATGTTGTCGTTACTGTTATTATTACTCGTGACACTTGGACAAGCCGAGCTCGCTAGTCGAAGGCTATGTGAAATTGAGTCAGAAGGGTGCATCTTTCGTTTAATCAGAGTACCACGAAGGTTAAAGTATGACTTAGTTCTAAGACTCCTCCAATAGATGGCCGCACCAAAGAATCCACTCCTTCAATTTTGACTTTAATTTGAAGGGTGAGGAATTTTTTCCAGCTAAATCATTAATGCTTAAAATGCCCATTGTAAAAATAAAGCATCCAAACGCATAATTTATCATCATAGAGAAATTCTCCTTATGACTGGAAATGACTTTTCTCTAATTTATAAATTTTCATATGCAATACTTTAAATTAGAATTTATTTTCAAAACTTCTGGTTCAAAACTTGTAATTCTTAAAAAAATTTATTTTTAATTTTTCGTATTTATAAATAAATCATTACATGTTTTCTTATAATCTATTTTGGCACGATATATTTATAAATCAATTAAAATTTCTTAAGAAAGAAAAAAATGTTTGATTGAAAATTTTATATAACAATGTAAGTTGATATTAATTCACAATTTGAAATTATAGAATGTTATCGTTAATTTTATGTATTTTTAATGCATTTTTTAAGTATTAAAAATAAAAGTATCTAATTTGGCATTTCATCTCTCTTCGGTAAAATATTTAATGTGATTGCATTTTTATTTTTCAGAGAACTAAGTGTGTGTAAATAATGAGAAGAAATGGGATTAGAGAGCAGATTTATTCTATTCTTTGGATGAAGTATTATAGCAAACTTAAAACAAAATTAATGGCGAAGCTTTTTAAAATTTTTCATGAAATAAATGCATTACTTGTTTAATGCAAAAAACATGTTTCATTCAGCTTTTTGGTAATCCAATAAATATTTCAAAAAGGATTGCTTACTGAATTAAAGACAGTTTTTAATCATTTTTTTATCATCTATTTTCACACAACGATAATAAGCAACAGCCTTTTTCAATCTCTAGATAAAATTCACACAACAATAGCAAGATAATAAAATATTCAAAACAGTTTTAAGCTCTTTATTATTTTCACAATAAACTATCTTATTTAAAACCAATTTACCAAAAGGAATTATATTCCCATATCATTTAAAAACTAAATGAAATTTTATTTTCAGGGATTTCTAAGGATATGCATTTATTTTCCGATAAGCATACATAAATATTTTCCGATAAGCTAAGGATATGCATAAATTTCCCAGAGAAAAATATTCTGCAATAAGAATTAAAATTTGAGAGAAACTAGATAATTTGTTTTATGAATAACTGTTGCAATGGATGAAAAGTACTGAAGAGTTTATCCATGTTTGACCAGAAAAGCATCAGCCATTTTGTTTGGTGTGAACTTATAAATTTTCTCTGGTGAAATCTACGGAAATTTCTTGCTCAAATGCTTTCAGTTATTGATTTAACTCAATAAGATTCTGCGATTGTTAAAATCCCATTCCAAAAACATTTCCAAGTGTAATCTAAGAAAAAGAGACCAAAATCCAAGTTATTTAAGCTTATGATAGCAAGTAACAACATTTACCCCACATGGCCAAGAGTTATTTTTACGAAAACCGATTCCCACGTGACGTAAAATGGAGATAAGATTATATGATTGTGGAAAGTCGTCTATATATATATCTGTTACTCCAGGTATTGCCCCATGCGTTGTATAGTCATCGTCAAGATACAGTAGAAAATGGTATTTGCCATAAAGATTGTATCCCCCGTAATTAGGGCGATTCCTAGTTTATCAAGCCATATATTATTATACTTAAACTTCTTGTTCTTACCTATGACTCTTGGACAAGCCATGATTGCTAACCGAAGTCTATGTGAAAGTCAGAAGTTTAATCAGAACACCATAAGGGTGAAAGCACGACCTTTCTTCTAAGACGCCTCCGATAGATGGCACCAACAAAGGATCCACTCCCTCAATTGATTTTGATCTAGAGGGGGAAGAAATTTTCTCCAAACCATTACACCCATGATAACTGCTCAACGACCAACCACAGGACTTTTGATTCTACAGATGTAACGAGCACGTATAGCGCATGTACTAGGTGGGTCTTTGGCGGTAATGGGAATCGTTCCCAGATCTCTCAACTGGAAGGCCAATGTCCTAACCACTAGGCTACCAGAACCCCTGTGATTAAACATGATGAAGGATAGACTAGAGGGATAACCACATTAAAGGGTATGAGTAAAAACACAAATGTTTCAGTCAATTGCGAAAGATAATACTGAACTCGTGAGCAGAATTCACACTTGTTTTTTTGC
The DNA here is from genome assembly GCA_037975125.1 of Latrodectus hesperus. NCBI lineage: Eukaryota > Metazoa > Arthropoda > Arachnida > Araneae > Theridiidae > Latrodectus > Latrodectus hesperus. Next base: position 19,195,251 of record CM075852.1, on the reverse strand, counting down.
AAAACCATACATAATTGTTTGAATACTCAGTAAAATGAGATAAATCCAGAAATGTGACAGTTTTTCTGAAAATTGCTGTTTCCTTGTAGTGTTTTGAAGAAATTAACCACAGACATTGTTCACCAATTCTTGCTATCTCGCTGGATAAGAGTACCTATGTAGTTTTAAAGCTTTGTGGGATTTAATAATTTTACCACTAGTTTGATTTAAGCCAAAAGAAATGTTTATATCTTATCACTTGATCATAATTAAAATAATTGATTTTTATTTACAGACATGTATGGCAAAAACAGAGATTGACATTTGAAAATGTCTCGCAATAACCGAAACTATCTCCTTTAACAAACTAATGCAATTGAAAATTTTCAAACTGATACAGTTTCATTACTATAGCAAAAATATTTATTAATATAAAGAGAGAAAAAACTTCTGTAAAATATTTTCTCATTATTTTAAGCTAAAAAAATACGTAATGTTGATAATTTATATCGAAAAACATTTTATCGATTAGAGAAATTTTCCAAAATATTTAATGGTACAGAAAATATTTTATCACGTCAATGGGAAGAACTAAATACTTAATATGATTTTGGTGGAACTAGTGACGATGAAATTCCCCTTCCCCATAAGATTGAATTTTCTTTTTCTTCGGTCCATCACTTAAGATAAAATTCGTTCATCTATTAGAGTGCTATGCACAAATTATAAAAAATGCAACATTTTAACAGTCATTTATCAATCTGATATTTGCAATATTGGAGGACTAAAAATATATTTCAAATCTCATTTTTAAACAAAATTATTTTAATTAATGAGGCACTATCATACAACAAAGTTTTTCTAAATTGTTCAATTTAATTTGTGTAAAATATTTGGCTCAAAAAGTATGCATTTAAGGAAATCTTATTGAGGGTATGATGTCGAAGACATTCATGAAAGAAGATTTTCAAGCTTGGAGAATCTTGAAGAAGCTTGGAGAGCAAGTTCACATGTTGACATCGTCTCTGGATTGTATCATGGTTTAAAATTAGAAAATATTTGGCTGTATATTTTAGCAAACGTTAAATAATAAATAAATCTGATTGCAGTAAAATATTTGAAGAAATATTTTACTCAATATTACTAATTGCAAAGATCTTGTTTAAATTTTAAACATATATTATTAAGTATCTCAATATTGATATCACTTTATTTTTAAATGATTAATAAGCTCTTTTTCGATTCAAAATGTTTTCATGATTCAAATTCTTGCTAAGCATTTTGAATTTATTTCTGACTAAAAATTTTAACCTAATATTTTTGCTGTTCAGTAATCAAAACAAAAGTGATCCATATTTTTAACCAAAATCATTTTAAATTACAAATAACGAAATAGTACTAGATAAAATTGATTAAAATTTTGGAAAATATGCTTCATCGCATAAGCCTCATCGTTGAATTTGTTTGTTTTTCTCACTTTTGTTATTGTTCCTATTTAAATCTACATTATTATAAGCACCTTTCCTTCGAGATTCCAATTTTTAAAAATGTACTTTTTATGCCTATTTGAAACATAAATTGAGCAAGATTTCCAATCATTAAGTGAATGGCTGCTATCGAGAAGGAAATTTCTCATAATGCTTACGGGAAAAATGTACTTTTTAAGGAAAGAAGTCATCAAAAGAAGTAACATTTTTAGGGATGCAGTTAACTTTTGTAGTATATGTCAATAAATTTTTTGACTGCTCTAATGTTGAAACTATCATTAAAAGAACAAAAATGGTTTATGATATTTTAAAAAATCTCACATATTTTATATTATAATTTAATTTACGTATTTAAATGTTTCTTAAATGAAATTATAAGGCACAGACTTTAAGTTTAGTTTTAAGACTATAATTAATTACGATTACTTAAATTATGCTATTAAAGTAATTAAAACAATTATCTCTTACACATCATTAACTGAATTACTGAATCTACCCGCATAAGAAAATTTTGTTTTTCAATGCTTTTTATTTATTTTCAAAATTTATCGAATTCTTACTTAAAATTATTTGTATGTATACAATTTGTAAAACATTTTCACTATTTATCTCCAATTTTAAAAAATTAAGAGTTTCAGTATATTATTCATTCAATAAATATTTTATAACTTTTAAATATCAAAGAAAGACAATTTTAATCTGAATAAGCAATTTTAAATTTATAATTTTTTTAAATGTGTTCTTTCATAACTATTATTATAGTAATTTAATTAGAGCAAAGTACCGATAATGAGTTAAAAATAGAAAAATATTGAATCAAATCTATCACCATTAAAAATTGATTACATTTTTCATAAAATATTCTTATTTAGTCAAAATATTCCATTTTGAACTTTTAAAATATTATGAGGTGGATAGATATTTCTAGTTTTTGTTTTATATAAAAATTAATTTTAAATTTTTAATAATTTTTATGGAATTCTTTATATATAAATGTTGAATAAGAATTCATAAGTTGAATTTTTCGATAAACTTTAACTTTTTTTTATTAAATTCTTTTATTTAAAGCAAACACACTTTTTTAAAAAAACAAATGGAAAATGCTCGTTTAAATAAAAATAAAACGACTAAACGAATATAGAAATCCTATTTCATTTCACATTCCTCAATTTTTATTCAAAAGTTCTTGTAATGTTTCAGGTAAAATTTAAAAAGTCAATATTTGCACATTTTTACTATTGAATCTACTAAAACATATATATCTGTTTTATATATGTTGAATACAACTGAAACAAAATTTTATATTCTCAAAATATGATGAGTGAGGAAAAAGATTAATTTTACAAATACTAAGTATTATAATAATGCTGTAATAAAAACTAATACCCATAAAAATAACTTTCTCCAAACTTACATTTTAATACATAATATTAAGAAATAAATTTAATGCATTTAGTATTATTTGCATATATATATATATATATATATATATATATATATATATATATATATATATATATATATATATATATATATATATTTATATATATATATATATATATATATATATATATATATATATATATATATATATATATATATATATATATATATATATATATATATATATATATATAATGATTGTAATAAGTTCTAAGAGTTGATAATTTTAAAACTATAAACAGAATAAAGAAGATAAATTTATTTTTCAAATGTTAAACTTTTGCACTATTAAAACATAAAAAAAATAAATAATTGCTAACAAGAAGTTTCTTATATTAAATATTCAATATTATTACATAACATTGCTTTAAGCCTTTTATTTAAATTTTTAAAATGATTTGACTTGGAAAAAAATTCTTTTAATGTAGCATTCATATTACGCATTGTTATTTACACATATTTATTCTATTCATTTACAATACAAATATGAAAAATTTAAATATAAGAAACATGGACATTTTAAATATTTTTAGAGAAAATTTTTACATGTTTAGTCAGTTATTAATGATTTGACATATATTTTACTTATTAATCAAAAACTTTAGGTAACATTTTATTTATATATTCGCATTTTGTGCTCAGTCAAAAATTTCACGTTAATCTGTATTCAAGTTTAATTGCTTAAGAATAATATGAATAACTATCATAAAAATAATCAGATAATAAAGAGAACTTATAATCTTTTTGTATCTTTTCGATTATTTATTAGATAATCTTTGTTTAATATTTTAATGTTTACAACAGAGAAAAATTCCTTTCTCTACATACCCTCTTTAAACTATATAGCTAAATTAAATTGACAAATGAAAATAAAGAAAACACATTATTAATGCTTATTACAGGTATTTGTAATGGATATGTATATATGTACATAAATATTTTTTTATTTTATGCTTATTTTAATTTAGAATTTATGCTTATTATAAGAAAATGCCACTAACTTTTAATTTAAGTACATACAATATGTCTGCTAATGTTTGGGTAAATAATTCCCAATAACTCATACACAAAAGAAATTAATGAAATATTTAAAAAAATTTTCAATCTTGAAACAAATATGGAATTATTATGAAACTAAAACTGAAAATTAATCTTAATGTACGTTTTCAAAAAGAACTTTCAAAAATAGATGTGTGTTAATTATGCGACTTATTGTTGAATATGATAAAATTTTGGACAATATACATTCAAAAATATATTAATTTCAAATTAAATGAAGTTTTTATTTAAATAAAATGGACATTATTATCAGGAGTATTTGACTTCATGAGAATTTTACGTGAATGAAGGAGAGGAGTTAAGAGATAAAAATTATGATTAATAAGACTGAAAGAGAGGAAAAGTAAATTGCGACAATATAATGTTTTCGTTTGACAAATATTCTATTGAAAAAATTTATAATTTTATTAAAACTTATTCTTACTTAAATTCTCATTTAGTAAGTTTTATCATTCATTACAAAAAATAAATGTAATCACAGTCTGATAAGATAGTAAAAGTTTATTTCATTTTTCACACACACAATAAAATTTTACTTATTCAGAGTTACTTGACTAGGTTTTTACATGTTTTCAAAATCAAGAAGTTTACAAATAAAATAAAATAATGTATTTTTATATTTTTACAAAATATAAAATATTATAACATTACAAAAATAAAAATATTACTGTTTTTCAATGTTCTTAGTAATTATGTTTTGCATACACAACAACAAAGCTTAATCAAATAATAAGTGGGTATAATTATTAGACTTAAATGATGAAAATAATTAAAAACGCAAGATTTATAAACATATGCATTTGTATTATTTCAGATTTTTAAAGTATGTGAATTTTTTATGAAATTTATTAGAAATAAAGCAAGGAAAACTTTCAAAGTGGATACCAGAAATCAATTCTCGATTTATAAACGAACTTGCAAGTTAGCCTGTTTAAATATAACAGATTACAGTGTGTTATATTTAAACAGGCTAACTTGCAAGCAAATATAAGTAAATACTTTTTTAGGACATTAATTTAGTTCGTTTTGACGTGGAACTGTGTTTGATAAGTTCTAAAAATCTAAATTTTGCATTTATTTAAATTTTTCATTTAACAAGAATATATATATATATATATATATATATATATATATATATATATATATATATATATATATATATATATATATATATATATATATATATATGTATATATATATATATGTATATATATATATATATATATATATATATATATATATATATATATATATATATATATATATATATATATATACATATATATATATATATATATATATATATATATATATATAGATAGATAGATAGATAGATAGATAGATAGATAGATAGATTTTTATCGACACTACTAATCTTATAATTAAAAGGAATTTGTGAGAATACATCTTAAATAAAAATAAATAATTTATATATATATATATAGTTAAGAATAAATTTAAATAAAGATGTGCAAATTCTAACGGATGCGTATTCTGTGACATATCCTATTCTTTTGTAAACAATGGGTCTCATAACTTTAAGCTATGATATCTTAGGAATTGATACACAATTTATCTAGTTTTCACTAAGAACATATATTGAACCATGACTAGTCAATGTATACATGCGTCTCAATACAGTTGTCTTTGTTTGAGTCAATTGAGAATTCGTAGGGAAAAAATTTATCCCAGGCTAATTTGTATATTAAAGGAAACTACTTGTGAATGTGGATGAAAAATCAAAGTTTTAGAGTTATATAAAACAAATTTTTAAGATAAACGTTTAAAAGGGAACTAAACAATAGAGATTTAAAATAAAAATTAACCTAATCTGTTACTGGCTTTGTTCTTCTGATTAAGATAGGAAATTATGAAGCATTGTCTTACGTGCTCATTAAAATAATGCCAGTCTTACATCATGTGCTTTTTTGTTACGTAAACAAAAAATATATATGAACATGGTAAAAATGTTAACCTCAAACAATATATCTTAAGAAGTTATTGGATCAATTTTAAATATTTTTGGTTTATATTAGATTCCTTAAGTAATTTAATCTTCCTTTAAATACTAATCTTATTGGAATATTTTCTGTTGCATGAATAGTTAAAAAGGGATATTCAAAGTTGCAATAATAAATAAAAATAATAAGGAAATGCTTATAAAATATTTTTAAAATATCCAGCAACATCATTATGAGGAAAATCCAACTGTCTAGAAAAATGTAAAAATATTCCACTGTAAAGGGAAATAACAGTGAAACGTTATATATCTGTTATCAAATTTCGGTACTTTTTATAATTTTTCCTTTAAACTTTAATTTTTACCTCTAAAGGGACAGTTTCTATTTCCTCTATAAGCCTAATCAAATTGAGAAATTGATGTTTATTCGATATTTTATTACTCTTTTATCCAAGTAAAGTAAGATGCTGTGTTTATCCCATATTTCTCTTAAAGCTCTTCATGATAAAATGCTCAGATTTTAAAAATAGAAAGACGTTAGGCGCTGGGCATAATAAAAGATTTCAGGCAACTCCCGGTGGCACCTTTGAGATTTCCAAGAGTGAGATGATGAAAAAGTAATCGAAAGGACCGTTGAGAAATAAAGAAAAGAGAACTGTGATAGTATACATATATATAGGTCTTACAAATTGCTGACAGAATGCTTCCCAACGCACACAAGTGCTGCTGTTACTGGAATGAAGCGGTTGCTATGACAACAAATGGAAGGTGCAACAGGATAGACTTGTGGCAGATCCACTGAATGAAGACGGCTTTTTCTTACCAAACTAAGTATTGTCAACACGCTCATTTTTATCTTTTCTAGTCACAATTACTTCAAACCAGTTGAATAAAGAAATGCAGGTCCTTTTGTGACAGAAAGTGGATTTTTCAAAGTGCTTTAATCCTGAAATGTTTTCAATGAATAAATTATAGTGAATTGATTATTATCTCTTTGCAAAAGTGGAAAATTTCACATTCATCTTGGTAAAATTTTCTTTAGAAAAAGAGCATTTTAAACAGCAATTTCAAAACAGAATTACATTTATGTTAAAAATAGTATTTATAAAATCTTTGGAATTTCATATGTATGTCTTTCAATATATAATATTTCGCTTATATTTAAGACTAATTTAAAATATTTGGTTGCAATAAAATATTTTCATTGAAAGGTATGAAAATTTAATTGTTTCTCTCCTTTGAAATTACGTAATTATTATAATACTATGGTATTGTTCGGCATCATATAATAAGATCAATAAAATCTTAAATATTAACTTATATTATTGATGCTAATTTATTAGCAATAAATTAAAATATGAGAAAAATTAAATACAAATGCGAATTTAGAAAATGCAAAATGATAATGGAAGTGTTTTAAAACTAAATTTAATATATTTTATATAATTATATGCACATGCTCATTGAAGAATATTTTATTGGATATCATAGGTCTCGTAATTTACTTTTGCTTTATTAAATTAATGATATAAACTCCGTTCCATTATTATAAAATATCCTTTTAAATATTAATAATCTATGATATTAAGTGTGTGTGTTTTCACAAAGTTTAAAAATGCATGCTTCATGAAATTAATCTGTGTAATAAATAGAAATTAGTGTAGTTGTTAGCTCGTTGTTAACTAAGTTTATGAACCAAGTTGTATTTATTTAATTCATGATCAAAACTGCTAGTTTACTGATTCATTATATTGTAAATATTTTTATTTAGCATATTAACTTTCTGCTAGAATTGCGCATTGGATTTAAGTGCGAAGTACAGAAAATGATCCTAAAACGAAATAGAAATTAATAACAATTTACATTGTTCCACATTTGAGAAATGAAATTTATAAGCAAATTTTCTCGTATTTTTTAAATCTTTTATATTTGCGCAAGAAGTTAATTGGTTAATAGTTTAATATAAATAATTACAATCAATAAAATAAGCTTCGACTAAATAAGGATAAATTCGATTACTTTTTCCTAATGATCATGTTTTTAATAATCACACTTCTGCTGCTTAGATTTAATCACATTCATAAAATGCATTCAGAGTGATATCTTGCAGTTTAAAACTGCTCTTGAGTGACAGTATTGGCATTTGAACTAACACTTCCCTTACTAAACACAACCATCATTCCAGTATAAAGTAAATGAGGTAGAAAACATATGTATTAGTTTCGTGTAATATAAAAAAAATTGATTGTTTATTCACAATAAATAGATAAATAAGTTTATTGAAAATAACTAATATGATACTAAATACTTTTTGGTCTCAATTTACAAATATTAAACACCATAAATAAATATTATAGCAATACTGAGATAATATTCCAATATTTTGGAAAATATTATTATATAATTCCTTAAAATTATGCTTACATTTAAAATAAATACAAAGCATTGCTATGTTGAAGTTTCTTGAAAATATAAAATAACGTAAAACACTTACACCATTTTAGAAATAATGACTTCGATTATGAGCTTCTATACCATTAATGATGATCTACTTCAAATGTCAGAGAAAACGATCGACCGAAAAATGAAAGTGGGTGGCTGAACGCATTATCCACTTTTCTAAGAAAAACAAGTGCCTTCAAAATTGCTTGGGGATATGGATTTTCTGTCTAATACAAAAATTATTTTCTGCATTTAAAAAGAGCATTTATCTGCGAATTCTTAATGGTTTCGTTGATATAATCATCTGTCTCTTTACTTATTCCAGCCAATTTCACGGGATGCCTTACAAATCTACGAGTGTCAGGAAAAATGCTTCTTATTTTTGAAAAAAAGCAAAATTAATGAAACAATAAGTAAGTTTGAGAAATCTAAATCAATAGTTGGTTATTTCAAAAATTAGTTCCTTGATTTTATAACCATTTCATTTCTTGTATAAATTCTCATTAAATTAAAATTTTTACTAAAGCAAAGTAATATTGTAAGTAGTAGTAGAAGTACGAAAATTGAATTTTGTAAATTTTTTGTATTAATGCGCGAAAAATTGTATTCTTCAATGCATGCACCTTTATGCAATAATTTTTATTTAAATTTTTACTTAAGTATTTTAGAACATTTATGAAATAATAATATAGTAATAGTATAATAATAATAAATATAATAATAATAATAGAATAGAAATAACAATAACATAATGTAAAATAATAATATAATGACAAATATAATGAAATTAAATTTGTCAATATAATTTCATTATATTGATAAATTTATAGTTTTAAACATTTAAAAATTAAGAATTAAAACATTTTTTATCATTTAATTTAACTTAATGAACTTTTGCTCATTCAAACTGATTTATTTGATAATAATACTGAATTTCTTATATATTAATACTGAAAGCTCAATTATTTACATTAATATTTATGATAAAACTATAATCACTTTTTTTAAAGTTAATAAATTAATTTACTGGAACTCTCAAATATTTGTCTAAAGATTTAAAGGAATAAAAATATTTTAATGTTTTCAATAATTATAAATTTATTAGAAATTCCAATTAAGCGCTTACTTTACATCTTTCAAACATGATATTCCCGTTCAATTTTATTTCAAGTTATGTAGGAATAAGAGAATAGCTTTTAAGATTGAAATGATGCATAACTTAACAACTAAAACAATGAAGTTCTTACAAAATCCGAAAAGCACTTACTTATATTTTTATTTAATTTTACTTTAAATTTAGAATTACGCCCTAACTTCAATTTAATTGTATTGGAATAAATGTGCTGGATTTCATATTATTTTTTTATTTTATATTTGTATGAAATACTTTAATATGTTATTTATTATATATATTTGTTATATTATGATTACTTTGATATATTATTTACTGTACTTTATTGGTATTTTCTATTCTACAAACAGAAATTTTTCAGGAGAATTACGAGAACATTTTTAGACCTTGTCGTTCGTGCATGCTAGAAAAGTGTTTATAATTAGTTGCATAACTGATCATATTCCCTTGATTTAGACATGAACTTCATGCTTTTTGCTTTTCATTTGCGACGTTTTGTTTCAATTTTTAATCGTTTCAAATTTTGGTTTTATATGTGCTATCAGTTTTAATATTTATTGGTATTGTATTTAATTTCCATTCAATAAACATTCGTATAGTTTATATTGCATTTGAATTTACATTTTTATATTAATTATATCTATACATAAATATATGTATAAATGAATAATAAAAAATTTACAAAAATAAATTAGCTATCACTCTCAAATGAATTGATGCATATGTTTCGTAGTTTTGTAATAACGCTGATTTTTTCTTTTAACAAAATTTTATGTTTTAAATTTTAAACAGTGCCATAATTTTTTAATTTCTGGTAGATATTTTGGCAACATTTTTCTCGGTAACAAATGGGAATATTTTCAAAATGCAATATTTCCTGTTTAGTTTTTATTAAACAATAAAAGAAATTTACAGAAGTTGTTAAATACAAAATCTTGAATATTCTCAATATATTAAATGTAAGATAAAAACATGTAATTTTAAATGTTCCTTGATATTTGTTTTTTCTGATAAAATCATAAACTCTGTTCTTTATCAATCTCAGACAATATTAATATATTGCTTTATTTTCTGAGTTTAAACTGGCCTCAAAATATATTTTCAAAAATACTGAAATTAAGTGTTCGAATGTAAACATAAAATATTATTTAAATTTTTTGTTAGCAATTTTAAGCAATTTTATATTCTATCGTTATTGTTTTAATATGACTTATTTTCCTCTAAAATCAAACGGTATATACACACATAGGTAATTTTTAAGATCTTTTGCATACATCAACTTCATAAGGAAATTATTTTAAGCTTATTTTCTTAAATCCTACACTGAATTTTTAATCAAAAAATGGGCAAAATTTCTGCATGTAGAAAAATATATTTGATCTCTTACGTAGGAAAACTTTTCGGAATAAAAGATTTATGTTTTTTTTAACTTATGTTGTCTCAAACACTTACTATATTTTTCCATTACATTTGCTTACATAATTGTGAAAAGATTTTTTTCTTATGGTATAAGAGTAATAAGTTTTGTTGAGTTTAAAGAAAATTTAATAATTTAAAATTAAATCTAAGAGAGTCATCTGAAATGCTTAAAAGTAAGACTTATGGAATACACATAAAATATTTTCCGTCTATATAACTCTATACATAATTTATTAAACTTTTTCGGCGACATATCAATGGATTTGTAATATAAAAAACACAGTTTATCATATTCTTAAAATATTATGCATGTAAAGTATTTATTACCATTCGGTTCATTTTTAACAAGCATAAAATAAAAATATTTTGTAAAAAATAAAAATGCATAAAATAGAATGCGATGAAAAATTCTAATAAAATATGCAAATATAAAAAAAACATCCTTTTATAATTTTATTTGCCTTTTTTTTATAAAATAATACTTTAAAATATTCTCAAATATTAGACTGATTCATTGTTTTTCTCATTAATGAAAAGACTTCTTTCACGATGGGATTTGAATACATTTTTCAGTATATTTTTTTTAATTAGGTAAAAATATTGCACAGTATTTTAACATTTAAATAATATATATGTAAGCATACGTGTGAATTTAGAAAAACACAATCACACCCATTCATGTATGTTTATAATTTTCATTGTATATATATACATCCTAATTACTACTAAAATACTATTTTTGATAACTTAACACATATTTTAAATAATTAAAAATAGTATTTTTATTTAGAGGATAATTTTACATGTTTTTACTTTATTGCATTTTATATTTGTGATTTACTCAATAAATAAGAGATCAATACATTTAAAATGTTTCTACAAAATCTTGAAATGGGTTACCATGACCAAAAATATTGTGAAACTTATTTAAATTATTAATTGAGAAACCATACGCTATGTATAATTTCAGATTTATATTTAACATAACTTTCACTTTTTTTGTCTTAATATTTAATAGCCAGCTTAATTTCGATTTATACTTTGAAATGTACTCCGTATCTTATATATCTGGATATTATATATTTATCAAAAAATTTGTATGCATTATGTAATAAAAATTTATAATGGATACAAATCTTATTTATAATGTAAAATGGAAGAAATTTATAATGTAATAAAAATTTTGTGGATACCTGAAATAAAGCATTATAAAATCTTGGAGCAAAGTAAAATCTTGTAAATTTAAATAAGAAAACACTGATAAATATTATTTTCCAATGGCATGACAAATAATAGCGGGTTATGACGTTAGTTTTACAGAGTAATTATCAATAAATGCCAATGACTTTCCATTCGTAATTAATAGTTGAAAATCTCATGCTTACAGAATATTTTAATTAAATTATTTATTTTCTATTTCTTAACGTAAAATAACTTACAAATTTTAGAATTATCATTATTAATTGCAAACGCCAAACCACAAATGATTAAGAACCAGCAGTATCAGGAAGTTATGAACAATAATAATCAAACAAAATATCAGAATAATAAAATAAACCATAATCATATAAATTAATTTAAATCGTATTACCTGTTTATTAATTAATTTATACATCATTCAAGGTGAGTAGATATATTTCCAGCAGTAAATTAAAATCAAATTATGCATGAATTATTTAATTAATAGCATCACATTGAATTAAAGATTAACATCGGGGAAAGAAATTCATTTACTAGTCTTATGCAATCAAATAATATCAATTGTAATTACCTACAAGTGAAACTTTCTATCTAGAAAAGTGTATGAAATATCTAGTTTAAAATATTTTCCTTTTTATTTTTGATTAATCATACTTAATAGTGGTACATAAAATGTAAACAACACTTATAATTTAATAAATAATAAATTAAATAATTAATTAGGTCACTTTAATACTTATTTTGTTAGTAAAATGTAGGACTTAGTCAAATATTTATTTATAAATCGCTAAAAAGAGCTTATACAAATATTCTGTGATCTATAGTTTTATTTCAGGATACGAATACACCCAACATTAATGTTAATGATACAAACTTCAACAGAAAAAGGAAAGGATATTTATGATATTTTTATGTATATTTAGTATGGTATATAAATGTATTGAAATTTATTTAAAAACTATGAATTCCTTGGTTTAAATTGTGTTGAAAAAAATATGATTTCCTCACCAGTCAACGTAATTCTCAAACATGATACAATTTAACTTATGTTCAAGAAAAAGAAATATATTTAGACAAGTACTTGTTAACAAATTATCATGTAATAAGCTTCACGCGTTCAAATACATGAAATTATTTTCTAAATGATCATCACATTTTCTTGATGTGATCTCATATATTTCCGATATATAAATTATTTAGAAAATAGTCTCAAAATTATATGAGATAATTTTCTAAATGATTTATTTGAAAATATACATTCAAATACATACACATATCAATACATTTATATTTATCAAATGCGTTCTTTGACACTTTTATTATTTCTTGATAATTAATTCACAGTTTGTTACTTATAGACTACTTATTATGAGATCATTTTCATTTATCTTTTAAATAAAATGTTTATTTTTTTAGCAATGACATGTTTAATGTGCGTATTTCTACTTTTTAAACAAGAATATTCATACCATAATGAAAAATATTTGAACTTTTGAATTGAAAGTGATAATTATCTAATTAAAATTCAACCGTATGTAGTGGGTCATATATATATATATATATATATACATATATATATATATATATATATATATATATATATATATATATATATATATATATATATATATATATATATATATATATATATATATATATATATATATATATATATATAAAGCAAGATTTTATCGAAGTATTATAGGCGAAAATTATTGAAAGATACAAGAATAGACATAAAATTGAAAATTACAAGAATAGATATAACACTTATATTAAGCAATACATTCAACGCAAAAGCAGCTAAAAAAGAATTACTAAAATATGATTAATAGTACATTTATATAAAATTAACCAAAAACCAAATTGAGAATAATAATCAAATACTAGATGGAGATTAATACATTGAAAATACGAAATATAGTAAACAGATGGAAAAATACTCAATATATAGTTTAAAATTTCAAAGAAAATAGAATAAAGGAAAATGGAACGAAAACGAAAATGGAGCGAAGTACTGTGATATATATATATATATATATATATATATATATATATATATATATATATATATATATATATATATATATATATATATATATATATATATATATATATATATATATATATATATATATATATATATATATATATATATATAAGATTTAATTATTTATGAGCCATGTTAATCGAGCTTAAAAAAGGGAACTAGTTACATAATTAAGTTCAACTTTCAAGTTAATTATAATTCAAACTTACATGGAATAAATACTTATTAAAAAATTTGAGTCGAAATATTCACTCATATATGCAAAAAAGAAACTTTTTGAAATATTTTGAAGTTGATGCTTATACGAAACAGTTTAATGTATATTTAATTTTACTTTATCCAGTTTGGATTCAAAAATTTTAATTAGCACTAGTAAACAGAGAATGCAAAGCAAATTCTGGTCTATTTTGATATCCCGAAAAGCATTAACAAATTACACATTATAGATACCGTAAAAATATAGAGAAACAGAGTGTAAGCTTCTAGATATGGTGTTAAAAACATAATAGACAAGTATGATAGACGAAATTTGCCGGTGCATGAACTCTTGATCAAACATTCTTCTAGAAAGACATATTTCCAATTCATTTTATTGTAAAAACTGTATTGAATTTGAGACTATATAAAAATTCAATAATATAATAGAATATGAGACCACGAGCTCTTCTTTGCTCAAAATCAATAATTCTGCTGGATAGTTTCCGCTGATGCACTGACAATCAATGAAACAAAAACCGAAAAAAAAGGAAACTGTGATTAGTTATTTCTGGCGGCATGACAATTATGTTGCAGAAATTACATGTGTCTATATACTTAAACTATTTATTCAAAGCAAATGAATCATAAAAAGTTTAAAAAATTATAAGTTCCAATAATCTTTATAGAATTCAAATTGACCTTCTTTCTGCTGATTACTCTGAATAATATAGTGGGTTTTATTGCGAGGGTGAAAAATTAAATGTTGGTATAGCTGAAATGGTCATAAGTGATTGAGTTTGATTATATATGAAAAAATAAGCATTTGATATTGTTTTATTATTGAATATATGATATTTATAGATTTATATATATAGATAATATACGATAATTTATTGAAGTAATTGCAGTAACTTTTAATGCTGAGCAGAAATTAAAACATAAAAAAAATTTGAATAGTGGAAAGACGTCAACATGATGTGCTTTTCTGCAAAATTATTTTAAAGCAAGATTAAATTAAGAAAAATGGTTTCGATGCCTATAATTAATGCATGGAAATGGAGTTCCATGTCATACTATTTTATTTTGTCATCTTATAGAAATTTGAAAAGATCTCAATTTATTTAAACGTGAAAAACACAGGGGGTGTCTGTTGTTATATGTAATTCTTGATGTTACATCTGATATACAGAAAATCCTGATTGTTAATAATAACAGAATCTTCTACATAAAGCAGATGTAACAATTATTCTGGAATAATGATAAATGAATAAAATGCTTTTATGTATACAGGAATAAGCCAGGATCAGTAAAAAGGTTAAATTTTTTTAAATATGATAAACTCGCTTTATTTCTAAAATCATAATCAAGGAAATATACGTATCAGCTTTCAAATATTTTGTGATATCTCTTAAAAATAAAATACAATAAGATTCTAATTATCCAAACTCCGTTTTTTCGAATCACATCAGAATTTTAGAAAAATAAATGAGAATGAAGAAGAGGAGGAAAATAAGAAAAAACTCACGAAAAAGAAAGATAAGGAAAGAGAGAAAAGGAAAATGACAGAAAGAGAAAATCACTTGTCACTTGAGGAATTTAGAAACATTCTTTTGATAATTGATGGATGTTTAGAAGTTAATGCTGAAGATATAGGAGAAGGGATTTTGAGTCAGGCATTGAATTTCCAACTGCAAATGATGGTCAAGTTACTGAAAGTGTCAAGGAAGTTGTTGTTTTTGTTGTTGTTGCTTATCCTCCGTGTCTGACGGAGTCAGACTAGATCCACGAGTTCGTTGACTGTAAGGAAGTCGAAGACTAAAAGAGGATTGCTAAAGAGATCCTCCCTAGAGAGACCCATGCAATCCAAAAGATGCTCAGGAGAAGCCTGATGATTTTGGCCCTTGGTGCAGGTGACGAAAGTTTTCCTGCCCTCGTTGAAAGAGAGGCACTTAATATGACCGCTAGCAAGTCTTGAGAGAACAGTCCGGGTACGTCTGTCACATGGGAGGTCAAGGGACAAACCCGGTTTTGATCCCTTGTACCAATTATGGGTGGGGGGTGTTTTCCACTCCTCCGAGATTTTTGATTTTTCCCGGGAGTATAACTCCAGAAAAGTAAGTGTGGAAGAGGGAGTATTTGAAATCCTGCAACCCTCCTTAGCAAGATTATCGGCCATTTCATTCCCGTGGAGATTCACATGTGAAGGTAATCAAGGAAGAAAATGACCTTAATGTCCAAGTTGAATCGGACACAGGACCATCACCATTAGTGAAAACTGCTTTGAAGTGGAGGGAACGTCATCCCGAGTGTGACCACAAACACATGAATGACGTATTTACCTGAAAACGGATGAAGATACTGAAACAAAGTATTCTGGCCAAAATGTTCAGCAAGCAATGATTTAATTTACGGCACTGTATATGCATACTGTATTAATGTACAGCACTTGTAAATACGTTAACATGTAAAAGTGTTGACTTTTCTCTTAATTGATTAAAAGAAAATTTTCTTTAAAAATATGTAGTTTCCTCTTCAGTTTTCAACATACAATAATTAAAATGTACCCTTTTTTGTAAAAAGATATAACTAACAGAATTTTTGATTATCCGAATAGAGGTATGGTGGTATCCGAATAGAGGTATGGTCCCAACTGTTTCGAAAAACTAGAATTATTACTGTATAGGTCTTTCATTATAATCCCATGTCAATAGTAATAAGAGAAGACCAACATTCTATACGAAAAAATAATACGTTCTTTTTTATTCAAAAATATACGAGTGGCTAAAGCTCTCAAAGTTTGAAGGACAAAAGATAATCACAGATGACTAAAAGTCTTCCAGTAGTCCTTCAAGTTATGCATGTTAAAATACAATTACCTCATCAAGAATTTTTTCTTTCTATAAAATTTACGAATGATTTTTTTTTAACAAAAATGTCAAAATAATAAAATATTCCATCTATTGATTAGATTAATCTAAGAGTTACTTTTGGATATTACTTAACCTAATAAAAACTTATTAATACTTTGTATTCATTCCTATTGTTAAATTTATGAGATTATGAATGAATTTTCATCAATTCCAAGGCTTTTTTAAAGCATTTAGAAAATTCATCAACAGAAAGTGTATTGATTCAGAAGATTTGTAAATATAACTTATAAAAAACTAGATAAATCTCAAAAATTTCTCAATAAATCACGTTAGGATTACAGAAAGATATGTGCTCAGATAAGAATTTTAATTAAATTCATCTGTTTATTTGCTATAGCGGCATTTCCTAACTTGATTTAACATACAAGAAAACCAACAGTTGAAGATAATAAGCGTTTTTTAATAACTACACATGTTAATGGTTTTTACATTAATGAAATTTACTATACTAAAATTCTATTTATATTGATATATGTCAGTCATCTGTCTTATACCAGCAAGATTACACCTTGATACCATTTGAAAAATGCTATATTAACGATTTTATTTATTATGCCTAATAAATTGACACATGTCTGTTTTGAATATAACATACAAAACTTGTTTTATTTAGACGCTTAAAATAACACTAAGTTAAATGATTAGGTGAACAATTCACAAATACATTTATAATGTATTGATAATGCCTAATAAATTACTTTCTTGTGTCAATAATATATTTTTTACAGAGTAGAATTTTATTAATAACAGCGCATGACTGTATTTTCGCTAATGTATTAATGGAAAAATTACAAAAATGATTTCATAGCAGATTTTAGTGTTTTCATACATACAACTAAAGTTAAATAATTACTCAATTTTCAAAAAATAATGCTTATAATTTAATTGAAGAATGATTCTCAATTGAAAAAATAACACATTATTTTATATGATTAAAAATGTTACTGAAAAGAAATGCGTATTTACTTATATTGCAATATTCATTAAAACATAATTGATTTAACTTTTAATTGCAAGTTAATTTCATTAAAATAAAATCACTTTCATAATATATTTACTTGAACAATTAATTTGAGCTTTGAATAATAGGACTAAAAAATTTTGAAGTGTTTTTAAGACAGAAGAAAACATTTATTAAAAGGATGATAAATTTCTGCATTACTCTTAGAAGAGTTTCTATCTTGCGAAGTTGAAGTGCTATTTTAAACTGTTTTAATTGTAATAAGCTTAATAATAATAATAATATACATATATATATATGTATATATATATATATATTTCATTACATATGCACACGTACATATATGTGTGGAAGGTGTTTTATTTGATAATGTGTCTTAAATTGATGCATACTTTTAGAAATAATATAAAAAAGAAAATAATTTACATAAAATAAAAATGAAATTAGATTGCTGCGTTTCTTGAAAGATATCCCAAAGAAGAAGTTTGTTTTATCTCCAGCTTATTGTTTTCCTCTATTATAGTTTAATTTCCACTTTCTTAAATAATTTAATGACTTTTTAAATTTATTTAGTTAAAGCAAATTTTAATATTTTTGGAAAAGACTACCACTTTTATATTAATCTTATGACAAACAAGCGTTATTTTTATAAATAGTTTAATTTTTCTAGTTTCATCAACAAATCTAATAAAGAAAACATCATCATAAAGAAATTCTCACTTCTGCTATTGCTGAAAAAAGTTTTTCATTTTAACGATCAGTCACTTCCTTTAAAAATGGTGTGAAGTGAAAATTCAATAGAGCAACAGCACTTTTTCATTTAATTCAAAAGGTGTTAAAAATCCTTTAATGGCATTTTTGATAGTTCTTTAACCTTTCTTGTGAAGATTTTATTCATTAAAAACACGCAATGTCAATAATTTATTCTTTTTATTTTTGTAGATAAGTATAAATATTTAGAAATTCAATTGATCTGTTGACGGTTGAAGGTATTAAAAATTTAATTAAATGTACGACTGATGCGATTTGGAAGAGTAATAACCCTTAGAGCAAACTCGTAAAAATGACTTTTTTTTACGAAATCGATCATAAAAATCTTCTTTTATGCAGCAATCATTTTCCCTTGGTTTTATGAATAGCGTAAATTTTTGACACTAGTAAAATGATTTTTTAATCATTCATAGAATACAATAAAATTTTCTTGTTGTTTTGTATTTGATTTTTGATGTTATATAAAAAAAGGCAACGATATTTAACTAAAATAACTATTGTTTGATTTTATTTTGATTTAGCTCAGAACATTCATAAAATACAGTTCAGTGTTACGTTACAGTAATATGTATGTTTTTTCTACGCTCTTAATAAAATATTTAAAAATCCGAAAGCGGAAAAAATTTTTAATTTAAAGTAAATAAATTTACTTTATTTTCATCAAATTTAATATAGTATTTCTTTAGCAAGTCAGTATTTTTATTTAATCTAATTTGTACGTTCAGTTAAAAATAAGTCAAATATAAATGTAAGCGAATAAAAAAGAAAATTCGTATATCATCATTTGAAGAAGCATAAATAAAGGTAAATGAACACCAAGAAAGCTTCAAGTTACCCTCATAATGATGTTTTAAATTATGCAAATGCATTAAAGAGAGAGTCCAAATACTTAACTTTTTATAGAAAAATGTGAAAAATAAATATTTACGTTTAAAATTTATGTTAAATATAAATTGAATATAAAATTATTTACTAAATGAAATGTGTTGACTAGTATATATTGGTTTATCAACTTTAGTTGCTTCAGATATTGGCATGTTTTCAATACATACATCTACTTTTGCTGTTTATCATGCTGTTCAACTTTTGAGGAAATTAATTATTGCCCTGCTTATTATATTCTCTGAAAGCATAAAGTGCAACAATACTTTAATAAAATGACAGAAAGGAAGTCTGCTTCGTTCTGCATTGTTTTTATGTTGTGTCTGTTAGTACACAAAATAATAAACAATGACTAGCAGACATAGCATAATTTAAACTTTTCCCATTTCGACTCAATTGAAATTGTTATCAATATCTCTATTTAGTTTAATTTAATTCATTTAAACTCTGTGAAATTAAAATTAAATCAGAAACTAAAATCATTTCGCAAGCAAAATGTTTTCACAAATATTCATTTCAACAAAAAAAATTGTATTTAATTAACTCCATATTTATTGAATATGTATTCAATTATTCAATTTTCTACATCTATATATTGCATCAGACGCGTGTTTAATCACATGCATTGTATAAATGTTTTTTAATCAAAAGCAAATATTAATTCTATTTCTATATTTATTTTAGAATAAAAGGTATTTATTTAACTGCTTTAATTTTTCAACTTTCTGACAAATTTCCTTATATTTTGATATGAAAACAGGAATGTTATGAGAATTTCTGATACACGTAGATAAAATAATTTTGCTATTACTATTAGACCAACAAAATTATGTGTACATAATTTTAAGTAAAAATATATACATTTAGTATTAATACAATTCTGAAAATGCAAAGAGGTAAATTGAGAAATGTACTTCAAACACAAAATTTGTCATTTTTTGCACAAAAGTTACTTGTCACGAAAACTATCATAATTTAAGCAGTTTAACAAGTAAACGTAAAATGAACTAAAAATGAGTTATGTAAAGATTATAACTCACTTCTGAAAAAAGAAGAAGATTGGGAATACTTTTCAAAACAAAGAAAAAATAAATTTTTAAATTACTAATTGGAAATATAGCATTTTTGATACACAGCTTCCAACATTATTTTGTTCTAAAATATTTGCAACCATGGAACAAATTAGTTTATTCATTAGTTTTGGTAGTATTTTAGTGTAGTAGTAATTTTAGAAAATGCAATAAAGTTAAAATTCCATTCTGAAAATTTTTGACATAACTATGGAAATATTTTAGTATATTTAGCGAAGAACTATTTTACCCAAAATATGATTAAGCAAACAAAATAATTGAAAATACTATACATGTTATATCTAAAAAAATAAAAACGCTAATATTATTTTTATTTTTTCCTCCTTTTCATAAAGAAGAATATTTTCTGTAGCTTTGTTAGGAAGGAGAGATTCCTTAATAGTGTCTATTTGTTTACAATGACCGAAAATTGAGATTTTTCGTTTTCAACACTACAAAGCTCCGAATGACCGTGGTAAGCTAGTTACTTAGGGCATTGGTCTTCCATCCAGAAGTGCTGGATTCGATTCCTATTGGAACTAAAGACCCCTCCAGTGCGTGCTCGTTAAATCAGTGTCATGTAATCGGTTGTTGAGCAGTTACCATGGGTGTCATGGTCTGGTAAAAGTTTTCTTTTCCTCCAGATCAAAGTCAAAATTGAGGGAATGGATCCTCTGGAGGTGCCATCTATGGGAGGAGTCTCAGAGCGAAAGCGTACTTTCACCTTCGTGGTGCTAGGGATAAATGAAAGTTCCACCCTTCTAACTTAATTTCGCATAGCCGTCGATTAGCGAGTTTGGCTTGTAACAAAATTAACAAGGCACCGAAGAAATGGCGCCTATATATATATAGAGCTCATTTCTTCCATATATATTTGTATATATATATATATATATATATATATATATATATATATATATATATATATATATATATATATATATATATATATATATATAGTGGGTGGGCCATCGTGGCGCCGAAAATGGGTCCTCATTATTTTGAATCAGGGTCCAGGCAGAAGACTCCTACACTTGGTCACAGTTATTATTTTACATGGAGAACATTGCGAAAATAACAAATTTTATGTTCCCCAGTCACCATTAGTAAACATGATGGATTTTAATGTGTATCGGGATTCCAACTCATTATCTTCCGATAGTGAGAACGATGCTCTAATCTTCCAAGCTGTCTTTTTCAATAGTATATTTATTAAGAAATTATACAAAAATTATCAAAAAATCCTACAAATATTCAATTTTACGCAAAAAAGTACTAATTTTTAACAATAGAATTTGGAATCTTTTTTTACATTTCACAATCTCTCAAGCGAATACTTGAAAAAAGATCTAGTTATTCCATTTACATCTTTTTCCAAGACAAGCTTTATATCACTGAAAAAAGTAAAATGAAAAAAATTTTCTTTGGCAAATTTATTAATTTTAACAACATATTTTGAAACAGTCAAAGATATCTTCAAAGAAAATTTGTTGCAGTTCCAAGAAATAAATATTAAATTAGTTTCTAGCTATAGTTAGTTAAATATATTTTAGTTTCACGTGTGCTGAATAATAGTTATGTTTTCGCATTGTTCAAAATGAGAGATTTTCATTTTGTACAAATATTAAATTTTCATTTAATATTTAAAAATTTTTTCATTTATTAACATTTTCTAAAGTCAATGTTTTAACTAACATTCAGTTTTTTTCAGGCGTTGTTATTTATAAATAAATTTATAAAAACCAGAAAATATATTTAAAAAAATGGAGTACTCAAACATTTACTTTTTACTGATGGAAAAATAGTTTAAAAACTAGAGACATTTCAAATAAGTTTAGTATATATATATATATATATATATATATATATATATATATATATATATATATATATATATATATATATATATATATATATATATATATATATATATATATATATTACAAGAGTTGATAATCTATAAAAAGCAATAATATGCATGAGGGATTAATTGTAATTTTGAAAAGTCATAAATGAAATATAAACAAGAGAAATGATTTTAAATCATTGTAAAACACACATATATTACTAAGATATGAATGAAACAAAAAATTAAATAGAAAATATGATTTTAAACAAATGAATCAGAAAATTGAGATCAAAATTTATTAAAATAAAATAGTTAAAAATGGAATTTTAATTTACTTAAATTTCATTGATAATATTTGAAAAACAATGTGATGGATACAATTTATTTATTAAAAATAAAAAACATTAAGTGCAAACACAGAATTGATAAAATAAGTCTATATCTTAAGCTATTGTTAAGCAACTGGAATTTTATACATCATAAAACTATTTTTAGCTTTATTGAACTTTATATTTTTTTATTTATTTAATATGTGTTTGTGTGTTTATCTGCTTAAAGATGTACTTTTCTTCATTGCTTGTTTATACATTTATAAAATTTGTATATATTATTGTCTGCATTTTTTCTATAACATAGTAAAGTTTTGTGTATTTGATAAAACATGTTACTAAAGTAATATTTTCAACTATTTAGAAATCAAAATTGATAATTATGAAAAGCTACTTCAGAAAATTAGGTTTGAACAAAATAATGAAACATTTCGGTCGGTCTCTAAATTCCTTTCAAATTGATTTAGGTAGTTATTTTATCTATACATATTTATTCAGAAACAAATTATCTTTCATATTTAAAATAATCTTCAAAAATCATGTGTATTGTCTACCATCATTCGAGGAATAAAAATTTAAAAGACATCCTGCCATTCTCTCTATCTCTGTGCAACATAAAACAATTCTTAGGAATATTTTTTCTTTAAAAGTTTAAACTTTTCTAGAGACATTGTACAGATCTCCTTACAATATGAAATACAGCATGTTCAAATCTCTGGAAGTCTTACTATTTTTATTATTGTTGTTGAATTATCCTCCACAGCTACTTCCTCTTTCTGTTTTTCAACTTTATTCAAGTTAGATGGCATATTCTTTGTCTTTTCGATGCATAAAATTATTTGTTTGCAGATTTATCCAGATATACCAATGAATGTGTGTGTGTTTGTTCATAATTTTTCACATTTCTTGGTTCATAAATTAATTTAACATATACATATAATCTGACTGATCTAGCACTGATTTTCATCTTTGCTACAATCTTATGTAAGGAAAGTAACATGCTGCTTTTTCTAATTGGAACAAGTTTTCTCCATTAAGTTAAAGATAACTTTAATTACATAAACTAAAAGGCTCTTTTAATCATCAAGAAGTATTAACTAATTTTTAATTCAAAATTTATAATCGTATGCATAAAAGATCAAGTACACAAATTTGGAAATTTAAAATACATTCTTTTTATGTCAAGGAAAATTTTTATATATAAGAATAGAATTTGAAAGTAAATTTTATCACACAAGTAAGTCAAGCTCTAGTAATAATTTTATTAGACTTAATGTAAAAATTTAAGTGGTAGCCTTTAATTTTTTTAAGAATTGATAAAAAAGAAAAGGAAACAAAAATTGTCATATATAATTCAATTTTATATATTTTAATTGGTAATGTAATAAGCATTTTATGCAATTTCACAAAACTTAAGATAAATCTCTTTTACATAATGAAAAATATAATTTCTTAATCTATCTAAAACTTTATTTTAAATAAAAGGTAAAGCCACGTGACTCAATACTTGTATGTATAAAAACAAAATAAAAGATAAGAGAGATTACAATCAGAAATCCCCCAAAATAAAAAACAATTTGGATTGCAAAAAACTTTTCTTGCGATATAAATGCTTGTCATTACTCACAGTACATTTCCACTCGACTCGTTAAACATCTCTCACGAGCACAGAGAAACCATAGCAATGCTTTTGTGGAAAAAAAGTAAACTATACAAACAATACCTAACTTTCATAAGCGAAGATGTTTTTTCGCATTCAAAATCTCTTTGTTTAAGCAATACGTGTTTCACAACTTTTGTATCTTTTTTGAGTGTTGTATAATAATATGTTTCTTTACTTGAGTAAAATTGCAGTTTATTATACGTAAAGTATATATATATATATATATATATATATATATATATATATATATATATATATATATATATATATATATAATTTTATTTCTAATAATCAGCCTGTTTTCATATAGTTCATTATGTGAGCCATATAAACTATAAAAAATAAGTATTTCTTCAGATTTTGAGAAAAAAAAGTTATTTGTTGCCAAATCTTATTTTTAAAGGTATGATGCCTGAATTTCCCTCATTTTCATATCTAAATAATTGGCTAATAATCGAAGACGTTTGTGAAAAATGTTATGTTATTTATGACACTTGGACAAGCCAAGCTCGCTTTTCAACGACTATGCAAAATTAAATCAGAAAGGTGCGACTTTCGTATAACCAGAGCACCCATGATGGTAAAAGTACGTCTTTTCCCTAAGATTCTTGCAATTGATGGCACCACCAGAGGATCCACTCTCTCAATTTTGACTTTGATCTGGAGTGGGAGGAAATATTCTCTACAACATTACAACCAAAGTAACTGCTCAACAACCGACCACAGGACCTTCGCTTTCACAAATTTAATGAGCAAGCACTCGAGGGATCTTTGGTGGCACTAGAAATCGAACAAAGCCCTTCCGAACAGAATGTCGATGCCCTAACTAGTAGGTTACCACCGCTTACTTGTGAGACTTTCACCACGTATTACAATAGGAAGAATTACTATAAGGGTTAGTAGTATACAAGCTTTGTAATAAATGAAATCTAAAAAACTCCCAAGCAGTCATCTCGACAGATGCATAAGCAGACAACTGAAAATTCCATATCCATCTTCCGTTCCTTAATAATGGCTGAGACTGTTCGTGTTCTTCTGTTCCGCTATCCTTCCATTAATGTGCAATGAGTTTCCGACTGCCAGCTTGAATGTTAATAGCAATTCTTGAATTCGACAAGTAGCATAGAACAATCAAATTTTATAATAATGATATTATCACCATCACTTAATATTCCAAGTTCTTTGGATCCAAAATTTTAGACATGGATACTTTTCTATCACAGAAAAAAATTATTAAAAATACATGCTTTGTATTTTTAAGCAAGACTATTTTCCAAAATACCATTTCAATCGCTCTGATATGTCTATGATTTTATTATAGTTACTAGCACAACCTTTGTAAACACAATCTATCTTCTTTGCTGAGAAGAAATATTCCGCCTACATTCATAAGTGAAAGTAAACTTGAAAAGGATTTAAAAATCTTGAATCTCGCATTAGATAACAATTAAAAGTTAAGGATAACAGTTTAAACAGAAACAAAAGGAAAATGTATACATTTAAGTGTATTAACAATATTTCTCATTGTATTATATTACTGATTAAAGCCATTTGATTGCTATTATTTAAATTATAATTTTTTCAAAATGTACAATAAAAGTTTTCTTATATAAAGTTCCACAATTATTTTAAATAGTTTGTCTAGATAACAAAATATTCTTAAAGTGCATTTCGAAAAATGTATTCTTAATAGTAAAAAAATTAAAAATCACATGAAAAATAGTTAAAAATGCAAGTTTCTTTCAATACTTCCGTATAAAAATTTTCAAACTCAAGTAAAATAATCAACCTGATTTAAGTTAAATTCCTTACATAAGCTAGAATTTAGTTAAGTTTAATTAACAGTAATACATTTTTCCATTTTAGTATTTATTACAAATATTATTTCTAGATATTAAACATGTGTTTTTCATTTCATATTAAAGTGTTAACGATTTAAATAAAACAATGAATAAGATTTAAGAAAGAAATTTTGTAATTGTGAAAAAAATCTTCCAAAAACATGGTAATTCCAAAAAAAATGAAAGTTATGGTAATTTATAAGCTAGCAATTGAGCAAATATCTTATTAGTATTCATATTACACATTTCTTTTAAACTATATTTGTAGACAGAGCAGATTTGTATGTTAATCATAAAAAAACTAAAATTACAAAGTGTAATTTACATATGGTATAAATTACGTAAGATTATTTATTATATTTTGGAATAAATTTTCCATTTTATTAAAAGTACTCTAGCATTTATATTTTTAATATTTTCTTTAAGCTCCAGAGAAAATTTATTCTTATTGCAATGGTGTATAACACATAAATAATAAATTTTATTTTAAAAGCCAAGTTTTGAAAAGTTATTCAATATAATGATGGATCAATATAATGTATAATCGCATAAAAACTTCGATTTCGTAATCAATAAATAATCTTCTAACTCAGACTGCGTTAAGAATTAAGGGAAGCCTAAGAAATGTGTATATGACAAAAATATTTCACAATATATTTTTTTATTTTTGATAAGAATAGCATCAAATCAAGTCACACCAGGGAAAAAATGTAAACTTTGCATTGAGTGTATAGATGCAAAAACAAACGTCTCTTTATCCTGTTGACGACAATCCTTAATCTTAGTGGCTTCAAGAGCACCTGGTTTCAACGCCCTAGCAATTCGTTGCCATGGTATTTAAGATCACCATTTGGATACAATAATCTCTAGTTCTGAAGGATTGTTCTTCTTTTCTTATCAAAAAGCTCATTTATATTTATTTTTGTAATATCATAAAGGTTTTGGTTTTGACTGAATCCCTTTGATTGATTTTGACTGCTTTAGTTTTGAATTTCTTCTTCACTTCACATTTATTTGGAACATAAATAATTGTGGCATTTAATCATTTATGTTTAGTATAAGTTTCGATTAATATATTCATAACAAAACAGAAATTTTACATAGCTTTTCTAAATTAATTATAATTGAAGTGCATCTTTTATGGAGAATTATATTTTATATAGAAAAAAATATATTTTTCAGATAGAGATATTCTTGTATTTTTTTCTTGCTCTAAGAGAAAAAACAGGTTTTAAATAATTAGGAATATTCACTACAATAAGTTTATATTGTTATGAATTATTTGATTAACCAGTAAACGGGAATTAAATATATCTTTTTTAGTTACGAATAAACATATAACATTTTATAAGTCCTTATAGCCAGTGTTTATTGTTCCATAAAATATAATACCATTACAACCAAGTAGAAAGATTGTAAGATACTGATTTCGACTTGGTCATTTCAGCATTGTTTCGATTTTTCAAGTGACATTTACTTAATAGTTGATTTTGATCTTACCTTTTACCTTTAATTATAGGAATTATTCGCTTAAAAGCGAATTTCTTTAAAAAAAAAAAAAAGCAAAAACAAAAAATCAAACATCGTTAAAATCACTTAATCTCATTTCCAGTCTTAGAACTAATTTTGATGGCAATTATGAAAAAATGTATTTCAAACCAACATGATCTTTCAAATTGTTTCTGTAAAAAGTATAAAATTAGAATTAATCATTATTGTCACTTATTATCTAAAGTTTTATACTAAGCTCAAGTTTTATGTTTTAATAAATTTGTTGATTGTAAGTTACAATGAATAATTAAAGTAATGAGAATTATGAACGATTTCTCAACTTTCATTGAAATTTCAAAATTGATCAAAACGAGTCACCGTTAAAAACTTTTCAAGTGATTTTAAACATGATTGAAAAATAAGTTTCATTATTAAAACCAAATGAAATGCAATTTCTTTTCTAAATTAATGAAATATTTAAAAAAATCTGTTTAAAAATTTGATGAAAATATCATTACCTGATAAAGCATAATTTTATTTCTTAAATGACATTTTATTGATAGTAGATTGAATATTACATAATTAAAAATTTATCAACAAATAATCATATCAATATATGTTTCTTTCATTTGTTCCCTATTTTTATTTTTTATTTTTGAGTGAGCAAACAAATATTTATGTTGCATAAAAGCAATTTAGTGATATACGATTGAATCTACCACCTTACTGAAACGTATCACTAACTTCATGAGTTATATCGGAAGATGTATTTGGAGAAAGTGGCTGATAATTTTTAACCATGAACATATTATAAGTTTTGTTTTCCTTTTTTTATTCTACATTATATCAACGAGAAAAGGAATGGGGCTCTATAAAAAAATACAGAATTTATACAACAAGGCAGTTTTCAGGGGCTCGGTGTAGAATTGATATCCCTTAGTTTGGTGAAAATCTTGTTATAAATTTTGGCTACAAAATTTAATTTCTAGTTTAACTAACTTTTGTGTAGCGGCAGTGGCCATCATGTTAGCCACATCTGGCGTTTATCTTGGCGTCAAAAAATCAAGAGTTACCCGTTTGTAAATATTTACCATTTTCACTTGAGTTAGGATTTTATCCACTAACATATGATCACTAATTTGATATTTTTAAAAATGGAATGTTATTAGCTCCATATAAATGATCCCTTCAGAATGAAAGGTTGTGTTGGATCCCAGCTTCTGCTGAACAACGGAAGACGTATGTTGCGTTTCTACACTACGCATGCGCGTTTATCGGGATGGGTCCATGGGAGTTTTACGGGTTTCCTAACGTGCTACACTTGAATAAAGCTCACATCTGATAAAATTTCCTCCTAGATGACAACTGCATGGAAGACATTAAATATACTTTACAACTGTCTTAGTCCATTAAGCAATCCACAACGTGGATTGCATAATGCTTCTTTTTTAGTAGGATGCTACTTTTTAATTCATAAATTTAAAATATTACTAAAAATATCAAAATTATAATTCCTATTTAAGAATACACAGTATACAATAAAAATAAATAAAATTTGAACTAATATTTTAGAAGTACAAGCCAAATAGTGTATTTATTATTTTTTTACTTAATATAAAGTATGATGTAAATAAAACAATTAAAAAATATTGTTAAGCTATAATTTTATTAAAAGAAGTTTCTTCTGAAATTATAATCGGATTTTTTCAAAAAAAATTAAAAGTGAGATATTAGTATAGCAAGATAAGCATTTTTGAATGCATTTAATTTATAAATGTAATGTATTTCTGTCTCGTTATGGCCAAAATTAAGAAGAAGGTGATTTAGATATGCAAATTTAAAAGAAGCAGATAACAGTGAAAGATTTTAAAATCAATATTTTTACTTAACATCTTCCTATACTAAATGCGAAATAAATTATTTAAATAATATAATCGAATGTAAAAATTTCTGACTCATTTCTTTTAGTTTGGTGCAAACATGAACCGATTTCAAGTATTTTCCACACAAACATTTTTTTATTAACTTGGTCTTACAAACTACAATACTTTTTCGGTTCAAAGAGTTACATTAATAAATTATTTTTATGTTATATGCTATTCGTTTCTTTATGCCTTAACATTAAGATATCATGTCAATGCTTTAGACTTTACACTCCGTTACAAAGCATCTGTTCAATTTGGAATAATCCAATACCAGATTAAAGAGCATGGCTAGGTTAAACAAGTACAATTTCCAAAATATCAGAACTTTGTCATAAATTGTTTGCAGCACTTGTTTCAAAATTGCTATATTTTACTTTCCTGAAATTTATTTCAAAGTGAGCTGAGTTAAGTAAATATTTTGTATAATTCATATTTTATAATAAACAGGGTCCAGCGGAAAATAATTTTCTTATGGCTCATTGAAAGAAACAAAACACAATTACACAAAAAGATTTATTATAAAAGATGCAACACAATATTTCAGACACTTAATATTCCAAGACACTTGTCAACATAAGAACCATCGGAATGGGAGAATTTGTCATACCGTGGGTTAATTGTTTGTATTTTAATATCATAGAATCTGCGGTATGGGAGTGGAACCAAAATGTCACAGCTGTTTACACGTCTTCGTCTGTGGGGAAGTGTCAGGAATTTCTTCAGGTGCAAGAACAGTTGTTGTTGTTGTTTTCTAATGACACTTGGACAAGCCAAGCTCGCTATGCTATGCGAATTAAGTTGATTGGGAGCGTCTTTCGTTTTAATCAGAGCACCATGTAGGTGAAAGTACGACTTTGCTCTTCACACTTGCCATAGAGACCCGTTTATAGAATAGGCAACCATTCACACCTCATTCCTACAATGAAAAGACAAAGACAGGATAGATAGAGAGAGAAAGTACATCCATGCCCGAACCGGGATTCAAACCCAGGGCCTCCTTATCTGTAGTCAGGCACGCTGACCACTAGACAAGTTGATCGGCGCAAGAACAGATAAAAGTCACTAAGAGGTGGGGAAAGACTATAGAGTGGATGGTCAAACACTTCCCAGGTAAATTTTTTCTCCAGATCTTTTTGTGGAATTCTCCATACGAAAGCAAGAGTTGTCGTGAAGTTATAAAATATATGTACTGAGTATCCACGCCTCTTGTCTAAAGGGCTCGTCGCATGTTCTTTAGAGTTGCGTGGTAATGTTCAACATTTACTGTTGCACCTTGCAATCAGTGGTCAGAGGGAGAGAAAATAAGAGCCGAAAATTTTGCGCATTATAAAGACTTCAATGAGGGTGTGGTGGCCAGGTTGGTTAGAACGTCGTTCTCATTATCTGAAGGCACTGAGTTCGAATCCCAGCTTCACCGATGATCCGTCGTGTTTGCTGATAGCGGATGGGGCATGTTAAAACTGGGCATGGTCGCAATGTCCTCTAAGTGAAATGATACCTCTGGGGGTAGCAAGCCAAGTACTGGGAGTCTTCTGCTTGGTCCCAGCTTCCAAATCACGAAGACTCCCCCTGGCTGCTTCTATCTAAGTGATAGATCAGGGCTAGGGTACAGGGAAGCATACTAATGCAATAACAACAACAACAACGACGACGACTTCAGTGTAGCTATCTGAAAATTAAAACTGCAACATATGATAGCCACACCCACAATGTACCCTACAAGTACATTTGTGTTTTGGCCATTTTGCAAAGTCATCTTTTGGATCCAACGGGAATTTTACTTTTTCTGGATGATCTTCTTATATTTTCATATATTGGTAATTTTAAACCTAGATGAGCATTTATTAAATAAAAATACTTTTATTTTCCGGTTTAATCAATTTGCTGTTAACACATATCAATAAGTATCTGATAACTATCAGAATGTTTTCAGATAATTAAAATAAAAACTGTGAAAATTTATATAAAAAAATTAAATGTAATTTTTGCTCATAGTGGTTCAATTTATTTTCATATAGTTTTGGAATTCTTTTTAATGTATTAAGAAATATGGTATTTCTTGAATTTTAATGGATCAACATCAAAAATTTTTAATGTGCAAAATAGCTTAGTTTTTTCTTTTAAAGTGGAGATAAGTGCAATTAATTAAGAATTATTTTAAAATGTGTGCTTATAATCTAAAGGAAAATAATATCGAACAATTATTGTATATAATTTTCTTTTATTCCCATTTCAATATTTGTTTGAGTAAATAACTTGCGTACCATTTTATTGTATTATAAATATTGCTATTGGTTGTGTTTTGTATCGTGTTTATAGGAAGAACTAAAGGTGACCATGAGTGTGCAGAACACAGCTTGCTATCTCCTTGATGTTATGGTAGTGCAGACTCTTTTCAATGTTTAACAAGGGTGATTCCCTGAACTGAACCAGAGATCTTAAAATGGTAGGGCAGTCAAAAATGTGCACATGATTGTTATTATTTATGAAATATTGTAGTTTCCATGACAATAGACATTGAAAAAAGGGTAGAATTTTTTATTTTTATTTTTCTTCGCACAATCTCTTCGGAAACAAGTTTTCTACTATGAAATTAATCTAACTTACTCATTGATTTGCTATGTACCATTCTATCTTATGTTCCTTATCTTATGTACTATTTTCTTCGATATTTGTATTGAATTCTCTTAAGAAACAAATTTTCCATTTTGAAAAGAATTTACCTCAATCATTGGTTTGCTGTGTGCCATTCTATCTTATATACTATTTTCTTCGTTCCTTATCTTATGTACTATTTTCTTCGATATTTGTACTGAATTCTCTCAAAAAACAAATTTTCCACTTTGAAAGGAATTTACCTGAATCATTGATTTGCTGTGTGCCATTCTATCTTATGTTCCTTATCTTATGTACTATTTTCTTCGATATTTGTATTGAATTCTCTCAAGAAGCAAATTTTCCATTTTGAAAGGAATTTACCTGAATCATTGGTTTGCTGTGTGCCATTCTATCTTATGTTCCTTATCTTATATACTATTTTCTTCGATATTTGTATTGAATTCTCTTAAGAAACAAATTTTCCACTTTGAAAGGAATTTACCCCAATCATTGGTTTGCTGTGTGCCATTCTACCTTATGTTTCCTATATTATGTATCATTTTTTCCTCATTTGCACTGAATGAAAGACAATATTTTGCTCGAAATTTAAAGAAAGTAAAATATGAAAGTTTGCTGACAAACATACTTAAAAAATTGCAAATAATTAAAAGTTACTCTCAAATAAATATAAAAAAGGCATAAAATTAATCAGTAATTCTACGAACATACTTAATCAATAAATAAAGTTGCATCCTAATATTGCTCAAGAAACTTATAAGGAAAAGTATTAGTATTTTATTTTAATCAATAATCAGTAATTAAGTTCTTAATAACATTAAATAATAACAGTTATTAATAGTTCCAATGCACAAATCTTTAAAATTTTATTTAATTTTACTAAATAATTTTAATACAAATAATCTCGATTTATTTACTATTTTACTATAAATTATGATTGTAATATTATGAATAAATTCACTAATTTTAACATTTTTTAAAAACAATTATCATTTTGCGATGGTTTTTATCATATTTAGACAATTGTAACTGGTCATTAGCATAAATAATCACTATAAGTATCATTAATAAGGATAATTAAAATGTCTTATTTTCTGATAACATGACAATTTTGAGGGAAAGGTGACATCTCTAATTTTAACTTTATCAAATTATAGTTGGGAAAAATATACTTTAAGATAATCCTTGACGAAAATTGGTGATTTTTTTGTTTATTTTTGCTAATCGTGTATTTGTACCTGTTCGAAGAAATAAGATGGTGCCTAAATCACGACGGCATAAATCACAAGTCAAACATCACTAACATCGGCTTCAAATTGGCGAGAAATTGAGGAGCACCACAAAGTATGGGCCACCATTATGGTGATTCGGAATTATTTCATTATATTTACGAATATATTCCATGAAAATGCTCATAAACACTTTATCAGTCAACTTATTAAGATATGATTAGAAATCTCATATATCTCATCATATTTGTGCAGTTTAAGGAAAATTCCACTCTTAAATCACTTTATGAAATCAAATGTTATTATTTATGTTTATTTTATGATACCTATTAGTGTGATGTAGTCTTCAAAACAAGTAACAAAAGAACACAGAAATTTTTCTACAATTCTGGAAATTATAATAAGCCCTCTTCTTTTTATGTTCTTTGATGATTTATCATGAAGTTAAGAGAAATAAATCCAACTCATGTCAATGTTCTTGCAATGAAAGGCATTCTTTTAGCGAAAACAAATGTATGAATAGTTTTAATTACTTGTATAATTAAACTTAAAACATTATACATATTTTTACTGTAAACCTTACTGAAAATTGACTGAAAATCAGTGCATAGAAATAATTATATTTTATTAAGAAGGATTCTGGTAGATAAAATAACATCTTAAAACGTTATTATTTTATCAATACATTTATAGGATCATAAAATATTGGGGAATATCCATAAACCTAAAGTATTACTATGATACCATGAATGGTCTATTCTATATTGTTATTTGTTAGGGTTCCATTAATCATACTTTATCCTTATTAGAGGCAGTACTGACATTAGCTATTGAGAGGCCAAGAGCAAATATTTATTGTGGGGCACTTTCATATCTATTATATCCTCCACCCTCGTTCTTCTCGAGTAAGTAAGCCGATTAAAAGAATTTCTGTTTCTTCATTAATGTAGAAAGTCAGCCTTATGTGAAATAAAATAAAAGCGTAAATGCTTATTGTGAAAATACGTCTCTAAAATGAGAGAGTATAAATATATTGAAAGTAATATTTTCATCGCTTATAATTAACAATTGAAGGATTATAAAAAAATTTTAACATCACAAAAGATTTACAGGTCCATTATATAATTAATTATGAAATTTAATTTCGAAGTTTGATCTGTGAAATGTTAGAACTAAAAGTGAGTTCCTTATATAAGAATCCTAAAAATTAAAAAAAGTCTACTTGAGGTAATGTTCATAGTCGCTTCTTAAAAAAACAATTACTATTTGTTAAAATTTACTATTTCTGATTTTTAAATCTTAGTGTCATATCTTTTATATTTTACCTGTATAAAATTTAGTTTAGCTTTCCCTTTTACATTTAGAATGCATTCACAACTGTCATGTAATTATTTTATAATTAAAATAATTATTTAAACTAATTTTCTTACATCTGTAAGATTAAAATATTCTGCTATCTATCCTTTTTATTTACAAAGCAATGCATGATCACAAAAGCAAAAACAAATTTTTCAGTAGAGGTTCCCATAACAAGTTTAACTTAAGCAATTATACTATATGTTAGTACAAAAACAATAAACATTTGCCATTTTGTTTTATTATTACGTCAGTACTACTAATAATAGACTAGTAATAGGGCTGTGCACTTCGAAATAAATTTCATGGTGACAACGATAATCACTAATGAATAATGAAAAATTGGTGCTGTTGTTTTTTCTTATAGAATGCTTATCTCTCTACCGGAGTAAGTATAAAAAAAATTTCTCAGGGATTTTTGGAATTTTTTAATACAGTTATCTATTTAATGTAAATTCTTATGTAATAAATAATACGCGGCAAGCTCGAAAATACTGATAATCTTAAAATTTAAAAGCAATCCAAGTGTAAAGTTCCTCTTGAAATTGTCGCTTACCTTTCATAATGAACCTTTTATAATGAATATCAAACATAATGTAATATCAATAAAACGTAAAAACTAATATCGTAAAATCAGTCGTACATATTGAAAATAAAATAATTAAAAACTTTATTTTGATATATATGTGTGTGTGTGTGTGTGTGTGTGTGTGTGTGTGTGTGTGTGTGTGTGTGTGTGTGTGTGTGTGTGTGTGTGTGTGTGGTGTGTGTGTGTAATCTTTTGTCATTATTTGAACAGTATTACTGAAACATATATATATATATATATATATATATATATATATATATATATATATATATATATATATATATATATATATATATATATATATATATATATATATATATATATATATATAATATATATATATTATATATATTATATATATATATATATATATATATATATATATGTTTCAGTAATACTGTTCAAATAATGACAAAAATTATATTTCTCTCACTGTAGTTCGGACGTATTATACTAAACTTTTCTGTCATCGAACTTATTTTCGTCAACAGGTAGCTGTATTTGCACATAATTACATGAAAATTTCTAATCAATTTTAAAATTCATGTTAAAGTGCATATGTCTTATTATGAGATGGTGCCTTTTCACTGTGCTATTTTCTTAAAGTATAGTTGGTTACTTATTATTCAACTCTTAATTTCGAAATTAACGAATCAATGTTCCCAACTTTTATGGAAAAAAAATCCTGGCTCATTAAAATAAGTAAATTTTAATGTTTAAGAAATTATAACACTTCTTTAAGTAAATATACTCAATGTTAAATATGTTTCCTATCAAGAACCGTGAATCCCTTTGGAAAATTAAGATGCGTTCATACTTAAGATTTGTTTGGCTCACAGAGCATTCATATCATTCAGGATTCATGCTCAGGAGTTTAAGAATTAAGCAGTAAGCAATCGAAAACAATCTATACCAATGATTTCGAAATCAAAACTAAAGAGGACGAAAAGCCATTATTAACGACTTGAAGTGTAGCGTAAATCTAGTATTTGTAGATTAACATGTAAAACTATAATTCGCAAAACGACGTTGCTAATTAATTTCAATATTCTCTCAACAAAATTTGCGCATTTTAATTTCAAAAAAATACTCAATTACACAAGTTAAGAGGGAAATTGAAAATAAATGAATAGTTTTTAATCAGTTATTTATCTCACGGTATTTGTAAGTACTTATTAAATACTTAAATTGATGAAGTTGTATTAAAAAGACGAAGAAAATGTTCTATATATATAGTTTAAAATCAGACAGATTCTTAGTTACTTATATTTTACAATCACAAGTGATATTGTAATGGTTAAAATAAAAAACAACATCCATTTTTATAATTATAATTAATAATATCTGGAGTTCTTAAGAGAAATATAACAATCGGACAGTTCCTGAGTTACAGATATTTTATAATCACAAGTGATCGTAATGGTTAGCATAAAAATCATCCTTATAATTATCATTAACAATATCTGGAGTTCCTGAGGGAAATATGAAAAAATAACTAATAATTATCACGCGTTCAATGAAACATTTAACTTGATAATCAAAATAGAGACTCAAAAATCCAGAATTTTTGTACATCTAACACGATGTGTCTCATTTCAGAATGAATCGTTAGGGAAATAATTTTATGATTTCAAACTTTTCAGATAAAATATTAATAATAACTACATGCTATTAACTTATAAAACACAATATAACTTAAAAAATAAATGAGCTGATTAACATAGAAAAACGAAACATGCTTAAGCTAATATTTGGTTTCTGATTCAAGTATCATCTCATTTTTATTCTATAAACATTTAGCTCATGAGAACTAATTTCTAGTTCACTCATAATTAAAATTGACTAAAAACTAATTTATTCGTAAAAGACATTGAATTACAAAAATAAAAGCCAACAAATTTGTTAGGAAAAAAAGATCAGCTTTAAAAACTCTTGGGAAGGTTAAACCTTGCAAAATTGATCATGGACTATGGTTAATCATTACCACATAGAGTTGATAATTTTAAAAATGAAAAAAATAACAATAGAAATAATATCAAAATAATTTTCTTTAATTTATTCAACATTTACAAACTAAAATATCTGAATTTACATTGAAAATAATTTCTCTTATTTTATTTTAAGCTGAACATTCTTATAAAAATTAATTTCATAATTTTGCATTGATAATACACGACGTGAGACCTTCTTTACAAAATTAAAATCTCAAATAGCTCTATAAATATACACCTGTTTCTGTCTATTGATTTGTGCTATCTACTCATCATATATTTTACCCTTCAAGGAAATTTCACACAAAATTTTTATTATGAAATAACTTCTATTAAAATTGCTACGAAATATGATGCATTGAAGTTATCTGATAGAGTCATTATGAAGAATATTTCAAGTTACAATAAAATTGTGAATATATTGTAATATTTAAAATGTGTGCTCATAAAATTATTGTAGCATTACCTTTTATAATGAATATCAAACATAATTTAATGTCAATAAAACGTAAAAACTAATATCGTAAAATCAGTCGTACATATTGGAAATGAAATAATTAAAAAATATTTAATTTGATATATATATATATATATATATATATATATATATATATATATATATATATATATATATATATATATATATATATATATATATATATATATATATATATATATATATATATATATATATATATATATATATATATATATATATATATATATATATATATATATATATATATATATATATATATATATATATATATATATATATATATATATATATATATATATATATATAGTTATTACTATTATTATTAAATGAGTACATACATACATATACACTCACATAAATACGTAGGGAAGGAGAAAAACTTCTGAATGAAGTCAAAAATATAACAGAAGAACACTAAAGAAAGATTTTAATTACCTTAGTTAAATTAATCTAAATATAAATTCCAATTTACAAATTAAAACTCTTTAAATAAAAATTATTTTTAAGATTAGTTTGAGCACAAAATTAACTTACAGTATGTTTAAAGATTTGAATTAATAGTAAGGTTTTGAGCATACTTGTCAAAAATGAATCCTAAAGAATGGAACTGATTCAAGAATCAACACTTTGTATGCAAACTTATTTCACAAGCTACCAGAGAGAAACTTTAATGCTGTTCACAACAGCATCCTTGAAAAAAAATCCCCCTAGAGCTTTTAAGAGATATTGTGATTCACTCTGTTTTACACATGAATAGAACACTGATAATGAATCCCAATCATACCTTCTTCAGTATTCATTGCTTCACTTCAGAAGTGTTTGATTTCAGGGAATGAAAGTCATACAAGAGTGCTAAGGATAGCCAGCTTCTTTAATGTCCAGTTTTTTCCTAATTCTAACTCATTTGTATTTTGGGAGAATATTACAATAAGTTGGATATTGTCATTAAGTAATTTTATTAAATGCTAAAGAAAATATTTTTAAGCATTCAAAATTCCTTTATTAAATAGTTTTGAAATTCAATTATTTCTGTTCTAATCAATCATTAAATATTCAAAAACAGATTATTTTGACTAGTATAATCATTATTTAAAAGTATATGAAAGCTTTTATTCTAATTTTAAAGTTTATTATCAGTTTTAAAATATGAGATCAAGAAATGCTATTAAAGAGAGAGAATACTTTGTATCTAAATATACAGAAGGCAAAATAGTTATTAGATCAATCAATTCTTAAAGCTAAGAAATATTTTAAACATTAAACATTTAAAAGATTTTAATTATTAGACCTTTAAATGTTCTCATTGTTTAGAAATTATATAAAACGATTTTTCACTGCAAATGGACATAAAAAAATTTTGTATTCACTACCATTAATCGCATATTGCTTTGGAATTTTAAGCTTAATTTTAATTCATATCAAGATAGATGTCTATTTTGAAATTTCAGGAAGTGTTATCTCATTTCTGTTTAAAGCCTTCCTGTCATTTATAATCAAATCTTACTACTGCTTATTACTAGAAACTAACACAAATAAAAATTTGCATTCCTCTAATATCCCTCACATCTGTTTCTTTCATTACATACCAATACATTTGTTAAATATTCTTTATTTTTATACATCCATTACAATAATCTTTCCCCTTACAATGTTTTTATTCATATTTTACAAACTTACTGAACAAAGGAATATTAGTGATGACAAAATATTTAATTTTAAAAACTACAACAAAGGAAATATTTAAAGGAAAACAGAAGAAATAAAGCCTCATATATATATATATATATATATATATATATATATATATATATATATATATATATATATATATATATATATATATATATATATATATATATATATATATATATATATATATATATATATATATATATATATATATATATATATATATATATATATATATATATATATATATATATATATATATATATATATATATATATATATATATATATTCATTTTCTTGTCATTGGAATTCAGAATGATTTGATAGGTAAATGAAATTCTAATCATTATACCATAACAAGGATTTCAATGATATTTCTTCTTTCTATAAAATATAGTTTTAAATTATATATTATAACTTACATTTTCCTTTAAGTTATCTTTGAATGATAAGAACAATGCATGAAATTAGTTTAAATCCAATATTTAAATACCTGTAATAATTTAAAAACTTAATTTGTAGATTATATAAACCCTGCAGAAAATATTGAAAATTGTAAATATGTTTTCACAATAATAGAGATGTATTCATCAATATATTCTATTCATTCTCTTATGCATGCATCTAATCTATAGATCCGGAAACCACAAATACATGTCCGAACTTAACTAATCATCCGCACACAATTATTTGACAGTGAGTATTAACCCATAAAGACAAGGAAGTGAATCAATGGAAACAGGGGAAATGAGATTGAGTAAAATAACTCACGTGATCAAATCTGGAATGAAATCCTCAGGAAGTGTAATGAAAATCGACTGCACCATTATTTTGAGAATGAATCTTTATTAGTGATTACCTTAATTAAATCATCTTAAAACAAACAAAATTAAGAATGGATAAGAACCTTTATGTTTTTTCACTGAATTGTTAAAATCGAGCATAAAGAACAACGTCACCAAAAGAATTTTTTTTTAGCTCTCTGTGCATAAACTGACATGACGCAAATGATGGTATTATAATCGATTACTTTGGGGAGGTACTTATCTCCCCAACCATCCTGAAAGACCAACTGTTACCTGAGCCGTGACTCAACAGGTGAGAACAAGGGTGTTGTAAAAAATGTCAATGTAATCTTATCCATTTCATTATAGGTTGATTACAATTCTCCATTTAAAAAATAACCTTTGGAGAATAAAATAAAATCCAGATCCATTGTTACAGATTGTAAATTCATTCATTATAAATCTTGTTAATCTGGGTAAATTTAAACTCGATTAAATGTTTTTATCATTCCTCTCAATTGCAGTCAATGTTTGCCTTTAATCGCTCTTTTTACATAAGTCATTTGTAAAACTATTCCATGAAAACCCTAAATTTTGCTTTATAAAAGTTTTGCAGCTTTTGCAGTTTTGCAGAAATCTTCGATTTCTATGAGTTATATAATTCTGTTTTTAAGAATTTCATATACTAGATATTGTTCTTAGCTTTCATGTATTACATATTTATAATACGTTTGATTTTACGTATTATATAAAAGCTAAAATATTGTAAGTACGTAATACATAAAAGCTAAAAATAAAAGAATAAGAAATATAATTTTACAGAAATAATTCATTACATTATCATTATCTGATGTAATATAAAAAGATATATTTTTTTTTATCAAAAATTTTGCATTTTTATTTTAAGATTTTAGGGAAAATAAATGTAATTTTTAAATACAAATCTATAAATTTAACAATTCCTAAGCTAATTTTAACAAAATTTTGAAAATTTATTAACACTAAAAATTTTCTAATACATTATAATATTTATAATTTTAATTATATAAATAATACATGATAAATTTCATAATACATTAAATATATTTAAATATCAAGCATTTTGACACTTATATTATGTATTCACTATAAAAATAATAATGAGAAAACATTAATTAATATAAAAACATTTAATTAAAACGACAGCACACAAGGTTAATGATATTTCAGTTCATCGAATTAAGGATTCAGATGAATTTTTGCTACAATATTATGGTTAACCTAACAGCTAAAACTTGTTGTAAAGCATTTTAGCACTCATCAAATATTTGCCATCCCAGATAATTTTTCATTAAAAATATTATATATTCAAGAGCTTTGATAAAAAAATATCAATAAAATTACAAGTTTCCATTCCGACAGAATGCACGATGAAAGTAAAAATGCATTATCCATTTCTTATTGTGCAATAATGATTCCATTTCAAACAGTAAAGTCTTATCATAAAGCAAATAAATATAAAGATATTATTTTTAAAAAAGTGGTGAGAAATTGAAGGGTGAAGCTATATGATAAAAAAAGGAAAACTAATTATGCATTATAATCTTTATTTAGTGTTTGTTAAAATTTGTATCTACAGTTAATTGTCGAAAATTGGATATTTTTGCAATTCCAACAATTCTCTGCATCAATTAATTTATAAAAGAGGAGCTTTATACACATCAGAAATAAAAAATTAAAATTACGAAAAATTTAGAAAGAGGGAATATGTTTACATTGTAAACATTCAACGTGGGAGGAAAATATCAATATGTCTCATACCCACACCTTTGTCACTTTGTTGAAACATATTTTTTATTTATAATTTATATCAACATTTGTAAACAATGTGTCACACGATAAACATATATTGAACATAAATGATAACAGGCGTCATAAGTCGAAATTATCACATAGTCAATAATATCAAGCATTACCATGGATGAAATACCGCAATAAAAGCATTTTTAAGGAAAATGCAATATATTAATAATGTGCATTTTCATTAAAAATGCATATTACTAATTAATAATAAATAAAATTATAAAATAATAATAAATTATAATTTAAAAATTTCATGACATTAATTTTGAAATAATTGCAATAAAGTATGCTGAAAAGTAATAAAGTAAAAACCTAAAAGCTAATATTTCTTATTAATTAAGTCGTTAAGACATTACTATGCTGTAAATATTCATTTGGACAAAACATTAAAACTCGGTAATTATGGGAGAAACGTTTGTTTTTATAATTTGGGGAAATAAAAATATCTTCTCCCTGAACACCTTCAGTTTATTGCTTTCTAGAACCATAAAAACCTAGCTTTTCTGGGAGCAAAATTGCCTTTTATAAATACCCATGAAGAACATTTCTTTCAACACAAAACCATTTACATTTCTTGGAAATATTTAATTTCAGATATATTTAAGGATTTGAGCTTTATTATCAATAATGTACAGTATTGATAAATTAATTTTATGAAATCAATCTACCAAAAAGATTTTATCTCTATCAGAGTGTTTTCCTCCAACGAAAGCGTCCTATTTATTTAAATTCAATAGAACCCTTCATTTTTAAAAATTCAGTAAAAAATATTCAAATTTTCCTTTAAAATGAAAATTATTGAAACCTGAAAAATGTCTACATTTTTATTTATTTAAAACAAAAAAATTATGAAGCTTTAGAATTTACTTAAGGATAATACATAGTGAAAACAAAAAATTAGTAGGATTTCAGTTTATTAGCTTGACATGAAAGCTTTATTTTAAAAAGTGACAAATAAGGTGTTAACATTGTCGAAGGGAAATACGTCATACGAGTATTTAACTATGTACATAAAACTTTGTTTTCTGTTTATTAAATATGACAGTTATACAGAAGAAACAAGTACAATCAGATTTAATAATTGATTATATAATTAAAACTTGAATGAAAAGGAATATTACCATTTATCACTAAAATTTAACTTTGATATCTATAAATTCATTTCAACACATATATCTAAATTATAATCAAGATTGTTTTAACTAATATTAACTTTCGTAAATAATTTATAATAATTTAATATAAATTTCCGAGGACAACAATATGAAATATAGTACATGATATTCTTAAAATAAAAAATTAGCACCAGGATACAGTTTTAGAAATAATTTTTAAATGATACAAAAATTTTTATCTTTTATCATTTGCATACTTTAAAAGTTATATATAATTTATTATGAATATTTTTTGTCATATTGAAAGATATGTATAGGTTTTTATAAATATTTTTCAAAACAATTTCCATTATTATAATTTATATGAATGAAATTATCATGGAATCATAATAGTAATATCATTTAAATACATTAAAATCGTTGCCGATATTATTATTATCAATAAGTTATTGATATAATTAACATTAAATTGACTAAAAATT
The DNA here is from genome assembly GCA_037975125.1 of Latrodectus hesperus. NCBI lineage: Eukaryota > Metazoa > Arthropoda > Arachnida > Araneae > Theridiidae > Latrodectus > Latrodectus hesperus. The sequence goes on along the minus strand of CM075852.1, from coordinate 19,150,976 downwards.
GCTAAAAGTCCTAAGCATTTATCATAAAAATATACATCACATTTTCAAAACAAATAAAGTTACATATTGAAGAAAACTAAATGAAAAAGCAACAAGTGTTTATTCAAGATTATTAAATTTATTGATATTGAACAAAAGCTTAGAGAGATCACTTAATAAAATGTAAAAACATATATGCAGTAAAATTAGATACTTGTCCATAAATATTGTTACGTTTTAATTACAAGCAATTTTCATTTTTAAGCATCATGACCATTTCTCATTACTTTAAAATTAACAAATGTGACAATACTGAAAAAATTCATATAAATTTTTATCTTCTCATATTCAACTAATGTGAAATATCTTAAACAAAAACAATGAGTATTATTCTCACTTTATATTCAACATAAACTGTAATAAATTTTAAGACATTAACTATAACATTTTATGTTAAACATATTATTTTTTAGTATCTAGGAAACCTGTGTCTGTTTCCTGATTTTCATTTTTCAAAAAGTTGTTTCAATATGCAATTTTTCAAAAATACTTGATTTGTATTTCTAACAAAATTAACGTTAAACTATTTTACTATATACACTGGAAAACCACTGAATTTTAAAAAAATCGAAACAAAATTATATATTCATACATTTAAATATTTAATTTTCTAGACTAATCTATGAAATTGATTAATTAAGAGCATTTTTTTACAGAATTTAAAGACTTAGTATTGAGTCTAAAGCTTTAAATTCAAATAAATAGTGAAATTTTGAAAAATAAATTTATAATTGAATATTTTATTAATATTCTAATGCAAATTAATATTAGAAAATCAAACAACAAAGGACTTAACTGATTAAATCTAGATAAATTTTCATAGATGAAATATTTTTAGAAATTATATTTTTGATTTTTCATGAAACAATTTCTAGTAAAAAGGTTGGTCACAATTTTAATTTTCATCAATTTATTATTTAATATAAATGTTTAATCCATTTTTCTTTTTAAACATTCAAATAATAAGTTAATCATTAGTATTTGTATCATAAATTTCAAAAAATTAAAAGAGTTCTTGTGTAAAAGTAGACATTATGGTATAACCAATATAAAAGATATAAACATAATTTAAATTCTGAAAATAATGCTTTATTTTCCTGGTGTTTTACATCAAAATATTTTAAATACCTTTTTCAACTATTATTATTTAAATATGTCACACAACAATAATAAAAGTACACAAATTATAAAATATTTTTGCTTTGTTTATATTTTAGGATAATTTATTTAACATTCTAAAAAATAATAACATCTATATAAACTAAAGAATTGTATTTACTTCAATTTAAAGAAAATGTTATACATAAAAAAATGAAGTTATAAGGATTTCATTCATATAAAAGCAATTTACATATGTTCACAAGTTCTAAGCAAAAACATCTGCACGTCTGTTTACTATTCGTGATCACTCTAAGCCTAACATTCAGTTAATTAGAAAAATGTATCAATAAATAAGAGACAAAATGTGTAGTCATTTAAATCTACATGTTTTCAAGTTCAGACTTACCAACGTTGTTATCTGTCAGTACACAGAGTGGCATCCAAAGGGACAGCAAGATCAAGTACAGTGAACTGCACATTTTCACGTTAATCTTATCCATGTGGAGCTTATAAACAGAGATAAATTCTCTTCAGAACGGCATGTTATTATTTTAATTATTTTTCTTTATGTGTGAAGAATTAGAGATTCGAAATATGTTCTCGCAAATAAGGATCAAGCTTGTTATCTGCACCAGTCAGCGAACGGCGTGGGCCGTAACACTGCGTATATGTGGCTTTACTGCCAGTGTCAGATAAAGCAGGTGGCCTTTTTATTCGATCTCTAAGCAAGTCGGGAGCGAACGAAACGCTATGGCGGTCTTATGACAGCTGAGAAGGATCCCGGATGGTGACGTATCCGTTACGTCACGAGAACGGAAAGGGAGTGTTTCCAAACTGCGTAAGAAACCTGACATTTGAGGATTTTTTTCAGTAAGGGGAAGTGTATATCTTCGCAATATCTGCTGATAAAGGGTTCGCCACATATCACTTTAAATTTTATAGGAATTGAGTGGGCGCTTATGAATGAATACTTTATTCTGATAAAAATTTGTAAACTCTATTCACCTCCATAAATAAGATTTTTTCTTTTGTTTATGAAGAAACTAGTTAATAAAATTCCCTCATTAATTACTGCTTTGATGATTAAAAATATTTACACTTGCCAAAATTAAAATAGGTACAAGAATTTTTGTCAAAATGAGGAAATATTAGTACATTATTTTCTACCATATTTTACGATTTTTAAAACAATATTTTTCTGGTATTAATCGATAAAGTGATGTATTAAATGAATATATTCGAAAAAGGAGGAATTTTAAACAGTTTTTAATATGCGATAACTAAATACATCATTAATGTTAGTTAATGGTAATAGTAATATTATTATTACTAATAACTCTCTCGATATATATATAACATTTAAACATATAAATTCAAATTATTTTAATTTAAATAATGTTGAAGGATATTCTTCTTAAATCATACATGCTGTATGCATAAAGGATAAAATACAATTACGGGAAATGGGAAATAAAATTACAATTTTAAAAATTACGTAATAAATTATCTAAATAATTTTTATTAAAGAAATATATTTGAAAAAGAGCTTTACTTTGACTGTTTTGAAAATCAGAGAATAAATTTTTGCTATAACTATATTTGAAATTGAAATATTCTATATAAGCAATTTTTAAGTTGCATGAATTTTTTTCTAAAAAGCACAATATAATATCTTAAAAATTTCATTAAAAAAAGTACTAAGAATTTCTTTAGTCTAGAAATTTCAATTCTGAAATGATTTTCTTAATTCACTTATGCGAATATGGATTTGTATTGCAGTCACAATGGAATTTTATCTTCTTTCTATTCGTATGACTCGAATTTATCATTTCAGAAAGTGAAAATAAATCTTCTATAAATTATATAGGTTGCGAAATATGAAAGTATCAAGAAAATTGTTCAAATATTTACAAAAAATATTTCATTCTTATATAAAGTTTTTAAATTTTTTTTGTCACATTAGTCCCATAGTTTTGGAATTATTTAATGCTGAATTAATTAAATAATATTTTTTTACGACAGTAACTTTTTGGCAATGAATTACCTTAGGTTAAATTTTAATTTCATTTTCATATGGAACCTATATTTTAATCTAGATTTCATATTAAATCTTCTTTTTGTAAAAGAAAATTTTGTAGAATGTAAGCAGATTCTGCATTATTTGTTGAAAAATATCTACAGCTCTACTAAACAATCACAAGGCATAATCTTTGATAATACTTTGCCATTGTTCTTATCATGGGACATACATAGGGAATATTTTCTACTTTTCTTACCTCAGAAATAAGCTAAAACTTCTTACACACACACACACACACACTCACACACATATATATATATATATATATATATATATATATATATATATATATATATATATATATATATATATATATATATATATATATATATATATATATTTCTTAATAAGATAAAATTTGAAATTAAACATGGAGTATTTTCAATAGAGGAATAATTTAGCTTTATTAAAATACTCGCTTGTTCTAAGCCAAATTCACAATCTATAGTAAGGCTATTTCTACTTGTACAACTTTCTATATATATTAGCTTCTAATGATTACAATTTATACACATTTTGAAGAAGAAAATATCGGAGATTAGTGCTACACTTTAAGCACTAGCTACACTAAAATTATTAGTAAATAATCATTCTGAATTTTTCCAATCCAAACAAGTACACAGATAAAAAAATAAATACTTAAAATAAATCATATGTAATTTTACTAAAGCAAATCGTATGTAATTTTACTAAAAACTGATTATTATATAACTGATTCGATCGTTCGAAAAATAATAATTGCAAAGAAAATACTAGTAAAGACATAATTTTATAAGCTTTAAAAACAGAAAATTTTTTTAGATAAAATATGCAACTGTAAGCCGAACATAATGCACAAAAATAAATGTATATAAAAAAATTGTTTTTTAAAAAATGCGGAATGAGCATTTCGGATAATAAGAGAGAGAGATAATGTCAAGAAATACAATCCTAAATTTTCCTAATTTAAGGCGGGATTTATTAAAAATGATGGTTTGTCTGTAGATCACTTACGAGGTGTTGATATCTAAACATTAAAACTATATAGTTTATGAATAATATTTACTTTTAGCTTTAAAAAACTAAACAAAATATTTGTAACTGTTTTACAAGATCAAACGTCATGCTTGCTTAATGTATTTTTGGTATTCCGGGCTGGTCCATAGCATGGATAAACAAAATAAATGTTAAGGTCTAATTTTTATAGGGAGACTATCAAATCAATAATTAAAAAATATTAATAAAAGTATTATTGTTTCAATAAAAAATGGAAGTTTATCCAAATAACTTATTTAAATATAATCTTAATTCACAGGTTTCAATTTTCATTGCAATGTGTTGGTATAAATGCTCCGTTGTATATGAACAATATTTCGTTTCGCTGAATAATAGGCAGGTATCTCATCTGCAGGTATATGACAATATATGCAGGTAATTTACCACATATGTAGATATTGTCATATTGCAGGTATATGACAATATTGGCAGATATGACAATATCTGCAGGTTATTTACAATATATGTAGATATTGTCCTACTGCAGGTAAATGACAATATCGGCAGGTATGGTGTAACAACTGATATTAAGGGAGAATTTCATGATGCTAAGAAATCCAGAAAAATAAACATTAAACAGCAATAATAAGGCGACAATTTTTGTTCTTTAAGGTTAAATTTTTAGAGTTGATTAGTTAGTTGAAGTAGCTTTTTCCATGATAAATTGTATAATTACTTTATGTAACATTAACTATCGTTACACTTCCAGTGGGAAGAAAATAGAAAGCGCAAAAAACAAATGCAGGAAGAAATAAATAAACAAAAAATGATCTGCTTAAATATGCTGTTAATATAATAGCAGATAACACTGATGCGGAAATTATGGCTGAAGCAAAGATTGCAGAAAAAGAATCTGCTGAATACTCTAGAAATCAGGAAGTACGTGCAGAAACGACAGAAAACAAAGAAATGAAAATTGAAGTAATAGAAACAAAAAGCATAATAGACATTGTGGAGAAAAAAACATAATGTAGGAGATGAGTGGAAAATTCAAAATTTAGAATAAATTTCAAACACCATTAATGATGCTTTAGTCAGATATTTCTTTGTGGCTTTTAAATTTAACCACAAACATGAAATATTATTTGCTTAAAAATAAACCACCATCATATATTTCGCTTATGCATACTGTTATAAATATAGTAAAGTAAGGTAGAAAAATTTTATACAACTTGGTCAGTAAGAAATATCCGCAAAAAGTAACTTGTGAAAAGATGAATGAGAACAGCTATAGTGTAGAGATTTAATAAACAAAACAATTTAGCGCATTAGAAATAACAGAATGCAAGCAAATTTTGCTGAGTTTGCAAGATACATTCATTCAAACGAAAAACTTTCACAGAAGAATACTTCAACTAGAAAAAATCAGTAGAATTTCTAGTTCTGTACTCAAATACAAATATATGAGTACAGAACTAGAAATTCTACTGATTTACATTTAAAGTTTTCAGAACAAAATATTTTAATGACAAAATAGTTAGTTGAAGGACATAAAGGCAAAAACGTTGGAAAACAAGAAAAGAAATTTGAAAAAAATGCTAGAAGTATGGTAACAATAATAATGAAGTTTTTGGTTAAACAAATATTTTGCATTTCACAGCAGTAATAAACTTTTTTTCTGCTTTCTATTTTGGAAACAGATAATCTACAGTTTATTAGGCAGAATTTGATGAAAGTTAAGCTTTGCATATAAAAAAATTGGATTAGCTGAAAGAGGCAAAATGAATTATGTTTCGTCAAATAGTTGTGATGAATTTATAGAAATACTGAATAAAAAGTGCTGGAAACTTTTGTGTCAGAAGTTAAGTCACCAAATACTTTTCAAACATAATTGACTCTACCACTGCTATAACTTATGTAGAATAACTAATTTTATATTGCATTATATACCAGAGGATAGCAGTTTGATATAGAGTTGTTTTGGTTTTTTATAACAGCTTGTTTTTTCACACATAATTATGAGAAAATGTAGTTTTAAACAGCCTTGAAATATTAAGTCTCGATATTTGAATTGTAGAGAGCAAACAGCGAAAGTACGACAAATATGTCTGGAAATTTTAAGGGTCTCACTGCAGTAAAAACAAAAGCAAAAAGCCCATTATGTTCCCAGTGCTTCATATTCTTCATATCTGACAACAAGTATTAATAAATCGTGATTATAAACAATAAGGTATTCTACAATTTTAAATTTATTAAAAAATATTTATACATTTTTCGGGATCTACTCATAGGCGAAATACTACTGATAAAAGTTTCGCAGTCAATAATAAACACTTTACAGAAAAAATATTCTACAAGTGGTTAATCGTAATAATGGTAACACCTGTGAATAAAGGTAGACTTTTTGAATGTGACCATTAAAGTATAATAATAAATTTTGTAATTAGAAATTAATTTTGCAAATAGGAATATGTGTATATTTTCGTTATATTTAATAACTTTATTGAAGATGTTGAATTTTACAGACAAAAAATTATCAAAGTAACCAAATTGTAGATGCCCGTCTAGTGAACCAAGTGTGACCAAAATATCCCCTGCTTCTAGAAATACGGTTATAGTCATGACAACATACACTTCAAGGTAGGACAATCCAGGTAAAATGATAAAATAAAAAAAAAGCTCTGAAAAAGTCAGATAGGTATTGAAGGCGGTGAAAAACTAAAAAGAGAAAAACAGCAGCAAGTGACTTCACGTCTTAATCAATATTTGGATTATCTAGTGTCAATGGTTACAGTTAAAATGCACCTTCATAAGCAGAACATTTATGACAGCGAAGCAATTCCTAAGCCACTTGTCATGGATTTCCATACCAAATGTCATCTACAGTAATGTCACACTCACAGAACCTGGTCCATTGATAAGTGGAAGAAAGTGATATGGTCTAACGATTTTTTTCTTTCACGCCTTTCCCTACAACCGGAAAGGTACACGTTCGAAGAACACCTGCACAAGCATATGATCATTATTGTCTTCATTACTGCCAGGCAATTGAAATGGTTCTGTTAGGATATAGGCATCTAAGTCGTAATTTAATGCTGGAATAATCTTTATCTTTAAAGGAAGGAACTTGTGTGAAGTATAGAGATGTTTTAGGTGAACAAATTCATCCTATGAAGTAAACTTTATTTTCTGCACGTGTTGGAAATTTTCAGGATAATAATGCACAAATCTATGAAGCAAAATTTGATCGGCTATATTCCTCTAAACTCCATTCAACACTTGTATGAATCAACTTCTAAGCAAATCCTATTGTATTACAAGCTAAATGTAATGCTACATTATACTAATAAAGAATTATTTATAAATATAGGATGCCTCTATTATTTTGATAATTACCTGTACGAACTGCTGGACTACTTAATGAACTTTAGGCTGATCTTAGAATCCAGAAAGTGCAGAAAATGTTAAACTAAAATTATTTATTTATAAAATAGTGTTCAAACAAACTTTTTGGTTGCTAAGCATTACTTTGAATTCAGAAACATTTAAATGCGCGATTTCTTGAATCAATCTTTCGAGGACTGTCAAAACTAAAATTTTGCATTAATTTAGTTTTAAATTCCACTCTTTAGATTCCTTCAAAGAATATAATGTTTTTATTTAGCATGAACTTCCAATTATATATACATAATATATATATATATATATATATATATATATATATATATATATATATATATATATATATATATATATATATATATATATATATATATATATATATATATATATATATATATATATATATATATATATATATATATATATATATATATATATTATGTATATATATATGTATATATATATATATATAAGTAATAAAAAAGAATATTCAATTTAAATTTAGTCTTCTTGGAAAATTTGCTCTCTTAATTGCTCATTTAAGATTATAGATTTGAAATAGATAGAAATGAGTAAACTGCAATATTGCTCATTTAAAATTAGGGAAGAAAGGGTCACAGTGGCTTGGTTGCTTCAGGCTTTCATTCTCGTTATCAGAAGGTAGTAAGTACGAATACCCATCCAATCAAATATCAATGGTGTTTACTAATGGGGCTGAGGCACTTTAAATATGTCATGATCGCAATGTCCTCCATGTGAAATTATACCTCTGAAGGTTGCAGGCTGCGTCTTGAGGGTCTTCTGCTTCTAAATTACAAAGGCCCACTTTCGAAGCTACGATGATATACCCAATGGCTTCCCAACTATATTTGATGTCATCCCTTCCAATCCTGGAAGGAACTTTCATTCCGCTGAAAGGTAGATATCCAAGTTGTCGGGTACTGTGCGCTGCCAGATATTGAAAACGCAACACAAATATGGAAAGGCTAGAAATTTGCGCAAATTTTAAGAAAGATGCACTTTACCGAGTTATGCAAATGATGTGAAATGCGCAGCGCTCATTCGCACGTAGGATAAGATTTATGGTGAGGAACTGGAAGAATGGGCAATATTCACGCAGTTATTGCTGGTTGGTAAATAATTGTATAAAGTTCATTCTTGTCACAAAGGACGCCTATAATTGCAAAGAATCCCAGACCATTGCTGACGAAGTCAGTTCTAGCAGACAGATGAATTCAGTATAGTGATCGGATTGAGAAGGGCAGGTCAGTCCTTAAGACAAATCATAGCTGACAGACATCTGGACGCGTCCACAGTGAACCGACTGTAGCGAAAATGATTGGAACAAGGAACTGTGCAACGTTTGCGGAGTGTTGGTGTAGTCTGAATGAAGTCAGCACGCGTGGAACGACGCGTCCTACAGGATACGGTAGCGGACCCGCAAGGCATGTCTACCGAAATTCTGCAGCTGGATGCTCCCCTATTAAGCAGAACCATTTACCGTCGATTGGTTTTTACAAACCTATTTCCTTAATATTTTTATGATTTTAACATTTACATTGAATATAAAATTTAAACTATCCAAATTTTATGATATCCTAATTTATTTCCTAATTATATATATATATATATATATATATATATATATATATATATATATATATATATATATATAAGTAATAGAAACATCTTTGATAAAAAAATTTACACTATTAGAAAAGTATAACTCAATATTAACTCAATATGAAAGAGCTTATTGTAAGTACAATACAATTTTACTCTTCATTCTGTACTATATTTCATCATTCGGTTTTCTGATTGCAAACTATAACATATAATTTAATGATGTATCTATTGTACAAAAAAATAAATAATTTATATCTATTTTTCTTTAAGAATATAGTTTTAATCTTATGTCCAGTATTTTAAAAATTATCTATAAATATTAAAACTTTTTTTCATTCCAGGATTATACAGGAAAACAGTAAAAGGAAATAAATATTGAATCTAAGTATATTTATAGTTTTGCCTGCCCAAATATAAATCGCTTAGTATTTATGAAAAGTATCCCGATTTTGAATATTTAAATCGTAACCAAAGTAACCATTGGTTGAAAATTGGTTCATGTAACGTAGCATAATATTGTAACTTATATATATATGTATATATATATACATATATATATATATATATATATATATATATATATATATATATATATATATATATATATATATATATATATATACACATACATATATATATATATATATATATATATATATAATATAATTTAAATATTTTATTTAGGATATATAAATAAGGCTTCCCAAAATGATGGAATTTGATGGCCAAATGATTCAAATTCCTCTGGAATCGGGATCTTTTCAGGGTAATAAAGGAAATAATAAATAACAAAGGAGGAATCTAATAGTGAGTTTTAGAAGAATATTTAAATAAATCTATAAAAAAGGAAATTTAAAAAAGAAAATAGAGAAATCATAGAAAATCAATCTTTCCTAAAAATCAATATGATAAATTCATAGTTTAACGACAATATAAACTTGGTACAATGCACAATACAATTTCGGTACTTTCCTAAATGTGCTCTACATGAAAAGACATTTAATGAAAATGTAGAATTTTTCTTTAAAAATACTGAAATTAAATCCATTATTAAATTTAAAGCTATATTTTTTTGCCGTTTATATCTAAGCTTTTCTCTTTGAAATATTAAATATATAAAGATTTGGATTGATTTAAACTAATACTATGTATCAAACTTTTTAAATACTATTTATTGGTCGGATTAGAAAATGCAATTAACATTTCTTAAATGAAATAAATTGTATTAATTATCAAATTTTCTTCAAGTTTTATCCTTTTTTCAGTTTATATCTGTCATTTCATTTTTCATTATTACTAGATTAATTGTTTAATCATTTAATTCAAAGTTTTTCTATAATAAAATTTTTGGATGAATTTTTTCTATGTATTTAGATTTTTTATATGATTTATTTACAGTTAAAAATGCATATTTTGAAAAATAATATTTTTTTGAGATTTGGAAATCTAATTTACAAATTAACTGGTAGCTATTTTTGCCTAATAGCACATTCATAAGAAAACCGACAAAGAAATAAAAACTAGCCCTTTCTTATATATTATTCATGATTTTAATTTCCCATAAAGTGTACTTTATTTCTTGCGATAGCGTTTATTATAAGGAAAAACAAGATAATATTTGATAAATCATTACGAAAATTTGTTCATATTTTATATTGCGAAAAATTATGTATAATATAATATTTTTGTTAAAATAATTCAATAAATATCTTTCAAGCAGTATGTAGAGTGGATATTAACCTTAACTCAAAACACGTCTTTAACAAATTTCACTAATTAGAAAATGTGCTTTCTTAGCTAAGCCTTGGAGTTGCTATGACTACTGGAAGCATTGTAATTGAGATTAATTCCCTGTTGTACTTACAATTATTAATGATTCCTTCTTGTTTTCAATTAAAGAGAAAATGAATACAGATAGGACTATTTGGAGTTAAATACAATGTACCTTGCATTTGAATACATAAATAATAAAAAAATTTCTGTAAGATTAATAATGAATATTTTCTGTGATTATTAATGAATTATTAATGAGTATATGATGAATATTATGAATGAATGCAAAATAGCTATCACATTTCAACATGTGATACGATTCTTTTTAAACATTGATACCAAATTTAGAAAGTAAAAATATAAAGATAGAAACCTTTTATAGGATATAACAACTTTGAGTATTTTTGTCACATTTATTAATAATGATATCGATATAAAATTTCAGTTAAATCAACATTCGGTTATATACATTTCACCCTCTTAAGAACCTCTACTCGATGAGTGTCAGATTTTTCAGACTAGTTTAGGATCTTAAATCTCCATCGTATTTAATTGCGTGAAAATATTTGAATTGCTACAATTAGCTTAGACTGACAATTAAAGTGAATTTTACTGCGATTTTTAACAGTTAATTTTAATCTTTTAAGATTAAGCGAGTTTGAGGTGGTTAAAAAATGTAAATTCACTTCATTTGAATGGAATATCTCTCGGTACTTTTAGGAGGACAAACACTGTTTATTTTCCATAGTAATAATCAAAATAATACCAATGAATTGTTTGGAAATTTTGCTTTGAAGTTAAAAATAATGAACTATGTCTACAATAACAGGATTAATAAAAGTTTGGTATAAATAGAGGTATTCTTTCTAAAGATAATTATGTTTATAAATAGATAGTCACACTTAGTATAAAATGTATTCACCTTCCTCCGTTCAAGGTAAATTACGACTATTTGTCGGCTTACATTAAATGATGCCGACACAGACTTTTCAATTCATTTCTCATATTTAATCATGAATAATCCATTGAATAATGCATTTAAATCTTGCATATATATAAAGAGAGAAACGAAAGTTTCAAGAAGTGTAGCATTTATACAGTAAATCATTAGCATATTTGACAGTGATTTTCAAATTTAACACTTGTCATTGTTGTATTCTGACGTGTATATTTTTATAAGTTACATTTATGATAATAAAACACTTATTGTTATATACACATATGTTTAATATGATAATAAAACACTTAATATTGAAGGTCATAAGATTTTACTTTTCACAATACAATGCAATTTTGTTGCATTTTTCTTAATCTGATTTACATAACAAGAAACATTTCTTTAGAGTGTGGAATTTTCCTTTAAAAAATTAAATGTAAATACATTGATTATTTTCTAGTTCATATTTTTTAGGATTTTCATTCCATATTTTTCTATGAAATGAATTTTCAAACATAAATATGACGTTACAAATACAAATATACCGTTTAAAAGAAACTATAGTTAAATTCATATAAAAAATTTAGTATTCTAACAAATTGATATCATTTGCACCACATTGTTTATTACAGGAAGTTTTCTGGGACTGTCAGTAAAAATTCATGGCACAGGATTTTCAAATGATTTTTATGAGCACCCTTGACCTTAAAACAGACAGAAAACGTATTTCAATGCCAAGTCGTTTGCTTATTGTCGATTACCTTGAAGGCAAACAAATAAATAGAACTATAAATTATAGCTAAATGTGTACAGAAACAGTTACATATATTTATTCAATATCAAATTTTTGTTTATTTTTTTAAAAAGTAGATGATTTTTATCAATTTACTTCTGATTTGTTTACTAACTTAATAATATCTTTACACTAATGCATAGTGACTTACAAATTTGCACGTGTTAAAAAATTATGAGCAAATGATTAAAAATATTTCTATACCACTCATCAGAAATTATTTTGCTATAAAAAACTAATTTATTTTTTTCGTTTATTTTTAAAAGAGTTAATATTAAGGATTCATGAAATGCTTGAAAATTTGTAATGCTTTGAAGACCTAGAAAAAACTGCAATATTTTGAAGAAAACTACAGTATTTTGAAAGCATAAAATTACTCAGTTGGAAATTTTAAGGTAATTAACGCATTTAAATTGATAATGAAATAAAACTGAGAAAGTCAAAACAATTTTATGAATTGATTTACTTCTTTGGACAAATTGGCCTTTAAACTTTGAAATGGGTACTGCACACGAAACAATCATTTTCTCCTAAGAAAGCATTTCACATGTTGAATCTACTAAGTCTACCAGTTTCTATATTGATATTACCTATAACGCGAGATGCATCAAATATCCGATAATTTTCTAAAATGTTTAATAGGAAACATGTGTGGTGATAATGAAATGAGGGAATATCATTTCTGACCAAATGAATGAAAGCTCGATAAGGAGCCATATGACATATTGTCCAATCAGAGCAGCGTTTTGGGTCTCAATCTTTCATGTAGTCGAATCACAAATACTATTTATATCTTTCATTCCACATTCACACAGATAATTTTCCTAAATGGTTGTCCAAATAAGATGCTATTATGACCATAAATTATGAAGCTCATTACAACTTTAGTGATAGCATTAGGAGAAATGAAATGATAAGAGTGAAGAAATAATCTCGATAAAAGCAGAAATATTCTTAATAAAAGATGAAATTGTTTTCTAAAATCAAAATTAAGATTTATCAAAAACAGTATAATATATAATTAATTCATTAGATTTAATTAAAATGTTTACACCGGCAAAATATTTATTATTTTTCTGAAGAGTACATAATTTTAAATTATTCACCATAATTATTCACCGATTTGCAATTTCATACAGAAATATTTTCAGACTTGTTAATTTTTAAAATAAAATGTTTAATATAAATGTTTAATAAAATAAAATGTTAAAATAATTGACAATAAAATTACAAAGATCTTAAATGTGATCTTTGAGAAATATTTAAAGAAGCTTTTTCGTATTCTCAAATCACGATGAAAAGAGGATGAAAAATAAAAGCTTGTGTATTTTTGTTTAGGTACAAATATTCTCAATATAGCTATTAATTTTTAAGTCGTGTGAAATCTCATGAACACCATAGCATTTTTAGCAATTACTATTACTACTATTATTAATTATCAATTACTGCTGCTCAAGAAACAATGTGTATAAACTATTAAAACTATCAAACCTAAAAACTTAAGAAAACTTTATAAAAAGTTATTTTAGACATATTATATAAACATATAAATGTTTAAGAAAAAATACTAAATCAAATTTTTATCTTTTAATGAAATTCTAATATAATAAAGTTTAAATGTAATTCATATTCCTTTCATTAAGTATTTATTTCATTATTTATTTAACAAAAATGCTTCAATAAATATCAAATTGACAGTATAATGACAGATAATTGACTGTCATTTATAATAAAATAGACTGTCAAATTGACAGCTAATTGTAATAAAAGCATAATGAAAATTTTCATTTCTATGGAAATTATTTTTAAGGCTTTGGATTAAAAGCAGCATTATCAAAAAACAAACTTTAAATTTCATTCTCATAAAACTGAGTAAGTTTTTCTTAAACAAATCTAAATTATCTTGTAATTCTTTATATATTTAGAAACAATTTAAGGATATAAGCAATATGTTAACAAAACGTATTTACTCTCGATACGCCGTTTTAAATTTTCGATGAGATATTTTAGAAATAAGCATTTATGATGTTTTTATACTTCTCACATTTGCTGGCTTAAAAAAATGTCTCCCAGCCTTATACAACAGAATATAAAAGACAAACCTTATTTATTCGTTAAAGATTTAAAGGATCGTTTCTCATATTAAAGACATATCATGTTATCACAAAACTAAAATTAATAATTATCATATTTAAAATAACAATTTTACAAGTTCATTAATAATAGACTAGGCTTTCCACAATTTCAGTAAGTAAAGCAATAATTTTGGAAGTTATTGAGATCATAACAAATTTTTATTGCTATGTTTTTCAATTATCGCTATAATATGCTAAAATATACAACTCTCTGATTTACTTTTTATAAGTTTTCATAAACTCATCTTCATATACTAAAGATCAATAAAATTTAGATATGTCTGTCTGTTAGGGCATTTTCTAGTAGGTCCTGTTTAATTTAGACTTAGTAATTAAAAAGTGACCAAGAAGTTATCAGAACGTTGAAATATTTTTCATTTTGGTGACGGCATCGGTTCCTCATGACAAGTATTTCTCTGAACATTAAACATAAACTGAAAGTATTTACAGCATCTAAGTAAGTGTCATTAATTTTTATACAATCCCTTTCAATTCATGAAAATTTCTTGTTGCATCAACTTCTGTTAAAATTTTATTTCACATTAGCTTAAAAATATTGAAGTTGATTACCTGATCTTATATGGAAAATAATTTCAGCCAAAAGGTGATTAACTTAACCCGGCGCAGTGACGTTCTTAGAAACCGAGTACTATAAAATGGTTTTCTTGATATACACCAATTATTAAACTTTTTATAGGAAGTAGGCCACATTCAAATGCTACCAGGGAGGAAACTTGCAAAATTACTTACACCAATCTTTACAAATGCTCATGAAAAAATGATGAACGCAAAAACTATTTTCCGTTGTTCAGTAGTGGTTTGGACCTTCATGGGACCTCCCACTCCTAAGCAAGCGGTCTTACATCTAATCCATAACATATATAAATATATATATAAATACATATATAAATATATATATAAATATCTTACATATATAAATATATATATATATATATATATATATATATATATATATATATATATATATATATATATATATATATATATGAAGAAATCATTAAATTATTATAAACTTTCATTTAAATTTATAAAATACGCTATGTCACAAATTGATTTGCAAGATTATGTGTAAAATGATATCAATCCCTAAAATTAATAAATATTAATCAATTTAGTTAATCAGTAGTATTTAAAATTACATCTTATTAATAATATTTTAGAAAATATATGAAACAATGTGTATATTAGAATATATCTATTGTTTCAATATTGTTGCATTATTGATCGAATTTCTCAGTTCAAATATAAAATTAACAATCTATGTCTCCCAAATAGTAACATTTCATTAATACACCATTTGCAAAGTTATTTTTTAAATGGTTTTAATTTAATGCTATATTTAAGTCGTATATTTTAAAAATTGAAAATTGCATTGAAATTTAATTTTATTGAAAAATATTGAGTATATATTGTACCGAGAAACAATTTTAACCAAGGAATTGTGAATTATATATATATATATATATATATATATATATATATATATATATATATATATATATATATATATATATATATATATATATATATATATATATATATATATATATATATATATATATATATATATATATATATATCATCATCATCATCATCATGAATATCGAAGTGTGTAATGTCACTAAGCAAATATAAAAAGATAATATTCATTAAGGTACAGTTCATTGAGTTTTTAGAAACATTTGAAGAAAAAACAAATGATTTAATTTTTGCATAAAGTTTTATTAAATTTTCTTGTTTAAATGAGCAATTAAATAGTTATGAGCACATAATACAAAGTTCAAATACACACTCAGTTCAAAAAGCTCAGTACACCCAAGGAAATGTTAAATTTTCAAGCTCAGTGTGAGTTTCTGAAATTGGATACAAAAGTATGAAAATAAACAAATACATTATGAAAAAAACTAATGACGGTTTTATAACTCAATAACTTTTCATTACATTTCTCTAAAATCCCTTTATTTGTACCTTCATTTACATGCAATTTCTGCTATATTATCTAATGTTCCATACTGCTTTTTTCATATCCCTTTAAACACAAGTATATAAAAATTGCAAACTTATCATTAGAGTTTTTCATTACATTTTTGCTTATCTTTATATACTTGTGTGTAAAGGAATATTAAAATGCAATAGTATATGAAACATATAAGGTTACAGAAATTGCATGTAAATGCTCACACACAAATAAAAGGTGTTAGAACTTTCTTAAACAGTATTTAAAAGACAATATGTTTCTATGGCTTCCAAAAACAAGTTTCAAAATACCGGTTAGCCTTTGAGAGCATTTAAGCATGATTATAAGCAACATATCGCTTGATTCTTCGTTATTTATTGTTTCAAGATTGTGAAAATAAGTTTAAGTCAAGCAACCAATTGTCTGATTCTTTATATGTAATTACTTAATGGTTGCGACCCTCAATAAGGATTGATATAGTAGTCTTGTTGTCAATTGAGTTTGAAATGTCGTCTCCATGTGTGTAACATCTAAAATTGCCGAAGACATAGTACAAAACTAAGTCCTTAAAGTGCTTTGGTGGTACATAATAATAAACAGTGTGTGTTCGTACAACGTTTCTCTATTTGTTAAATCTGGAGATGTATGATTAAAAAGATTTCCCCAGTATATTTTTAAACTATATCTAGTTGAAGCAAATTTAGATTTCCAAATTATTCGACACTTGTTCTACAAGAAGAGGACAAGACAATAACATTCTGCTTCAGAATATCAGAAACAGAAATAACCTGACATAGTGATCTTCTAAAACAAAACTAATTTAAATAGTATCCTCAGTCAATAGTGTACATTTTTGCAGTTCAAAGCAGAACTAGTTTCTAGTTAAGTGCAACATGACTTAAGTAGCAATTTTAATAGAATATATCACTCACTTGATTATCCATAATTGGTATTTTTGAGGACTCTAAAGTATCGATATAAAATCCAAGACCTCATTGTAATAATCTATGCACGAAAATGTCTATTCCTAGCAAGCTGCCATTGCCACCTACTATTGAAAGAATTAGAGAATTACGCAGTAGAGTGACTAAATGCTTCATTGCATAATTCAATGATATTTAACCACAATGTATTGCCTGACCAAAAGCTGTGAATTTTTAATGAAGATGAAATATACTCATATACCGCAATAATTTGGTAATGTTTTCATCCTTATTACGACTTTTTATATTGTTTCATGAATATATATACTTATCTTATTCCACCATGCTGATACATCATACACGTGCAAAATACGACGCTTATTCGCCAATTTTATTCCCAAGTTGCGCGTTTCTTAGCTAAGGAGGAAGGGGAAAATGAAATTGGACTTAAGACATAATCGTGATATAATTTTCTGTGCTTTAAAAATAGAATTAAATAAAAATAATAAATTAAGGATATAGCCATCACATTAGTTCAAAAATTAGTAATAATATTACTTATATGCTATTTTTGATAATCCAATACATCCATTAGAATGTTTGAAATCAAACTTCAAAATTTCTTCTCTGAAAAGTTCAAAAATCCATATGAAAAGTTGCATATAGATCTTTGAAGATGATCCCGCCCCTATAATAGAAAAATGATAACGTCTCATGTATCTTATGTCCAACTGGTACACTACCAAACGTGTTTTATAAATTCTAAAAAAATCAGAGCACATATTCTCCAGTTTAAGCTAAAAATACATCAAAATTTAAAAAAAATTAACAGTTTACTTAAAAATACATTAAAGTATTACAAAAATCCTCCTCATTCCCTGACCCAGCTATGAGAAAAATTTGGCGGTTTTTAACATTTAAAATAGGAATTTACATGCCTTTTATTTCTATTAAGAAAATTAGGTATACGAGGGTATAAATGATTTTTCTGCATTTAACACAAGAATTTTAAAATAGAAATATATTTATATCATTTATATTTATAAGTATCCAAGAATTACTGTGAGAAATTATATTTAAATCATCATTATTTTTCTACAATTATATATATAATCATAAAAGGATTCAACGTTATTTAAAATATATCAAAGAAGGCACTTCAAGATTTATGTTATGTCTTAGACGTTGAGACTAAAAGAAAGCAAAATTGAATAAAAATCGATAGTAAAGCTTGCATGGTAGATCAATTCGACCGTGAATCAGCCACTACTTCCAGATGTCAGGGAAATGTATGTGTAAGCAGAAAGTGCAATAAATTATTACTTTTAGAGAAAAAAATGAATAGAAAATCTTTTATTGCAGCAAATGGAAGATAAAAAAAGGATTATCTTCTATGAAAGAAGAATGAAATCAGCTTCATTTATGGATATTTTTGTAAAGTATGAAAGGAATCAAATAAAATTAGGAGATGCTTCGGTTGATATATTCAAATGGATTTTACAATTAATTCTAAAATATCTTTAATAATATAAAATTGTGTATATATATATATATTCATTGTTTGAATGATTTTTATAAACATTTAAATTTTGAAATCGTTAAAGTGGGAGATTTAAAATCCTATTTACTATATCATTACTTGTTTTTAAACAAGAACATGAAAAAATATTTACACTTTGTAATATATATACATTATAATATATATATATATATATATATATATATATATATATATATATATATATATATATATATATATATATATATATATATATATATATATATATATATATATATATATATATATAAATCTTATCATGTGCCGTAAGAAATAAACAAAAAATTATAAAGTGTAAATATTTTTTCGTGTTCATGTTAAAGCAAATAATTAATAAGATATAGCAAATATAGAATGTAAGCTTTCGACTTTGATTATTTCAAAATTTAAATGTTTATAAGAATAATTATCAATAAAATCACATTTAATATAAATATTTTATTGAAACACCTTACATTACTATACTTGAGTAAATTAGATGTTCTTTGTTTTTTAAATCTAGCATAGCTTTTCATTGCATTATTCTCAAATTTAAGCTGATTTTATAAATAATAAACTAAAATTACTATGGATCTTTTTTCTCAGAGTGAGTAATATAAACAAATATTCCGCAACAACATTTTAAGAAAAAAATTTAATTTCAAGAAAAAATTTACAGCATTCAGATTCAAGCAATGATGTTTTACATTTTTAAATTTTCTCAAGTAAACTATAACTTCTTAAAAATCATTCAGAGAATTTTAAAATTTATTATATTCATGTAATCATAATTTAATACATTTTTAAAAAGTTAAAAATATTTTTCCCTTTGAAACTAGCGTTTAGATAATAAATCTTGAACTTAATACACTTTCATTAAGTTGTTTATTTCACTATTGGTAATGATGCATTTAGATATTAAAACATTACATAATGGGGATAATCATGAATAAAAATGTTTAGAACAAATAACTCAAAAATAACATTAAAAACGTAATGAAGTTTTCAAAATCTTCTAAATTGTGTAAAAGGATTTTATTTGCTTCCTTCATTTTTCATATTTTAAAAACTATTCATCTTTGAAAAAAGTAACATTCTGAGTCTCTTCAGGAAGAAATAAATTTAATCTAAGATTCAATTATATAATTTAATTATGTATTTAATTTTACACTGTATTATACTAAGATAAATGTAATATATAAAATGCGTTTTTTAATATCAACTGTTTCATTTTATTTTAATTTGATTTATATTTTCTCAAGTCTTAATTGTAAAGTAATAAAATTATGTTTTATATCTAACTAACACTTTTACATTTGGAACTCAAACGAAAGCTCTGCATACTTGTGAATTGTACTTTAAAATAAGTTATATGAGAAAAAGCAACTAATTATTTGTATGTTGTCAGTATAGCTCATGTGGTATATTTTAAGGAATTTCTTCACTACCTGAATTGTATCTTTTTCTCATTTTCTATTCGAGTTGTACTGCACACTTATGAATCAAAAGACTCGAGTTTACCCCCAAATTTGACGAACAACGGGATACAGATGCTGTGTTTTTGCTTTCTACGTGAATATATATCTGGATGAGTACTTTGGATTTTCTGAGTTTTTTATTTTATAACATGTGAATACGGTTTGATATTTGAGGATAGCCTTTGCAGAAGGTGATCTGTGATGGATGTTTAAAATGCCTTGTGAAGGTCTTGGCTGTTAAGCACTACGCCCCGTGTCAAAGATACAAATATTCTAAGACCCGACGGTAGGACCTTACTGAGATTAGAGTAAAAATTTCTGAGTTCAGTTCCAATCAAAGTTGAACAACGATAGGTAGATGTTATACTTCTGATTTCTTATGCAGATTTGTCAAAACAGATGTCAGATAGTTTCTCAAGTTATCTCAGTTACGACAGATAAACACAATTTTTTAGAGTCCTTCTAAAAGGGGGATTTTCCAACTTTTTACCTTCATTTTTAGGCTGAACACTACGCAGTGTCAAAACACATAGAAACACACACACATACATATGTATATATATATATACATACAGATATATATATGTACAGTAATATATATATATACAAATATATATATATATATATATATATATATATATATATATATATATATATACATATATATATATATATATATATATATATATATATATATATATATATATATATATATATATATATATATATATATATATATATATATATATATATATATATATATATATATATATATATATATATATATATATATATATATATATATATATATATATATATATATATATATATATATATATATATTACGAATGACTTGAGTGGCAAAGTGGTAACAACACTTTTTCGGATTGGGTTATCTTGGGTCAATTAAAGCCATAATTCCAGAAAGGAAAACAGGTACTGCGCTTTTATACTTTCCTGCTATTCATATACTTTCACTGAATTCCTGCTTTTAGGATTTATGAGAAGATTTTTGTTTGCAACATGTAACAGTCTTATATGAATCACAAATTTCCTACCGAAAGACAAAAGTTCGGAGGATTTACAATGCTTTCATCTATTTAACATTTATCACTGCTCTTTTATATATATATATATATTTATATATATATATATATATATATATATATATATATATATATATATATATATATATATATTAGACTATCTGCCTATCTGCTATACGCTATGAATGATATATATTGATAATAATTAATAATATAATTCATGATTATAATTAATTTTTCCGGAAATGTTCAGTTTGGTGAAAAATACACTAATAATCAAAATGAATTTATTTTTCATTCAGAAAGATTTATATTTAAAAATATTGGTTATTAGGTAGAGAGAAAAAAATTTGTTTTCCTTGTTATGATTTTTTTTTTTTTGACAATAGAAGGAAACCAGAAGCAAAAATTATACGCTCTGCTCAAAATTCCTATCAGAAACAACATAATACATATATTGATGCTGCGTAATACTATTTAATGATAGTGTTATCTTATACACATAGAAATGACGGTATTACCACAATGCTGATAAAACCGTAATTGCTAATAGTGTTTTTATAGAGAGAAAGTCTTACCCAAAGTCAATCGAGGAAAAATATATCACGCTATATTTTAAGCTATGTTTTTGTGTCATTTTTAAAAATAGAAAGCATAAGAATGTGATAACGAAAATGGTTTGTATGAAAGATGGCAGAACTTAAGATTAAAGTTATAATATCCTTTGTAACTTTGCTTGAAATATATAACTATTTAAATTTAAACAATTGAAGCTTCTAATTTTAATACATGGAAGCACTTACAACTTGTAAAGTAATTTCAAAGATTTTTTAAAATAGGAAATATTAAAACTGAAATATTTGTTCAGTATATATTGCAATTTACATTTATTTAATAATAAATTTGAAGATTACTGAAATTTTATATTTGATATAATGTCATGAATTGAATTTATAAATATTGCTTACAATTTTCTAATTTTTTGTGAAGACTTTTTTAAACATTACATTTTTTACAATTTTAAATTACTTTTAAATATTAATACTTGTTTTAATAATAATGAATTCCTTAAAAATTTACATATGCTTTCAAAAAAATTTCATCGCTACAAATATTTGAAAATAACTTTTAGAGACTGTATTTATCAGTTTTATATGATAAGACCAGTATTTCCATGATAAAATTATTGCATTAAAATTATTTTGTAGTGATTCAAATTATTGCACAAATTAAAGGTATGTTGAATCAATTAAGTGCTTTATTCACACTTTTTTAATCGTGAATGTAAAATTATAAAAACTTTTAACTATATTTAAAAATGTACCAATCAACACTCAAAAAGTAATAACTTATTTTTGTTCGCTTATCCGCACACACACACACTCAAAATTATTTCTCCTGCAGTCATAATTTACTGTAATATATTTTGCACTGTAAAATATTGTGTCGAAAGCAAACGTTTAATACTTAGATTGTAATTATTCAGAAATACAAAAAAATCATTTTGCAAATATAAAAAATAATTGTGATTTTAAAATTTATTAACATCTATTTGTAGAAAATAAATTTGAATGAAGATTTTTTAAATCTTTCAAATTGTATGACAACTACTTTTCGTCTTTAATATTTACTTATATAACATACTTTTTTTAAAGGATTAATTTTATATAAATATATAGATAGGAAAATACAGATATACGTAGTATCGCATAAATGCTCTTTGATTCTTAAAAAATAGATTTTCTAAGAATAGCGTGAGATGCTGCATTTGCATAGCAATAACACTATATCATGCATTAGTGTACTCTAAATGAATTTGTTGCGTAGGTGGGGAATGATTTGAAGACATTCTTTACAACATATAGTAAAAAAGTATATTCTTAAAATGATTGATCAGCTCTCTTCTGTAAATGAAAGTAAACTACTGGAAACATTACACCTTTTCAGTGAGATCAAAAATAAGAAATGAAATTTCACATTCTTATTTTATATATCATAAAATTCTCCAAAGTTTAATTAATCCATATGATGGAATTTAAAATTTTGTATTGATTATGGTAAATTAAAATTTTTATTTTTCCTGAAAATAAATAAATGGTAAATTATTGAAATTTCTTATTAAATTTTATCATTTTTAAGTAATAGGTTTTATATTATTTAAAGAAATAATTAAATTTTGGAACGTTTTTCATATGCTATTCAAAATGTCTGTTGTTTTTCAGAACAAAAGTCAATTATCCGAAAAATAAATTTATTTTCTTTTGGCTGTTAAAATACCCAAGTATTAAGTTTTGTATAGAAATTTCGCTCAGAAGAAAATCCAGTGTTACTTCATTTTTCTTTATTCTCCCAAAAAGAATTTATTTTCTGCGCTTGAATCTTCTTTTTTGTTATTACTTAAATGATCAATAGTAAAAAAATCTTTTTAACCAATTTCTCTTAGTTCATTTTTACATTGTAAAAATTTTACCTTAAAATACTTTCAAATGTAACTAATATTTATTTTACGAGTTTTAAGAGTTTTAATATTTAAATATGTAATTTTTTCTTAAACTTAATTCAAGTCGTAGAAAATCCTTATATAATTTAATAAATTTTCAATATTTGATACTGAATTTTGGATCTAAATTGCTAGTTAGTCTTTTTACAAAGTAATTGATTTTAAAAATTTTCATGAATGCTGACAATATTGAATATACGTCCAATTGATATTTAATATATTTTCAATTGTATAACTTCTTCTTAGAATTGGGTTTGTATGTCATTGGGCACCTCTGCTTTTACAAGCATTTTGTACTATTAACTTCAATTATATATACTTAATATTTACTAAATAACAATATATTATAAATTACAAAAATTTTGTAAAGAAATTTATCTCACTTTTAAATATCTTAGTACAAACTTAAATATTATTAAAAATTAATTTTTATATTATTAAAAATAGGAAGCCAGACTTAGTATTAGGTTTTGCTTTTTATAAACAAACTTCAAAGCTATACTTCCTTTAAATATACCAATATATTGTAAATAAATAAATAGTTACTTTATATAATAATCAGGGTTTAGTTAAATTTGATTTAAACATAGTCTAATAACATTAAAAAATTAACTATCTCATTCAACAGTCATAATATACACTTATGATCCTCCAAAACGTTAATCGGCGTTAAACGATATTAAAAATTGTTTGCAGAAGTGAACAAAAAATATGGTATATGTTCCTTTTTATTATAGATATATAAATCTTGCATAATGATCTCATACCGGAAATAAAGCAGTTTAAGAGATTCTTGATCCTGCTCGTTATATGAAAGACTACTTTCAGACCTTAGAAGCTCCAGTGCCCCTTACCAGAGATTTTCATAAATGCTATAAAGTTGATGACTGGGAATATAATTTGTCAATCCATTAGGTAAATAACTTCACTTTCTAGAAAAGTGTTGAGCAAATGAACTCTACCTGGCCTCGAGTTATCGTCATTAAACTGAAATCGGACCCAAGTGCAAAACTGAAAAGTCTAACAAAAGGCACTAAGATTGCGTTCTTTGTATCACACACCAATCCCATTCCCAGTTTTAAAGACACAGAGAACCATAATGCCTGTGTAGATCATGAAAACTTGTTATTATCTTAAATTTTTGAGGCATTGAAAAATATATAGAGAATCTTTTGTTTTCCCCAGTGCATCAAGAGCCAATGATCAAGCTGACTGGATCCTGTCAGTGAAGAAAATGATCAACCAATGATTTCTGTTCCAACCTCTTTGATCTCGGAATTATGCACAGAAGAAAACAGTTTGCTGTTTTCTTCTGCACATAATACCAACATCAAACAAAATACATAATTCTATACATAATACCAAAGAAAATACATTTTGTACATAATACCGAGATCAGAAAATTGGTCTTCTAACAAATAGATTTCATTCATGAGATTTTCAGGAAACAGTAACCTTTGGAATTTCGCTCCTTGTAACCGTATATAAGTCACGAAAAAGCTGAAAAGTTACATCTTGTATGTTACATATCACGTTGGTAAACGAAAGTTTGTTGTTTCTGGTTGTATTATGCTTGTATTTACGCTGGATTTTCTACAAATATGGACTTGAGACTAACCTACTTTCTCCTACTTCTTTGAGAATGACCTACTATGATTAACCTCCTGATTACATCATCTAAACATTATTAGTTGCTTATTTTTATTGATGAAACTTTACTTAAATCGACTGCTGCAAAAAAAAGAGAAAAAGAAATTCCGTGAGATGTATGATCAATGAAAAGTGGATCCACTCTATGTACACTTGATCAGATCGATCTTATCGATACATTTCGATTATGCTAATATTAATTACATATAACACACTAATATTAAGCTAATAAGAAAGGTTATTGTTTTAAAACACACACTTTGATTCTTATTATATATTTGACACACAAAATTAGTACCTTTGCTCCTAAGCAATAGTTTTATGTTTTGCTTATTTATTTTTATAAAACTCGGGAAAGCATGCAAGCTATCTTAGTTTTTTGAACTTTACTGTTCTTACGATTTATTTTTTAGTTAAATTTATTTTTTGTCTTTTACATCCGTTAAGTAATGTAATATTTCATAAAATGTTTTGCTAGTATGTGATATTTTCTAGTTTATTCAGTTAATTGCATCTGTTCAAAAAGTATAATTTATAATCAAAACATCTCATATTTTTATTTAAAAATGCTTTTATCAGTTACTTCAGATTGATTATAGCACTACTTTTAAATGAAATGAAACATGGTTTTGTTTCACTTATGATGTTATAATGTACATTTCTTGTGAAATTACTGAAAAAAGAAAATTATCGTTCAAAACATGTTTTGGAAATAAATACTATTTATAAATTATTATATCTAAAAAATTACAGTAATAATCTTTTTAAGTACTTCTGATAAGCTTATTCATGAAATTTGTATTTAATATTTCGGATATTTTAAAATATGTCAAAAATGTTCTTCTTAAGGATACCAAGTAATAAAAAGTTCTTCACTCTTTAATCTAATCATTTGTTACTGAAATTTTAGAGGTACCTTATTTGTTTTGAAAATTTATGCAGAAATAATACTATATAGTATATTTAACCTAAGTCTCGGATTGTTCAATAAATAGTATTTATTGATGATATATATATAAATTACAATTGTATTCAATTTTCATATATTAATAGCAACTAATTCATAAAAAACTTACTGTAAATTCAAAATATTATAATTTGTACCTACATCTTAAGAATATATTTACTGTTAGTCATTGATTGTTCTTAAATAATATTTTTCCCATTTATTATATTTATTTCAAACAACTATTTATAATACTTTTACATACATGAAATGGATAAAGATAATATTCATATAATTTAGAGTACAATATTATTTACATAAAAAGTACTTAATTTAATTTTCATAGTAAACAGATTTATGCTTAAATTCTGTCAACAAAATACCGATTGTTAAGAACATTTCAAATCTAAAATTTATGTCATAGTAAGTTTATCTTTCCTAAAATCAATATCACTCTTGTTCGAAAATTTTTTTCTACACTGAAGATTCGAATGCAAAAGATCATGCACGCCAAAAGAAATTTCTTTTGAAAATATTGGATATTTTTATACCTTCCATCGCGGAATTATTGTGGGTTATATTTTGTCCAAAGAGACAAATACAGATTTACAGAAATTTAAAATTATAAACAACATATTTCGAAAGCAGTACATGTCATATATACTATTAAAAAACATTTAAAGATATTTTTTAATTTATTAATAAATTATATTATATTTTTTACGTTATATGGAAAGTAAAATTATTTAAAAAATTTATTTTTGTGATAAATTTAGGATAATTTTAAAATACTTACTGTTCATCAATTTCATTCCAATACAAATTACTTAGTCTTCCTGACTAAACTGAAAGCAAAATTTATTTTATTGAATAAAAATTTTTTAATAAAATAAATCATATTTTTTAAATTTAAAAAAGACTGAAATTATTTGAAAAATAAAATATTTTTTAAAACATTTCCTTGATTAAAAATAGTATTATCTTTCTACAGCATTACTTTTTTTATAAAATACCAAAAACATTTTAAGATCTGGATATTTAAATATGTTATAAGTGATTAAAATGAGAAGAACTCTATAAAGCTAACTATTCAATGAAAGAATGATGACAATATAAATGTAAAAAAATTCACATAAATATAAAAACGTAAAATTACTTTCAACGTTTTAGAACAGGAATATATATAGCAGAAAACAATTTTAACTGTGAAGCAATAAACGAGAGAGATGCCCTAGACTAATAGTTCTTAACCTTTTGATAATCTCAAAATTCCATTTACCTGCTATGTTATTTACCTGAACTCAGGATTTAAAGTAAAAAGCATTTCAGATAGTTCGAGCTTACTAATAGATAGAAAGAGTTATATCTAATCAATACAGAAATTGACGTGGAACAACATAATTGCTTCAAATGTGTATCTTGCTAAAATTAAGTCAATATAAAAGTATAATTTTTAATGTACTTTTATTTAAGGTAGGTTTTATTATTATTCTGATGATGATTATTATTATTCTGATTATAAAAAATCTTAGTTATTATTCAAGATTTTGAGGTTAACATTTACTTGAAGCACCGAGAGGAAGAATTATTGATACAGTTATCGTGAATGCTATGTAAAGATATCCAGATAATTACGTAATTAGTGCGTCATTTATAGGTACCTAAATTTTGGCAACAGTTTCAAATCATTGTTTCAACACCAATAAAACATGCTTTAAGTAAGTGTAAATATTAATTTAATGTTATAGCTAAGTGTAAATATTAATTTACTCTTACCTATACCATGAACTATGACCATTAAAGAATGCCATTATTATTATTTGGTCTTCTTATGCTACAATTATTGAAATATACACTTACCTACAGCATGAACTATGATTGTTAAAGAACGCCATTAATATTATTACTTGTTATTCCTATGCTACAATTATTGAAATATGCACTTACCTTTAGCATGAACTATGACCATTAAAGAATGTCATTAGTATTATTATTTGGTCTTCCTATGCTACAATTATTGAACAATAAGTGTATACACTTACCTATAGCATGAACTATGAGTATTAAGGAATGCCATTAGTATTATTATTTGGTCTTCCTATGGTACAGTTATTGAAATATACACTTACCTACAGCATGAACTATGATTGTTAAAGAACGCCATTAGTATTATTTTCCTTGGTCTTCCTATGCTACAATTATTGAAATATACACTTACCGATAGCATGAACTATGATTGCTAAAGAACGCCATTAATATTATTACTTGTTATTCCTATGCTACAATTATTGAAATATACAATTACCCACAGCATGAACTATGATTGTTAAAGAACTCCATTAATATTATTACCTGGTCTTCCTATACTACAATTATTTAAATATATACACTTACCAATAGCATGAACTATGATTGTTAAAGAACGCCATTAGTATTATTACTTGGTCCTCCTGTGCTACAATTATTTATTAAAATATCTCTATTAATATGAATGGAAAGCTTCGTGAACATTTATCATTCAAGAATTAACCTGCGATATTTGCCCTCCTCTTATACCGAGACTTTTCACTGGCAGTGCGTGGATATCTTAATTTTTAGCAATGAGAGTAATAGTTATTGCACCTTGAATATAAAATATGACTATTCTAAAATTTGTTGAATTTAGAAACTTAACCCTTAGAATATGCACTGTTAAGAACTGTCATTATTTAATTCGAGTATAAATTGTGGTACTTTTTGCAAACCGAAATAAAATATTCTCTGCATGAATATATAATGTATGATGTATATGTACATGCAAAGCAAAATTTTAGAACGCTTAGAGAAATATAAACAAATTTTTCCCGGATAGAATATTATTCGAATATTGTTTTGTTAAAAAAGCAAGACTTGTCCATGTAACAATTAAACAAAAAATTATAAAAGATGAAAAATATTAGTACCGAATATATACTTTTCGATATGCCTGCAATGAATAATGACTTTCTTGATATTGCTCAGCAAAAGTTGAATTTTGCCAACATGAAGGAATTGAAATGAGATAGTAAAAATATTCAAAGCGAAAAAATGATTGCATCGAATAAACAGTCTTCGTGTCATTACGTTGGAGCTTATTACTATAAAAAAATTTCATGTTTATTTTCTAAGTATGCTTGAAATAAAAAAACATTTTCGTGCATGAATGATAAGCGTAGAGATATTCAAGAATAAATAACTAATATTTTACTGTCATATTCATAGCTTTCCAATTCACTAAGACGTGTACTCGTGTACTGTTCTATAATTATTTAAGCCGAAGTTAATATTCCATAAGCATTGGTTGGTTGGTTGGTTTTCTCCTTGAATACACGAGATTTACAGCTCAAAGTGGATTCCCAGTTCTTACGAACATCAAGCTAAAGATGGGAATCAAATTCATGATTTATTAAATAAAAAACAGAGAGCTATTTTGGTACCGATTCGACAAATATGCATTGGTAATAAGAAGAGAAAAACTTTTCAACTGACACTAAAATTAATCTTGAATCTATGATATTTTGGTTTGCAAGGTAAAGTCATAGTGAAAATTATTATTACATATAAACAAAAATTTATAGTAACTCTATGTTTGTATTAAATATTCATCAATGAAATTGAAGCAAATATCTTATGAATAAAAGTTTTAATTGCATATGAAGATGCTCATTCCAAATAATTCCTTTTCTAAATTTTAAAGTTTCCAATCTTCGAGAGTCTTGTGATTTTCCTTCCTATCAATAAGTTAGAATAACAGACTATTTATACGATTCTGAAAAAAAAATATGCAGAGTTTTTCTAGAGAACTTTATCTAGAGACTGCAGAGTTTTTCTAGAGAACAATATCAATTTACTTGTCTAACAATAGCTACATGTAATAGAACTTATTTATTCATGTTCATGAAAGTAACATTAAACTTATTATGCATATTCGATTTTTTTGTAAACTTGTGCTATATTCTAGATTTGTAGTAAAAAAAACTTTTGTTGTTGTTATTTATGATATTTGGACATCTCAAGCACAAGAATTTCACATAGCAAGACGGCTATGTGAAATTAAATCAAAAATTTAACAGGGTATTTCGCTTAAACAGAGCACCACAAAGGTGAATGTACGACTTTCCTCTAAGACTTCTCCGATAGGTGGCAATACCAGAGTATCAACTCTCTCAATTTTGACTTTGATCTGGCAGGGGAGGATACTTTCTCCAGACTTTTACACCCATGGTAACTGCTCAACAATCGACCACAGGACTTTTGATTCCACAGATTTAACGAGCACGTATATCGCATGTATTCGGTGCGTCTTTGGTGGCATTAGGAATCGAACCCAGCTCTTCCTAGCGGAAGAACGATACCCTAAATAAAATTGCTTTTACTAACTATAAAATTCTCTAAATAAAATTAACATAATTTTTTGGTTCAGGTGAAATATTTTTGATGTTTAGATGAAAATTAGAGTAAATAAATATCCAAGCTAACTTAATAATTTTAGTGACAATCTAATGATAATTATCAATGCGATAAGCTAACTTAATAATTTTAGTGACAATCTAATGATAATTATCAATGCGATAACTAAAAGTTAAAAAGTTACCCTTTGTTTCCATGTAATTTTTTGTTTGCATGAGATCTATATTAGTCTTACATCAGAAATAAATAACATCATGTTTAGAAGTCAGTACTACAAATAATAAAATCAGTTCATATCATAAAATAAAAATACGATTGTAAAAAGCAAGAAAGAAAAAACTAAAAAAAGAAAAAATTTAAAAAAATAATAAAAAAAAACTCCCTGCATACAGGAAAATTAAGAAAGATATTCAACAATCGCATTCATTCCAAGCAATAAAATATACTTTTAAATACAATTTGACTGGCAATCTTTTCTTATTTTCTGTTACTCATTTCTTTAGAGTAAGGAAGTTTGCACCAAGTGCAACTGAGCCCTTCTCATTATAGCACTGGTCCATAGCTAAAGGTGGTATGCAACTTCATTTGAACGAGGAACCAGGTGGTTGAAAACTGATTAAACTTAATATAGGGTCTTCATGATTTAGAAGCAGGGACCAAGCGGTAAATCCCCAGAGGTATCATTTCACATGGAGGACATTGCAATCACTACGTAGCTAATGTGTTCCATTTACCAAGGATCTTCAATAGGGAATCGATGTCATTACCTTCCGATAACGATAACGAATGCATTAACCAACCAGACCCCATTGTGGCAACTCAGCCACAGTAAATCCCTAAAGGGGAATGAGAAGCGCATCTTCCCTATCCGATGGGGAATCTAGCTCAGTTGCTATTTGGATGCGGTCGAATGAAGACCGTATTGGCACCTGTGTATTATGGTGTGGAACTTAATTTTATGGAATGTAATCATAAAATTGTTATTTGTTAAGTTGTTATTGTTAAAATAAAATATTAAAGGCAATAAGACTTATTAATGAACTAAAAACACGCAACTAATTCGTAACGTAACACCCATCATGGCCTTTTATTTTTCTACAAAAATATTTTGGTAAGTACTAAGCAATTTTTTTCTTCAGGAAAGCATGTACTTGGTATGAGTTGGATAAAATATGTCTTCAGATCATGTAAAGGGACAAAATGTTTTCTTGCGTTCAAAATGAAAAATGTTTCCCGAAATTTGATCTAACAAAAATTTATTTCGTGGAAAAAGAAACAGGTTTTTTGTCAATTAATCGATTGATTAATATACCACTGTATAAAAAATCTATTTATTCAAAATAAAAAATATGTATTTTAAATTAATTTACAATTTAATAGAAGTGCTCACAAAATACAAATTTGTAAGTTTCACCTAAAATAAAGAGTTCGTATAAATACATTTTATGGTTTAACACTTATATTCATAGATATAGATATACGAAAATGTATTCATTAAATATATATATATATATATATATATATATATATATATATATATATATATATATATATATATATATATATATATATAATTAATGTTTCAATAAAAATAACATATAAATTTATGGTGTTATTTTGATTTCGCCTACTTTAAAAATTTTTTGTAATATTTTTTCTACAACAAAATACATTAATTCTGGTATAAATTTTTCTTAAAAACTAAACTTTGTATTCTTTTTAAAAAATGTGGTGCGTATTCACATATTCTATTGTAAAATATAAACTAATATAAAAACTAAGATATGTACAATATTAGACATAAAACTTGAAAAATAAAAATAAGGGAGAAAATTTTAAAATGGAAAAAGTTAAAAATCAAAATCAAATAAAGGCTTAAATATGACAGTAAGTCATTACAAACACTAATTACTAATTGGACTATACTTCTAGGATTTTCACTACATCTTGTTCCGAATGATTTAAGCGTAAATTTACATATATTAATACAAAACTATTGTAGAGAATTCTATATTACTTATAATTATTTTGCAATCAGCATATATAGTTTTGTCATTAAAAAAACGTTTTAATCATCGCATAATTCCTAGATTATTTTTTTACTTGAAGTGACATTTAAAAAAACCACAAATGATTAATTTGCATATTTTAGTGAAATTAAGGTTTTTAATCGAAGTCTCATCCTTTCTTTAAAAAGGTTTTCATAATAACTGATATAATTTCATACACCAGACGTAGATATGACGTCATCAGTAATGTCTTGATTAATACATTACATTTACGTACGTTGATCATATCGGATCTAATGTAAACAAAGGTTTTCCAATTTTACATCCATCAGTCTTCCACTTGACAAGCCTCATAGAATTTTAATCGATGAATCTTGAGTGTTACCTGTATTTCTGCCTGTGTGGGCGAGTTTTTAAACATATGTTTTACCCCTTTAAAATTGTTTTTACACTTCGAATAAAAAAATTAATAAAAATAAAATTTATAACAAAATATAAAAAATTATTGTATATTTTTTAAGCAACATATATGATATCTTTCGCAAATTTGCATTAGATAAAATACTTAAAAAAGCAATTTTTATACGACATTTAGTTACTTTTCCATTATACCTCCCTCCATACGATAATCGCTGTAACGGGAAAGAAAAAATCATAAATCCCTGTCGATAATATTCCATTTTCATCATGTATTGCTTACAAAGGTTTACATTTTTAGATACTACTGAAAAATAGTTCAAACATTTTATTTACATTTTATAAATTAAATAATTATCATTTATTAACAAAATATATTTAAACGTTAATGTTTATATCTGGCGCCAACTGCTTAAAAATCGTATCGATGATCGATTGCGTACGTATAACCAATTAATGCCATTTTTTTAATGAAACAAAATAAAAATTTTCTGAATTTATTTGTTTTTCACTCTTGACGACTTGTGGACAAAATTATCACTAAGTCATCTTTTGTATCAACTTACTTTAGTTTTGTTTAGCATTAGCTCGCTTAGCTTTATTTATCTCTTCATCTAATTTTTGCTCAAAAATATAAAAAAAATTAATTCAATATATTTAGTTTAAAATAAAATTTTGAATTGTTAAAATTATCATATCTACATTGTATTATCTTCGCTTCTCCATAAGAAACATGCTATTTTTTAAGACTATAAGCGAGGTTATAATGGAAAATTGCCAACATTTTAATAGGAAAAATTTTAATTTCAAACATTTTATTGTATTTGATAAACACCAATGGATTTCTAAAAAAATACATAATCTAGATTTATTATAATATCTGTAAAGTTGAAGATAAAATGGATAATATTCTGTTATTAAATTTTCATATTTTACAAGAACTAAACTTAAGAAAAACTAAAATCATACATTTACAAACAATATTTTTAAAATTTTGAAAATTGTTTTGTCATTTTAATAAAAAGCAATAGAACTGTATCCTTGATAATTGCTGAAGATGGATTGCTAATCATAAAATAAAAATAGAAGAAAAAAAATCTAAAATAATTGTAAAAAAAGATTTCGGCATTGATATGAATTTCAAAAGTTTGTTTCCATTTTAATTACACGTTTCTAAGCTAAAATAATGAGCAATGTAGATTTTAATATCTTTAATGATAATCAAATTAAATAATTAGTTAAGCTAAGAAAACGTGGCTTATAAGTGGATGATAAATATTTATCATAGCTGAAAATTGAACTTTTCGGGGAAACACTCTTTTAATTCAATTCAATGTTGGTAGAGTACCCTTTATAGACGCTGAGAAAGTAAAGTGTTGAAGAATATAAAAGAAATATGTAACAAAAGATTGAAAAATAAGAACAAAAAAACATAAAATTAAGATTATAATCGTCTCTCTTTATGATGAAGTATGACTATTGATAAATAACTAAAAAGAAAAATTAGTCTATGAAATTTGAATGTAGATAAGAGTATGTTAACTCAAGTAATTCACTGTAAAGAATTTTTATTTAGTCTGCTTAAGAATACATTTTATATTAATGGTACAGAGAATCTGCCTTAGAAGATCCTTAATTTGGATGCAAACAGCTAAGAAGTACTGAAATATGAATGAATCATATTAATTTTAAATATTTCATATTATAGTTAAAAATAATATAAATATTTCATTCGATTTTAGAAACGAACATTTTTCTCATCATATTTTCCAAACTACATCTACCTTTTATATATGAATATTTTCTTATGTTTTTACATCTTAATTCTAATAAATTCCAAATACATAGGAATTTATCAAGTAATTTATAACTTTACATAATATAAATTAGTATGTACATATAGGTGTTAAACATTGATCAAAAAAATTTTAGAGTTTACTAAACATTCTTTCATTTACGCTAACCAATAAATTAAATCAATAAAGATTGTATGCATAAACCCAACTCAAAATAAATAAAACACAGTTTAATAGGGTTATAGTAATTTAGAATTTTATTTTTAACAATATGACTATGATAATGAAAAATTTCTACCTCTAAAATACTTTCTTTTAAAACTAAACTCCATGGCACGACAGCCCATGTGGGCCAAGGCCTACAGTGCCCATAACTGTTTTCATGACCGAGGACCCTGGGGTGCGAAGCATACGTCCCGATTAGGTGGTCAGCCTAACGCGAAACCCCCAGTGTTTAGTTCCCAAGCATGCTTAGTACTCAGTTAATCGACCCACTGATGGGATGAAAGGCTGAGTCAACCTTGCCCAGCCCGAGGATCGAACCTCGGACCTGTATCATGGGAGCGTGAAACGCTGCCACTAAGCCACTGGGCTTCACTTTCTTTTAACTTCATTATAATTATTTTCTTAAGTAAAGTATCATTTGTAACAGAAAATTATTAGTGTTACCTCAAGTAGAAGCAAAACATATTAGCTCTTATGATGATTTGCCCTGTATACATTAATTACCTAAACACAAGATTTCATAAATCCTTTTTAACAAAATTTCTCTCTTTCGCACTCTCTCTCTCTAGCAGACCGAGCTGGTAGCCGAATGGTTAGCCCTCTTACCTTCGGTTCACCAGTTCGTGGATTTGAATCCCAATTTGAACTTGGATATTTGTAGTGATTCGGAATTAACTTTAAAAACCTTAAGTCTAGGTCTAATTAACCCTCTTGTGCAACAAATGACAGCTGAGTGACAAACAAATCAACCTCTACCTCCTTCAAGCAGAAAATTTAAAGTAATTAATACCTATTTACTTGATATCAATGAAATATTTTTAAAGTCTGAGGATTTTTAATGTTTCTAATTATTAAATTAATAACTTTAAAACTATACAAAATTCTGTTGCCTTATTAAAATGTCATTTTATTCACTATTAAATAATTAGCATTTTATGCAATAATATAAGGGCTAAATAACTTCTTTAAATAATTAGTTTTCTATACTAGCTCTGATTATGTCTA
Organism: Latrodectus hesperus; assembly: GCA_037975125.1. Classification (NCBI taxonomy): domain Eukaryota; kingdom Metazoa; phylum Arthropoda; class Arachnida; order Araneae; family Theridiidae; genus Latrodectus; species Latrodectus hesperus. The sequence goes on along the minus strand of CM075852.1, from coordinate 19,114,177 downwards.
CTGTATATAATCCAGTAATACCTACCACGAATGATCAGATTACGTCTATTATGGATAGGCTTGCCAGATTTCTGAAATGTTCAACCGAGGCGCGAGATCGCCCCCAGTGACGGAAGTATTCAAGGATACACAATCTTGGCAGATTTTTATTGTTTTAGATGAAAGTTTACATACAATGCTATAAATAAGTGGTTGCTAATTAGAAGCTTAAATCAGGGGTAAAAATAAGTGAAATAAAAATATAAATTTAAACATTTATTTCTTTCATGTTGATATTTGTAATTTACTTCCAAGAGGCACCTTGACTGAGGAATAAAAATTTTAACAATATTTATATATGCTTTTCACTGGCTATGACTTTTTTAGAAAATCGTTTTTGGTTTTAAACTTCTTCTAAAAAAATCTTCATAAGCTCTCTCTAATCAGTTATTAAATTTTCATGACATCAATCTTTTAACCATAGATTCTTTCATCAAATCCATATCATCAATCCATGTGTAATTCATGAAAGAAAATACCTCAATTGGTGCTGATGTCCCAGATTAGCAAAAGGCGTACTCAACAGCCTTGATTAGACTGAGTGTTGCTATGTGATTGTCCTTGATGTGACCAAAGAATTTTTTCCTGCTACCTCTGTTCTCCAATTGCCTGTAAGTTCTCCCTAGAAAGCACCAGTTTGTCAAATAGCAGATCATTATTCATGATCATATCGGGTTCATCAAGAACACTGCTATGAATAATTTCAGAAGTTTAGTGTTTTTCCAATCAACAACATTTGTTTTGGTCCCATTAACTCAGGAAACTTTGTCAGCATTTTCAAAACTATTCTTCCAGAGGTCCAAATATACTATGCATCTATCATATATAAAAGCACGTGCTCGCTAAATCTGTGGAATTGAAAGTCCTGTGGTTGGTCGTTGAGAAATTACCATTGATGTAATGGTCTGGAGAAAACTTCCTCCCCTTCCAATGTCAAAAATGAGGGAGTGGATCCTCTGGTGGCGCCATCTATGGGAGGAGTCTTCGAGCAAAGTCGTACCTAAGCCTTCATGGTGCGCTGGTTAAACGAAAGATGCACACTACTGGTTTAAATTAGCATAGCCCTCGGCATAATGAACTTGGCTTGTCTAAGTGTCATAAGTAACAACAATAACATATATAAAAATCATTAAATTCATATTCATACTCATATGAACTTTCTAATTTAGATTCTTGCAGATATTCTTTGCACCCATAGGGATAACATTTGTAACTTTTCTCTCTGTCAGGTTTCTTTTCAGAGTTTTATGCGTTTGAGCAACATCGGAAGCTGTTGTGTAATCTTTTTCCATTACTAAGATAACCTTATTAAAAAGTACAATAAATCCGTGGATAAACCATAAGTAGATCTCGACTGTTAAATCAGTAAATAAGCCCTTATTGCTGATAGGCACATTTCCTGGTCTAAAAGTTATTTCAGGTCTTCAAAGACCAGAAATTCTCTACAAAGCGGGAATCATAGCTAGAAACCAGGTGTTCTTTTGTGAAAAGAATTCATTATACTGTATGATATCAATATTATTTGTTTGCAGACTATCACTTTTCAAATTTTCCATTTTCGTAGAGTGCAGAAATAAAGGACAAAGTATATAACTATCATAAATAATTCTTCAAAATTAATTATTTTTAGGCTTTTTTGATTATCTATAAAATGAAATTTAATTTTTTACCGCATAGCGAAGTAAACTGATCGCAACATTGAGATATTGTCTGAAAACCTGGGCATTTGACAAGCGTAATTATGGAAGTAAAGGTTATATCCATTTATCAATGATCCTCAACAAGTGAATCATGGATTTGCATATTATGTACGTACGTTATCCACTAAAACCCGTCATTTAATGTAGTCTTGAGCATTTTTATAATGTCTAGACTGGATCAGTGATAACATGATTTTCATAAAAACTTCTAATTAGAATAATTTTACGTCTTCCAGTTGTTTTTTATGTCATAAACTTTAAAACTTTAAACTAAATTTTAAATACCCCTTTGAATGAAATTAATTGATCAATATTTCTTTTTTTTCTATTTAATGGAAGGATTCTTTTTAATTTTTTTAAAAATACAAGCAAATTCCTTAATTATGCTATTTTTCAAATTTACAAAAATATCATTTTCGAGGCACTAGCTAATAGAAATGGAAACAATTGAGTATATAGTTATATGTCATCCCTAATGATACTTGATATATTATGAGTGTGTGAATATATTCGATGAAACTTCCTGGACATATCTATAGAATGCAGTCCTCCTCCTACTTAAAGAATATTAAATTACAAAGCTATGGGAACCAGAGAAAGGGTCAGACCCAAATTAAGATGGACAGACTGTATTTCTAATGATTTTCACATACTAATCTTTCACATATGGGCAATGGTAGCTTAGTTAACCACTAGGGATCGCCTTCTCGACCGGAAAGACGAGGCTCGATTCGCAATACCGCCAAAGACCAACCGAGTACTTGCGATATGCGTGCTCGATAAATCAAGGGAATCGAAAGTCCTGTGGTTGGTCGTTGAGCAGTTACCATGAGTGTAACGGTCCGGAGAAAATTTCCTCCCCCTCCAGATCAATGTCAAAATTGCAAGAGTAGATCTTCTGGTGATGCCATCTATCGGAAGAGATTAAAGTAAATTCGTAGTTTCACTTTCTTGGTGCTCTGGTTAAACGAAAAACGCACCCTACTGACTCAAATTCGCATTGCCAACGGCATAGCTAGCTTGGCTTGTCGAAGTATCATAAGTAACAACAACACATACTGAAGATAAAGAATTGGCAAATCATCGCTAAGAAGAGAGTGAATCGGAAGCGAGTTCTTGAGAGAAGGTCCTGACCCATACTGGGTTGTTATACCAATAGAATAGACAAGAACACGTTCAAGTACATTTAGTTCCCTAAAATGTTCCATTTTAAGCTTTGATTGTATTAAAGACTGGCCCCTATCTATGTCTTCCACTCAGCTTGTTGACTTCAAGATCTGAGACTTCCTAAGCTATGTTTGATATTAAAATGGAAAATTTAGAAATGCAAACATTATTTATTACAATTAATGCCATACTTTCTCATCTCTTAATATGTTTGGATAAATTTATTAAGATGATTAATTAGTTATTTTCAGCTTCACAAAATAAATCACCTAAGCAAATCTTACATTTCGCGAACTTTGTAAAAATATATTTTTGTATCCAGTGACATTTGACACTTAAAATTTGCTTGTTTTTTACTTTAAATTTTTGGTTACATTTAAAAAGACATTTTTCCACAACGTTTCTATTATTGCAAAATAAATAAATAATTATAAAACTAATGTTTTATAAGAGAACAAAATTGTAAGAATATTAATTCTAATCATACACAGCGTTAAAAAATTGTACTTAAAATTTTGAGGTGAAAAATAATTAAAGTGCTTAAAAATAATCGTTAAAATTGAGGAAAATTAAAACTTTTTAAATGAAAAAATTGCATAACTCATGTAGTAAAAGGTGCCAAGAGTAATTAACTTCTGATTTGTAGAATATAATAAAAAATTCTCAAAGGTTTTATTTTATAAATTCATTTCTTTTTAATACAATAAAAATGAAAAGATGACGAGTTATAAGAAAATGCATTTTTTTCTTATTTTATATTGTGTAATATAAGTATGATCTCAAAAGCGGAAGCCATTTCCTTTACGTTTCCTGTTTAAATGCAGAAACGAAATACGACTTACTTGAATTTGGTTCGCTCACGCTGCTTAACAGAATTTTTTCTCTTTTTTTTTCCTATATTTGAAGAAAATCTTGGGAATTCATATTGCTGACTAAAATATAATAACATGACTCTTTTACTTAACGTTAACTGGAAGAACCATTTTATTTTTTAATTTACTAAAAAGGGCGCCATTTATCATTTCTTTTGACTCCCAAGAACCATGAAATGAATTCTTAGAAACTTTTCTTTTTTTTTCTTTCCATTTTTTATTCCAAAGATATTTTTATGAAAAATGCCTATATGTTTTGCAATTTCCTGATAGTAAATTGAATATTTCTTCAAAATTCTTAGTTAGAAAGATAAAAGAATAAAACCAATTTTTTTTCTACATTAATGAAAGATTAATAATGCTAATAAAGTTTTCTTGACATTGCAATTTATAAACTCCAAAAGCAACCTGTGGCTTTTAAAAATTATAATTAAAAAAAATTAAAAATATAAATAATTAAAAATAAAACATTGTACCCAATATTTTTTAATGCTATAAGTTTGAAATTTTCAATCATACTGTAGTTTCATTTAATTTGAATATTTAAATTTATTTAAAATATATTATATAATAATAATAATAAAATTATAACACGATGCAATTTAAAAGTTAAGTATGATATAAATTTTAGTGAGCGCGTTTTATAAAGTTTATTTTTAAACCTTTTACTATATATATATATATATATATATATATATATATATATATATATATATATATATATATATATATATATATATATATATATATATATATATATATATATATATATATATATATATATATTTCTATAAATTTCATTTTATATCGAATTAATGTTTCCTATATCAGTTCTATATAAAAAGAAATCTGATTGGATTTTGATATTCATTTAGAGACTTTAACAGTTTAAAGCCACTAGTATAGATAAAATAAATGTCATAAACCCCAAAAAGGTTTTTCTTTAAGAAAAAAATTAATTTAATCATAATGATTTGTTTTAATTTTACGAAATATATTTCAATCTTAAGTATGATTTAAATCGAACAATTATACAAATACATATTTAAAAAATATGTTTTACATTTAATGAGTTTTTTTCTTAATTTAAAATTTATTAATTTTAATAATAATTGTTATAGTTATATATTTATTTTTCCAATTTACAAGGTTCAAGTAATTTCTGAATTTCTTAAATGATAAAAGAGTTTATGATTTTTCCACTTTGAATAAAAATTGTGCATCTTTAATTATAAGAGAAGCTTACTCATTCATCTCTAGCTCAGTAAATATAATAAATTACTTTCTCTGCTATTTATTGCTTGTTCAATTAATTTCTTAATTTATGCTACAAAACCATATAATAATATAAAAGATCAGAGTTATCATCTGTTTTATGAATATTTTTATGCATAAAATTTTTAATTATTTTACATTGAATTCAAAAACAAAACTTTTATTAAATATGTAAAGAAAAATATTACATATGTTATACTATTACAAATAATATTTTTGAAAAAATATTTAACAATTCATTACATATGTTTAATTGCTAAGAAAATGTTCCGATTTGCTAAGTAGACTTGGGCTTAAAATTGAATTTAAAATTCATATAAATATTAAAAAGTTTACTTAAATTGAAAATATTTTATATAATGAATACTTGATACTTTAATAGGTAAACAAAATGCGTATTTAATACCTCTAACGACTTATTTTACAACTCATACATCAAAAGGTCATACGTGATTTTGAAAGTCAATAAAATAAACTGAACTTGCATAAATTTGCATAAAATTTTTATTATATAATTTATTATTTTTTTATAAAAAAAGACTGTTAAAAGAATCGAAAACATTTATCTTTATTAATTCGATATTTGAAAAATAAAAATCCGAATATTCATAGGAATATATATAAAATCATTTAATACTGCTTGTTGTGTTTTACTCTGAATATGTGTTAACAATGTTTCCATTTTTCCTTGGGCAATAATTCATACATATTTTTATATATTTTCCTATATGTCGCTAAAAATAGCATTAATACAATCCGTGCCTTAGATATTCTAAGGGAAATATTATATTTATAAGAACCAAGCGAGTTTTCACTCTCCTGTAAATTGCGATTATATTTGAATTTTAAATGTGCTTATAAGCCTGTGTGAAATAAAACCGTTTATCATGATAAACTTAGTTGAATCAAAAATGTAACTAAAGTAAAAACATTATCACGTCATACAAAAAATGTCGTATGTAAATTCTTTAAATTTATAGGTCAATAGTTAATCATAAAAAGTGTTTTAAATATTTTAATTATTGCCAAAAATGAATTTAGAGAAATATGAACAAAAACGTCAAATTAATTTAGAACGATTGCTCTATTTATTTAAATCATTTACTTGAAGACAGTTTAATAATTTAAGTAAACCGTAAATAATAATAATAAACCGTAATAATATAATAAACTGTAAATAAACAGATCAAATAAATTTTTGCGATATTAATTATAAACTTAAATTTGATAATCTTACAAATAAAAGCTTTCTATAATGAAATTTAATCAAAATTTTAAATAATGTATAAGTTAATGACTTGAAAAAATATGAATAAATTATGAATTTATTTTGCTTGATTTTTTGTTAAAATCAGAGTATATTTTATTATTAATGTAAAAATCATGATACAAAATCATTAATAAGTGAAATATTGATATTTTTTTCTGCAATTTTTTACGAATATCTCTTATAACAATTTTAAAAAAATAAAACTATAATAAATCATTATAGTTTATATTAAAGAAATGATACTATCAATGAGTTAATTATTAAAATAACAACAATAAATATTTTCCGTTTGATGGTGTTGAAAAGTACTGTTTATGAAATTTAGTAATAATTGATCTGCCAAATAGTTCTAATTAGAATTAAATTTATGTTCTCAATCTATTCCACAACATTCAAGCAAAGAAAGTTTTCATCCAAATAATCAAAAATTAACTACCTTATGTTCAGCAATGACAGTTTGGCAGCATAAATCCTTATGGATAATTAATGTAAATGTGCATATATGAAAATTCTGAGCAATAAAGTAATTATAATCCTATATCAAATGATGATTTACTTTCCAGAAAAAGAAATAAAACAAAATCACAAACCATAACTAAGAATTGTTTTATTCCAGAGGGAGCATCAAAAATGCATGGAAGAATCAGAATTGTTATAAATAAGCACGCATTTTGTGTAATTTAATCTTGCCTCGAAAGAAGCATTTTTATGCATGAAACAGTATGAAATGGATCAATTTCTCATCAAAGATTCTTCCCCAGTTAAGCGATTACATAGGTTTGATTTGTTGACTTCATAATTTAATGATGATGCCATGATCTAGCTTGTCAAAGTTGCAATTTACGTACAGCAGAAGCATGCATTTTTCATATTCCTAGAATTAACTTATTACATTTCCGCAGGGAAAAAAAGTACCACTATTCCATTTATTCTCTAATTTATATAATATAATACAGAACTTAAAATTGGAAAAAAGTACCAATATTCTATTTAGTCTCTAATTTACATTGTATAATGTAATATTATTATACTTAAAGGGAACATAATATGATAGTCTATGCTTTAAGTTGTCCCTCAGTTTTTCGCCAATTTGGCACCATATTGTTTGTGATGTTGGTTTATTTCTGGTTGGTCTATTGTGTTTTCAGCACTATTTTGTTTCTTTAAATATGCACGGAAACAAGCTTGGCGGAAAAAAAATCCAAGTTAAGAAAATCCAAATCAATTTGCCAAGGAGCACCCTAAAATATATTTTCCCAACATAATTGTGAAAATATTTTTTTTTCATTTTGTTCTACATAAATAGATTCATTTAATAAATTGCACTATCAATTTTCTCAATGATTCACTTCGAGGTATAATTCGCTCAATTTTTTTTTAGTTTATACTAAGAAAAATAAATGAAATTTTATCTATCAGTTAGTAACAATTATAATAAAATATACAGAGTGATATAAAAATTTAACTATAAATCTAAAATTATATTTCCAACTAAAATATGTATGATAATCATTTTTTGAATACAAATATGAAATAAATGTGCTCCTTATCTGAGAACAAATTAAAAGAGAATTATTAAGTTTAATTTTCCATATGTGTCTTCATTATTCACTTCAACTTTTCAAGAGAAAAATTTTCATATTCTTTCTTCAAGTTTTTTTGGTTATATTTATACTACTTTACAAAGGACTGTGCTTAAAAAAATTTATGTAATGGTTACTATAGATGACTTGCACTATATTTACAGATTTATCAAAAACTGCTTTCTACATGCAGAAACAAGAAGTACTTTTAAAACAAATGAAATTATTAAAATTTTCGCAGACATAATGAAACACTAATAAAAATTAGTTACTTGGAAGTATTTAATTTCTACAATCTAGTAAGTGATGAAAATTTCTGTTTTGTGCAATGCTCATTGCTTCAATTAAAGTCTTCTTTAACAAACAAGCAGTAAATAAGTAAACAAACAAAAATACAATAGGAATCAGAACACGCAGTATTTATTAAATTCATTCACGTATATAATTAATAGATTTTTTAAATAATATTTTCTTTTTTACGCACCATTCTCAGAATGATGTTTGTTTTGTTTTTTTTTATTATTATTTTTAAGGCAATTACCAAGTGAAATGTTTGAATCAAGCAGATTGTGATTAGTTTCCCTGCTAGTTTTAATGTATAAAAGTGCTGATTTTTCATTCAAAATTAATTATTCAATTAAAGTTAAATCTATATCTGGATATTGTAAAGATTCTTGAGTCCATGAAAAAAAATTCACATTTATTTCACGGTTATTATATCAATAACTTTTAATAAATATATAACTCCAATATAAATATATAATTGAAGTAGTAACTAATAGTGACTTCAATATTAACTTCAATAAAATAAATAATACATATATTAAATAGACTAAATAATATTACTTCAATAAATATATAATCCCTAAACTTTTTCTAAAATACTCATTTGAATTGGTAACAAATACATGCATTCTAATTTCTTGACTATATTCAATATTTTCCCGATTTTAGAAATAACATTACCTAAAGAACCTAATTTTGCTTGTTTCAGAATAATACAATTATGATAAATTTTAATATCCTTAAGTTAACTTTGGAAATACTTTACACCTGTAATTATTTTAAATTTAATAATAAATTATATATTCTAAGACAAGATAGAACGAACATTCTATCTTCGATTAACAGTTATTTTTACTGACAAAACACTTCAAACATATTTTGTATAAATCCTACAATATCGATCTAAGATATATCGGAAAATGTATGCATATAACTGATTTAAAAAAGTATTCTTCTTTTGATTCCCTGATTTATTAATAGAAAAGTTTCCATTTGTTGGCGTATCTAATTTCTTTTTAAAGTCTGCCAAATTCACAAATCACTTCTATTCGTTTCATCAATGTCACCATATAAAGAACTGATAATTGTTTAAGATTTGTTATTTTCAAAGAAAAGTTGATTTCATCAAAATAGATGCTTATAATTGTAATTATACTATAAAATACGTATTACAGTATTTATAACATATGAAATTAAAAAAATATAATATAAAATATTTTGTGCACTCGCGATTTTTAACTAAAAAATTTTAAAAATAAGAAGTCTGAATTTTCATCAATATTTTAATGATTGAGAAAACTATATTTATACTATTACTTGTAAAAGTCTAAATGTCATAGGAGTTTATTTCAAATTTCAATCGAAATTTTTACTCGCAGTCTTAGTTATTTCTAAGCATGATTTGTTTTCATATTGAGAATTACTAATTTATGTATTTCTCAAGATAGAATTTTTCACAAATTTTCGATTGGACTTATATTAGAATTTATTGCATGCATATCAAGTAATGCCATGGAATCTATTTCAAACTAGAATTTTGAACTTTCCGGAACAAATGCATAATTGCATTCTCTTGCACAAATAAATTATTCTAAGAAGTCTAGACGAAAACCAGTGTCTTGTTTGAAAAAAATCATTTTGGAAAATTTAATTTTTCTGAAAATATTATTACAAGTCTCAGAACTTCTCAAACAATAAAAGCATTGAAAGCAAGGTAAACGGCTATATTCACTGAAATGTTGCCTAAATAATTACTTCACTACTAAATATTCAAGCAAAAATTATTCCAAACACATCGAAAATTATTTAGGAGCTCCGATTTTAAACTTTCTCTTGTGCGGAAAACATGCATCTTTCCATTTTATATCTAATGAATAAAAATTTTACTTTTTAATTGTTGACATACAAATTGAATTATGGTTATAAAGGTTTCCAATTAAAAGTTTATTTTTTCTAAAAGGTCAAAAATATATATTGCTTTTATTTCGTTGTTTGGGTTTTGTAACACAAGGTCCAGATAAGGACAAACTGCGCCAAAAACAAATTTTAAATTCGTAATATTTTATTTCTATATTTTTAAATAACCCAATCAACTTTTAAAAATCATTTAAAAATACAAGCAATATTTATAAAATATAAATTAAAATATATTGTACCGAGCTCCACGGGTTCGTGTTGATTGAGAGTTGAATAAAGCGACCACTTAATGAACACAAGACTTTTATTCGTAAAAACTTCACTAGATAAACGAAATTCCCGCTGTAACAATCACAATTATACAACTACAATTCGTCAGATACAATAAGAAATAGCTTCCAATCACAGGTCTCAAATACCTCAGACAGAGAACAACTAGCAGTCACAACTAATTGTCTTCACTCACTGATTGTCTTCAAAAACTGACTCTTCCATGTCGGGCTGCGGTATTTATACCTGACTTGGCGGAGAAATCTACCAATTTCGCCAAGGTTCTGGAAGCTTCTAGGCTATCTCGAAAAATATTGGTCCTAGAGCTTAGGTGATGGATGTTTCCAGAAATATCGATTTCTCGCCAAGTCGCCAATAATCTCGCCAACCGTCGCCAAATCATTAGGAAATCCGCTTTTAAACTATAACACGTCTAAACACCACAATTTTTGCCTAAAATGTGAGAATTTCCGATCTGTCTGAGATATTTTAAGTCAAATATAATCATTATTTATAAATTTGTAACATTGTCCCCCTCTCAAGGACTGCACGTCCCGGGCAGTACAATCCCCTGATAGGAGGCCAAATTTAATATAAGAGAATTTACATTTCAAGAGGATACAGAGCACATTACATACACAAGCAACTAAAAATACAAGAAAATAAAAAAGATTAAAATTATCTATACTATTTACAAAGAGACCATGGTCTATTAATTTTTACTTTACATTACGATAAGGAGCTAATCTATCATAATGTACTACCTTTGGTTTTGAAGAAGATGATTTCCTTATACGAACCACGACGTCATTCAGCCTTTCTAGGACTGTGTAGGGACCTTCCCAGTTGGCTTGCAACTTTGGAGAAAGTCCTCCAAAATTGCAAGCCAACGTCGAATCGGGTTCCACAACCAAACTTTGTCACCTTCTTGAAATTCATGTCCTGTCGCTGTTGTGTCATACCTTGTCTTCATTCTTTCGGTCGTCAGGTTGATTCGGTCTCGAGCGAAGTTATGGACATCTTCAAGACGTGCCTGAAGGTCTCGAAGGTATTCCTCTGGCGATGAAGATGTATCCGGTGGACGACCAAACTGAAGATCACAAGGGAGACGAAGTTCGCGACCAAAGAGCATCTGTGAAGGAGTATATCCGGTAGTCTCATGGACAGCACTGCGATATGCAAGCAGAAACAGCGGTAGCTTCAAATCCCAATCTTGCTGATTTCTGGAAACCATAACTGAGAGATTATTCAAGATGGTTCTGTTAAACCTCTCTACCATGCCGTCCGATTGTGGGTGTAGTGGCGTGGTCTGCGTCTTGTCTATTCCGAGAATTTGACACATTCCTTTAAACACAATCTACTCCGCTAATTTTTCGAGAAGACTTTTCATTAAATCCATATCCATTTTTCTTGTGACACGCTGCATCAACTCTTCAACCCCGATTCTGACACCAGTTGTACCCAGCTCCACGGGTTCGTGTTGATTGAGAGTTGAATAAAGCGACCACTTAATGAACACAAGACTTTTATTCGTAAAAACTTCACTAGATAAACGAAATTCCCGCTGTAACAATCACAATTATACAGCTACAATTCGTCAGATACAATAAGAAATAGCTTCCAATCACAGGTCTCAAATACCTCAGACAGAGAACAACTAGCAGTCACAACTAATCGTCTTCACTCACGGACTGTCTTCAAACACTGACTCTTCCATGTCGGGCTGCGGTATTTATACCTGACTTGGCGGAGAAATCTACCAATTTCGCCAAGGTTCTGGAAGCTTCTAGGCTATCTCGAAAAATATTGGTCCTAGAGCTTAGGTGATGGATGTTTCCAGAAATATCAATTTCTCGCCAAGTCGCCAATAATCTCGCCAACCGTCGCCAAGTCGCCAAATCATTAGGAAATCCGCTTTTAAACTATAACACGTCTAAATACCGCAATTTTTGCCTAAAATGTGAGAATTTCCAATCTGTCTGAGATATTTTAAGTCAAATATAATCATTATTTATAAATTTGTAACAATATACTGCTGGAAAAAAGTAGAAGGATACTAGGTTTTTCTTAAATAAGAGAACTTTGAATTCTTACAAAATAATTTCATTACAGTACTTTTAAAAACTTATTTACAATTAGAATATTTACATCCGTAATATGGAATAAAAAACTATATGCTTCTTATTACAATTAAAAATTAATTTCATTCACATCCTACTCTGTGAAAAAAGTGGAAGGATAGTTCTAAATAATGAAAATAAAAATCATGTTAATAAGGGGAATTATCTTCTATCATTTGCTTTAATTACTTCAAAGACTCTATTTGCCATTGAATCATGTAAGTCTTGAATTTTGGATTCTCAAAAATTGTCTGAAACACAAATCAAAGCTTTTCGAAGTTCGATCAAAGATTCATACTGTTTACCTCTGAGGTAAACACGCCAAACAGTTACTGGCCATACATTTTTAACGATATTGAGGTCAATACTTTTAGCAGACTGTGACAAAACCCAAACATTATTTGTTTCAAACTAATTTTTAACGCCATTGACCAGGTGAATTGATGCTTCATATTGCTGAAATATTCTATTTTCTCCGCCAAGCTCAGAGTCATAAGGAAGAAGTTTTGAATTTAAAATTGAATGTAATCTGTATGTTTCTGTCTTTTATCCAGAAACATTAGATTGGTTTTTCCAAGGTAGCCAACAGATAGATATCCACATCATTAAATTGCTTCCTCCTATCTGTCTGGTAGAAGAAGTTTCTTCTTGTGTACCCAGACAATGCCAATAATATTGACAACCGTCTGGGCCATCTAATTCGAAATTTTTTTCATCAAAATAAATAACTGAAGTCCATCCGGAATTTCAAGAAATGTGTTCTTTGTCCCATTGTAACCGGTGCTCAATGTGCCCTTCGTTCCATTTAAGAGATGGTGCTTTTCCTTGAATATGAACCTATCCAATCTTTTTATGTTGTTGAAAAGTTATCTTCTGGTTATAACCAGAAGAACCCACATTGTGTAATTCCGGATGGGTCTAGTGCTTTTCCAATGCTCCCACGTGTTTTTTAAGTTATTTAAAGATTTTTTCTTTGATTTTGTATTGTCAATTTTTTAGGTCTGCCTATCTTTGCTTTCCCCTGATTCTTTGGATTTTTCAAGAATTTAGAAACAACATTTGGACTGATGTGTAGGTGCTTTGCAATTTCTCTCACACTTTTACCTATACTTTTACACTTTCACCATTTTAATTGTACAAAAGTTGAGGATATTTTTAACACAATATATATCTTTTGAAAGAAAGACAGTTTAAAAGAACAATGTTTTTAACATATTAAACTGCTAGGGGTTCCAAAATGAGAATATTTTTGCGGGTGTCTTTCTATTTTTTTCACAGATCAAAAATTCTCAAGTACTATTTTATAATATTTTCTTAAAAGTAGATAAAAACTTACTTACTGAATATAAAAGAAAAATTTGATTACTAAAATAAAATAGAAAATTTATATTAATTGTGCTAAAATATAAGGCATAATTTATAACATATAAGTGTCCTTCTACTTATTTTCAGCAGGGTATATACAGTTGGCAAATAAAGTATTAGAACAATGAGAAATTTGTAATTTTCAAGCTAATAAAATCAAGTAAATCGTATAATCAGTTTTAAATGACAACATTTTCTTAGAAAATTATAACTAAGTAAAAAATAAAATTTAAAATTAATTACAATATTATTAAAATAAAAACAACAAAATTTGCATAGCAAAAAAAGTATTAGAACAGAAGCAGAAACATGCAAATTACAGCGCTGGTGACGTCATTAAACTTTTAAGGTTACTTTCAGGCGTATTAATGTAAAGGCCGCTTGTCTCATTCACTGCTAATTTGTAGAAATCCAGTTTACGTGGACTTTTCCTGCCATGGCATCCAAAATAAAAGAGATTTCACTTGCGAAGAGGGAGCAAATCGTTCACCAGCATGGTAAAACATTTCGAGAAATTTCCAGTAAATTGAATGTTTCACTTTGCGCAATTCACAACATTCTAATAAAAATAAAAAAGAAACTGGGGATGTGGATAACAGGACAAGATCAGGGAGACCAAGCAAGCTAACTGTCAAAGAAAAACGACAAGTGGTTAAAGATGCCCTACAGTATTCCGACAGGAAGTGCAAGGATGTTCCCTCAAATATTGAATCAATCACAGTAAATGTTGTAACACCTCAAACAGTTAGAAATGTAATGCATAATGCTGGTATAAAAGGAAGATGGCCAAGGAAAAAACCCTTTATTTCAGAAATCAATGGAAAAAATGCCTAGAATTTGCCAAAATTTATAAAAATAAATCATTAGATTTCTGGAGAAATGTTATCTTCTCCGATGTGAGTAAATTTGAAATTTTCAAACCTAAACACATGCTCACAGTTTTGGAGAAGAAAAGGAGCTTCTTTTCAGGATCAAAATTTACGAAAACTATAAAGCGAGAAGAGAGGAGGGAATGAGAGGGAATATAAAGAGGAGGCAATGTCATGGTCTAAGGCTGTATGGTTTACAATGGAGTTGGAAATCTCCATTTCATTGATGATAAAATGACAGCTTTGTCATATATTGAGGTGTTACGAGATAAATCGGAAGATAGTGCAAAGAAATTAGAGTTAGAGAAGACATTCATTTTTCAACAAAATAAGACCCCAAACATACTGCCAACAAAACCAAAAAATGGCTATTATATAATGCTCCCCGAAGATTGGTAACTCCCCCACAGTCTCCAGACCTGAATCCTATAGAACATTTGTGGCATCTATTGGATGAAAAAGTGAGAAAATTCCCAATAACAAGTAAAGCAAGCTTTGCAAGATGCATGGAGCAGCATGTCATCGAACCTCACCAAAGGTTTTGCAGAATCTATGCAAAGACGTCTGGATGCAGTAATTTAAATTAAAAGACTGCATACCAAGTATTAGTATCACGTTTGAAATTTTAGTTATTTTATTTAATGTTTAATTCAATATTGAAGTCTGATGTTCTAATACTTTTTTTGCAAAGCAAATCTTCCTTTATTTTAATTTTTTAAATCCTATTGATTCTAAGTATTTGTTTCTTATTCCATGAGTAATTATGTAAAAGTATTGCAAAATATAAATACTATGAGACAAATGTTTCATTTTACTACTTTGATAACTTAAAATTCCCTACTGTTCTAATACATTTTTTGCCAACTGTAGACAAACACCCAAATACAACTCAAATAAATTATATTTAAAACAGCTAAAACAAAATATTAAACTAAAACAGATAAAGGACATAAATTTATAATTAAAGTAGTTTGGATTTAAAATTATATAAAATCATGCTTCTTAAATATGCAAAAATATTTTTATGTGGAGGTTCGCTCCCAAAATCTCGCATCTTTAAAAGATCAGTCTTAAAAAACTTAAAAAGATGGTGGTTAAAATCAGAACATGAAATTAAAATATGAAAGACTGTATGTGGTTCATCACGTGTTTCACACCAAGGTTTTAATTAATTTAAAAACAAATACTTATGTGTGAAACCTGTGTGTTTGATACGAAGGTGGGTTAATTTAAAAAACATTCGCAAAGGTAAAACTGGGAATGGTAAATAATAAAACTGGGAGATGGGGTGAATGTTATGGCTCGCAACTTGTTGTTGACTTGTATACTCCATGATTTCTGCCAAAGAGTATCAATAAAACTTTTCTCACCTTTTTTCGCATCGTAAAATGGAATAGAAGGCTGAAGTGGAGTAGAGGCAGAATTTGAAGTCCTCTCGTTATCATCAATACCTGCATGTCCTGGAATCAAACAAAAAATAATATATCCCTTTCACTTCAGAGAGTCTAATGTATAAAAAATCTGCAACACAACAGGAGGACAATAAATATTCTTCACAGCTTCTAAAACACTTAAGCTGTCAGTGTAAATACAAAATCCATAGGATTTTTTTTGTACCGATATGCTGAAGGCCATGCAGTATTTCACTTCCCTTAGCAGTGAGGGAGCAGGACATATTGAAGCTTTAACTCAGGCAAATATTATCCAGGGCTAGGGAAAGAGAATGGCAGGCTCAAATGTTCCCCAAAACTGACTCCGGAAATAGCCGTTGATGACGTAGTCAGGTATCGAAGGAGAAGAAGCTGCCTGGAGTTTCTAAGCAAAATATTTATTTTTCAATTTTTTTTAATCAGAGTGAGAAAAACTACAAATGCCTCTCAAATGTTTAGTAAATTTGCAATTATTATTTTATAAACCCTCAAAAAAATTATTATTAATATTCAAATTAACATAAAATTATATAATGAATATTGAAATATATTTACCTATTAGCTTCAGTTAGTCTTGTATTTTTGACTATTGACCCATTTCTTTTTTTTTATTTATTTATTTATTTATTTTATTTTTTTTTTCACTTTATTAGGAGATACTGTCGCTGCATTTCTATTCAAATACCTAATTCGTATAAGTGTTCACAAGCGACAAAAAAGCTTGATTGCCTTTCTATTTACAGTAGGAAAAGAAGATTCTATTTCATTTATTAATGTTGCAATGACATTATTACCTTTAAAAAATGTGTCGCCATGAAATTAGCAAAAAATTATGTCCATTTATTTCTTATTTCCCTCCATGTTTTTGTTGGAATAGTAAGTCCCCTTGCAGAAACTAAATTAATCCACTTCGAATGATGATTAGCCATCTCGACTGCATTTCTGGATAATAGTTCCAAGTGAATCATCTTTAATTTTATAAGCAATATAACCTGCCACATAAACCATAGCTTATTCTTCAAATGGAGATATATCACAATTTGAATTGGAAGAGGCAAGTTCATTTTCCCAAGATAATGGTACTGGATTAATTAAGAGTAGAATATTTAATTCATCATCTTGAGAATCAAAAGAATTGATAATGGATAAATAAAAAACGATTTGTCAATAGACATTATAGTATGACACCCACCAAGATCCAAAATTTTAGCTCGAACTTGAACACTAGTGAAATCAACTTCTTCTATTACAGAAATTTTTTTTTCATTTTACAGTCGAAATAAAAAAATATCGGTTGTTTCTAAGGGAAAATTAATCCTCTCAATAAAATAACTTGAACTTTATAAAATGGGCCTAATATTTTACCCAATGAAGAGTCTTAATACAATTTCGAATCTATGTACATTTCGTCTAATGTCAAAGTAAATATCTTTTCCACATTGCTCAAAGTCTCGCAATTTTTTTCATCAATAACAATCCATCTTTAAGAATTCTAGGCATGCAAATAAACTTGGAACACCATCTTTTCAAAGTACTTGCACTTGGCATTTTTAATCCCATTTTATTCCTGCAAAAATCGTAAGATTTTGAAGATAATGACCGAATCAAAATACTATTTGAAACAGTGTCAGATGATCATTTAGTTCTTAATTTATTTTCCTCATCTTCACTTATTCTTCATCTTATAAGTGAATAAATTATTTAGCCCCATCTTCCTATGTTTAACGTTCTCCTTTTGAAGTCATTTTATTTTCGTTTTTAATTCTTGTATTTCATTTATAAGCAATTTTTTATTTGATTTCAATCGTTTAATTACTCTTGTTGAAGTTCGATTTCTTTTTTGCTCATTTTAAAGGAATTTCACTGTATTTTCTCTGCACATAGTATCCTTTTTATCAATTCTTCTATGTGTTTTAAATATTCATTGCATTTAAGACATTTAATGTCAACATCACATTGATTTTCTGTATCACATAATTTATATATATGTGGACTCAGACACTCAATTCTTTTAATATAGCTTCTACTAATCTTCTTTTAGTTTGTCCCAGTTCTCGGAGTATTTCGAATTGTTTAAAGCCGGTAATTTAAGAATAGGCAGAGACGTCCATTTTAATATTTTTCTCTCTTCCAAACCAAGTAGTCGATTTTGCATGTCGTCCATATATTCATTCAAATCAAAATCCTCACTGCACACTCTTGCATTCTTGATCTTGATTTTGTTAGTTCTTCGACATCTTTGCACCCATTGCTTCGAAAGCATTTGATTTTCTTTTGGAAATCGGTGAAATATTATGTGTTTATCTTTTGTATTTTGATATGTATTTGAATACGTAGCAACAGCACACGATGTCAGTTTTCCTTTTTAAAAAATACTCTTGCTTAAAATGAAAACATTAACATTAAACAAGCCTTAATGAATGAGAAAGCTGCGATCAGACACAAGCTAGCATAGAGAATGCCAGCCAGTCGATGCTCAGTGACGTCACGCTCTACCCCTCTCCGGTGACAAGGCGGCATGCGACTCCTCAAAGCGATGAGCCAGCCCTTGTATTTTCCCTAGCCCTGAATGTTATCAACATAAACTCCACAACCAGCATGTCTTGCAGATTTCCATCCATCTGTAAATACCGGTGTAGTGTATTTTATAGTAATGTTCATTGAAGCAGCCGGAGTGTAATAAGTATTTTATTCAAAAATGGGACGACACACTTATACACACATACATTATCGAATTGTTCTGTTTGTAAACATTCTTATAGTCTCGAACTAAGAATGTTCTGTTTACTTTCGTTTTTAAGAATACTACATTCTCTCACACTTAAATTACGTAGTCCGATAGATAACGTGGTGGTTATCGTATTCTTGCTGATCTTCGAATAGGAGGACTTCGTGGAGCACCAGAACCATTAGAAACACCAGATACTGGCTTACCATTATTCTTCGCAATTCGAACTTCTGATGGCATGGGGTCGAAATGATTTCCAGAAGGGATCGATTTCCTCTGATAAATGACATCAGGCTTTAGGGAAAATGTAACTCTTGGAATTTTAGGAACCTCACTTTTCCTCAATTGATTTATGTATCTTTTTATAATTTTCCCGTCATTAAGTTTTATTAAATAGTGTAATTTACCAGTTCGTTGTTTAACGATGCCAAATTTGTTATGTGCCTTATTGTTGGCATAAGTACGTGATTGTACACGATCTCCCACACTTAATGCTATGATTTGGAATAGTGGATGAAGTATATGTGTATTTGAATCCCTTACTTGGTGGACGTAATAAATCTAGTTTAATTCGAATTTGGCGTCCAAGATACAATTCTGGAGGAGTTTTTCCGGATTGTAATGGAGTTGCTCGATATAATGAAATAAAATTTCTCTTACCTTCTCTGGTATTGAGTTCTTTTCATTGGACATTGACTTTAATTTCTGTTTAAGGGTTTTTACATTACGTTCAGCTAACCCGTTAGTTGCAGGATGATCTGGAGCTATGTCTTATAAATAATTCCATTTTCCTTACAAATTCCTTGTAAATTCGGTACATGTAAATATAGATGCGTTGTCAGATACAAGGACTTGAGGCAATCCATGCACACTGAAAATATCCTTTAATAATCTTATTGTTGAAATAGCTGGAGAGCTTTGTTGAATTTTAACTTCAGGTCATTTTGATTTTGCATCCATAAATATCAAAAAATGATATCCTAAAAAAGCCCAGCGTAGTCAATATATATTCGTTCAAAATTTGATGATGGCTCTTCCCAATGATGATTTGATATTTTATCAGGATTATCTTTTACTTCTGCACAACTTCTACATTCTCGAACTAATTGCTCTATATCTCGATCGATGTTTTTCCAATAACAGTATCTTCGGGCTAGATTCTTCATTTTGACTATTCCTAAATGTGTGTGAAGTTCTTTTAATATCTCTGTTCAAGTTTTTCAGGAATGTACACTCGATGTCGTTTAAAAACTACTCCATCTTGTAATTCATAATCATATTTGTTACCTGATAAAAGTTCTTGTTTTAAAACTGACAATTCTGGATCATCCTCTGTCTCTTTAGAAATTGTCTCAAACGTAATGGAAAAAGTTGAAATTTGATTAACAGTCTGGCAGGGAATAATATCATCGTCTTGTAAGATGTTTGGATCTTTAAGTTTTAGTGGTGCTCTTGAGAGATAATCGACATTCTGATTTTCTTCACTTTTTCTATGTTGAACTTTATAATTATATTCACCAAGAAATGCAGCATATCTTAGTAATCGGAATGATGTCACAGAAGGTATTTTACTATCGTGATGAAAAATTCTATATAACGAGTGGTTATCAGTTATTAGCGTAAATTCTCTACCATAAATGTAGTTATGAAACTTTTGAATTGTAAATTTGATGGCTAATGCTTCACGATCTAGTTGACTGTAATTTTGTTCAGAAATTGTTAGGGATCTAGATCTAAAGGCTACTAGTTTCTCGATACCATTTACTATGTGGGATAAAACTCCAGCGATGTCTGTTGGGCTGGTGTCACAAACAACTACAATGAGTAAATTTGGATTGTATGGCATCGAAACCCTATCGCTAGAAATCTCATTTTTTAATTTAATGAAAGCAGATTTACAGTTAGAAGACCAGTGGAATTTTTTAATTTTCTTTAGACGTTGTCTTAAAGGATAAGTCAGATACGATGCATTTGGGAGAAATTTAGAATAATAGGTAACCATTCCTAAGAAACGTTTCAATTCTTCGATACTTTTCGGTCGCGGAGCATGAATAATGGCTTCTGTTTTCTTTGGACATTTTGATATTTTGTTTTGTTGTATTACATAGCCTAAATATGAAATTTTGTCTTTAAAAAAAATGACATTTTGAACTATTTACATGCATATTGAATTTCTGAAGACATCTCAAGTATTCGATCAGATGATCATGGCATTCTGAAAAAGCTTCTCTATGTACTGTAATATCGTCAAAGTATGTAGATACACCTGGTAGACCCATTAATATTTGATCTAATATTCTGTGAAATACACTAGGAGCAGATTTGATGCCAAAATATAAACGATTTATTTGAAAAGTTCCTTGATGTGTAGATATAGTTTGAATTACCTTGCTTTCGTCATCAAGCACTACGTGTAAATATGCTTTGAATAAGTCTAGAGTGCAAAAAAATTTAGAGTTCCGAAGCCTATTCAGTATTTCATCTATTTTTGGAATTGGATAATGTGCACCTTGTAGTTGAGGGTTTATAGCTACTTTATAGTCAACACATAATCGAACACTACCATCAGACTTGGGTATAACAACACGAGGCGAACCCCAGTCGCTACAATCTACTTTTGTAATTATCTGATCTTGTTCAAGTATTTTAAATTCTTCGTCAACTTTCTCGCATAAGGCAAAATGTACTTCTTTAGCTTTTAAAAATACAGGTTTCGAATTTTCTCGGAGTTTTAATGAGCACTTAAAATTAGATATTTTTCCCACTTTTTGTTCAAACACAGTAGGAAATTGTTTTATAATGTTATCAATAATATTAAAAATTTGACAGTATTTATTTGAATTTCTTCATTGATTACACTTATAGATATCAGATAAATTTATTTTTCAACGTCGAATCCATGTTCTTCCTAACACTGGTGTAAACATATCTGGAACTATATACAAAGTTTCTTTACTTGTGAGATTTTTATATTTGACTAAAACTTTGACAAAACCTAATGGTTCGAAAATTCCGTGAGTGTAAGATCGAAACTTCATGCCTATACCGTGAGTGTAAAAAGTATTCGTACAGTACGACAATTGATTTTAAAGAGATCCGCTTATAAAAATTATAAATATAAATTCCATTTTAATTAATTAGAAATATATAATAGAACATATTTTCACTAGTTTCATGCGTAATTTACAAAAAAATAATTTTATACATGAATAAATGTTTACAAAACTGAAACACTCCAACATCTTGTGGTGTAAAAAGTATTCGTACATCAGGCATATATTGGCCAACACAATCATAATATTACAGCTAATACCTTACAGGATATCCTTTAGCTCGAATAACTGCCATGAGTGTTCTTTGGCATCGATTCCACCAATTTTGCTGTTATTGAGCTAGGTACAGCGTCTCATTCTTGATTAAGAGCTGATTCTAAATCATTTTTGTTAGAAATATGTCTGGCTCTAATATTTTTATCAAGAACGTCCCATAAATTCTCGATGGGGTTGAGGTCCGGCGATTGAGGAGGAAGTTTCATGAACTTTGGGGTATTATATAGTATCCAGAGCCTTGTGTTTAGGGCTGTGTGCTTGGGGTCGTTATCATGTATGAAAACGTAATCACCATTCAAGCCCATTTTTATTGCACTAGGTCTTAAATTATTGTTTAAAATGTCAATATAAAGTTAATGATTCATAATGCTTTTAATAAAGACTAATTTGCCCACCCCAGAAGCACTCATACACCCTCAAACAAGCAGACTTACACTACCATGTTTCACTGTTGGCATTAAATTCATAGGATGCATTTCTGTATTGTGATTTCTCCATACCATTCGTCTCCCGTCCGATCCAAATATGTTGCATTTACTTTCGTCTGTAAAGATAATCTTTTTCCAGAAATCTGGACTTTCATAATGTATTGCTTGGCGAAAGACAATCGCAGCTTCCGATTCTTCTCACTAACAAAGAATTTTCGTCTCGCAACACGGCCATGGATACCTTCATTTCTGCATGTATTTCGAACAGTACTTACGGAGACTGCTGTTCCCATGTTCTTCAGTTCTTATTTTAATGTAGGAGCCCTTATTTTGGGACCCTCCTTTAATGAACGTACCAGAAACCGTCTGTCAGATGATGTCAATAGACATAGTCGCCCAGTTCGAGAACTGTTTTGAACCGTTAGAGTGGCAGCAAACTTTTCTATGATTGAATGCACAATTGAACAGGGTCTACCAACCAGTTCAGAAAACTTGTTGTACCATTTACCATTTTTACGGAGCTTTAAAATCAGTTCTCTTTCGGAAACACTTGTCGCTTTACTTTTCGACCCATTACAGAATTTCTAGTTTCTCACTACATCAAAATTTCCACTGAAGAACCTTTTAAGTAATTTACAAAATAACGTCAATTAACTACATATTAATGGCTAAACCAATCACAAAATATAACAAAAAAAATTTGCATTTCTTTTAGTGTACGAATACTTTTTACACAATAAGATGTTGCATTGTTACAGTTTTGTAAATATTTATTCATGTATAAAATTATTTTTCTGTAAATTTCACATGAAACTAGTGAAAATATGTTCTATTATGTATTTATTAGTAATTAAAATGGAATTTATGTTTATAATTTTTATGAATGGATCTTTTTTAAATAAATTGTCGTACTGTACGAATACTTTTTACACTCACTGTAGGTTGTAAAACTTGTTAAATTCAGAAAATCGAAAGCTTGTTTAGGCAAAAGTGAAATTCCTGCGCCGGAATCGACTTCAAATCTTTGTATTTTCCCATCTATCTGTATATTAACCCAGAATTTTTCAGAGTCAGTGGTAAATTTGAAAACATCAACAACTTTAGTCTTATTAGGAAAAATATTGACTGCATCAACATCTGTAACATATTCATCTTTTTCAACAGACTGAATTTCACTAGCCTTTTTATTTTTCAGCAATGTTGATAAACAGACTTTTTGAACGTGTCTCTTTCGCTTACAAAGTGTACAGTATAATTTTGTTATGTCAGCACGACATTCTCGAGAAAGGTGATTTGAACGTCCGCATAGTAAGCATGTATTGTAAATACCAAGTTCACGAAAATTTAATGTTGATGAAAATCTATGTCCAGAATTTGACGTGTTTCGTTTTTGAGAAAAATCTCGCTTGTAACATTTGAGTGATTTTTTTATAAGTATTTCGAGTTCTTAAAATTTTATTAACTTCGTCTGATTTTCCACTAAAGTTGTGTTTCGATAATTCACGGTTGTTTATTTTCGAAGCTTCTAAAGCTAAAGCTTGTTCAACAGCTACATCGAATGTTAGATCTGAAACCATTAAAAGTTTCTCTCGAGTAAAGTCATCTTTTAATCCTTTAATAAACTGTGCTCTCAAAAATAAATTAGCAACTGATTTTTTGCATTCACAATTAAAATCACAAGTAGAAGTAAATTTTCGAAGTGTGGTAACGTAATCAGAAACACTTTTGCGTTTTCGTTTTGAAAACGAGATAGAAATCTGTGTTGTTCGATAATAACATTAGATTTAGGACATAAATGCTTTTCAAGAATAGAAATTACTTCATCGTACATCATACTTAATCATTAGGAATTTTAGGTTCAATTAAAGAACACAACAGATTATAATGTTCAGATCCAATGCAATTCAGCAGTATTTTAACACACAAATCTTTATCTTCGAAAACATTTTTGATTTGTAAATAATTTTGAAATCTTTGTTTATATTGCAAAAATATTTCTGTTGAAGAATTAATGACAAAAATGTTATCTTACCTTTTTCTTGATGATCTGGAATATCCTTACTTTGTTCTTGTTTGAAAATAAGATCGGCAAGTCGATCATTACTTGTTGTAATTACCTTTAACAAAGCTGCAAATTGTTCTTCATCCATAATTTTTTTTGTTTATCCTCGTCGCCAATTTATTGTAGTGCATTTTATAGTAATGTTCATTGAAGCAACCGGAGTGTAATAATTATTTCATTCAAAAATTGGATGACACACTTATACACACATACATGTTTTGACATTATCGAATTGTTCCGATTGTAAACATTCTTATAGTCTCGAACTAAGAGTGTTCTGCTTATTTTCGTTTTTAAGAATACTACAACCGGTACGCAGGAATTAAACTGACAGCAATAAGAAAATTAGAGCTATTGGAAAATAACTGATTTTGTGTCCGATTTTTTAAACTGGAAAAGGGATTGATTATTTTAATTCGTGGCTCATACCAGGTTGGTGTGAAGTTCGATCTGTAAAAAGTATATAAACATCATGCAGGTCTAGCTGACCCATAAACAACACAATTGTAGTCAATGCGTGATAAAATTAGTGACTGATATATTCGAAGTAGTGATGTGCGATCCACACACCAGGATGTGTTTGAAAGCACCCTGAGGATATCAAGCGATTGCTCACAGTTCTTCAAAAAGATTTAAAACATGCGGAAGAAAAGTTAATTTTCGATCGAATATTACACCACAAGAAATTTAATCTCGTTAACCACTGATATAGTTGTGTTGTCAATAGAAAACACTGGAAATACTAGTTTTCCTGCTGAAATGACACATTTACTCTTGCTAGGAGAAAGAGTATGGCCATTCTAAAAGGATATGTGATTTAGCTGGAAAATGTTGTTTTTCTGTACAAAATTTGATGATTTTTACCTAAGCCATTTTATAGTGTTCGTTTCCCTAATTTTAACTTTAAAAATATTAAAATTTCATTTAAAAAAATTCTTTTTTAGAATATAAATCATATTCCTTCGTTACCGGATATGGGGAAACTGGATCAATAAAGTTACAAAGGAAAAAGGCCGTAATAATACGGACTTCTAAGAAAGACAAGGATCTGGGTCAAGCACTTATTTATCGTCCCATATTTCACACAAGCATCTTGGGAAAAGTGATGAAATAGCCCATAAGCTGAACTGGTAAATCGAGGAATTTGGGCTTTATGCACCTGAACAGACTGGATTTCACAAAACCCGATCAACTAATGATCAAGTCACATTTTTTACTAGTATTCGTTGATTTATAAAAACTAAATACACTAGTGTTCATTAATTTTATAAAAAAAATTACTAGATATGGATATAAATGGCAAAATTCTTAAATGTATAAGATCCTTTGTAGAATAATGAATTTATAAAATTAAATTGGAAATAAATACTTCAAGTACTATAACTTACGAAAAAGCCTTTCACAAGGTTCAGTCAGTAGCTGCATCCTATTTAACATCGACATAAATTACATAGCTGCCGCTCTAAAGAGCATTACAGGAGTCAATAGCTTGTTATTTACTGATGATTTAGTATCATGGACACAAGCATCAAAACTTGCAAAACATGTGATTAGGAAAAAATTTAATTGTGTGATGCAGTGCTTTCAAACTGATGCATTGAAAACTATACTATAGTAAATTTGGATAAAACAGCAATTCTGCCATTCTCCTTAACCCATCAGACACTGTCATGAAGTGAAGTTTAAAGATATTGCAACTACCGATAAATGTCAATACCTAGGATTCATATTTGACAAAAAATTTAGCTGGAGAATTCATGTAGAGTCACTTGCATAACGATCTTATCAAAAGATTGAATATTTTTATACGGTTTGCTGGGTATTTTTGGGGAAGCGCTATAGCAACTTTATAAAAATTACCTATAAAACATTTATGTTGCATTTAATTTCTATATTATTGTGAACCATTCATACGGCATGTGACCAAATATTTAAGAAACTAGAAACCTTTTATAACCAAGCACTAAGACTAACCACTGGTGCTGTTAAATCTAGCCCTAAACATGGTATGTTACTACTGACAAAAAATTTGCCATGGAAGAAAAGATTGTAATCTTACATGAAAAACTCCTTAGCATTGGAGATCCTTTTTGGACTAATTATAAGAACAAAAGTAGAGACATAAATGCAGAAAGTCCAGACAGTTAGAAAGGATTATGATTTAATTGATAAAATCCAATAATTTGTGCGCCACCGTTAAACCAGTTTTCAATTATCCATTTCGAGACACACCTTAACCTGGTTGATGAAGTCACAAAGGGCGACACAGCTTCAAAGGACCTGAAATGCATTGACTTGGAAAATATTGATACTAAATATCCAATACCTAACTAGATACATGTATATACTGGTAAACCATATTAGGGGAATGTAAAATCAACAGGCTCGAGAATTTAGTCTAACCTATTTTTCATTCTATGCCTCTGTTGAGAAAAACTGGATTGCATTTGATGGACGGGTAGAAGCTCTTAGAATTGCCCTGAAACTATTATTAACCTTGCATTTTAAGTTCAAAAATGCTGTCTTGTTATTAGATTCAAAAGCATTGACACTTTGCAAACCCCTATCCCAGCAGAGGTTCTTCAGCTGTCGGGAATATATTCGATACCATCAACAGAAAAATAAGAAAATTGTAATATAATTGGACCCCTCTAAACATCTTTGAAACGAACACCCATGTACGTAAGAAAACGTAAAGCTTGCAAAAAAAGTGGCAATGGTTGTACAATCAAAATATTCAAATATGCCCAACCACACCATAAAACTAAATATAAAATAATTAGATAAAGGCAACAGTAGGCGAAATTCAGTTGAAAAAAGGGAAAACTGACAACTTTGCTTGCTTACTAGATAATCCAAGAAGTGATGCAGTAGCAATGAACATGGTAGCACTTTAGGTTACTCACTGATCATAACTGCTTAGATGAACGTTTTCACCCCATTGGAATTTTCCTCCAATTTTTCTGCCCACTCTGTGATCTTATGGAAAATATGAACGGAACCACCTTTGTCATTATTGGGCAGTTTTTCGTAACGACTCCGAGATCCTAATATTGGCGTGCCAGAGACTATCTAAGAAAATGACACAGCTTTTTTGTATTCTGTTTCTAAAATTTTTGTTGCACAAACATTCTGTTGTATTTAACCAGCATTACTATAAATAGTAATGTGTAGTAAGAGCTTAATTTACTTCTCAATACCTAAAAACTGTTATCATTAGGTAAGGGTGCCAAAAAATCTGTTAAATAATTTTTCATTCGCTTGTAAATATAACAGAATACTGTTCAAATTTTAAATTGAGTGAGGGAAAGAAATTAATTGAAAGGGTAAAAATTGTATGGTTATTTTGAATATCATTCAAAACATTGCACATAAATTTTATAGCTAATTACAATTGTTGCAAAATAAATGTTAAGTACGCACAGATTATACGAGCTTGTAGCTCGTAGCTTTAGAACCTGGTTAGGAGCTTATTCTTTGTAAAAGCAATCATTATTATCTGACATATTTAAAAATATTCACTTTGGACAAACTATAACCAAATGTTTTACTTCACTCTTTGGAATGATAGATATCAGCTTTTATTTGATATATTATCAATGGGAGATAACTGTTATATTTTTGCTTTCTTGCCATGATTGTCTATCGCTCGGTTTGTCCACCCCGCTTCACGCTTTCCAACTACGTAAACACTTTCAAAGTAAGCCAGTTACTTTAAAGTCCTTATCAATGTCGTAATAAAATTATTCATTGCTGCTCCTGGATGCATCTTCGGGGTTTCACTAAAACAATGAGAAAAGCTAAGCATTCTGCAACTGGTGCCGATTTTATATCATGCGAGTTGAGCAGTAGAAATGCCCTATGATTAAAATTAAAGATTCTTGGAATTGAAAATTTCGTCATCTGTATACTTTACATACAGAAATTTCAGCATACGCTCGTATTCATTTTTCTCCGTACCTATTTTTTAAAATAGACTTATTATCTTATTATGAAAAAACAATAAAGGCTTAGTTATAGTTCAGATATTTATGTGGTGTGTGTGTAAATTAATAAAATTTTCAATAATCCTAGGAAAATGCATTCAATTCTTATATAAGCTCAAATCTGATCTTAAAGAATTAGAAGATGAAAGCAAGTTAACAATTGATTTATCAGCTTTTATAGAATAGCATTTTTTGAATATAACACTAAGAAAGTAAAATAAATGGTTTTTGATTATCTAATTTACTTATGAAATGCAAATCAATTCGAAAACACTTTTGCAAAAATGCGTCAAAATAAGAGGCAAGATGATTTTGAATTCAGTGGCCTGGATTATTATATATTTAGAGGAAACTTTTACTATAGAGTAGTAGAGTAGAGAGAGGGATACATCAAATAATACAAATGTACTTCACGAAAAATTCTATTTTATAAAATAGAAACGTCGTGTAAATGGTGCTTTTCAAGTGGGGTAAAAATTTCTATTAAAGTAATATTCTTTTTTAATTCCTTTATAAACTTAATATTTAAAAAGTTTTCATTCATAGTTACATTATCAGAAATCAAAATGTTTCTATCTTAACTAGTTCTATATTACGTAAGTTTTCTGAATCTAGTATCTGTAAATAAATAATAGCATATTTTTCCTAAAAGTTTATGTATTTAAATTCTGCATGATCATTATACGTGTTTTTCAATTCATACTTTATTTTCTAATCAAACCGATGCATTTATTATTGTCATTAAAGTATGTTTGTGTGAATTATACTTTTATTAGAAATAATTCATTTACTTATTTAAAAGCTTTGAAGAAGAAAATATGATACGAATGTTTTTCCTGTACAATAAATATAAGAATAAAATAAAACTAAGAGAAACATGTCCTTCGAAAAGTATTAAGGAAAATTTCCTTGGTTGATAAAAATAGAAATAAATTTTCAGTGCAAAACGAAATCTTCTTTGCCAGTACTTTTTAAAAATAGAAAGAAAACGCATGTGTAGGAGAAAATGCCTACACAGACTCTATTTCCAACAGTTTCTTGTATAAATAGATATCGATATTTGGTGCTCGTAATCCTTAGCCAAAAGTTGAAATTGCTCAGTGTATGTCGTCATACATCATCCAGCAAAATATTAACCAATGAGAGTTTCGCTTAAAGATTAGTGTCACGGAAATATGTCTGTA
This sequence comes from Latrodectus hesperus, assembly GCA_037975125.1. Taxonomy (NCBI): domain Eukaryota; kingdom Metazoa; phylum Arthropoda; class Arachnida; order Araneae; family Theridiidae; genus Latrodectus; species Latrodectus hesperus. The sequence continues at coordinate 19,084,298 of CM075852.1, read as the reverse complement.
CGCGGACAAAGCTTAATAACAACTATTTTTGCAATACTTAGTTGAGAAACAGTAATAATAATATGATACGGTGATATATAATAAAGTACCATATGGTAAGTTCGGAGTCGTTATCACAGTTATTTGTGATACGTAATTCAATGTGGTGCAATGTAGTTTGATATTAAATGATATTATATGGTACTTATAGAATCGTTGTAAATAAAATGTAGTTGTCTGAAATCATGTTTAAAATTTACAACCTACGGTTATCAAAATTATATTTTGAATTCATCGTTTTAAATTATTTCTTTCGCCGTAAGATATTTAAAATAAAATATAAGAATATATCATTAACCACTGTTGTTTATTAATAAGTATATTCACAATCAGTCTGTGAAAGTCGGAAGATTCTTAGACGACATCCAGTCATTACTTCCTCTACCCCACCACCCTTTTACATCCGGGGAGGAGAAGGGTGGCACAGAGGCGAAGGAGTTTTTTTTTTAGTTTAGTTTTTGGAATGGAATTCCTGCGGGAGTGACGGACAGAGCAGACCTCGCCTTGTAACAAAATGGCTGTTTTTTAGGCTCCCGAAGCCTACTTAGATATGGCATTTTTATGCTCGTTGAGACGCCTGTCTCTTTTTGTCTAACTAACCAATTAGTTCGGCTTCTCAAGCCGTGTTATTAATAAATGTTTTGTTATTAGAGACATCAGTCTCGAAACTAATGGTTAATTAATTGTTTGGGCTTCTTAAGCCAAATTTGTATGTGATTCTTCAGAGTATTTGAGACGCCAGTCTCTTATGAATATATTTATCGGCTTCACAAGCCATATTTGATTTTTAATGTATTTTGTTATGTGATGCTTAGAAAATAAATTAAAAATTAGCATCTGACATAGTGTTATCGTATTCTTTCCTCCAAGACCTACGCAACAGAAATTCTTTCATAACGGATTACCATTTCCGATTAAGAAGGAGGGAGAACGTTTTACTCAGTCTTATTTTAATTTTTAAGAAGTGAATTTCTTAATCATTTTAAATAGAAAATCACTAATTTCGAATACTGATAGCCAAAATTTTTCATCACAATGTGCATAGTATTAAAAAAGTTTAATTACAGGAAAAGAGTATTTAGCTCAATTAATTTTTTGTAAATTGATGATTATATCCATTTAAATACAAAATTATTTATCTTTCAAGGCATTTTTAAAAACATTCATTTCATTTTTAAATTTTAGAAGAGACAGAAAACAGAAAATGAAACAAATATATTCAAACATAAATTTTATTTTCATCTTAAAACATAGATACTCATTAATTTTTTATAGTAGAAAAAATAAGATGTTGTATTTAGAAAAAATTGCATTATATTTAAAATCTCAGGCATAAAAAGTATGAATCTAATAATTTTATAAATTATTCGATAGTTAGAATATTATTCAATGTGACAAAATTATTCCTTAAATATTCGCTGACACCGCTAACTTTAACTAATAAACGTAGCAATAAAATAACTAAATTTTATATCAGAATTTTTCCAAAAAGTAAATTTAATCTTGATGTATTTACTTCAAAAAATCGAGATTTAGGAATTTTTTAATATATTTTTTCTTTATATTATATTGAAAATTTTTTATTTTTCATTTTCATTTTACTTTTTTGTTTTGTTTTCTCGAATTTCACAAATTCTTTCTTCGTTTATTCAAATCACATTAGAATCAATGCAATCATTTCCAGGCACATAAGAGTATGCATTCCAAACTTTTCCACTTACAAAATCGATTACTTTACAGAACAGAATTTAAATACATTCCAGAGTTAATGGACACGTAATTCGATGCTCATTTCCAAATAAAGAATTAACTGTCAACAAATAGTATGTTCACTAATTTGTTCCTAATGATGATGATAAGTTTCAATTTCTTTCGTTATTATCTTTTAGGATTTACATCGTGATGAATAGTTGTTCCTTAGTTACTTAAAAAAAAGTAAATGGCTGTTTAATTCTAATATTTAAAATTCCTTTACTTAATAGAATTGTGTTTATTAAATGCTAATTTATCAAAGAACTGAGAGTTGACTAAATAACTTTACAAAATTTTTTTTAGATTTATCGATGGAAACAAAGATTTTAAAGATAATAGTTAAAAATTATTAATTGTAAAGTGGATGTTTCTTTCTTTCCAGTTTAGATTATGGCAACGATTACACTTCTCACTGGTTTAAAATATCCATGACGTCAGAAAACGTTTCAGTTACATCACATAGTACTGAGACAGCGTTGTAAATCCGACTTATCGACGAATTTGCTGCTTGCCTTCAAATCGCAAGTCAGCAAAACAAATTGAAGTTCTCCATCCAATGTCCAAGTGTCGTTGGCGATGAGAAAAAATCCATTCATGATTTTTACCAGTAATAAAGAAGTATTTTTAATTATAATTTTTTCCATCTGTAAAAGTTTTCAAAAACATTAAAATTACCTTTTGTTCTAAATAATTAGTTTTCAAATCTTTAGCGATATTGCTTCTAGAGTTAAACATGTTAAAAATAGAACAGAGTAAACAGCAAAATGAAAGCGACAAGACAAAACATTCACTTTATGGTTAGTTTAACTCAGCAAGGGCGATTTAAAAATTTTTTAGTATAAAAATTTTATTCACTAACATTTTCCCATTAAAATTGAAGTTTTTATTTTTTATAAAAAATGCATATGTAGAAATATATTATTTGTAAGTCTATTACAATCTTCTGCATCTTTGAGAAATTTCAAAATTGAATAGTGTTCCTTTTATTTTTTGTGTTACTGCTTTCGATTTCTCAAATCTATCTTGTTTCCTTGGCAACGAAGGATTATAATTCAGTAATATTTTAGATTCAATACTTCAGTAATATTAGATTCAATCTGTTTTGAATTAGAAGCTTTCAGTTTCTTGAGTTTCTATGATGTCTGTTCTAATTTTAGACTTAATCTTTTAAAAAAGATTTGAATCCATTTCTGAAAAAGATGTTAAAGTTAACCATTTTTAAAAACCCGAAAAAAATTCCTGTTATCCTTTAAATAAACGAACATTTTTTTCTTATTTTTCTTATTTTTAATGCTTTTAATTAATCATAAGTTTTCAACTTAATTATTTATATAAACATGATATTCTGCTTAAATCTGCTCTAAAAATAACTAACTTATACAAAATAATTTAGAATTTTAGTATTAAAAATTTTATTCATTCACTTCTCATAATTTTTTAAAAAAGGAGAAATATAGATTTGCAAATTAATTTAAACAAGTTGAAATTGCTACAATTTATAGATATCTAATTACGCGCGAGCGAGCGACTTGACATATATTTTTTATAAATTCTTCTGTATGTAAAATAATACTACTCTTGAAAATGTTACCTCTTTCTATCAATTTTTCAATAATTCGTTCAAATTCTATTACTAATGAAGAAAATTAGATTTTTTTCAACTGCTTCCCTACTTTCGAACAGATTTCTAAAAGCATTAAATTTAAATTGATAAAAAAATGAAAATACACAATAACTAAGATTTTTAATTATTACAGATAAAAGTAAAAATTTCACATTTTCAATTTGAAATTCTATTTTATATTTCAGTTCTAATTTCATATTTTCAATACATAAGAAAGGTTTTATGTAAGCTTTTATCACCCATTTTGCTGAATTCTTTCTAGCTTCATAAACACACACACACACATATCTGAATTTCAAAGTAACATACCATTAAAATTTAAACATATTTATACAATTTGCAAATTATGATATTCAATGTGCATTGTTTTATAACTGCTACTCGAGTCTGTTATGTAAAACAAAAAACATACATCAATTGAATAAAAAAATAAGCTAAATGCTTAATATATATTGCTGTAAATAAATAATTTTATTTATAAACTTTAATACGCAAAATATCATCCTAAACTTTAATTAAAAAACAGCACCAATTATTCCAAATGTAATACGAAATATGAATTTTCCCAAATTTTAAATATTGCAAATATTTTAGATCATAAATCTTGCTTACATTAAAATAATGATAGTTAATAACTTCATTATCTTTTAAGATTTCGATGAGAGATTGATATATTCATTATGTAAATGTTTACTACACTCAATATGTAAACATTTATATAAATCCTATCCAATGTTTATTAAGAAAATCAAAAAAGAAAAATATTCACAGCAAAAATTTCTGTTATTCTCCAAATCCTACAAAGAAGAAATGATTCTTATAAAAAATAGAGAGAGAGACATATTAGTTAAGATTACTAATGGAAAACACATTAATTAGAAATTCAAGAGATATCATACCTATATTTATTTCAGAAATTGGATATATTATAGATGCTAATTGATTCCTTTTTTTCTATTACGAGAAAAAGACAACAAAATTTATGAATATCTGTCTACAGCTAGTAATAACTCTTATGTATTGAAGGAAGGAAGCTTAATATGGCTAACTGGAGTACGAGAATATGAAATACCTATAAATATAATCAAAGATTTTTTTCATTTGACGATGCATTTCAAGCTAGTCATTTTCTACTGAATGACACATATATTTGATAGTAATAGATCAGATGGACAAGTAAGATAGAAAAAAAAACGGAATTTCATGGACTGAGAAAAAATCATTATTATTGCTGTTACTTATCCCCCTGATCTAGGAAAGCCTACATCAGGTATAAAAGGCCCTGACATTTCAGATTCCCACAGATCAGATCGTATTTATCCCACAGCTGCCAAGACAATTAAAAAGGTGAACAAGGCTGGCAGAGAGTGAACAGGAACAAAGAGAGAAAATCCTCTCCCCTTCAAGAACCTCAAACGGCTTAGATGACCACATCTAAATCTCGCCATGTCCAACTGAAGAGACCGATATTCAATGCATGACAGAGACAGACCAGGACTGTTGGAGCATAGAAATGGTGAACTGGTGAAAGACGCCATACAAAAAACAGCTGTTGTCTATTTAAGGAGTGGATTTCCAAGGGAGTAAGCTCATTTAAACTGTTTTGATCACTATACCTGAAGTATGCTTGGTGATGTAGTAATAGAATCCTAGAGATGAATGTCAAAATTACTATTGCTCATTATTTGGATGGAGTACAGAACTAGAAGGGGAATTCATAAGGCTTTCTCAACTCAGTAGTTCTAAACACTAATCTTGCTTTGATTATGTTAAAGGCGGAAAACATGACTCAGCCACAAAATAAAACATCATAACATTTAAATTTTAGTATTTACCATTCATTCCACATTGTAAATGCAAATAAATATCATCTGGTTTATCGTCAAAAGTTATCAAAATAGTAAATACCTTGCAGCCATTTTACTAGACTGCAATTGACATCAAGTCTTAGGATAGATGAAAGTTGTGCTGAGGACCTTAAAGACTATGTGCACTATATGCTTGTTTATAAGAGTAGTATTACAATAAAACATATGCAAATTGTTAAATTATTAATAAATTGTAACCGTTGGTAACTGGTCTTCTGCATTTACCAGTTTCATACTTCAACAATTATTGCTTGCTACTTCCAATATGACGAATGATTTCTCAAAAGGACAATGCGCAATCTCTGAGACAGATTACTTTTGTACAGATCTTCGAAGCATGCTGGAATAGCACTCAGTTATAAGGAATACTAAAGCCACACAAATATAAAAAAATTCAATAATAAACAAATCAAATTCTCTATACAGCATTCTCTTTTTATTTTTCATTGTTCAGCTATTGCTTATTACAGCCGAATCAAATATAGTCATATTTATATACATTTTTCAAACATTGCATGAATTGCAATTCAGTTTTAAGTATTCCTTCTTAGTGTCATATTTTTCATAGCCAGTATTAATAACATTCCAATATTTTTAAACTATTCAAAAGACTACATCACTCTGATTTTTTAATTAATAGTGTGGCCACATTTGTTATGCTTATCAATTGAAAAACTTTTCTTCAAATTCTTGCAATTATTTTGTTTTTTATTTTAACAGTTTTATCACCCCAAGACAGAATGTAATCGATGTTGGAGGGATTAATTATCATTTAATCTTCAGTTAAAAACTAATTGATAAAATCATGGGAGCTTTTAAAATAAAATAAATAGTTCTTATACTAAATTTTAAGTTTTGAAATCGCTAATACCTTGATTTTTTTCGGCTCTACAAAATAAACGAATATGTCCATTAAATTTTCCTGTGAAGATGTTTTGAAGTAGTGTTTTCTTTTTTTTCCCTATAGAGATGTTTTTATGTTTATTTTGGAATACTTACTTCGCTTTTCTTAACGAAATGAAACATAATCTTTTAATCAAATAACTACGTCAAAAAAAGAATAGAGAGAGGATATTTTCTTTCTTTCGAAATAGTTCCTTTACATTCAATGAGAACCAATTATCTACGTACTTTCATTCGATGACTAAAATAATCCCATGAAACGAAAAAAAAAAAAGAATTTACTTTATTTTAAAAAAATTTTATTTCATTTCACCGATACATGTTTTTTTCACATAATTATATAATTTTATAAATGGGTTTGTACATTTGCTTTAATAAAAGCATCTTTTAAGAATATCTTTACTTATAATGAATCGTAATTATTTTACTTACATTTTTTTATATAATTATATATATAAATATACATAAATTATATAATTAATTATATATAAATTATATATATATATATATATATATATATATATATATATATATATATATATATATATATATATATATATATATTGTATTAACTATTGGTTTATAATTAATTAATTATGGTATGTTGAGAAATAATAGTGAAACTACATATATTTTTACAGAACAAAAATTTCTAATCAATTAAATGAAAAACCAATGCATGTTAAGTTACTTACAAGTGATATACCTTAATATGTACAGTGCTGTAAATGAAAGTCATTGCTTGCTGAACATCTCGATTAGAGTAATCTGTTTCACTGCCTCCATCTGTTTTTGGGCAGCCAAGTCGTGGATCAGCTTGACAGTGATAATTTGCATGTGGTCACACTCGAACTGAATATTTATCCACTTCAAAGCAGTTTCAAAGTCGACAAATTTGTCACTAGCCAATGGTTCAGTACCTACTTCAACTTAGACATTGAGATCATCTTCCTCGACACTTTCAATCACTTGATCATCATTTGCAATTTTAAATCCAAGGTCGGACTCATAATCCATTCTCTTATATCTTCAGCACTGACTTCGGAACATCCAGGAATTTTAAAAGGAGATTTCTGAATTCCTCAAGTGAGACGCTGTTTACAAATTCTTCCTTCTCTTACCTTTCATTTTCTTGATTGATTTATTTTTCTTTTTCTCATTTCTCATACCTTTTTCAGACTAATTTATTCTAATTAAATTTTAAAAGCGATTCGGATAGACGGAGTTTGGATAATTGGAACTCTACTCTAGTGTACATAAAATCCTTATTTTGTGTGTCCATTGAATTTTTACTTATGATAAAACTGAAAATGGCTGCATGAAGCAACATTTCGTTATGCAAAATATGATCAAATTCGTTTTCACTTTTACATATACGTCACTGGTAGGATATATTACATTAGAATGCGGATGAAAAGATTTGCTACTTATAATTTTAGCAATTTCTTAACTAGAAAGGTTTTTAATCTTCGATATGCATTTAGCTAATCTATGCATGAAACTTCATTTCGTAATGCAAAACATTGTTTTGAGATCCAATTAAATTCAATTATTTTATAGTGTGTATACTTTTACGTATTGCATTGCAGAGCTGCATGCTCACGTTTAAACTGAAATTTCAGTAAAAATTGATTTTGTTAATTCATATCATCATTCAATCTTTCTTTATTTCAGTATGGCGCACACAAAAAAGTATTTAACTTCTGCTTCTAGTTTTTTTTCCACTGCACTAATTTAATGTTTGTCTTTTTATTCATAAATGGGCAATGTTTCTGAAGTATAGATACACATTTTCTCCCATTAAAATCTGTATGTAGTTAGGCGGGTGCTTGTGAGTTTTCCGAAATTCCTCTCTTGTAAAAGTGAATGCATAATTTTTTTCTGGCACTGTCACCATATTTAAGCAATGTTTTTTGGGAATTTAAAACATATTTTATTCTTTGGATATTTTTAATTCATATCCCTTAGTCTTATGCTTTTTCTCTAGCTTCTGTTCAAGAAAGGTACCCAACAGTAATTGATTTAATCGAAATGCGAAAGTTTGAGTCAAAATTATTGGGATTTTAAGTTTTTTTTTTTTTAAAGGATTTTTCAAAGTTAATTGTAATATGTACGATCCACTAGATTTAAATTTCATAAGATAACACAAATATCGAATGATTATTATTTATAATAACCTAAATTTGGTATTCAATGACAATTTGTTTTTCAAACTTTTTTCCTAGTATTGTTTTTCACCATGTTTTTTGAGTAATAAAAGTATATGGAATTAATAGTAGTATAATAGTTTATGCGATTTTAACTTTTTTTTATGAAATAAAGTTTTTCAAAGTTAAATTTAATATTTACGATTAGCTAGATTTAAATTTTATAAGACAACAAGTATCAAATCTGTATTATTTATAATTATATTAATTTAGTATTTAATGACAATATGTTTTTTAAACTTTTTTCGAAAATATTTTCAACAAGTATTGTAAGGTTTAAAGACATAATAACTTCATAAGTTGCTAGAGAGGGTAAGTCCTAAATTACAGCTTATTTATTTTATACTTTAAATCAACAAATTTTGATATATTTTCTCAGAATTTGGTGATTAACCGATTTAAATAAATGTTTTATTTTTTATTAAGAACTCTTATTCCAAAATTCTAATAATTGTTTTTATCTAAAAACCTTAAAAATTCTTATATTTTATCACAAAATTCTCTATTACCGTAAAATTATGTTTTATTGTATAATCATTAATTGAAAACTAAAAAATATTTTTACATTTCAGACTCATAAAAATATATTAAAAATTATTCACTTTTAAAAAAAAAGTCATTAAATATAATTCTAATTAAGATAATTTTTTTAGAAAATTTAAAGATCATTATTTTGGAACTATAATTCATTTCTTACATTTATATTATTAACTAGAATTTCAAATAAGAAAATCTATTTTAGAAATCTTGTTAGTTATTTTATCATTACCGTATTTGCCTGAGTATAAGAGGTACTCCCTTTTTTATACAGTTTTTTTAAAGGACAAAACTTTATTACTTATTATTATAAGGAATTACAGTATGAATTACCAATTTGAACTTCAATGATTTTTTTCTTCACATTCATCTCGCATTTTTTGCAAAATTTTTGCTTTATATATACATACATACATACATATATATATATATATATATATATATATCCCCTTTTGTAAGTTATGTTTACTGTGAGTTTTTTTTTTCTTTTACAAAGCCCTATTTTTCATACCCCAATTCTTATGATTTTTCAGTAGGAGATGGCCCGAAATGTCTCTCTGATATCTTGCTTTTTTGTTCTTTAGCATACGTAATCACACAGAGCTTGTTATGCCGTGTTATATCAGTGTCGATGTTATTTTTTAATCATAACTAGCCAATAAATTTAAGAAAATTGAACAACAGCAGAAATTTCACACACTGTAAAATTTCTTGGAAACTTTAAACAAACCCAGTTGTGACAGTCAAAGACAGTGCACGCGCATTCACTACTACTGTACTAATTTAGTTGTGTTGAATTCTATGTAACTATAATATTCTACGCAAGTAATTTAGAATATTCGTATAACTCTGAATAGAGAAAATTTCCAGAGTAATCAATGAAGTTTTCGGAGATGAATGAAATCAAAAACTAAGTCTCGACGTATAAGACGCACACCGTTTTTCAAACCTTTGTTCTGAGAAAAAAGTGCATCTTACACTCCGCAAATATGGTATGTTATAACATTTCAAACCACTCATTTTTTGTAACATATTTTCTTACATTTGTATTAATTTTTGATGTTCTTGAAAACATTTAATCAATTCTTATTCTGTTGAGTCTGCTCTTATGTATGGTTTCCCTATTTCTTACATGCTTGCTATATTTCAGGGAAAGCTAATTTACACCCATTATTGTGGTTGCCTAATTTAGATACCAAAGCCATTCTCATCTTAGCAGAAGCAAAGTCGTTAAATGTCGCCATCTGAACCGCGATGGTCTCTCATTTTTACCTCGAGAAATCTTTTAAAACTGGGATTTATGATTAAGTTTGTTATTCTTTAACAAGGTATAATATGAATCATCAAAATATGGTTTAATCAATTTCTTTATGTTTCATGTTCATTAAAAGTTTTATTCCCAACACTTTGGTTATTGGAAAATATCAATTTTGTCAGTATTTATAGTTATTCTTTTTATGAAATTAAACTATTTTGTATTTATATTTGAATTCGATGTGGCTTAAATTATTTTGTACCATCAACATTTATAGACTTACAAATTAATATAGCTTTTCAATCAAAGAACTAGAAAACCCATCAAGGGGGATGCTGTCTGTCTATCAATAGAATCGCCCTAATCAATTTGACTGTACCTGTCTGTTGCATGGAAACAAGATGCATTTCATTTTCAGCAGAAGAAGAAAGGCACCAACTTTGGCTTAATGAAAACCTTGAGAATAATATATAATCTCATATGATGCATTATCCTAAATACCATTCATTCATAACATTTTTAACCCACATTTTAAATGGACAGATCTTGTTACAATGGCGATCGCCCCTAACTAGGCTATTTGGCAGGAATTATTCTTGTGGTAGACCTATTCTAGTAGTGGAATGTAAGGCAGTACATTAATCTAATAGAGATATGCTTTTAATGCCACTTTTAGAAACATATTAATAGAAGACCAAGTAAACAAATAAAACCTGGACCTCATAATTAAAAGAAACTTAGAGAGATATAAAATATCCAAACCCAATACTGCTGTTATCATACCTGCTTTCACGTGCTCCAAAATCCCTTCCCTTTTTTTCGTATAAAAATAAAATGGAAATATATGTGCTACAGTTGATTATAAAGCGGTTTTAATAGAAATATTAAAACTTTTCCCACTGCTTAAATACTTACTTATATACTTTTTAAATGCTTAAGTTCACGTTTTAAACACAAATATTAAAAAAACTTCCATTCTTAAAAAAGAAGACTTTTTTCTGAACACAATTGCCATTTATTACTCCTTTACTTTTTTAAATCATTATTTCTAATGCTTTAGTTTCAAAATTAATTTTAAGCCATTTTCATATTCATGCATTTCTTTAAAATCGTATTAAAAATTTCGTAAGTTTATGCATTTTTAAAAAATTTTTTAAACTTTCTGTAAAAAAATGCGCAATAGCTTTTTATTGCAATAAAAACTCAAACGAAGCTGGTTAAAAATTATACAAATGAAATATGTGAGAAGTACAGTAAGACCCCGCTTAACGCTGTTTCGGTTTAGCGCTCTTTTATTTCAACCCGGGGATTCCACGAAATCACTCGCAGCATACGGGGATTCCCCGAAATATTATTCAGCGATAGGTTTCAAATACATATCCGAAAGAGTGTACTTGTGTTTCTGACATATTTTTATTATTGGAAACATTTGTTGACATTATTGTAAGTAGGTATTAATTTACATATTTAATACTATATTACAGTGTCAAATATTTTGGTCTTTAGTTTTTACTATGGGTGATAATGAAAAAGAAAAGAAAGCAACCAGAAAAAGCATTTCACTCAAAACTAAAATGGAAGTGATTAGAAGATTAGATTCTGGTGAACGTCAAACTCTAATTAGTGCTTCATTTAATTTGCCAACTTCAACAATAAGGACCATCATGAAGAATAAAGAAAAAATACTGTCATCGGCAACTACAACTACGTCAAGCTCTGCAACTAGAATTACCCGTTCTAGAAATAATATCATAGAGGAAATTGAAAAATGACTGTCTATATGGATTGACGACGAAATTGACCGCAATATGCCATTAAGCCAATCTATCATAATGGAAAAAGCTAGAAGAATTTTTAATTACATTCAGGCTGAGACAATTGACACAAGTGAAACTTTCGTTGCTAGTCAGGATGGTTTAATAGATTTAAACATCGAAATAACCTTCACAACATAAAGATTACAGGAGAAGCAGCAAGTGGTGATACAAAAGCGGCGGCTGAATTTCCAGCGATATTTAAAAAAATAATTGAAGAAGGAAACTATCCTCCAGAATTGGTTTTTAATGGTGATGAAACAGGCTTGTTTTGGAAAAGAATGTCAAAACGAACATTTCTATCCCGTGAAGAGAAACGGGCACCAGGATTTAAAGCTGCAAAAGATCGCTTACTACTAGGTGTTAACGCAAGCGGAAATTTTAAATTAAAACCATTACTAATTTACCATTCCAAAAACCCAAGAGGGATGAAATGCATATCTAAATCAACTTTACCTGTAATTTGGGAGTCTAATAAAAAATCATGGATAACTGCGAAAATTTTCCAGGATTGGTTCACTGAACATTTCTGCCCATCTGTTAAACGTTATTGCGAAATTAAAAAACTTGAACAAAAAGCACTTCTGTTAATTAATAATGCTCCAAGCCACCCAACAAATTTATCAGACTTAACAACATGCATTCCAGTCGAAGTGGTTTTCTTGCCGCCTAACAAAACTGCTTTAATTCAACCAATGGACCAAGGCGTTATATCAAATTTTAAGGCTTATTACTTGCGGCGACAGACGGAGAAGAGAACCAGTCCATAAGAGAATTTTGGAAAAACTACAACATCGTGGATGCTGTAGAAAACATAGGCTTTTCTTGAAATGAGGTAACAGAAAGATCTTTGAAAGGAGTATGGAAGAATATTTGGCCGGATATAAGTAAGAGCGATGACGTTGGACACTGTGTCGATGTGGATGAAACAGTGGAAGAGATAGTGAAATTAACGAAGCAAACCGGTTTTGAAGGGGTAAATGTGGAAGATGTCGAAGAAATAATTCAAGAAGCAGCGGCTAGTCTTTCTAATGATGAGCTCAAGGAATTAATTGAACAAGAAGAAAACAAAAATGTTGACAGCAGTGATTCAGAAGAAGAGCAAACAGAACTTTCGATGGCGTTTGTAAAAAGGAGTTTGTCTACCATAACTGAAATAATGGATCAATTCATTGAAAATGATCCGAATTTTGACAGGAGCTCAAAAGTAAGGCGTGGTGTTAGAGATGCTCTATCCGTTTATGAAGAACTTTTAAGAGAACAACGCAAAAGAAAAAGGCAAACAACATTAGATGCTTTTGTCACAAAAAGGCAGAACACTTAAAACGCGGAAGGCTAACTAAATATGACAGACTTAGAGTTTTATTTGTTTTTTTTTTTTAAGAATATTCGTTTTGTTATTTATATTTTGTTTTTATTTTTGCAAGAAATAATAATGTGGTATTAATTTGGGCTTTAAGAAATAAATGTTTGGTTTTATTTTTATTAAAAAAACATACTTTTTAAATTTAATACCTAACCAATTTCCTAGCCATCTTCCCCTAACCCCAATATTTACATGTAAAGATAGCCTCGTTTAGCGCTGTTTCGCATTACGCTCTACTTTGATGGAACGTATCCCCCGCGTTAAGCGGGGTCTTACTGTATATTTTATGCATTTCGAGATATGTGTAGATACATTCGAGATATATAATAATTATCATAATAAACTAACAATAGATAATGTACGGGATAGATTTTGCAACATTTAACCCTAGGCATCTTGTCACTTGATCTCCAGGTTTATGAAGTAAATTGAATGAGGGAAAAGGCATTTTTTTAACTCTTATTTTGTTATCGCAATGACATTTGTTTGTGTTTTTCCTGCTAAAGCATTAAAAAAGATTAATATAAAAGAAATTGAAAAATAATGTTTCAAAAGATATATCATATGCAAACAATAAAATATAGTCTATATATTCTTATGTTTTTGGATGCTATCAACAAATTACAAAATAATTTCATTTTATCATGCTTCTATAAAAATCGTATGAATCATTAACAACAGTACAACTAGTACCTATGATAAAGAGCCTGAAGAGTATCCAAATATAAGGCTTTCTATGTTTTCTGCTATTAAATTTTTGTTAGCTGACATTACAGTTAACTTGACTTTTGTAATAATAAAAAAGAAGGATAAACCCACCAGGAGAAAATCATTGACACTTTAAGTTTCACTGAAGTGACAGAAGCTCTTATTTTCATTTTTATGTTAGATCCTAGGCTTCAAATTAAAGATTAGAGTAATTCCTAGACGTTACTCATCATAATCATGAAAATAAAATTGACTGAGAACTTTTATATTACTTGATTCTGGAATTAGTCTTGTTACTTTCTTATAAGTTTTCCATTTATTTGATTTACGATGTCATTTTAAAATTACGTTATGAGTCTTCACATCAGATAAGTAAGAATGGTTTATAATTCGCCTATTTTTAAAACTATATACCTTTTAAAATTGTACAGTGGTCAACTACCTATTATTTAATTATTAACATTCCTATGAAAACATATAGTTTTTAATTTACTAAAAGTTCTTTCTCAAATTTATTCAGGATTTCTTTATACTTATTTTCACAAAAAATATGTTCTTTATCCACGATTTATGCAAAATGTAATGAAAACGCTGTAAAAACAGCAAATATTGATAACCTTTATGAAAATCATTTATAATAATATCGAATCCAAAATATTAAAATGATAGTGAATTAGGGCTTTAATTGCTGATTTCTTAATACAATCCTTGATTTTACATTCGCTAATTTCAAAAATAAAAAATGCGTGTTAATATCAGGTAAGACATGATCGTTTAGAGTACAAATTCCATCTCAGTAAAGCCAGAAAAGAATATAATCATTTTTACGGTTAATTTACCATCATGAAATTGATGCAGAAAGGAGAATATTACTTCAAAAAATATTTACAGATTCAAAAATTCTTTGATGAGGAAAAAAATAAAGTACTTGATGGAAAAAGAAAACGAGAAAGAAAAAAATTCTGTTTTATCCTACAATAAATAGTAAAATTCCAGGTAATTACTTTTAATAAGTTGCTTCAAAGAACGTTTAAATATTATATGAACAAATTTTCTTGTATTCCTTTTTTGACCTCATCCCAAGTAGCAAAATAGTCTGGCCCAATATTGGCAATCTTGCCAAGATAACCCCGATAATGAACTAATAATGTGTGTGTGTGAACGTCAAATTTTCTCCAATATACAACATACCCAGATAAGCCCAATAATGTACTCCACGTTTTCTCCAATATTAGGCATGCTAAGGTTGGTCCGTTCATGAGGGCCAAGTCTTCTCCAATGTGGGGAATGCCAAGATAAGCCTATATTGTACCAAAAGGAGACCAAGTTTTCCCCAGTATGTCATGATAAGCCATTATTGATCCTATAAAAGTAGCCAAGTTACGACTTATATTGAGTATGCCAAGATTCTGCCAAAATATAGTAAATGAAATTAAATCCAATATGGCTACCTATTTTTCTAAGCTGTTTAATTGCTTTTTTATTAAGAATTTACTTACTAATTTAGATTAATGTTTCTGAATTCCAATGATTCTGAAACTTCTATTCTTGAAGCTTAATCGCGACCGTTTTATTAATTTATCAAGAAGTTTTCAAAAATTCGCTGTGTTGGTAAGTTGAATTTTTTTTACATATTTGTAATAACAAACTTTGGTTACCATAAAATTTTTTATCTATTTGGGCTTAAAATTATAATTGAAATCAAATTTTTCATATTTTTATGTTTAGATATATTATAATTTTTACATGCAATTGTTTTGTATATTGTTTACCATAAAACTATCCCAAAATCTGATGTAACTGTTATACACAAAAGTAACATTTATAAATTAAATGTAAAAGTATTTATCTACATTTATTTATTCGTATATAAATTTCTAATGAATGTATTTGCAGAGTATTATTCGAAAAGAAATATTTTTCCTATTTATTTGATTTCATAGCATATTGGAGATGCCTCTGGAATTTAGTTTTTTAATTTCTACGATGTAATTATACAAGTATGTATACTTGTATGTATAGTATAACTCTACTGCGTTTTATAACATCATAATATTAATAATATCCATTTGATTTATTCATATACTTCTGAAATGTTTTACATTTAATTGGGTTAAAAGTTTCACAGTTTACGAGTTAGATAAATTATATAAAAAAATTCATTATAAGCAGTATAATTGGTAAATGTATCCATATCTTATCAAATATAATGGAAAGTTGAGAAAATGAGCATTGAAAAATAACCAAAAACGTCTGGCAGAATAGTGCTAGATTTTTTCAGTCAAAGATACTCCAGAGGCTTTTTCAACATACTTAATTTCGAAATCTTTAGATCAAAAGATAGCTAATTTTCCTTTCATTACGATGAATGCATATTGATGATCATATACAGAGAACTAGGGATAAATATAGTGATCGATGATCACCGTAATCTGTTTTTTGTAATGTTATTTGTATTTTCGTAGATTCGTTCTGAAAAAAAGCATCATGAAACATTCTTAAAGTATAACATAATTATTATCCCTAACATTATACATAATCTAACATATAATCTGTTGAATGTAATCACTAATATATCACTAATGAATTAAATATATCTGAGATAAAATTTAAAGTTTCAAATTGAATGTTAGTGAAAGCAGATATTCTACTACAATGTAAGAAATTTCCTTCAATGCAAATTGATTTAATTTAAAGAGATCATAGTTTACATTAGTGATAGAGCTTATTTATTCTTAAAAATGAGTAGATTTCTACATCTTTATGATAAATTGGTTTATTTGAATGGTTCACAATGTGAAGGAGAAAAAATTCCGCACGATACATTTTTCTATCAGTTATCTGCCTCATACAGTTTGTGATCACATGATTTCAAATTATGAAATTTACAAATGACAAGAAACTGTTCTCTCAACTCGTCTTAATATGTATTTACATTTCCTAATGTTTTGAAACAAAAATTTTGTTGGTGATTAGTTCATTACACTTCTAGAAGTTTTCATTATTAAAACTAGTAAACATTAGCAAAATGTTTTAAAAAACAGGTAACGTCAAAGATTTTGGTTTAATCATACTTCGCCTGTTTCATTATTTTCAGTCATAATTTCGAATGAAAATCTTAGTCTAATATATATATGCTTATGCTTATAATATAAATATTTACGGTACAAATCTGGCGAGAAAAATTTATTTTATTCTTGTTATTCAGCCATTTATCTGAAAATTAAAAAATGTAATAAACTTTTGATTTATTCATATACTTCTGAAATATTTTACATTTAATTGGGTTAAAAGTTTCACAGTTTACGAGTTAGATAAATTATATAAAAAAACTCATTATAAGCAGCATAATTGGTAAATGTATCCATATCTTATCAAATATAATGGAAATCTGAGAAAATGATTTGTGATTTGTGAAGATAAAGAAAATTCGTTATCTTGTAATTAATTGTAAGAAAAATAGTAAACCGATAAACTGATGGTTGCTTGGAGTAAGTTACCAAGTGTATATAGTTTATCAAGACATTGCCCAGAAATTAAACGTTGGAAGTTAATTTTTAATGGTTTAACGTTCAGAGATTTAACAACTATTAGATATAATATTTAATGATACTGTGTACATTCATACTGTTAATAAAACAAATTTAGACAATAAATAAGTAGTCTAACTTAACTTTTCTCAACTCTTTTAAATTAGTGACACACCTTAAATTTATAACACTATAATTTCTAAAAACTATATTTTTTAAATTGTTAATGCAGTTGAAATATTCACTCTAATTAAATTAATTTGTTACTTATAATAGAATAATTCTTAAACATATATAATGCATCATTAAGGAGCTAAGACTTTTAAATTATTTGGTGCCTGGATTTGTTAGATTCTTTTCATAATTCCAAACACGTCTAGAACTTCTCCTTTTCTCATATCATCAAAAAAAAAACAAAAAAATCATAAATCTCTTTTTAACATTTATATTGTTATGTAATATTTAAATATGTATGTATGCAATTTTGATATTTAATAACATAAATGATACTTGATGGTAAAGAGTACAAAATATTTAAGAAGATATATTCTACTGTTTTCAGTAAAACTATCAGAAAATGTTTATTCTTTATATTATTGTCAGTTAGAATGATTTTTTCAATTTCTTTTATTTTCAATTATTTGGTGTCAATTTTATTGCTGTGCTTCAATATTTGACTTTACAACTCTGAAATTAGAACAATTCATGTTTCTTATCCTATTTATTATAAAAACATTCATTTTTGTCCAGTAGGTTTAATGACTTTACATTATAGATATATGTGGTACTGTTAATTTAAGCTATTTAATAGAGTTATAAAGTATAAAGAAAATTTTTTCTTAGAATGTGCTTATGTAATTATTTATAGTAAATTATTATTTTTGAAATTAAAAATAAGTGTTTTGAGTATTAAATTTTTAAAATATTTAATTTTAACGATACTTTTTTAATTATTGAAATATTTTGTGTAATTTAAAAAGAAATTTTAAAACACTCATATATAGTTTGGAAAATTGCTGCATACATTAAGAGAATCAAATTGATTTAGTACATGAAATAGTGAAAAATAATGTTTTATATTTAAATCTATAAACTTTTATTTTTGTTCTTAAACATTGTTATAGTATTCATTTGAAACCTAAATAATAAGTTTCAAAGCTTTTGTTGCTAACTGCTTGTAACTTTGATTTAAAAATATTTATTAATAACTGTATTAAATTATTAAAAAATATTTAGAATATTTTTAATTAAAAGTGAGCATAGGAATGAAAGTTTTAAAAGAAATTTCAGGTCTGTTGAATTTTTGTGAATTATGCTTCATAGAATATTTGAATGTATACATTCAAGTCCTTTAATTTTTATACATTAAGTCTTGTATTTTTATTTTGAGAAAATGTTACATTATTAAATTTTTCCAAGAATTTTATTCTTTTGAATATTTTGGAAAAATATTTATATTTATTGAAGAAAAAATCTAATTTCAATTGAAACATTTTTTTCTAAGTAAGAACTTTATTTCTAAAATTTTCATTTTTTAAAAACTGATATAAAATTTTATGAATTTTATTTTCAAATTGATATTTATAAATGAAAATTTTTATTTCATGCGAAATATTAAGAATTTCACATAAACTTATAATGTAATAACATAATTCTTTATTGATAAAAATTTAGTTCTTTAAACTGTGATTGTAAACTTTATTACAAGAAATATAACACTGACACTTAAACTACTCTTTCGTAATTTTATTTTTATCAAAATTAACTTATGTAATATTTAAGCATTATAAATTTTCATTATTGCAAGTATGAATAAAACTATTTAAAATACAGTTGGCAAAAAAAGTATTAGAACAATAGGAATTTTTAAGTTCTCAAAGTAATAAAATGAAACATTTGTCACATAGTATGTATATTATGTAATACTTTTACACAACTACTCATGGAGTAAGAAACAAATATTTAGAATCAATAGGATTTAAAAAATTTAAATAAAAGATTTGTGTGCTTTGCAAAAAAAGTATTAGAACATTGGACTTGTTATGGATAATTCAACTTATTTTATGGATAATTCAACATTGAATGTTGAATTATCCATAAAATAAAATTTCTAAAAATTCGAATGTGATACTAATACATGGTATGTAGTCCGTTAGCTGAAATTACTGCATCCAGACGTCTTGGCATAGATTCCACCAAATCTTTGGTGACGTTTGATGACATGCTGGTCCAAGCATCTTGCAAAGCTTGCTTTACTTGTTATTGGGAATTTTTTCACTTTTTCATCCAATAGATATCACAAATGTTCTATAG
This sequence comes from Latrodectus hesperus, assembly GCA_037975125.1. NCBI lineage: Eukaryota > Metazoa > Arthropoda > Arachnida > Araneae > Theridiidae > Latrodectus > Latrodectus hesperus. Next base: position 19,064,382 of record CM075852.1, on the reverse strand, counting down.
GATTCAAGTCTGGGGACTGTGGGGGAGCTACCAATCAGGGAGGATTATATAATAGCCATTCTTTGGTTTTGTTGGCAGTATGTTTGGGGTCTTGTTCTTGTTGAAAAATGAATGTCTTCTCTAACATTAATTTCTTTGCACTATCTCTCAAGTTATCTCGTAACACATCAATATATGACAAAGCTGTTATTTTATCAATGAACTGGAGATTTCCAACTCCATTGTAAGCCATACCACCCCAGTCTATGACATTCCTTCCTCCGTGCTTTATAGTTTTCTGTACATTTTGAGCCTGAAAAGCAGTTCCTTTTCTTCTCCAGAAATCTAATGATTTATTTTTATAAATTTTGGCAAATTCTAGGCATTTTTTCCATTGCTTTCTGAAATGAAGGGTTTTTCCTTGGCCATCTTCCTTTTATACCAGCATTATGCAGTACATTTCTAACTGTTTGAGGTGTTACAACATTTCCTGTGATTGATTCAATATTTGCAGCCAACATCCTTGCACTTCCTGTCGAATACTGTAGGGCATCTTTAACCACTTCTCGTTTTTCTCTGACAGTCAGCTTGCTTAGTCTCCTTGATCTTGAACTATTATCCACAATCCCAGTTTCTTTTTTAGAATGTTGTGAATTGCGCAAAGTGAAACATTCAACTTACTGGAAGTTTCTCGAAAGGTTTTGCCACTATTGTGCAGGTGAACGATTTGTTCTCTCTTCGCAAGTGAAATCTCTTTTATTTTGGATGCCATGGCAGGAAAAGTCCACGTAAACTGAATTTCTACAAATTAGCAGTGAATGAGACAAGCGCCCTTGACATTGATACAGTTGAAAGTAACCTTGAAAGTTTAATGATGTCATTTATATGTTTCTGCTTTTGTTCTAATACATTTTTTGATGCAAATTTTGTTATTTTTATTTTAATAATATTGTAATTGTTTTTAAATTTTATTTATTTCTTAATTATAATTTTCTAAGAACATATTATCATTTATAAACTGATTATAAGTTTTACTTGATTTTATTAACTTGGAAACTACAAATTTCTCACTGTTCTAATACTTTTTTTGCCAACTGTACATATTTATTCTCTTTCTTCAAAAGATTATTTTACTGATTGTCTGAAATTGATCAATATAAAAATATTTAAACATTGCATAAAATTATTGATTTACTTCTCAATTTAAAGTTCTCATTTTGACATAAAAAAATTAAAATATAGTTTGAGTTTTTAAATAATCATTCAAATAGATGAATTAGTTTTGAAAATGAAGTCAAAATCCTTTTTATTTACTTTTCCTTTCTTTCTATATAGCAAAAAAAAAAATGTTTTTTATGAGGCTTTTAGCTTGATAACCATGTGGTAATTAAAATTTTAAACCAGATGAAAAGCACAACAGATATTGACATTTGTTTTGTAAAAAGTAAGTGGTGTAATTTTCACTTTTTATAATTTCATTTAACTGAAGTGTTTCCAAAATTTCATTTAATATCTTTATTAGTTCATCAACCTGAACCACATTTTTAATTTTTTTCAAAATATGAATGAATAATTTAAATTTTTATTAGAGAATATTTTTCAACAATGGATTTAAAATTCAAAGAATGAATTTCCCTCAAAATATTTAGTCGAACAACAGAAAATACTGTTTACTTTTTCCTACCTTAAATTAAAGGTTGAAATAACAAACAAATAATTCCTTTCAAGAAATTAAAAACTCTCAGTTTGAGAAGGAAAATTGTTCCTTCTCAAAATTAATTTATGTACTTTCAATGTCCAGAAAAAAATGATTACTCCAGTTTTATATCAAATTAAATTATTTAATTAATATTTAAATAAGTAATGAGAGAGAATACTTCAAACTCATTATTTATTTAAATGGTTTTTATTAATGGACTTTTAAAATTGTCATGAAAGGCAATAAAACTAATTTATATGCTACATTTCAATTTTTGTTGCATTTCTTGTAAAAATATTTTAACTACACATAAATTGATTTATATTTAGAAATACAAAGTACAATAGATTATATTTAAAAATATGTTTTTCAATGTGGTATTAAATATCATCATCACTAATCTTTCAACATACCTTTAACAAAATTATTCTAAATATTTTGCAATTTTATTTTGTTTTGTACTTTCTGGTGCAAGTTAGAAAAATTATTGCTGAAATTGATTTCTTTATACTAATATTAACAAATGGAAGCAAATGTTTTTGTAAAGATTCATTTCTTTTATATTTCTCTTGTATCATAATAAACCATTTATAACAATAATATGTTTGTGGCTGAAAATTTCATCAAGACTGTATTAAGATTGTTTTTTGTTTCTACTATCCTTTAGATATAAAATATCTTTCAGATATTTTTACTTTTGTATTTCTCATACTTTCCTGTTTGCTTATTACTAATTTTAATAAATTTATATAGTTGATAAGAGAAAACATTACATTACAATGATTGATGTATCTTAATTAAAGGAACCAAATTTGTATTTTCTATGTACATTTTTTATATATATATATTTATATGATCATGTCTATTACAGTAGTTCTGGCATTTTTATTATAATGTGCTATTATATATCCTGAATATTTTATAGTCTTTTGTGAAAATCATTTCAAAGCTTATAGCCGAAATTCTTTTTTTAATATGAAGTATTTCTTAAAATAGCTAATTTGTCATTTCAATGAATCCATTTATTCAATTTATAGTTAAATATTTTCATTTAAAGTTACATGATTCATAATACTATATTCTTCAATGAGCATCAAAATTTATTCACAAATTAATATCATATTGTATAGAAGTAAAGATTGCTAATAATATTAATATTTTATTTTTTAGAGTATTCATAACTGTTTTTTAACAGTCTGAAAAACTAGTCAGTATGGCAGCTGTTGGGCATCAACCTCAGCTGCAAACAGCTAAACAAAATGAACGACCTAAGCCACCCGTTACACAGTTAGAATTCCACCAGGCAATGTCAGATTTCAAAATTATGTTTCCAGAAATGGATGAAGATGTGATAGAAGTGGTGCTACGTGCCAATAATGGAGCTGTTGATGCTACTATTGATCAACTGTTGTCTATGTCTACTGATAATGAAAATGAACGTCTTCGAGCTGAATTGGATGCTACGGAGAATGATGAGCTTCCTCCTAGTTATTCACCTGCCACACCCCCACCATCTTATCATCAAGCAGTTCCTTATGCACATAGTCCTGGAAGGTTAGCTTCTGTTCCTCTTGGACGAAGAACAAGTGGTGCATCTCCTTCATTAATTCGTCATGCCCAACATTTGAATCAAAAGTTATCCCCTTCACCTCATCAACCACCTCCTATACCTGTACCTAAATTAGTGCCACAGCCCAAAAGTGAAAGTAGTGATAAAAAGTCTGATACTGATTCTCCATCAAGGAAATGGAACCCACCTTTAGTAGGACCTCTCCCACCTACATTTTTGCGTTTAGAAGATCGCTCACAAAAAAGTAGAAGAGGAAAGGTGAGTATTTTCCATGATTGCCTTTTGCTGACTATTTAAAATTGATTTCAATAAAGATTTCAATTGAAATGTAGTTTTGGTGTTCTATCAACAACTGATAATTCTAAATTTTCAAAAATATTTTATAGTAAGTATTTCAAATATTTAATGATTTTTTATTATTACTTAAATTTAAAATACAGCAATTTTTACCTATCATATTCAATGTCAATTGTTGTAATTATTAAATTTGGAAAATGCTAGCAAATAAATACTAAGATAAAAGTTAGTAAAAATTATAAGTAAACAATGTGATATATGAAAGTATATCAGTTGATACATTATGATTGTGTGTGATGACAATAGAAATTATTATTTCTGATTTTTAATACAAATTTAAAAAATATGCATTCTGAGAACAAATGCAACAAGCTTTTTCATTTAAACAAAAGCATAACTTCATTTAAACAAAAATATTTTTTCTATGTATTAAATTCAACTTAACACAATTTTTATATAAAATATTAAATTAAAGTACTTATTTTATTTATGTTGCTTCTTACATATTATAGAAGACCATAATAAATTTGCAATATCTTCAGAATTTAAAAAAAAAAAAATTCATCTTCCATTTAATTTTTTGGCATTATATCCTTTTAAATATGAATCATTTATTTTTTGTATAAATTGCTAAGTATATAATAATACAAAATATCATTTTAAAAATTTTAGAATTTATGAGACTTGAATTTCCAAACAATTGGTATAAATATTGAATTGTGGTTTGGCATGGGTATTTAAAATAGTAATTCAGGAAACAGTTTAATATTAACAATAAAGAGCTAGTAAATTTATTCTTCTATCTGTCAGTAATATAAAAATTATCAACTCCTATCCCTTTAAATCTACATATAAAGTTATACTTTTAACTCTACACTAAAATCAAATATTGGAATCACAACAAAATGTGATTCCTATATTTGCATAGCTGCCAACTGTACTGATTTTATTGGTAAACTTCTGGTTTTTCATCATTTCTTCCGGTTTCAGAATAATGTATGAAACCTACTCATTTTTGGCAAATACGGGGAAAAATTTTAATGCCGAAAGTTTGCTGGAAAAAAGTTTATTGAATTGTTTTAGGAATTTAAAGAGCTTAAATAGTCAACATATGGTGCATATACATATATATATATACTTACATACATATATATATATATATATATATATATATATATATATATATATATATACATACATACATACATATATATATACTCTAAGTTTTGTGTCTGCCGGGAAAGGATGACGCTGTAACCACTAGGCTGCCAAGACTCCTACGAGTTGGCAGTCATATAATTAACATTCAGAGCAGACACTAGGTTTCTATTTACATAAACATTTCAATCAGGATGATTATTAGTAATTTAGTTAGGAAAATATTTCCTTCAAACAAATTATTTGTCACTGAATTAAATTGATTTAGTGATGTAGTTTTTGTAATTTTATAAGTTTATTACTTATAAATTGCATTAGTATAGTAAAAGTTGCTTTATAAAATAAATATTGGGACATAAATTTTGATGTATTTTTTTACATGTTGTATATTCTCTTATCTTTCCTGGTTCCTTTATAAGGTTGATGGATATTTTATTAAAAAAATTAAGATTAACACAAAATATTTTTAACCTAAATCATTCTTAGAATGTATAATCTAAAGAGTAAAAATGTCTTTTTGCAGTACTGCCATTTTAATTAGTCTATTTCAAGCAAAAATGTCGCTAGTAGTGTCTTCTGATTTTTTCCCTCAAAATCAGTAGATTCTACTGATTTTCTTTCCTCCAAGTTTGGCAGGTATGTATTTGATTTTATTGTAGATTCCCCTCTTCATTAAAAAAACTTGATTCTCCAAAATTTTTGATTATATATGGTGCTTAGACAGGATTTATGGCTAAAATTTGTGATAGAAATGAATTCCGAGCAATGGTAATTAACTTTAAAAAGAGTATTTTATGTAGTACTTCTGGACAAGTATCAATTATCAAACTGTAGTACTTCAGGGCGAAAACTTGAATAACATGATTTTTAATACTGTTTTTCTACTAATAAATTGGAATGAAAACTTTTATTGCTTAGAATAAATTCTGAGTAATAGCACTATACTTTAAAAAAGCATCCTGTATAAAGCTTCAGGACTCCTTAATTCGCTTCTGAACTCTATATCAGTATTGTAAATAAAATTATTTCAGTATCATTAAGAAAACTAAATTATTTAAGACAACTTCTTGTTATGCTTGAGACACTTACCGCCCCATCTTGATTATTATTATATAGCTTCAATTTCTTAATAAGTTCTGCCATAATTTGAGCAAAGAACAAATTTAACAAAGAATTGCCAAGTATTTTTTGCAATTATGACAGATAGCTTTTATTAGAATCTTGTCAAATTTATTAATGATGGGATTATGTGTATCCAATATTCAAAATAAGATATAAATATTTCCTTAATGTAGTACCAAGTAGTCACCCTTTTCATGACTCTCACCATAAGATGTTCTGTAGCTGGGATAATAAAATTTTCTAATCGCACACTTGTTTAATAGTAATAAATATTTATAATTGTCATGGTTACTCCATTACTGCCCATCATTAAAGCTGGAATACCTGCTAGTAAACAATTTGATCACGTTGGCTACCACTGGTATAATGAATTAAAATATTTAAATGAGTGTAAAAAATTTTCTAAATAATATTAAATTAGTTTTATACTTCCTATCACTGTTCTGATTTTATACTTGCTGTTCTGATGCTCTGAGTTTATAGATTTACTAAAAAAAATTTTATCAATTATTTATTCTTTTTTATGTTCTTGATGTTTTAGTTGTCAGTAACTCTTGAAAGTGGGATGGGGGTGGGAATTTAGGTAGAATTGTTAGAAATTTAGTGATGATTGACTTATATAATTTACATTAAATTGTTCACCACTTAATTCAAATTAAAAGAATGTATTTAAATGATGATTTCATTCCTCTGTAAAGTTAATGATTTTATTCATAAATTTTATATAAATTAAAAAGTTATAAGCATGAAAACTTCAACATTTCAGTTCTAATAGAAGATTTTTTGTTTACTTATGTATATACTTTTTTGTAGTTTATGACTGTGTTAAGTTCAGCTATGCTACAAAAAAGAATTCAAGAAAATGAATGCCGTAGGAATACTCTTGGAACTAGAAATCCTGAGGTTGCTCAATATTTAGAAGATGAAAGAGTAGCTCTATTTCTACAAAATGAGGAGTTTGTTCGAGAATTAATGGCTAATAAAGAATTCCTGACAACATTAGAAAAAGGTGAATACAATTTTGACTGTTATAAACATTAATTTTTAGTTAAATTTGTCAACAATTATGAAAAATAAATGCTTATTTTTAGATTCTGATCCAAATGGTTTACCAAAGTTTCAACCTGAGCAACAAATCTGTAAGTACTTATAACTATGTTCATACTTTTTATATACAATTTGTTTTTCAAATTATTCATCTAAATTATTATTGTATTAATAAAAAGCAACTATTCAAAATTGAATCAATACACAACTAAAACACAAAATTATAATGCTAAATGATAAACATGCTGACTTTATTTAATTTTGTTTCATTATACCATGTTTGATTTTTAAAAAATATATCAGATTTTCTCTACTAGGTTTTCAGCATGATTTAATAAGCTGTAGATAAAATTGTTTGTAATTTGTCAATTCGTTTAACATTATATTTAAGAAACAATTTTTACAATATTTTTTTAAAATAATTTCCAAGTTAAAATTTTAAAGTTTGATCTTTTAATTTCCTTTTCTAATTATTTAATTTTGTTGTTACTTATGAAACTTGGGCAAGCCAAGCTCTCTATGCCATTATCTACCTTTAATTTTTGTATGCATATAAACATGTTTATAATGAAAGCTATTTCTTAAAAGTTTAGTTCATTTTTGTACCCATTCATTTAGTTATTATCTGAAATGAAAATGTTTATATTCCCAATTGTTTTATTACTCAAATTATTTATCTGTGGCTAAACTGTATAAGTAAAGTTAATTTGTGCAGTAGTGAATGGGAACTAATAAATTCTAAAATTTTAATTTAACCATATAAAATAAAGAATTTCAATTTTAATTATTTTTAGGATTTGACTTGAAATTCATATTTCCTTTATAAGCTATTTACATTAAGTACTGAATTTTCCTGTAACTTGAATTTAAGGATAAAAATCACAAATTCATAAATTCATTTTTGATCAATTTATTTTTTCATGTATATTTATTCCAAGTATGTTAAATTATTATCTTTAATATAATATATATATTGTCTTCCAAAGTATTTTATAAGTGATTACATGATGTAATTTTTAATGATGCATTGTAAATTTGCATGGTTACTGAAAATTTGCATTTACTTCTAAAATTAACTGGTTTGAATATAAAAATCTTTGAGTTGTATTGGTTGGATTTAATTATTTCAAAAAATTTATATTTGCTTAATGCTGTTATGAAGTTACAAAAATTAAATGAATACATTTCAGTTTGTTTGCTTTTTTTCAGCTCCGCCAAAAGATATTAAAGGGGCCAGTGCAAACTTTCATAAATCTGAAGGTCCTTCAGAGTTACCAGATGTTTTAAATGTTGACGAAAATGACGCTGCTTTCCGAGAACGACTGAAAAACATGGGAAAATGTAATGATTTTTTTTTAAATTTCAAATTAATAATTTTTCTCTGTTTGTTTTAAATTTTAAGCCCAAAAAGTTTTTTTTTTTTTTTTTTTTTTTTTTTTGTAACATTAAAATTTTTATTACTTAGTTTTGCATTTTATTAATGTTAGAGTATTTTCAGCTTAAAAAAGTACTTTTGATGAAAAATAATTTTGATAGATAATAATTATAAAGATAATATCTTATTATTGATCAACTCTATGTATTTTATGTACTCTATTTAGATTTTTAACCTCTATAAAATTTATATTTCAAGTTTTCCTATGTGTGTGTTAAATTAAGGATTATGTGCATGTTTATTTTAAAGTGTTTTTTAGGGTAAGAAATTATAATTTAAGATAAAAATTAGGCATTTCTTAACTCTAAAAATATATAAAAGAGAAGAGGCAAACTATATATATTATATTTTATGATAGAATTTTTATGATAGATAATGTTAAATGTAAATGGTGTGAGAGGTAAGGAAAATGAAACTAATAATGCTTGTTTTACTTAATTAAATTTTTTTTGCCTTAATCTTTTTGTGAATTGATATGTTTTAATTTTTATCTACTTCACAGTATCAAGAAGAAAATTCGCCCAATTAGCTAGTATTTTTTCTCGAAGGAAGCGAGCATTTAAACCTATGTATCCTTTCAAAGATTAATTTTAAGGAAACAAATACATCTACTTTCTTTTGCATTCTTATGACAAACTCAAGCATATACGAAAAAATTTCATTTAAAATGCCTAGAACATTTGAGACAAACATTTTAAAATACTATAATATATAGTTTATCAATTATTAAAAAAAATTCAATATTTTCTTTCAGTTACTGAAAAATTCCTTTAAAAGAATGTTATTCTATGTTGTAAAATGCTTGATGTGGAGTTTGACTCTTACATAAAGTTATAACTGTAGTCAAATATTCCACCTTAAATTTTTATCCTCAACTAATTTAGAAATCAGTTTACACTTGAAAATGTATGGGGGATAAATTAGTTAAAATAGAATTACTCTAAATAATACATTTTCTTCAAGTAATAAATGATTTCATTCGATCAACCCAGTCTACCAAATGTTACTCTGAATAAAATTTATCTATAATGTATTTAAAAAGAACCATTGTGTTTTTATAATCCATTTTTTTTTTCATAATTTTACATTTCCTGATCTAATATTGTTTGCACTCATATAATATTTGGTGAAATGAAAATATTTATATAATTATATATATATATCAATTTCTTGTAGAAGTGTCTTTTTTACTTAATAGCAGATAATGAATTTATTTCACTCAGAAATAAAAAATAGTTAAGGAGTTAGTTGTTTTTAAAAGTTGAAAGAGAGAAAGAAAAAAAGATGCTCTTTTTTATTTAAATTAAATAATTCATCATTGTAAAAAATAGCTGATTTTGTGCAGTAAAAAATTGAAGTATTCCTAAAAAAATAATTTTTCTCAAAAATTTATTAAAAATTAAGGATTCTAGATATTGTTCCAAAAAAGTTAAGAAATCAATTTAAAATTTATAGTTATTGATAAAAAAATCATAGTTAATTTACAAAAATAAAAATAGCTGTGTGTACTAAATATAGTTAGAAAATTTTGTTACATGAATGTGAGACAATATGACACTTGTCTTATTTTTAATAATCATTGTTTGTAGTGTACAAGATCATTGTCTTTTTCATTTATTTTTATACAAGAACTCAAGTAGTAATATTTTTAATAGTTTTGAAACTAATTAGATATAGTGAACTTTTTAGCAAGTCCCTTGTGATTCATAATTACTATGTTTAGCAGAATTTACTTGTTATAATTATTGTAAATTATAAAAAATTACACATACATGTATATTTCATAGAATTGTTCTGTAAAACAAATTTTTTAATTTAACTATATTTTGTATCAAACTCTTTAACATAGTATAAGGCTTGGAGAAGGTAGCAATCCTTCTCGAGATAACTTACTTTTACATGAAGATGAATATTCAGAGTTGTCAGAAGATGATTCTGATACAGACTGGAACAAGAAAGACTCATGGAACAGCCACGTAAGACATTTTTTCATATTTATATAAATGAATTATGTGTACTGATCTAAAATATATATTAAACGTCTTTGTTTCTTGAACAGACATTTCCATTTTTAAACAATAACAAAATATAAATATTAAATTTTTGTATTGATTTGTATTAAGTTTGGAAGGTAGGACTTAACATTTTGCTGGATAAGTTGGCCGAAATAACATTTTTCTATTTTTATTTTATAGTTGTATGAACATAAATGAATGAAATTGTGTATTAATTTAAGTAAAATTATATTTGCAATTTACTTTTCTAATTTTTTATTGTTAAATTAAGAAAATATTTTATTTTTTTAACTGTTAAATATTTTGTTTTTAATAGTTAATAAATTCATTTTTCTCTTAATTTTAAACTCAAAAAATTAAGCACTTTTCTGTTATTTATATTATTTTTTATGATTTTAAGAACATTATACATTTAATTATTCTTATAATTTCGTAGTTTTTAGAATAACAATTACATATTCCATATATAATAAAAGGAACATATAAATCTCTTTTTAAAATATTATTGAATAAATAATAGAATCTGCAATTTTAATAATAAAGATTAAACCTGTAATGTAAGCATGTACTTAAGAATAAGGTTGAAAAATATAGCTATCAAGTTCCCACATCAAATTAAAATTTATTATTTATCTGGCTGAGAAATAAAGATAAATATAAGCTTATCTGTTTCCTTCCTTGTTGGATTATATCCATTTTTCTTTGCTTTAAATTGAAAAAATCGTCTAAATATACTAATAATTGATATTCAGCTCCTGAGAGGCTAAAAGAGAAAAATAAATCTTTGTGTAAAGATATTGCTTTCTGTCTACAGGGATATTTGTATTATGAAAATAAGAATTGTTGAAATTTTAAAACTAAGATTTTTACTTCAATATCAACTCACTATAATTCATAATCTAAACTCAATAGATGTATGTGAGCACAAAAACTGAGGCATTAAACAAATTACCTGCCAGATTCCTTATTTATGTAGAGAAAACGTTTTTGTTTTTACACAGCACATAATATTTTAGGGTATTACAATTGTTTTCTGCAACATGCTTTGAATAAATTAATTACAAAATAACATAATTTTATGTTATGAAAAAAATTGCAAAAATTATTACTTTTTAATTTACTCCTTTTAAAAAATACTAAAAAACAATTTAATAGTATAAGTAATAAATATTTGTGTATTATTTTTATGAACAATCACTTAGAATAAATTTATCATAAAGAATATATAAAAATCTAAACATACTTGAAATAGCTATACAGTTTTGAGTTATTTAGTCAGAGCTTTAATAGACGATTTTCTTTCATAAATCACAAGTACCATTTGTACAATGAACTGTGGCATACTGCATGCATATAATATGCAAATTCGTATGAAGCAACAATAAAATTGCAACTACTATAGTATTGTTGAGACTAACAATTACTGCTTATCACACCTTATAAATTACTAGTCATAATATTTTTTCATAAAGTAGCATTTTACGGAACCATGTTACATAGAAATTAATTGTACTTTCAAATTTTCTTCTTAATTATCTTAGAAATATTAAACAGCAATGAAAGACTACAAAAAATAAAATCAAGAACAAATTAAAATTTTTATTCAAACAGTTATAATTTACTTTAATAAAACTTACAGGAACGAAAGATATGCATTCGATGAAAGTGAAACAAATTCATATCCTCTTTTTACCTCACACTTCAATAAACAACTTTTGAATGAAACAAAAATACTATGAAACTAAATGATTATATTTTATTTAGAATGAAGATTTAAATTTTCTTAATCGTTATGGTGATTTTATGTCTGGTAAACATGATAGAAAATCGGGAAAATTGTCGTTATTCCTTGATGCTTCTAGATTAATGTGATTTGTTTGATGACAACGCAATGAATGCTGTTCATTGCGTTGTCATCAAACCTCTTTGCAGTCAGATAATTTTTGTGGATTTTGAAAATCATTGATGAACTTATTTTATTTTTTGTATTTTTTTAATAATAAGCTTTAATAAGTTTACAGTAATATAAAAAAGTTTCAAAGTAATAATATAAAAAAAAATTCCAACAATTTAGTAAAAATGCATAGTTACATTTTCATAGTAATGAATTTTCTGATAGATTAAGATATTTTAATATCTGAGCAAGTACCATTGTTGTCAACTTGTACTAGGTTTTTGGCTGAATTATAAGGTCTTATGGCAATGTAATAAAATTGTATGGATTATCAAGTTAGTCTGAAATTATAAAGCTCCTCTTATTTTTGAGTATAATTTGTTAGCTATCATAAGATATATATATAAACTATAAAGAAAAATACAAAAATATTTTATATTGTATATTTTATGAGAAAAAAAACGTAGTGCTGATTTCTTTAATTTTAAAATCCAATTTCATCCACTTTCAATTTAATTTGATTTTATTAATAACAATTATTGAATTATCAATTTAGTTTATTAAAGATTAATAAAGAATATATCAAAGTATCCTTTTTTTTAATGTGCAATTTTCCTTATGTATTGTAAATGCATCCATGACATTTATTTATTTATTTTACTTATTTTTTTTATATTTTTTTTGAAGTTTCATTTTGTTAAAAATATATTTTAATATAAATTGTGTTAAACAGTTAAATATAATTTTCAAATGTTTGCATACAATATAATATATATTTATTACTATTGAAATGCTTGACTATATTCGATATTTCCTTCTAAGCAAAAATCTTACTGTGAATTGATGCCGTTTGCACATTATAGGAGATAAAAATCTACAGTTTTAAAATTTTAAATGTTGGCAGGTATGAAATATAATTAGCTAGATTTATTATACTTCAAGATTATAACTAATGACTCTATGTAACTTCAATTGAAATTAGTATTAAATGTTTTATACTAATGTGTATTATATATGTTATGATTTGTAATATTAATGTTTTTATAAAATTTCTTGTTACTCATCCTCATTTGTACAGAATATCTTCATAAAATTTATTATGTTTAGTGTGTTCTTTATGGGGAGTGTTTTGATTACTATATTACAACTTAAATTTAATAGTTCATTTTAAGAACCATTTAATTTACTTTTCTGATTTGAGTAAATTCATTTCTGATCCGAGTAAATTAAAAAAAATATTCATATAAAACTTGTATGTCCAGATTCAGTCCAAATGATATTTAGTTCAATGTAATTTATTTACTTAAATCAACATTTCAAGTAATTTTAAATAAAAATTACCATTTTAAAAATTATTTTTTATTTTCAAAAATTTAGAATTGATTTATTTTTTCTGAATATAAAAGCACATTGATGTTTTAAAGTTTATAATGTATTAAAAATTGTCATTATACTTTCTTTATCTTATTATAAACATTATGTCAAATTCTCATTTCAGCATGGTGATCTTGGTGAAAATTCATCCACAATGAAGAATCACAAATCTGAGCATAGTTGAAACAAATATATGTATGTTGCTGCATGAATTATCGTTGTGCAAGAAAATCTCAGTGCTAAATATAAAGCCAAAGTTTACTGTCGATTTTTTCTCTGTCACTCATTTTTTCCTAATAACTTATAACAAATATTAAAAACAAGTTGCCATATTTTAGTTTATGTTAAGGCAATTTAATGTATGCTGTACATAACTTTGTGTGCCAACACATGTGAAAAGTCCATTATGTTGGATTATTTTTATACTGTTTATTTTATATTCTGCCAATAGAATTGGCAAACACTTTCAGTCTTAAATTTGTAAATATTATTATGACAAAATGTTAATTTCCAAAGTATTATCTAAAAATTTACTGTTAGTGTTAGTTATATCTGTCCAAATATTAGTTTGTGCAATGATGTTATATAGAATAATTGTATCAACAGAATAGTTACAATTTTACACTTTTAAACTATATATATTGTTGTAAGAAATGTATGTTAATTTAAAATAAGATGTTTTAATTATTTGCACATTCGTTTTAAGTACGGGTTATATATAGTCAAGATTTATTTTCAAAAACTATGGCATCTTAAATTTACATGTATTTTATATGTACTGTGCATTGTGTTTTCCAGATTATAATTCTTAGTTATAACAATAGGCAGCAATTTATGTTGAAATTTTTAATAATTTAAAGAAAATTATGAAAAGCACTAGTCTATTAACTTATAAATTATTTTATACCATTTTCTTATATTTAGTTGTTTTTAACTAATTTATTTATACTCAAGTTTGGAAAAAAATTGTATCATGTACTTTAAAAATCATGAATAAATAAATCTATAGATCTTAAATTCTAATTTTTTCATTTACTGAGAAATAAAATTGATACATTTTTATTTCAAATTTATAGCAAATAATTCATTCTGGTAATGTGGCTTTAGTTCATGAAAAGTTGTAAAGTAAAAATTAAGGTTTAATTCCATATTAAAAATAAATGTATCTGCTGCATAATGCAGTCATCAATTAACTAAGTAATAACATACAATTTTTATGAAGAGTTATATTTATAATTACTCATGTGTGAACTATGCATCAGTAATTACCACTTTTGTCCTATCTATAAGAAGTATTAATTTTATATACTGATTTTATTATCAGTTTCTAGAATTTGTATAAAAAATATTTAATTAAGAAAATCACTATCATTTAATATTTTATTTTGCACTACAATAATTTATAAAAATTTCAATAAAGTAATGAAGTGAAATCTAAATATTAATTTACATATTTGTATTTAGATTTATTGCTAAATTATTCAGTTCTAAGAAATATGTTGTATATTGGATTTGCTAGCATTGTTATAATTGTTTTATTTTACTTATAAATGATGCCATTAAGCAATTTTTTAAAGCTTAACCAATTTTATTGTACTGAACAATGAATTTTTTCATAAAAGCCAATAAAAAGTTATCTTTAAAAAATAGGGTTTGCCCAAATAAATTACTCAAAATAAATTAATATTTTTAAAATTATAACTTAATGTGTGCAGTCATTAATGAAATTAACATAAAAGCAGTGATGTGTTTATTCTAGATAGTTCAAAAAATTAAATTTTTTCTCAAATTTTGATGTAAACTATTTTTATACCTCGTGTTATTTAGAATGTGACTTATCACTATAGAGATATTTTTATATAAATCATTATATTAAAAATAATACAACAGTACATTTAAAAAACATTTTAGGCACATGTAAAAGAACAGTATCAGAAGTATTCAAATCTGAACAAATAAGCAGGACAAATAAGTTGGAATTCCTTTCCGTGTTATCATGTATATAGTTAGTTTAAAAACATTTTGACAAATCAGTCAATACTGCAACTTTTATTTAAATGCTTTAAAAATTTCTCTTCAATCTTACAGCATATTGCTAAATATAACCAATTTTTATAAATTGTTTAATGTATTCTTTATAACAATTAAGTGATAATCTACTTCATAAAATATAAGACTAATTATATAAAAAAATTAAAAACATTAATAAAGTTTCTTACAAAATTAAGAACTGGAATAGTTGTGTTTCATTAATTAAAATTGCTTAGCAAATGGAGAAAAATCTATTATCTCTACAATAGTAAAATTCATTTTTAATAATAAAAATATGCATATTTACATATATTTTTTACAAAAAAATTAATCATTGTAGAACTTTAAAAATATATTCTATAAAATATATAAAAATCATCTATTTTCAAATTAAATATATTCAATATAATCAGTTATATTACAAAAATTAATGTACACAAGTAATTAAAAACATTCAAAAGTCAATATCCTGATGAAAACATTTATAAATTTGATTTGCATATAGGTTTGTCTTTTTCTACAACTTCTTTCCACCAATATGGCCTTTCCATTGCTCCATGAGTATTCATAATAACATCTTGTAAGTTTTTGTATACCTATAAAATATTTAATAAATATATTAAGAAAGAGTACATTATTATCTTACACAAATATATAGCCATTCATTTTATATAGTATTCTATAGAATAAAAATTTAAGATGCGTCATTATCTCATTTAGATAATCTGGTGAGAGAAAAATATTTTATTTTATAGAAATAAAAGAAAAATGGGCTTATAATTTATTAACATTATTTTGTGCAGCAGAGAGTATGGATCTCTCATAAAAATTAATATATTAATAAATTTTTTTCACAAAATGTATGCTAACATTTCTGAACAGTCTAATAACATAATTTTAAAGGTTTCTGATATTTGAATGTTGAAGTATTGCTTTAAGAATCAAATATTTTTCATAAATATAAATAGTTTTTAATGAAAATTAATTATTAAATCGTATAAAAAAAGATTAATTATAATATGCGAATAATGGTAGTCTATTAATTTATAAAATCGTTATTCAAAGTACTGTCAATATCAGTATGTTTTCTAACAATAAAATTCTTATGTTATTGATACAAATGAACTAATTTAAGTTTCTTAATCTAAAATTTAAAAGACAGTTATTTTGTAAATAAAATACTTATCAAACAAAATTTTGCTGCCAAAAACATTTTTAGATGCTCATAGAAATGATTAAACTAGAAATTCGGAAGTCAACATGTCAGTTTTTTAAATTATGACATGCTTAGAATTGTCACCTGAAATGAGATATATTTATATTTAATATTTCTTAATCATCACATCTCACAGAAACAAACACCTTACAAACTGCATGAAAAACCGAGGGAAAGAAATTCATTTTCAATAGAAATAAAATAACCTTTATTATAGCATGATCACATTATAAATCATACTCCAGAAATTAAGAATATCGTGTGTTAGCAGTTACATTCAAAGCATATTGTCTCTTAACATGTTAACAATACTTTGCAATATAAAGTTTTGCAACATGCAAGTGTGCAATATACTGAATAGTGTTGAAGATTTTCAAAAATTTTATTAATTTTAATATATTTTAACAAATTATTTCTTCTTCATTAACCTGACAGCTCAGGGTGGGCCTTTGCCTTCCTCAGAAGTGCATACCAGGACCCCCTATTTTTGGATAAGGTCATCCAATTTGTCACTTTTAGTGTTTTTAGGTCGTTTTCAAGGCAGTCACGCCATCGGAGTTTTGGTCGTCCTCTTCTTCTGGTAACAAATTATTTAACGTCTATAAATATAGCAATATGCATATAAAAGATAAAAATATTTTCTTAGAATTTTTAATTGGCATTTTCTAAAAGTTAATTAAAGTCTAATGATTTTAACTTCCAATACAAATTTGATTACTAATATTTTACTGTTTATAAAACCTATAATAAAAACTTTTTTTGTATTTATCTGTTAAAGAAAGAAAATACCAAAAAGTATTTTTCTTATATTTTGAGGGAATAAATTTTATTAAGATTTATACTAAAACAACAAATATTGATCTATCTGACAGTTTAAGTTACCATTTTGTTTATATAAATTTCTGTACATTTCGGATAATATATTTTATTACAATGCTAATTCATAGATCTTTTAATAAGTCTAATATATAGTAGATATACCTTTCCATCTGACTTTCCTAATGCAGAATTCAAAATAAAATCTGGTGGACAAAATACATCAACCAAAGTAACAGCTTCATCTTTTAATTCAGAGCACAAATCCAATATATTACCCTTGATTACAGCATTTGGTGTACTTCCAGAAATAAAGCCATCTACATATGCACCACACACAATGAAAAATATTATTAATATATATATATCATTTCATCTACAATACAATTTTACAAGGAAATCCAGGAAAAATATATTAATTGTATTTTATACATAAATAAAAGTAAAAATATTTGTTAGTATTATTCTACATGGTAACTTAGAAACACATTTAATTTGTTTTCAATTAAAAAAAATCTTTACTGTAATTTAAGACTTAACATACTTTTAAGGACAAGATAATTATTTTCTGCCAAGAAAATTGAAACATTTATACATGTATTTCCTTTTTCCATTGGAGCATTTTTGCGAGCATTATTACAAAGAGAGTGGACACTCCAGATTCTTGCAGGCAATATTTGTATAAGCATCAGACAAGTACATTATCTTATAATTTATTCCACATTTCTCTTCCACTCTACTAATAGGTTATTTAATACAAAGTGATATTTTCCCTTTATTTTACTCCCTAGCTAATTCATTTTTTACAAGTTTTTATGTTAATTTAGTTGATTTTAAAATAATTACCAAATATGTGTGTGTACATATTATAAATATATATTAAATGTGATGAATATGTTTAATAAATAATCTACAAGTCTATAAATAATAACATTTATGAAAAAATTAAAATGGATGTAATATCATAAGGAAGTTTTAATAATATAAATAAGTTTTGAAGTTAATATTTTTTATGTTTTTCAATTCTATTCTAACTCTACTAGTAAAAATGATTTTTTGCCATTATTGACAGCACTTTCTTACAAAAAGAATATTAAGGAAACATTTGCATAAATTTTAGTTTTTTCTAATTTAAATAAAATGAACTTTAATTCCATTGAAATTTTAAATTTTTTTTCAGTAGAAAAATTCACAATACTTTAGTAGTTACAAATTGGAATACTGTTTAATTATACAAGAATAATTGTGTATTATTAGTTAGTATATCTGCAAAGGTGTGTATGTAAGTGTGTGTCTATATATAAAGTGTAATAAATTATTTAATTTGTCCTTTCAAATTATTTATCAAAGTGAATAATTTTAATTTTTTGAAAGTGACATACTAAACATAGATTATTTGCAAATTAATGAACAGTATGTATATTTCTAAAAAAGAAATCACCTTTTTATTACATTTTGTTCTGAAACGTTAATTTGTAATATACCACATATTTGATAACTCTTAAAATTTATCACTAAATATTTTTCATTTAGTTTAACACATAATATTATAGGAGTAAGACATGAAAAGAGTTTTATTATGTTAACATTCACATTCGAAAATATGAAACTAAAATCTAACCTGCATAAAGTAGTCCCAAATGTTTATCAATACTCCATAAACCATACAACCGTCCTAACTTTTCCAACATTGATTTAATAGATGGATTTTTTTGTTCAGTAATTAGCTTCTGAAACCTTTTTAAAGCTATCAACTGTAACAAATGCATATATAAATGAAATATTAAGACATGATAACATTGTTGAAAAAAATATATTGATGTAAAATTCATTAAAGATATTTATGCATTAGTGTCAGCAATATTAAGCCCGCCACACACGATACAATTTTTCCATAGGATTTGTTGGAAGGGGTAGGAAGTAATTAAGCACACAGTCCCCTCAAACTCTGCTGACCACAGAAGGGGAGGCACATCTGGAGTGGGAAGTTATTTTTAAGGGTGCCATTTTTCAACATTTATTGCTTTTGGCTTAAAATGTGTGCCATGTAAATGGAAATCAAAAATTTCAATAATTTGTTGCTCAGTCACTTTTTCTGACTTGATGTATTTATTGTTGTACTCATTTGTCTGCTTGTAATTTCTGCCATTAAATATTATCATATAACATGAGCAAATTAAGCACGTTGCTTTGGACTGTGATGATGGTGAAAAGCAAACAAACAATAAGAAAAAGAAATGGGCAAAAAATTCGCTGCTCCAGCATGAATCTCTTTCACATCTAAATTTAATTACAGAAATACAATCGGAAGATAAAGATTTCTTGAATTACATGAGGATGAATGAAAAATTGTATTCAACAATTAGGTTTAAGGTCAAATGATTATTTAACTGGATTAGAAATAGGGCAACAAAGAAATTATTCCGATGAAGCAAAACTCATTCGAAAAAAGTTTGCCAATTATTTTGCTTCCAATGAAGGCAAACTACCATGGCAAGACGCTTTGATTTAATCCTAAATAAAGTACTTAACTTTTAAAAGTTTATGTTTAGAAAATATAAGATATGGATACTAATAAAAGTGCTAATTAATTTGTTAGTTTTATTATTATATATCAAGAAATTAGTACTTAACACATTAAATATATTTTGCAACTGTATAAATGTGTTATGAATACTATATAAATACACATAAATATATCTAATCAAATTCTGGGAAATTATAAAATGGTCAATATATTTAAAGGGTAAAAATGGCATCTTAATAACATGCGTAAAAAGTTATTTGTGCTTGAAGACGCGAGATCCCTTAAATTTATATGTGTATCTCCATAAAAATTATAAATACACAATAATTGAAGCATTTTCATCTATTTTTTTTATATATTTTCAATAATTTTTCGTACGCTCTAACTTTTTTTATTTTATTCGTATAATCATTACTCATTACTTGCCACAAAAAAGGCTCATCTCTATATACTTTAATGAATTCTTGCAATATATGCTTCATGGACATTTTTAAAAAGTGAATTTAATGATTGTGAGGTGTTGTATAACAGAAATCTAAGTTTCAGTAAATGAGAAGTTTCAAAAATTTTCTCAAGTGTCGCCAAGAAATAATTTGCAACCCTGTGGGAGCAGACACGCGACAACAGGAAGCAATTATTTACTCCCTGTAACCCCCATGTTGGAAGAAAAATCAGAACTTGTTTGAATTTTCGTGAACCTGTCCAACTTCATCACAGACGGTACAACTTGTTCACGTCCAACAAATCCTATGGAAAAATCGTATCGTGTGTGGCGGGCTTTAATGAAAGAATTCTAAAATTGGATTAAGATTACAATACAAGAAAAATCTGAAATTGAAAGCTTATTTTGTATTAAACAATTCAGGAAATACTTCAAAATCATATTCATCATTTGTTTTATTTCACCATAAAATAAGCTTTATAAGTTGATTTTCTTTAATATACAATATCCAATTTGTTAATTTTTTATTATTGCCTTCAATTATAATTAATTTATGCATAAATGCACCAATATTTAAAAGTAAGCTTTTGATTACAGTTAAACTTATTCATTTTGAACCTTATGTGAAGCTAAGTTTTTAACTTTTTTCATTCTTCTAGTGAGTAATAGAAATTTGCCTATACTAATGAGTAATCCATGTTTAAAAAGTTAATCATAAATGGTAAGTGGATGCAGTAAGAATAGCAGAATAATGTCTTCATAAATGACATTAGTTTCTATTTCTATAAATCAGATAAGTTATTTTGAATCTAAAAACTTAAAAAAGAAAAACATTTTTAAAATATTATTTAATTAAAATGTTAGAAAATTTAAAAGTATATTTTAAAAATTTTATATTAAAACCATGGATTTTCTTGTAAAAGTACACACTATTATTTTAAAACATAGATAATATTATTTTTTTTAAAATACATTGTTATTTTTTTAGTTTGCAAATAATAATTTAATTTTTTATCAAAATGAATCTTTGATCACAAAGTGACATTTAAGCTGTTTGTAATTAAAAATTCTTGGAATATTTATGCACACATATACTTCAAACACAAAACATAACATATACTTGTCAACATTTTATATAAAAAACAATGATATTGTTAAACTGAACAATTACTAAAATAAAAAAGTATCTACTAACCAAATACTTTAAAACATTTATTATTTTTATAAACATCTGCTATAGGAGCTAAAAATATTAGTAATAAAAACATTTGCTTTCCATTTTATTACTACTAGCGCAATATAAATGGAATGGAATGCATACTATTTAACAAAGCAAGGATTCATATTCATCTACAACAGTAATTTTTAAAGTGAAAGGTTAAATTTTAAACTAACAGATGTTGAATAATGCATGATATTCGTCGTGCACATGTTTTGGGGATATATATCTGTTAGGAATAGAGCTTAAAAATTTCTCAGGCTACTTCTCATACAATATATTGTAAATCCAGCGTCTATGACAAATTTTACCAATATATGAATTGGATGTTTAAGTGCTTATATTAACCTTCAGCTGTTTGGTTATTTTCTGCTATGTCTATTTAATAAACAATGATAGTGTTTTATTCAAATGACAGCTCCCACATTTATCATTCCAATTTAGTTTGTTATGCAACTACAACAGGTTAGAGTCATTACATGCAAACTATGAAAATTTATTCTG
The DNA here is from genome assembly GCA_037975125.1 of Latrodectus hesperus. Lineage (NCBI taxonomy): Eukaryota > Metazoa > Arthropoda > Arachnida > Araneae > Theridiidae > Latrodectus > Latrodectus hesperus. Next base: position 19,042,037 of record CM075852.1, on the reverse strand, counting down.
GTAGAAAATTGCATAATAGTTACCATAATTATTGAATTCATTGTGTTGATAAAAGAGCAAAGTTTTAAAATGAACACGATGATTTCTTTTATAAAAATTCTAATTCATTTGCTGAAATGTTTAATCAATCACAAATGATAAATAGAAAAGTTGAATTAATCACAAACAATAAGAACTTGAAGAAATTTCTAAAGATGATAAGACTATGTAAATGCAAATGCTATAGCAAGTTTTTAGTTTTCACAAATCTCTGATAATTTGCTTTCTTTTTATACTTCATTTTAAGAAAAGTATACACAGTTATGCAACCTTCTACTTTCTAAAAATCTATTTTATAATTTTTTCTAATTATTTTATGATCCTATAATAGTTTAATTAATAATATTTATAAATGTATGTAAAAACTTGAAAATTTTTTTCATCTTATCCTATTTTTATGTTTTTCAAATTTATATCTGATCAATGCAGTGAAATAATCACGAGATCACTATCCATTATACAATAATGATTTAAGGAATCTTTATACATAGTTTAATATCTTTATTTAATGAAGCAAATATTAGTACATATTTATATTAGATTAATTTTTAAATATTTATCACATAACACAGCTTCATTTATTGCTAAATACATTTCATTATTCTATGGTTTAAAATTGATGGAAAATTTAAAGTACCTTTTCTATTATTACTGGTTTTTATCATACTTATAAAAATTATTGGAAGTTTAACAAGCATTATAGAATCATATTTCTTCCTCTTCCTTCTTAAATTAAAATTAAATGGTTTTCATTTAATTTAAAAATAACTAGAAAATGAATGCAACTAGAAAATTTCAACTGAATGTTAATTTCTAATAAATTTCCTTATTTGTCCAACAGAATATTTACTATTATATTTTATGCATCAAAAGTCATATAAATTGTTTGAAAATAATTTTCTTTCAAATCAATACATCTTAACTCTCCATTTAAATAAACTTTCATATTTCTTATAACCTCAAATCATAGATTTGGTTTATACAGCAGATACATTTTACAAATATAAGAAAGCATAGAATGAACATCTTCTAAATATAAATTTCAGAACATAATTCTTTTCTCATAAAGGACATTTGTAATCAGTAATTTCAAATTTTTACAAAATCAATTAGAATTTAACATTTTCTAAATCACCGTTAATGCTATTTAAGCATATTGAAACATAATAATTTCTTTTTCCTGCTAATAAATCAAAAATTGATTATTGTTGTAAAAAAAGAAAAAAATACCTGAAAGTACACAATAGCTAATGTATGAGAATGATAAACTTGAGAATTACAGCGCGCAATGAAAGCATTTCTACTGCTTTCAAGTTCTGCTTGGTGTTTCAAACTACTTTTCTGAAGCAAGTGGCATACTAACCACTCAAAAGAATCAATAATATCTAAAAAAGAGAAAGAAACCAAATTAATGCCATTTTCACATTTTATTTTCATTTTATGATGTATTAAAATATAACTTGGAAATTGTACTATTTTCTTATGAAAAGCAAGTTTATCTTTTTTCCTAGAAAACCATAAAAAAAGAATATTTTGAAGAAAATAATAATAATTATATTTAAAAGTAATAAATAATTTAAATAAATGAACATAATAAAAACTTCTTTAAAAATTATCAGAATTTTAATAGTTTTAATTCACAAAAATGAACAAGAACATTTTAAGCTAATTCTATTTTTAAAGAATATGCATATGTTAAAAAATTAGTCTCATTACATTTACAGTTTACAAAATTATCATTATATAATTTTTTGTAAAACTTTAAACTGAAATTAAAAAACTATTAACAATAACTGATTTATACTTCAACAAATTAAACAACTTTTTTATCCAGGCAAATGGTAGTACATATTTACATCAAGCGTGTTTTATTATGAAAGTTCCTAAAAATATATATCAATTATCAATTTTAATTTATCTAAAATAAAAACTTACAAATATATATAATTTAAAAATAATTAAACTATGAAAATCAATTGGTTACAAGATCCTTAGGGAAGGAAAATTTATAATTTGATATTAGAAAAGAAATATGATTACAGATTACCAAAATAAAATATTGAAATATAAATAAGTAAATTGTATTTTTATGAAATTCTTGAATTTTATTTGCAGTTGTGAAAAAATTATTCTCATATCCAAGTCATTTAGTTACATTATTCAAAATTTATTTTAATAAAAGTTTCCATAAAATGTTCTAAACTTTCTATAAATTGCACAAAGCATTTATTTGCTCTTTGAGAATTAAAAAATGAAATATTTTCCTTTAAAATCACAGTTTTATACTTCATAATTTCTAATATTTTTTCTTGGCCAATCAAATAATTCCAGTTGCATTAACTTTAAGACAAACACTATTTATTACTTATATTATAAATAGTAACAAATTTTCTTTAAAATCTCTTAACTATATCAGGATTTCAAATATTGTAAAATCTTTTATTGTTTGGAGTAATAAATATTAAATATAATAACTGATATTAGATAAAACATATAATATTATACACAAGCCAATGATCGCTATCATTAATAATAACAATTTTTTCAAAAATTAATACAGATTATAACATAAAAAATTTACATATTTAACTAATAAATACCTTTTTTATTAATATATTTTTAATAATAATTAGAGAATAATAATGAAACTAATTAAAATTTAATACATATTGCACATATGTACATAATATTAGATTAGGATGCATAAAATGATTTATAATAACATTAAGATTGTATTATATAATATTATATAAGATAAGAATAACGTGAAGAAGCAGGAGTCAAAAATAAGAATTGAATCCTTTCATTTAATTTTTTTACATGAAATAATTGAATTCAAAAATAAAATTTAACTAATATTTCTCTTCAAATGAGCTTTCAGCAATTAAAGCAATAATCACTCCTTAAAATTTAAATCAATAAATATACCTCATTTCTAAAGCATGATCAATACAAATTTCACAAAATATTTTGCAGAATAAAAGCTTTAAAATTCCATTTGTTTTTGCAGTTTATTTTAAATACTTTTTCCAGACATTTTAACCGATTTTTATAACTTGATAAAATTTATATATTAATTATTCAATCTATTTAGATAACATTCAATATTTATGTAAATAATCTGTCTGTGAAAATAATTTATTTTATTTTTATGTTAATATTACCCATATGTTTTCAAAAATTAATTAAAAATGGAATTTAAAAATTATTTAAAAAGTATACTTTAAGAATTTGAATTTTAGCATCTGTTAAAGGTAATATGTAATTACTGGATTTCTTCAAATTTAAGATCTTACTCCGTTTCATAACAGATTCTTTTTCTGAATAACACGTTATATTTATAATTATGCAAATAACATTTACAAAAAAAAAATTTTATAAATATAAACTTTTATAATAAAAATAGAAATAACAATACTAATTTTATTATAAAAGCTTATAAAAAAATTTTAAAAATAACTTTTTAAAATTGAAAATTTTTAAAACTTGTATTAAAGCATTTAAAACAATGCACCCTATTTCTAGCACAGTAAAATTTAAGCAATTAAAAGATATCCTGATTTTATTTGTTCAATCATATTATTACTTCTTTAAAATTTGGACTTTTTGAAAATTAATAGTGAATAATCATTATTGTTATTAAAAACAATAAATTAAAAATTGTTTTAAGTTAACAGTTAAAGTAAATATGACAGATCAGAAAAATCTGTCAATCTAGCTAATGGTAAAAAATTGCACATAAATAATAATTAATAATACAAAATAACTATGTAATTAATCACATTAGCAGATGCATTATTAGCAATATAAGAGATTAAAGAATATCAGATTCATTCTTAATAAATGATATAAAGGCAATTGGTATCTGGAAAAAAGTCAGGTTAAAAATTGCCAAAACTTATGTAAAATGAAAAAAAGATGATGTAAAGAATTTTTTAGTCATCAAAATGTAATATATTTTCATAAGATAATGTTAAGTAATATGTAATAATGAAATTTTTGCTATGCTCCTGTTTTATTTTTGTGGGATAGTGTTTTTTCTGGAACACTTAAATCATTTTATTGCATAAAAGATACTATGACCATATTTGCTCAAATGTGTATGTTTGCTCTGACAAGAAAAGTATAATTTACAATTTAAGTAATAAATGCAAGAAAATAGTTTCCACCACAACTTCAGAAAACATACTACAAAGCAAAATAATTCTTATGTTTATTCTTTAATAAATCTTGGCAAAAAATAAGAATCAAGTTATAATTTTGATGATTTCAATTAGGCTCTTAAACTGTGAAATTAAAACAATAGAAACCAATACGATAAGTTATCAGATTTTTTACTTAAAAAGTAAAATATCAAATTCCATATTTAAAATATATAAATCAGTTTTAAAAGCAAAATGTTTATCTGCCAAATCTTAAATAATTGGAAAAAAGATTTACCATATGAAGATTACATACATTTTTATAAAAATAATTTTTAGTCAAAAAAGTACAAATTTTGGCATTTGCATTTTATTTTTTACGTGATCATTACTTAAAAAATTTCGATCTAAATAATCATTGAATCATTTTGTTGTGTTAGTTTTAAAATAAACAAAGCAACTTAAGAATCAGTAGAGTTTGTCATAGTTAAATAGCTTTAATCAGATTTTTCCTTATTACAATGTTTTAGAGAATTCATTTTACATTTAAATTTGAAAATAAAATTATTTTAATAATCTTTAAAAATTATTTCCTTTAAATGGAAACTATTCTTCATTTCTATTCTTTTAAAACAATCTTGATTATTAATTTCACAAATAGGTCATTTTTGGAAGAAATACAAAAACTAAATTTAAAGAAAAATAAAATTAATTGCTAAAATATAGGACAAATGAACTTAACTTTTTTTAACTAAACATATGTAGCTATATTTTTAATTACAGTAAAATTTTAAACACTTTATAATGTATCCATATATTAAAAATCCTATTAAAAAATACAAAAACATACCACATAATTCCATTTTATCACATTCTGATGAAGGTGAATATTTTCTTTTTAATATTAGCTGCATATTATTGAGAAAAGAAAGTTCATTTATAGATGGAGGAGTGCCTTCACCTATAGAGGAAAAAAATGTATATTATACAAGCATATAAAAATAAATAAATTTTCTAATCATTAATTCAAAATGTTACTACATTTATAGCTCAGGTATTTCTAAATGTAAAAAATACAAAAGAAATTAATGGAATATCATCAGATACTCATCTTTAGAATAACTAACTTAAGCCAAAAAATTAAATAATAATGGGTTGTTCGGAAAGTAATTTCATTTTTCCTGCATGGATCAGCTTTTTGCTAGTAAAAACCAACCACTTTATGATTGTGGAATCATGCTACTACCAGAAAGATGGTAAAGATATTGGACTAGAATAGACGATGTGCAATACAATACAATATTTATTTGCTGCGTGTTTTTCATTTGCATGAGAAACGAAATGACTTTCTGAACAACTCAATAGTTAAATGCTAATATATCATACTCTTTCTAAGTTCTAAACAAAAAGTATTAAATGTTTGCAACTGTTATTATATCAATTTCTCTGAATTTTTAAACAATGCAAGAAATAAAAGATAAAATTTCAAATAAATTTAGCTTGAAGTTAAAGTTTTGTTTGACTTGATGTTCCTGAAACACTTACTTTCAGCACACAAAGGCTGATTTGAAAAATTACACTTTATTGTGCATTTTTACACCTTAATGTGCATTTCTGCAACTATTATTCTCAGCATGACCTAGAGATTAAACCACTCTCTTCAAAGGAGAAGGTCCTAGGTGTGATTCCGTCACTGCAGAATAATGGGAAAGGGTTATAACACGTCTACTTTTTTCCAGAATATCTGTAATGGTGGGTACTTAAAAATTTTTCCAATTTCCTCATTTAAGATAAATGTATACAGTATATTATCTACAGAACATGCTTCTGCAAAGCTAACAAACATTGAATGCTAAAGATGCCTTACAGCTTCCAGGAGAACCTCTATGCCATACTAAGACATTAACAATTGAAATCAGAAACAAACTACAAAGTGATGAGCTAAAGAAATAAAAGGAAGACTTGTACAAAATTATTAAACACAACAATTTTACTATAATGTTTGTATAAGTGATAAAATAAAACTTATTTTCTAGAGTTCTGTATGAACTATTACTTTAAATATTCACATATTGATTTATTTATGTAATTTACCTTAAAATACCATAATATTCCTATTGCTAAAGTGGATCTATCATTTAATAGAATGTATATCATAAAAGCCTTGTAGAAAAAATAGAAATAAACTTCAAACAATTTTCCTCCCAAAAAATAAATTTTTGATACATTTACAGAATTTAAGAATAAGATATTCTTATTTTCACATTTTTAAGTATTATATATTAAATTAGATATGTATAAAATTTTGAAATATTTTAGTTTATAAAAAAAATGGTATAAAATGCAAAACCAATAAGATTAAAAAATTCAAAATTAACGTAACAAAATTTTAAAAAAGAAAAGTTATTAAACTTTAAAAAAAATTTTAATTTTTTTACCAGAATTAATTTTTTTCAATAAATTTAGAAGATAGTTGCTGGTTTGTTGTAGAATAACATTGTTGTCTCCTTCATAAGTACAATTAGCATCATGGTTGTTACGAAGAGTTCCAAAATTAGATACTGTAAAAGAAATTATAAAAGTTAACAAAGATAAAATAAAAAATTATTTTTATGCAGGAAATTTTAAAATGATTTATATTAATTTTTGTTTTCATTAAATAACTATTAATTAATACAAGGATACAAAAGATTGCATATACTTATCAATAATTTTTTACGATCTTAAAAAATCAGTCAAAAAGTTTTTTAACTTTTTTTTTAAAAAAGAAATTGCATTGAACTTTCACAACTATGAATACTTAATTAGTAATAAGCTAGACATTTGGGGAAAGACCATTAAGAAAATTTCCTATTTAAAAGAAATTAGTAGATTATGACTTTTGGAAAACAAATATTAATTGTGTAAATTTGTTAAATGGGTAAAATATGAACATTAAAATCAAATAATTTATCTATTAAAATATCTTTTTCCTCTATTTAATCACAAAAATATTTTCCTTTCAAGAATTTGGAAATATGGAAAATAAACAATTTTCTTATTTATTCAGTAGTTATGAAATGTAAATTTTAGGTAATAAAAGTAATATTTCTTGCAAGAGTTAGAAGCTTTTTTTATAAATTATTTGTGAATTTTAACAGTCAGATTCACCATTCAAATAAAAATTAAAGTGAGATTTTTATACATACTTTCATCATGCATTTTAATAAAAATTTAATACATAAAAAATTAATTTCTTTTACACATAAACAGAATTACATATTTTTCTATGTTTTGGGAAATTTCCTTACTCATTTAATATATTTTTTCAGTATAATAATAATAAGCTGAGAATGAATTGGATGAACATATATTTTCAATATACATAACAAACTCAATTTTATTTTCCAAAATGTTCAATAAAATTAAATAGTGAAAGGGAACTTGAGATTTTACTTAGAAATCATAAAATTGTCTTCTATTTATTGCATAATTAATTCAATTACTAATTACTCAAAGAATAGAGAATGGTTGGGTTTTGTGGCAAAAGGTTCAAAAACCAATAAACTGCACTAAAACTAAGATATAGTATAATTTTTCAAAACCCAAGTAACATTAAAACACCAAATTATTTGTATATAACCCAATTAAAATCCAAATATATATAAAATAACGGAAAAAAATCAATACATGCAGTGAATCGAAGATCACATATTCCATTTGTTGTTGACTTAATTGCAAAAATATATTAACTCAAATATTAATTATGTGATGAATAGAAGAGCTTTATTTAAATAAGTCCAGAAGAAAGATTATTTTGATTTCTATGGTTTTCAATATTTTGTTTTCATTGCGTATAAGTAGTACATGAACAAGTTTGCTTTGATTTTCTGATTTTTGCTAAGTCATATTTTTAATGAACAGCATCTTTTTTCTTCCTATTTGAATGACCACTTTATTAATAGTCATTTAGAACAATGCTTGTCTGGGCAAAGTCAACTCACCCTTCATCCTTTTAGTCAGTCAATAAAATTGAATACCAAGCATGCTTTGGAACTAAACATTGGAGGTTTCGCGTTTAGGCTGAGCACCTAACCAGAGCATATACTTCACACTAGCAAGGCCCTTGGTCATGAAAACAGATATGAAATCTGTAAGCCTTTCCTCGGGCTGTCGCAACACTGAGTTTAATTTTATTAGAACATTGTTTTGAATATAAACTCATAAGTTTACTATTGATCTGAATATAAGTTTAATACAGATCTCAGCATAAAAACTCTTGATTTTTCATTTTTAAAATTTTTAAAACATTAATAAAATGGAAGTTGAAAAATACTTAATCTTTTACACCATTCATGTCAATATCAACTATATTCATAAAAAAATTAAACCAATTTTAAGCTGAAATTAGAAATGCATGAAGAGCATTAAAAATATTGTCATTAAAATCATTTAATAAGCCATTGTTAAAGTAAATATTAGTTTATACATTTTTGTGTAAAGATAGAAACATTTTTACCATTTATTTTCGAAATATATATTATGAAGATGGTCAACATGTCACCTTTTTTAGTTTTCTAAACATTAAATAAAATTATGAAAGGTGGCAAAAAATTTAGAATCAAGAGTATTCAGAAATATTAACAGCTATTTACATAACTAACACATATTGACAGTTAACTACAAAATGCACAATTTCTTTTACTATTAAATTTTTCAAATGTAGATAAAAGTTTCTAAAACTTTTAAAAATCCAATTTTTAAAAAAAATAAAGCACACTTTTTGAAATGTTTAATAATAACGATTGATTCAATGTCACATTAATCTAAAAATAGTTTATACATACTCTTCATTTAAACAAAAATGAATCAAGACAGTGAAAAATTATGCATAACAATATATACAGTATAAATAAACAGCAACCTTTAAAAATTAATCACTTAAACATTTTCCTTATTAAAACAAGTAAAAGTGCTCCAACAAATTTTATGGTTTTTAAAATTTGACTTTAAGGCTAGTGTTAACAATGATATTTTGTCAATTCATTAAAACTATATTATATTGTTAATATATTATTCAAACAATGATTATTGTAACAAAATTATTTTAAATATTAAACATTTAATCCTAAAAAAATAAATTATTTGATGTATTTTTTGGCTTGTCAATCCTCAAAGTTCAAAATGTGGAAGACTTTTAAACAACAAAATGTTTTTGTTCTTGAATGCAGTAACAAATTTCAAAAAATGTTCTTATAGCTAACCAAGTTAGGAATAAAAATCATTTTGTTTTAATATATTTACATTCTAATAATATCTATATTTTTCTTTTGTATTAATGTAAAATGTCAATATGTTAAATGAAGACGCATGCATTTTATATATTCATTTATCAGCATATTTTATCACATAAATTCAAAATTGGATGATACAAGAAAAAATTCAGGAAACAGAAAAAGAGATTTAAATTTATAATTTTACTTTTGATTTAATTAGGAAGTATACATGGGGCATACTGCAATTAAAAATTGCTATAAATTTTGAATTAACTTCAAACTTCAAATCATTTCACATTAATAAACTTTACATAAATTTATTATAAATGTTAAATATTATGCTAATATGATAATAAAAGCACAAGAAAACATGAAAATTAAGTGCAGAAATAAGCAGAACCAAATTTTAATGCACTTAATTGGATATGAAATACATAATTATTCAGCTTCTCATTATATTTAATTAGGAATGATGCAATCTAATAACCAAAATATTTCATGTCTGCAAATTTTATGTGTTTTTATATATATGTAGTTTATAAATGTCCCACCGGAATTAGCAACAGCAAACACTAACTAAAAATAAGTTTTTATGTAAGTTATTTGCATAATTTATAAATTATTAAATTTAATCATCACCGTGCATTTTGGTTCAAATGATTTAATTTACTGAAATGGGAAAGAATACAATATACCTATCTAAAAAATGTTAGTGATTCAATAAGATATTCTTTTCAATTTAACTGTAAGAAATATTGTTTAAATAATAATTTCAAAGCATGAGACACAAAATATACAATATACTATTGCAACCTTTTAAGAAGCCATGTCCTCCACAAGCTTCCCTGCATTCCTGGATAGCATCTCTAGCAATCCAACCAGTTACTGCTTTTCCACAACAACTTAATGCATGAATATATACTTTTTTGTCTACCTATAATACACAAAGTTATCAACTTAGTAAATTTTAATTAAGTTTTTTATCAGCAGAATTTTAAATCATACACTATTACATTGGTTGTTTTGATTATTTCAATATCTGACATTGGTATGTGCAAATTACCTATGTTATAGAAGTTTAGTAAATTTTAAAAGAATTTCTAGTAACATTCAAATAAGAATTACTAGATACATATTGTTTCCAAAACAATATGTTAATTTATATTAATTTTACAAAATATAATATATAAAGACTGACATAACATAACAAAATAATAAAGTTAAAGAAATTTTAAAATTTTGATTATTAAAAAGAAATTTGTCAATTATACAATAATGGCAATGAGATTTATTACAAACATTCTTCTGATACAGCTTTTAGAAAGAACATATGTAGAGTACTAATCAACTCCCCACAAAGAATGCCTAGTTCAAAATTACATGAATAGATTTTAAATGATAAAAGTGTGTTACAATGATTTTTCTGCTATTGAAGGTGTTCCTACCTTATTATGGTAATGTGCTTTGTGTGTATTTATGACCCACAGAGTTGGAACAGCCAATGGAAATTTTGACTCCTGACAGGGAGCTCAACTGAACTGAATAATTAAAAAAGGAGACACCAGATGAAGAGAAACACTCTGTCCTCCAGGTCAGAGGTTGGGAGGGGCCTAACAATTCCACCCAGTAAAAACTTCCTAGTTGTGAACACTGAAACAGAAAATAGCTGGTGTCTTTTTTGCATACAATCTAAGAAAAGGATCAAGGACTTGATTTTTGATACATGAAATATGAGTTCCATTTATTATTCTAGAGCACTTCAGGAACTATTAGAACTTGAAAAGTACAGGGTTAATACTGCTGCAGTCCAGAAGTTAAGGTGAACTGAACAGAGTACAATTGTAAAGAGACAGTTAATATATTATTCTACGGTTGTCAAGATAAGAAGCACATAGAATAAGAAACACATGATTTCTTAATGAAGAAAATATAGCACCTAATTATGGACTTTAATGGCAAGATTATGTAAGCTATGCATTAAGAGGAAATTTTTTCACCCCAACTCATCTTTCATTTGGAGGTTTTAAGTTTAAAACTGTTGAAAAATTTATTTATTGAGGATCTTTATTTAATGGAATCAATGAGGTCCTCTCAGAGATTGAGACAAACAGTTGCAGTAAACAAAGTTTTTTATCTAATAAAATGTTTACTTAGATCCAGCTTTTTATCTGTAAGGACAAACTGTCATTCAATAGGACCCTTATTCATCCTGTGTTGACTTATGTGTCAGAAACATGGACCATGACTATGAGAGAGGAAAGGTTGCTGGGCACTTTTGAATTCAAAATCCTGAAATATTTTTGGTGGAATTCAAGAAAATGGTGTATTGCATAGAAGATGCAATGTCAAAATATATTTAATCTTCAAAGAACTAGATATTGTTTAAACATGCTTGTCTAAAGTGCGGCCCACCGGCCGCATGCGGCCCAAACGCAAATTATGAGAATATTTAAATTTACACATTTTTATTGAAAAAATTAATGTTGAAATTTTTTCATATATAATCGATTTGCTGATATTTATTTTGAAATAAAAATTTAACTCTTTAACCCTTTGAATACCGAGGCTTGAATTCTTAGGAGTACTCAAAATGCCCGAAAATGTAGTTTTTCGTTTCCGAAGATTTCCTCCCCCCTAGTGTAAGAGTAGAAGCAATAAATTTTCCCAGGGTTCGTACAATGCAGTATTGCACTGCATTGTACGATAACAAAGATAAATCAACAAGTGTATATGACAGGTAAGCAGTTAAAATTTTGAAAATGGAAAGTGTGTTAAGCGTTGTATAAAAACCATTAACTTTATAAGAGCAAAAGGACTTAATCATAGACAATTTCAAGAGCTTCTCAAGGTAATGGGCACTGAATTTGCAGATGTTATTTATTATACAGAAGTAAGATGGCTCAGTAAGGGAAAATGCTCAAAAGATTTTACGATTTAAGAACTGAAATAAAAATATTTATGGAATCAAAAGGGAAACCTGTGACTGAATTTGAAGACGAAGATTGGGTTTCAGATTTAGCTTTTTTAGTAGACTTAACAGAGCATCTGAATGATTTATATTTCAGACTTCAAGGAAAAAATCAATTTATTAATAATATGTTCCAAACTATAACAGCGTTTGAAAGAAAGTTGAAATTTTGGCACAATAAAATAAAAGTGAAAGATTTGACGCATTTCAGTACTTTGGTTGCACATAAACCTGTGAGTTGCACAAAATATGCTGCATTAAAATTTGATTTAATTCAAGAGTTCGAAAGTAGATTTCAAGATTTTCGAAAAATGAAGAATATTTCAACATATTGTCTATTCCATTTTCTCTAGAAATATATTATTTACATTCAAATCTTCAAATGGAATGCATTGAACTGCAAAGTGACATTCAACTGAAAGAAAAATTTGGAAATGTTTCTTTACTGGAGTTTTATAAAGATTACCTACCCTGCGATAAATATCCTAATTTTCACAATCATGCTTTGTTAATATCTTCAGCTTTTGGTAGTACCTATATTTGTGAACAATTATTTTCAAGAATGAAGCATACAAAAATTAAAAATAGGACAAAGATTACCGACAAACATCTTGAAAATGCATTAAGAATTGCAACCTCGTCTATTGAACCCGATCTCGATTCGCTTGTTTGACAAAAGCAAATTCATCCATCTCATTAATTTGATTATTTTTTCCATCTTTATGAAATCCAAACTAAATGAAAGGAAACTTTTACAAATTTAAAATAAATATGTACCTATACATATCAAATTAAAAATAAAAAAATTTATAATAAAAAGAAGTTAATTTTAATAAAACTACATAGAGTTAATTTTTATTTCAATTTTTTGAAAAAATATTGTATGTGCGGCCCAGTAAAAAAATTTTTTGCCATGCGGCCCATGAACCGTCATAGTTTAGACACCCATGGTTTACAATATTAAAATAAGCCGAGTGAAATGGGTTGGACATGTCATCAAGAGTAACAATATGCTGAAGTAATATTTTTCATCTAGACTACATAACACAAGAAACGCAAGACTAAGCTTCAATGGCTAAATGCAATAAAAGAGGACTGTCAGGTCCTCAGAACAAATAACTGCAAGAGTTTAGCAACTAGTTAGGTTGTTGGAAGCATATGGTTCCAAATTCAAAATGAAAACTCAAGAGGGCTCTTCATTAATTCAAATGTCAATTCCATTGAAAACAATATTTTTATTATTTCAGAACTCTATTCATTAATCTTCTCAACTTAGATATAGTATTTCACAAATTTTGATCTATCTGTTATTATATTTGAACACTATAGTTTTTTCTTTTTATCAATAATTGAGAAGAATTGACTACATCTTTAACATTGGACATTCATAAAAATGGTAAGTTTGATAAGATACACAGTTCATTTTACTTTTCATATTTTCAGTCTTTCAGATTTCTGTGGTGATACCAATGAATAAAATTGTTTTATAAAATTTAAATATCATTTCTAACTAAGAAATCATTATTCAACATAAATTCAGTAAACAATTTATAACAAATTATATAAAAATTTTCAAATATTTTATTTCCTTTTATATAGTTTCAACATTTAATGAATGCATTTCTAAAGTGCTTAATATAAAGTTAAGAAACTATGATTTTTTAAAATTAACTTTCATTAGGAACAAAAATTTTAATTGGAAATTAAAACTTTGTAATATATACTATCAAGTTAGTTTAGTTAAAAGCAATTATAATTTACTATGCAATTACATTATTGTGCACCGGTAAGAAGCCGGGTTGGCATGAGCTTTACCTGGACTTTAATTTTGTACTTACATCTTGCGTTATAACATTTTGTGTCAACAACGATAATTGAATAAATAATGTTAAATGAAACATGTATTTAATTGATATACAAATCCGAAATCTATATGCCATCGGCACTCGCCGAGCAGACTGATCTAAATATATTAATAAATTTAATTTAAATTTAATATGTTTGGTTCTTGTTTACTTTCTCAAGCTTCACTAACTCACTAGAGCAAAACATAGCTTCCAAACTTTATAGAATTTGAGGAATTAAATGAAATTGAAATATAACAACAACAGAAATTGAAATATACGTCAACAAAAATAAAACATTCTTTATTACATAAAACATAAAAGTTAAGAAAAATCTAAATTATTCATTATTCCTAATACTGTCAAAAGTATACAACAGATAAAAATAGAGTTTTAATTTTAAAAAAAGCGAAATATTGCGGGAAAACTACTTAATGTGATATCTATTTTATTATATTAAAAATAAAGTAATTTTTTTATTATATTGTGTTCTAAAGTATTTTAAAGAGTTTTGTTAATGCTATGATGAATCTAAAATTAACACAAAATGTTTTAAGTCAAAAATAATGGAGAAATTAAGGTGGAAAATGCAATGCCATTTTCAGGCATTAATTTTTATTTAATATAAAATTTCTTATGTTTTGAAGTTGATAGTCAATCAAATAAAAAAGGAAAAGATTTATATTATGAATGCCATCCACAAAATGCTTTCAAAAATAAAGTATTGCAATGGTAAAGGTGCATGTTTCACATCAGTAATTACATTTTTGCATTTGCATCGTTTTCCTTTTTTAATTAATATGTATATACAGCTGGATATGGATTGAATTACATTTTTACAATAATATAAATATGGCTAAATATTCATAGTGTATAACATTTTTAAACAAAAGAATTAAAAATTTATATTTTTAAAATATGTTTATGCAATTTCAAAAACATTTTCTTGTAAAAATTAATACAAAAGAGCTTTACCTCACATCTTTAAAATATTATTATGGAAATTATAAAAATCAAAATAAATCATTACCAAATCTTTTGATTCATGTCCAAATAGAGATTCAACAAAGTAGTCAATAAAATCTTGATAGAAAGATCTTGCAAAATAGTAACATACATAAGTAGCTGCAACATATGGAAGCAACCTCCATTGCTGAAAATACATAAACTTTATTTAAAAAATGGAAATCTAAAAGAAAAATCAATGTAAACTTTGATATAAATTACTTGTATATATATATAACAACTCTAAAATAATGAAAATAATCTGTACATTCATTGTGAAGTCATAACAAAAAAAAATTTATATTTACCTGAACTTGATACTCTAGTACAGGAACTTCTTCATTTGGAGCTGGTCCAAATTGACGTCTTACAGCTGAATAACGAATAGCTACTGGCACACTCATTCTCAAAAAATTAACACATAGCATAATTATACCCACACGCCCCATACTAAGAGCCCCCATTGAGTCACCAAATCTTTCATTTTGGTTCTATATTGAGTAAAAAAATATTCTTATACAATTTATATAAGCTTAAAAAAGAACATTTTATAAAATTTAATATCATCAACTTATTTCAAGTTTGTTTAACACATTCAGGTATTTTGTTTTACCCATTTTTATTGTAAAATTTCTTAATTGAATATTTTTTAAATAAGAGATTACATTTAAATATACTTAATTAAATATTAACTACAAAAAATAAAAATATAAGTACATTAATCAAAATGAATTTACTACTTAATATCTATAATTATATAACTTGCATTCTAGTCACATTCACTAATTTATTAATCGAAAATTTCATTTTTTCAGCATTTACTATGGAATGAATCAAAACAAGCTAAATCTGTTATGCAACTAAATTTACAATAAATAATTTAGAAATTTATGTTTAAACAAGAACAAATGTTATGATAATGAATCTAGCATACTTCAAGCTAAATAACAAATAAACAGAAACATATTAAAATTTTAATAACTCAACATCAGAATCATTAAGACAAAAAGCAAAATTATGTATGTATAGTTACAAATATACAATATAATAACAATAGTTACAAACAAATAACTTAGTCATAATTTATAAAAGAACACATATATTCTTTTTTAATTTCTAAACAAAAAATGACTAAATATTAATATAAAATTAATGATTTCTAATTGATTCCATTTATTTCAACCAATCAATAGAAAAAGGTGTGATATTCTAAATCTTATTTCTTGCAGTTCTTATTCCCCACAGAGAGCAAATGCTATTGCAAACTTCTTTAACAGTAAAAACAATATCATTAAATTTTTTACATTTATCTTGCAATTAGAGAAAATTCGCTATACAAAATCATAACTTTTTTAATATTTCAATAATTAATAGAAATGTTTATAAATCTTCTCAAAAATATAAAAATTATGAGAAATTTAGGTAATACTCGGATATTATGACATGCACTTTTGCTAAATTATCAATATTTACTAGAAATTAAACTTTAAAAATTGACTGGAGTTAAGTTTTCTAAGGATGATGAAAAAATAAAAAAATATGTTGCTAATGTATTGAAATTTAAATAATAATTTATGTCAATTTGCTCTGTTAAGAATAGAAATTATGTCACACAAAATTATTACAAAAGATATAAAATTATAACAAATAGACTTACTTTAGAAGACACATAATTTCCCTGAGGATCAACATCTCCATTTTTATTAAGAAGGTTCTCTCTTGGTATTCGATAATGATTGAACATAATAAAACTGAAATAAATATAACTGATAAGTAACAGATAAATCATCTCGTTTTTCTCTTCCTCTAATTTTGGCATCAACATTAATTAACACAATAGATTACATTAAAATATAAAATATATCAACTATAATTGATCAAAAATTGGATAAAATGAAAAAAAAATTATTTGCTCAAAAAATAAATAAAATCCGTTTTCTTTAAAAAATTATGTATTAATGACATAAATATTTTAAAAAATGTTTGACTGATTAAACTTTAACTATATAATGTAAGCTTTTGTATTGAATATTGTATTTTAGATTATATAGATATTAAATGTTCTACAAATGTACTACTTATCAGTGATCAATTCCACTCATAAAATAATTTATTTCATACACATATATGAAGTCAATTCTTAGTCATGTACAAATACATGAATAACTTAATTAATACTTTCATGAAATTCTGCAACAAAAAATTAACAAATGAAATCTTAACACAAGTTTATCTTTATAATTTCTTTATGCTACATAAATGTGTAAATATTTTTCTTGCTTTCCATTAATAAATTAGTAAAATATTTCAGATTAACCATATCATTGAAACTCAGAAGAATATATATATTAGTTTTTTGTAACATAATCAAAAAACACAGGTGAATATCAATGTAAGCAATAAAATTCTTTAATTTTGTCATTCCCAGGTAAAAATATTTTATCTTAATAATATTATATACTAAGAATAATATAGAATTTACTCAATTTATAGTTAAAACAGTTCTAACAATATGTTATTGCAAAGAATAAATGTAAAATTTTATCCATCTAGTAAACTAGGTCCAAAATATGTTGACAATTTTATATATTTTGAATAATACGATTTTTCATTCTTACAGTTGTATACATGGAATACACTGGAATGAACTAAATTATGATATAATGTGTTTTAAACTAAGAAAGAATGTTGAAAGAAAATTTTAAAATGTTATACTATGAATAATTTGATAGCTTCTTTTACAAAATTTAGCAGTAAGAAATTAACATTTTAAAATTTTATCCAAGTGTATTTAATAAAAGTAATTAGCTTGTAAAACATAAAAACACACCCATTATCAAGTCCATTTAAACCAAGCTTTGGTCCCATATCTCCAACAGTAATTCCAGGGTATGGCAATAATGTCTTAGGATCTCGAACCGGAACAATAAAATTATGTAACCCATGACATTTACCATCAGGTGTATACAACTGAGCAAAAACAATAGCATGTGTAGCCAGCTGACCCAAGTTTCCAGACCAACATTTGCTTGCTTCAAAATCTGGAGTATGAAGAACAAATTCCTGCAATAAATTAAATATAATTTCAAGCCCTCATCAACAATATTTTATTATTAAAAATACCAGTATGTTTAATATACTACAGATTTGTTATTAAATATTAAACTATATAAAAGACTTTTTTGTGATAAGTAAAAAATCTTAAAAATATATTCATATGTAAAAAAATTTTTGCTCTTTCGAAACAAAGGCAAAATGTTTCTCACAATTGTCAATGCATGTTCTAAGTTGTCTTTAAATATAGATAGGGAAGGAAGGCTATGAGAATAACATTTTATTTAAATTTTAATGATCTAGATTTGGGTTAAACACACATACATAATTATCATGTTCTTAATATTTAACGTTTATTATTCACGTTTACATTTAACGTTTATTATTCAAATATAAATTATACTTAAAATTGTTAAATTAATTTTAGTAAAATAAAAAAGCATTTAAGTTTTTTTGTAATCAAAATGAAAATTTATGAATATGATAAATCTAGGAATATAAATGTTCTACAATTATACATATATCTGAGAAAATATCAAAATTTAATATAATTTAATATATTGTATGATATTTTAGATAGATATTTTAATAGTATTTATATGGTATAATATTTCAAACTATATTATGCTATAATATTCACACAGCAACTGCATAGTACAGCACATAGCCTAACTGTCAAAGATCATTATAAGATATTTGAATATCTCCAATGATTTGTTTTTCTGTTCAATAGAAGATCGATTGTACTTTATTCAACAATAGTTGGTCAAATTTGATATATTAAATAAGAATATAATTAAAAGAAACTTAAATTATATTAATTTTATACATAATTTTGAGTTGAGTTTGGAATAAAAAATTTTGAAGTACTGAAATATTTAAAACACTAAAGTATTTCAAATTTATTTAAAAAGTTTGATTAAATAAAGTGAAAAATAATATTTGAAGGTTTTGAATATACAACTTGTGTTTCAAAAATTACATGCAATATTGCTTCCTATTCATACCTTAAACTTGATTTTTGTATACATTTATTCTTTCTGTTTATGAAATGAGTATTTTAATAATAGTTATTTTCACTATTAATGTAATAAAATAGCTTGTTTGTTATTCATATGTAAAAAGGAAAATTTTTATTCATCAATTCTATATTGTTATAAAAACAAATTTAAAAAACTTAAATATCTTAAAAAATCAGTAGAAAATTTTTTTTAATTTCTTAATAAGAAAAAAAATACCTTTAATCAAACAAGGTGAGATTTTAAGAAAATATCAGATGAAAAATCAACTGCTTTCTTTATAAAAAGATTCGGTTTATTTTAGTTGTTTTGCTTCACTCAAAGATCGCTTTTTGCAGACAATGATTATTTCGATTGAGATTTACAGTTTAAAGTGAATACCAAACCACCATAAACTTCCAGGTGAGAATTGACCCATGAGTCATAGAACTGTTTCCAGAATGCAAATCACAGAGACAAGAATATAGATTACACACAAAGAACAACAATTAACAACAAAAGTTTATATCTATAGAATTCTGTATTTCCCTGTATGCATGTACATACCTATATTACATATGTATGGTTTGCATAATAATAAAACAAATAAGAAAAGATGAAAATGAAAATAAATTTTAAAAAAAACTAAACAAGCATCTTAAAAAGCATTCAAATTTTTCAAATAATTTTAATAAAGAAAATAAAAAGGAATGTTATATTTTCAAACAAATTACGAATTTGTGAAGGTATGTACCTGTGGTGTTTCAGGTGTGAATAATCAATTCTATTTAATTATGGTTTCTTTACCAAAAGGTTATAAATTAGAAGAAAAATATTATTTTGAAGTTGAAGATATTGATATTATTCATATCATTAATAAAAAAAGTTGTACATTTGACTGTATGCATATACAAACAAGTATAAATAAAAACAGATTGGTAAATAGACATAAAGCAGCATAGAATATTGGGTTATAATATCAATTTAGATTTTAAACCAATATTTGTATATTTTTTTTATCAAGTACTGCTCATTCTATAACAAGATATATCTCAGTGATACATATTGTCCTAAGCATTAAAATCAATCAACTTAAATTATTGGTCATGTGTTGACATTTTGGTATCATTTATTTTAACAAGACACTTAGACCGAAACTAGCAGTATGCACTACATTAATTAAATACATCACTGTTTTATACAAAATAAATTAACAGTGATACACAATAATATGGCAATCAGTAACTTAGTGAACCATTAGAAAACTGACATTGAAAACTATTTTAAAGATTTAAAGATATATATATATATATATACTAGTTTTTAAATTTTTAACTTAAATACAAATAATATTTTAGTAGCACTAATTTCCAAAAACTATATACAACACAAACATTTTTCATTACTTATGTTCTTTTTACAAACAAAACATCACTGAGGCAAATAACCTGAGTTTATTTTCAAAGATCTTTTTTATTTGGTATTTCCTCCAACATCAGAATTAGTAAATTAATTATAGTCACACTCAAAAGCTTTACAAAAATCACCACCACACACACACATACTTATCAATCAAAACCCACTACCACTGAAAGAATTCAGATATTTCTCCAATTACACCTTAAAATTATAATGGTCTATTCTTTGTTTATTGATCAACTTTAAATATGTTGCAAGCTGGTTAAAAATTGTTCTTTGAGAAACATAATTAATTTTGATAAAAATGAGGAATACATTAGCTACATTTTTCTGGCATACAGATTAAAAAATTTCATAGAATATCCTTTACTAGCATATTATAAGCTTTTTCCACAAATTTAAAAATAATGATAAAACAAAATGTTTTAACTTGCTATAGGAAGATTATTACTGAAATTCAACATTTCAGAAAAATAACACACTTTTTCTCACAAGTTAAAATTTAGAAATTATTGAAAACAGCACAATCTTCTTCTATTTATATTTTATTCAGCATTAATGCTATTTTAAATGTCTGTGGACAGAGTGTTTAATTATGACATGAAATTATATTAAGTATTCAACCAATTATTTGCACAATTTTCCTTTATTTTTAGAATATATTTTGATAAATTTAAAAATTAAATAATCAGATAAATTGTAAATTTGAAGATTGTTTATAAATTTAAGTTTCATGACATGTTATTTTTTAAATAAATCAAACAAGAACATTGTTTCAATATTTTCTCGCAGCTCTTTCTGATACTCATTCTGCATTTTATTCTATTCACTCTACATTTTAGGAAACATGCATATTTTTATCCAACAAAAAACTTACTAATTAATTTAACTCAAGAAACATATTTACTAAAACATTTTAATGCACAACATTATGTTTTTATTGGGAATAGGTTCAAAATAGTTTATTTCTTTTACTTCTGTTGAATACAAGGTTAATATTATATTTTTAAATGCTACTCAATACAATAAGACATTCAGTTTATTAATGAAATATACTCAGAACGTTGAAAAGTAGTAAATTGTTTTAAAATAGATATCTATATTACTATAGTGAAGTGACCAAAAAAAGTATATTTTTTACAAATAAAATAAATAAAATTAAATGGAATAATTCTAAGAAAAATAAAATATCATATTATTACTTCCAAATTTAATCTTTAAATCTACAATTTCTTTCCCACTTGTTTCAGCTGAACTTAAGAAAATCATTATAAAAGTGACCAGTAAAAAGGTTTATTTACAGGAGAAAAAATTGTTTTCTGTAAAATTGTTCCTCTTATCAAGTATTATATCAAAAAATATATTAACTAAAAGTAATTCACATTAGTTGTATGCAAGTTTTAAACAGTGATAAGATAATAAGATTTGCAATGGATATTGAAAAAAATTGATTGGTTGACTGCTAAACTCAACATGATATTTTTAGTGATTTAATATTTAGTTAAATTACAGATACAAAATTAAATAAAATCATCTGTGATTATAAATTTGCATAAATTTAAGAAGCAACATGTTTGAAATCACTAATGGACTTTTAAAAAATTAACCAAAATATTATAATTTTTAAAAATTAAAATAATAATGATACTAAGTTAAGTGGTTAAGCAAATAAGTATTTTTATAATAGGAACTCATTCAGTTCAATTTGTTTTGTTCTATCATTAATAATACATAAGCACAAAAATCACTCATAATGATAACACCTACACATTTATGGATTAAATGTAAACCAATAACAATTTCCAGAAATGAACTTGACAGGAGTCAAGTAACAAATATAAACCATAGACAAATTATGTTAAACTTGCATAATTTAAAAAGATTGGAATTAAATACAAAAATTGTTAAATTACATACACACAAATGAGAGAAACAGACTAAAATGGTCATTTAAAAAAGATAATAATTATAAACTTCTATATTAATCATCAACTTATGCTTCAAACTTGAATATTATAACCATTATTTTAAATATTAAAAAATTCAGTTATTCCTATAGTCGAAAGTTTATATTTGATAATACTTTTAATAACAGCAATTAATTTGCATAATACAAAAATGACTGTTTATCATTTTCTGATGACATTTAGAAAATCATCTGAATTATTTTATATTTTAATAATTTAGTAAGTCATAATAAAACAGCATCCACTATCAATTTTAAGGTTTTAAAATTTAAAATTAGTTTAACATGGCCTAATTAATAAATAAAAATATCAAAATAATTAAACAATCTGTAGAATAACCAAATTTATATTATTGCATTAAAATAATTTTGTAACTAACATTTTTTTGATTAATATGCCATGAAACAGAAATCACATTTGGTCTTAAAATATTTAACTATTTAAGATTAATATGACTGAGATACAATCACTCAATAATAAATAATTATTTTTTTATCAAAACATTAACATTTGAAACTTTAATCAATAAAAACTAAATATTAATAAATTTATAATATAAATAAAGTCATTGCCTTTACATATTTTAGATGAGAACTATATCATTTTATTGAGAATTTTTGCTAAATTATTAACATAATTTATTATATTTAAAAAATTATCACTTTTAATAAATCAAGGAAACAAAATTACATCTGTGATATATGAAGTAGTACACCATGATTACATTTACAATACTGACAAGTTATTTCAAAAGAAAAGAAAATAGAGAAAGAAAAGGACTACATTTAATTTCTCTATTTATTTGTATTTTAAAATTATTGGAAACTATGTTTACTGTAATCTCCAGTAATGCACAACTATATCACAAAAAATTATTATATTCATTTCAGCTAGTTAAAGTCAAAATAAAAAATCTTATACAGAAAATAAAAATTAAAAATCTAAACAAGGATAACTTCATATAATTGCTAGAGTAATGATAGTAAACAATAATTTATGCAAAACATAAATTACAATTAAAATTCAAAAAAGAAGTATTAGAGCATTTTTAAAATTGTAATAAATTTAGCTATCAATTTCTTCATTCAGTCAACAAACAGAAAGATCAAAATCCATTTTTTAATAAATATGATAGCATATCAACAAAAATTTTCCCTTGTAAAATATTGGCATAAGAAAATATATTTATGCTTGAGTGACAATTCTGATAAAAAGAAACAAAATCTCTGTATAATATTGGCAAAAATAATTAAAAGAATTTTCATCATATATGAATAAAAAAGAAATATCAATTTAAGGAAAAAATAATTAAAATTATGCTAAAAAAATATGCTTTGTAATAAATATTTTGAAAGCAAAATAGAAAAATGGGGTCAAAAATAAAAGAATTAAAATTACAGAAAATAACTAATACATAAACCAAATCAAAAATATTGTTACATTTTCAATTTGCATGTTTAGTAAAGTTAATAAAGAATAAAATATAAAAAATGCTATATGCTTTTTAAATTTTAGAGAATTTAAAACAATGTATTAAAATAATAATTTAAGAAATATATTTAAAAAAATGCCTGAATTACAAAATAAATTTTATCTGAAATGCATGAAAATTTCTCCTGATAAAATATTAAAAGAATGATGGTTTCACTTATAGTAAGGACATTAATAAACTTATATATGATAAAAGCATTGTTAAAATAAAATAACTCTGAGATATATTAACAATTATTGATGATAATTATCAATTAGCAATTATTGATGAATTATTCATTGATTATAAATAATGTTTTCAAAAAGTAAAAATATATTTTCTAAAAATAATAAAGCTTGATAATTTGAACAAAAATAATATATATAATAGAAACTTACTTGTGTTTTTGGATCAAATCTAGCTTCAGTTCTCATTCCTTTTGTATTTGTACCATGACTTATTTCAGTTAAGGCAAAACAACCTGTATACTTTTATAAGAATAAAGTATTACTCAATATAAAACGAACTTCATTTTATTCAGAATTATAGTTAAATTAACTATAAAGCAAGTATAAAAGCAAAATAATTTAAATAACAAACTAAAAATTGGAAAAATTCTTTGAGACAAAAATGACTAATTCTTTGGTAAAAATTAATTATAAATAATGACTTAATGACTTATTAATTATATATAATGACTTATAATTACTAATTTTTGGTGTAATAACTTATGGTTATGAATTTAATATACTTGTTTTCTATTTAAGAACTTTATTGACAGAAATAACATTTATCCTGACTTGAAAACAAATTTTGACTCCTATTAGTTTTACAATATTAATTTAAAAAACTAAATTAAGCCGGAATGAGAATTTTTTAGATGAAATATTGAAAGTATTATAAAACTTATTATTTAAAGAAAAAATATAACTTTCAAAATAAAATATTTTTAGATTCTTCATCATTCAAGCTATGTAAAAAATTAATCCTTTTTATTCTGGAAATTATTGTGTTTGAAATATGCAAAAAAATAATACGAACACTATAATACACAAAATGAAAGTACTTTATAAAAAAATAACTTTTTTAATATTAAAAGAATGTATGTAAAATAAAATAACTAGATGAATTTATAATATTTGAGGTAATATATTTCTGACACATGCTTAAAAAAAAACAAAGCTTATATATATATATATATATATATATATATATATATATATATATATATAATTTTAAGCAAAATGCCTATGTTTTGGTATAAAACAAAACATTAGTAAACATTTCATACAAAAAGTAAAAAAACAGAGTTGCTGATATACTACAAAACTTGACTTGAATCATGCAGAATGCAAAACAACAAACCAACTGCATAAATTTTCACATTCATATACACACATACAATTACAGCAGAAAAATATAAGGGTTGAAAAATATCTATTATCAGTGAAATATCAAATATATATACACTGGCACATTTTTGAAAAAATAAATTATTTCTTAAATTATCTGTTATTATGAGAAAGCTTAGATAAATTTCCAGTCTAAAGTAAAAGTATTTTAAAAACATTTTTTATCATAAAGTATAAAAGAAATGCTATGGTTGTATCACAATTCGACTCAAACATGTACAAAAATTATGCAGCTTATCTAATGAATGAAATAATTTATACTTACTTTAAAATCCTCAAAACAAACTAAATTTGTAACTTAATCTTTCTACAGAAATTTGAGAAATTAGTTCCAAAATTTTACTTTATATTAAAGATTTGAAAAATATATGTAAAAATATTTTGTAAAGAATAACAAAGGGCTTTGTTCATATGATTCTTATACAATTTGGTGATACTGAAAATCTTAATGAATTAAACTATAATTTAAATATAAAATAAATATTTTGTTTCTTTTTAGTTATTTATTTTAATTAAATAGCAATCTTAAACCTGAAACCAATTTGGCAAGTGCTATTGATTTTTATATATATTTATAGATTTTTATGTATATTTGCTATTGATTTTTTTTACATTTTTCATTCTAATTTGAGTTTTCCAGAGATATATAAATCCTAAGTACATCTTCCACAATTTCAAAAAGGATGTAAATTTAATATGCATTTTACAAAAGAAATTTAATTATCATAAAACATATTTTATTATTAATGTAAAACAAACTTAAAAATTTCAAGACTCATTAAGATTAAATATTTTAGAAAATCCTTTAAATCAGACATCATTTATATTGGATAATATAAAAATATTTTTTTAATGGAGAGAATTAAAATCTAAATCTGAATTTATTCTGATCTTATTGCAAAATTAAAAAATGCATGTGTGAAGTGATAATACTGTTAAAGCATTTAACAAGTATTATAAAAACAATTTTATAAAATCCTTTAAAATAAGAAATCAATTTTGAAAAATGTTTCCAAAAATTAAAATTTTTCACATTCTTACTGTCATAAGTGGAGATAATTGGAATATAATTTATATATAATATATATATATATATATATATATATATATATATATATATATATATATATATATATATATATATATAATGTAAGCATTTGAAAATTTGCTTAGAATAGTCATTAATAGACAGAAGGATATATTTACTTCCCACAAGGGAAGAAAATCACAACACTTCTGACAAATGTGACAAATGACAGACCTGACAGATATTTTTGCATGCAAAAAGCAAACTATTCCTTGCTTATTATCAACAGTAATTAAGACCACATTTGGGATCTTCCAATTTTAGTATCATGATCTAACCAATAAATCACAATAAGCAACATTTTACTTAATTGGTGATTTTACTTTCTACTCTGCAAATAAGCATATATGGTTGATATAAATGAAGAATTTCCAAAAACATTCCTAATAAGAATGAGAATCTTAATTTTCAAATTTTGTTAACAGTTCAACTAATTATATATCAGATTAAACAGAAATAAAAACAAATTAAATATTTAAGAGCCAGTATGTTCATGAAAAATAAATATTATTGAAATAAGACCTGATTAGCAATTTTACAATGATTGTTACATTCAAAGATCTTACCTCCATTTTATTTAATGGATCAAAATACTTCATATGTTGTGAAGTGCCACTGCTTCTCATAACAAATGTTGCATACTAAAAATTAAAAATGATTAACAAACATAAGTATTTTTATAAAAACTAAAAGAATTTGTTATTTTGAACATTAAATAAGTTCTAAAATTGTTCTTAAATAAATACACAATATCCATCACAAAGATAAAAGGTTTACAACTAAGAATCACAAAGAAATTTAATTTTCAAATCCAAAAAATTAACAGCAGCTAAATTAATCGAAATTAAAAAACCTTCATTACTTAACAGCTAACTAAATTATCAATATTTTTTTACGTAAGTTTTTTTAATTTAAAGTAAAAAAATAGCCCATCTATCATAAAAACTAAAATAATTTTATTTACAGATTTCTTAAAAAATAAAGTTTTAATACACATTAAAATGTATAAATTTTTTTTTTACAAGTTCGCAATTTTATTTTACATTAAACATTGTTGCAAAAACCTTTTTTTAAATTTTACCCCCAAAAATAAATTATTAAATTACTTAAGCTATAATATAAAATTGCTTATGGAAGAAACACTGTAACTTCAAATTTATTATCAGAACTTAATGAATAATGCTTGACTTGTTGACTTTAGCAGAAAACATCTTAAATTCAGAAAAAAATACATTTAAAAATTACAAGATAAAATTTATTTATATTTCCCTGTTGCTATCAAAATAATTCCTTAAATTTGACTGCTCAACATTTACACACATTCTTGTGCAATAGGATAGTTCATCATGGAAATTTGAATCATGAAATCATGGAAATTTAAGAATTTTGCACTATTATTTTTAAATAAACATTTTGGATTAAAGCAGATTTACTACTAAAATTTCCAAAATACAGAAATTCGTCCTCAGTGTAAAAAACTTTTCCAATGACAAAAAAGTAGCACAAATGATACACTTTAATTATAAAACATTGCATAATTCTGTAATTTACACTCTATTCCTGTACAAAATTTATTTGTAATTTTAATAAAAAAATTAAAACAATAGATCAATTAACAACTCAACTTTTCTATGAAAACACAAATTTTTATGTATTAATTTTTAAACAAAATTCATTTCACAAAATGTCAACAAAGTTAAATTAAACTAACAAAATGTCAGTTTAATTTGAATTTCTTCCAAACTACAAAACAAATTATCAATGAAAAGATATTAAAACAATTTCCAAATAAATATTCATAATCACATATTTTAAATGTTATAAGAATGAAATTATTTTTACAAATATGTAATCTAAATCTCTAAAAAATATTTTTTGAAGCTTACTTCAGCACTGAGGGACTTTTTTATGTACATAGATAGGTCATACATAGCTAAAGCATTAGCTAGTGCAGGAGAGAAATGGTACTTTTCTACTAACAACTCTGGAGGCAGTAAATCAAGTTCAGAAACACGTAGCATTCTTTTAAAAGTAATATGATGATCTTCTTGCCATTTATATTCATCTGTCATTGAACGGTGGAATATTGGATCAGCTTCTAATTTTTTCCAAATATATTGCTAAAATAAAAGAAAACAAATCATAAAAGGTTTAATAATTTTATAAAATATAAATCAATGAAACTTAATCTTCATTGAACAATCTGATCTTGTTTCATCTTAACTATTCAAAATGCAAAACTAATGATTTGATTATGCACAAAATTTTTATAAATATTTGTTTTCAACATGTAAAATTATGTTATTTATTATTCAATCAATAATATGCTATTGATGATTGATATAGAAATTGTAAATTTTAATTTCCTGTATTGATGATTTATTGAAAATATATAATTATATTAGTTAAGATATAAATTAAATGCAAAAAAATATGTATGTGTGTAATGTTTGGCTACTACATGTAAAAACAGTTATTATCTTACATGTTGCTATATAATATTATAATTTTATTTTCATTTCTTTTTTTTAAATAAAAATGATAATATAATTCAAAATGTGTAGTAAATATCTATATTATTCATTAAAACATAATAATAAATCACATTATTGAAAGGAGATTAAAAGTTTGCATAAAAACAAAAGCATATCAAGGTCACATTACACCATCCAACATAAAAATCATTCCAAAAATATATTGAATGAAAAGGATAAATTATGAAACAAACAATTAAATGAAAATATGCAAAATATATGAATATGCAAAACATGTCACACAGATTTTTATATATATACTCCTACAAATTTGTTGCATCTTTTCCTGAATACTGTATTTTATTTTATTCTTTTATCTTATTTGTTTTATTTTATTCTTATTTGTATTTTATGTTATTCTCTTATGAGTTTTTTTTTTCTTCAAAAAATTTTTCCAATCAACAGACAAAAAATTTTTCCAATCAACAGACAATCATGATTCAGGATAATCATAACTCAAAAGGCTAAATAGAATAGTATATTTTTTATAATTTTACATTGATTAAAGTAATGATCCTGATAAAAATCAAAACAACTTTTAAACTAGCCAAATGATTTATAATTATTAGTTCCAAAACTAGAGTAAATGGTCTAACTTTCCTCTATTTTAATAAATATATTTTTTATATTATTCCAATTTTAGTTCAATATAGTATTATCTGATGGTCATTTTCAATAAGGGAGTAAGCTTTAAAGTTAAGACATAAAAATGAAATTGAATTTTTTTTAAACATGATCCTATATTATTTCCAGTTTACAGTAACTGTTCTTTTTGTATGCAATATCTACATATATTTATAATATTAGTGCACCTTCTAGATTAATATATACTGCAACAAACATATAACTTTACAAATATGTACAATAAAAAACATTATTAAATTAAACATACAAAATTGCAAAAAATTAAAAGGAAATTAAATAGCTGAGATTTTTATAACAGCACATAATACTTATTAATATTTAATAGTTGAGATTGTTTTACACAAATCATTTAATTTCAAGATTTTAATTTATTGAATAACAAATGATTTTCATATAAATATTGTAAACTCTTCTCCAAATAAAAGTGAAAGTACTGAGTGCATGATAATGATGATAAAAATAATTGATTCCTTTAATTTTTTTATTATTAATTGTTAAATTTGATTTTGAAAGAAACAAATAATTTTGCTCAAAATGCTCAAAGAACCCCGTCAACTTAAAAGTCAGTCAGGTTTTCTAATTTCACTACTGAGAACATAAAATTGTTTTCTGCAATGATAACAGTGATGAGCAATATAAAACAAACTGGGCATTGTAAAAAAAAATTAAAAACCTAACTTGAAAATAAATGTATTTCACTGCAAATGAGCAGTTCATTATTGTTTTTTTTTTTAACTAAGTTATGCCTTGAGATGCATTTCCCAACATTTAAAAATTTTGGCACTTCACTTCAGACAAAAGTGTTATAAAATTGGAAAACTGGATAAATTGTAGAAAATCTGAAAGTAAATTTAAAACAAACTATATACTAGAGGAAAATATTTGATTAGATGAATTGCTTTTTGCCAAGAAAAGATGTTTTGGCTGTCATCAATGTTCCATTCAAAAAGACTACCTATTTACAGGATAAAATATATAAACTAGGCAAATCAGTTTCTGGTTATGTACGGAAAAGCTTAATTTACTGTTGTTAAAACAACAGAACTGTTAAGCAATGATGGGTTTAATGAAGAAAGAATAATGAAAACATTGATGAACAGCTTACTCGAGAAAAGGTTTAATTTATATTTGGATCATTTTTTTAAATATCTCATCTTTTGCAAAATGCATTCTATAAAATATATAATTCTTTTGCATTCTATAAAACTTATATTTACAGAACAGTATTGAAAACAAAGAAAAGAATACTCAAAGACTTTCCAAAAAGGAAATTAAAGAAAGTTGAGTTTGGATATGATGCAACTTGGCAACAGGAACATCATTGCATTCAAAGAAAAATAAAATTATGCCTTTATACTAACAAGCATATTTAAGTCAGAAATAGCTAAATCTGGCAGAATAGATAAAATTACTGAGACAACATTTTAAAGCCTAAATTTATAGTCGATAATAACATCAGTGGTTATTATACAACAGTTAGAGATGGAGTTGTGACACAACATTTATGTTTTAGAAAACAAGTAAATGGTACAAAATATTATTTTTGTGTTTATGGATGTAGCAATATTGAATTCCAACATTTTGGACACAAAAAGGAAGCTCTAAAATGCTACTATTCCAATTTAAAATGAAATTAATTGAACAAACTTTAGAGAGCTATGAAAATTATCAAGAAAAGCAGTTTACAGTCAGACCTGTACCAGCAGCTATTTGATTATCTGGTAGGCTTAAATGAACAAAAAAGTGAAAAGAGCCAAAGAAAGTGCATAGTTTATTCACAAATAGTGCTTAAACAAAGAAAAGTGCAACAACCATTTCATGCACTCAAATCATGGAATATAGAACTTTGAGTTTCTCCATGCTTCAAAATTATTCACACAATTGTCAATTTTATTATTTCCTTTTGTAAATAGCCTTTACTGTATTTATTTTTTTCTAATTTGAAAATTTATTAATATTTTTGTTAATTAAAATTATGGAAAATTTTGAATACTTTTAAAAATTATTTTACAAGGTAAATAACAGTATTTTATATTTTCATGTAATTAAAAAAAATTTTATATTCTAATTTTAATGTATAAGACAGCTGATATAATAATCTAAAATGGTACCAAGAACTAAGACATTAGGACTTTATTAAGATTTTTTTCTAAAGTTAGGCTTAACGGAACAAAATCTCTGTCTAGTAGTACAACTCCTTCTCTTTCATCCCCAGGGAGTATCTTTAACAAAAGTAAAACTGTGGCAAAAAAGTTAAGGACAAAAAGGTTAAAGACACCAACACAATAAAAAGTTCAATTCTCACAAAAAATTTTGATTTTTTTAAATTTTTCAATAAGTTAATTAATTTAAATTAAAACAAATGTAAAGCAAAGAATACAAAATACCTGATACTTTGCAACATCTTCCCCTTCCAATATAAATTTCATTTCTTTCCAGTCAAATGTAGCTCTTTTACGATATTCATCTAATGGACCAGGAGGAAAATCTTCAAACTTTACTTCTGTGTAATCCATTTTATACTAAGCAAAAAGAAAATAATTTTGTAAATATACAATAACATAGAAAAATCATCATTAATTTGATATTCTTAAGCACAAATAAAATTAATTATAAGATCATAATTTTTAAAAAAGCAACAATGCCTTTCTTATATGCATAAAATTTAGTTAAAAATAATTTATTTACAGTGCAATTTAATACATATATTCTCAATAAAAAATTTATGATGTGATTAAAAATTAGTTTTTTATTTAGTTGTTTGAATATCAATTATTTTTCTATAAAATTTTTTGTAGAGAGCACAACCTTTTTCTACCTTTGAGTTTATTCTGATTTAAATTTGCATCTTATTATTGGAAGAAAAAAAATTCTGCTTAACGTAAATTTAAGTTAGGCAATTTATAACTGTTTATGAAAAAGCAGTTGTAAAATAATGTGTCTTAATATTAGATTCTTCAAATATGTATAAATACAATTTTGATTCCTATAAAATGAAAAATTAAATGTTTTTTTAAACTAAATTTTCAATATAAAAATATCAGTAAAATAAATATTCTTTAGATTTGTTGCTTTTATACTTTGTTCCATTTGTAAATTTTCATTTTATGAGTATAAAAATGTTTTTATTATTCATTTCCTCCACTAGTAAATAGTAGAATAGATTTTCAGTTAATAAAATGCCTTCTATAATCTTTTCTCTAATAAAAAAATTTTTTCTCCATAAAATTTTTCTTCTTTGTATTTTGTTCTCTTTTCTGCTAATACTATGATAAAAATGCCACTAAAATAAAAGCAAACAAAAATTTTTTTCAATATTTTTAAAATTATGAAAATGGTTTATTGCAGATTTCATTCTGAGTATTTTCAATAGCTAGTCATCAAAACAAAAGTATTAAAGAAGTCACAAAGCTGAATACAATTTAAAGCACAAAAAATTACGAATGATGATTTCAAAAAATTAGCATGACTTTATAAAATCTTGAAACCAAATTAAATAGTACACATAAACCTCAGTTTATTGACGCATTGAATGGATGAAAGGTTGAGTCAAACTTGCCCAGCTTAAGCATTGAATTTCAGACCTGTGCCTTGACAGTGTAAAGCGTACCACTATACCACCAGACTATATGTATATATATATATATATATATATATATATATATATATATATATATATATATATATATATATATATATATATATGGATTCAATAACAAACTCAAAATATTCACTTGTTTTGTAAAGAAATAAATTTTCATGACAAAATAATTTCAAGACTTTAATATACTGTCATGACTATATATTTCATTTTGAATTAAATGCATACATAATAATTAGCAGTCTTAGTAACTACTATTAATATTTTATACATCCTTGAATATTTTTTGAGTTTTCAAAAATATTATGCTTCAAATTTCAAATCACAAATTTAAGGTTTGATAGTATTTCAACATCCTAATATATAAAAAAAAACATTTATTAAAAATTACCTTTTCAGGGGTTATTCTTGATACCAAAGAACATTACTTTGAGAAAAATTAACTGAAAAATTTTAATATGAGTAAAGAACTAACACACAAGTAAATTAATACAAAAATATAGTAGTCCAATATACAAAGATGATCAGGCCATATATTTACAGTTTAAAAGGCAAATATCATAGTTTAACAAACCATTGTAAGAAATATTATTATGCTTTGGCTTTTTAAATAAGCAATTTATCCTTTCCTAGATACAGAATAAAATTATTTCTTTTTATGTAAATTATAAAATCTATCATACATACATTTTTAACTTTTACCAAAGGAGCTCTCACTCTGAGAAAGATTATTTTAAATGTGTAGTATTGGAATAGAATTGAAAATACTCTTTAGTGGGATTTTTTCATAATCAAAATAGAGGCAGGAAATATTTCACATTTCTTACTTTCAATTGACAATAGAAAATAATAATTTACGTAAGTGTTAAAAGTTCTATAGTTTATAAAATTGAAAATTTAAGCTGCCGCAAATATATAGTTAGAAAAGTAAGGAAATCACCCTTTTACTTAAATAATATTCAAGATGAATACAATATAATTTAAATACTTAAATTTTTTAACTTACATGGCGTAGAAAACAGGCGATAATTGATCGTAAATGAAAAATAAGTTACAAATTATGATTTCAATAAATCAGGTCAAGGATTTTATCAATGATAACTTGATTGAAGTCAAGAACTCAAGTGACAAATTAGATCGTTACTAACAAACTAAAACTTAAAGGAAGTTGTCCTTCTACCTGTTATTGATGGTAAACTGCTTCTCTTGCTTTGTAATTTGAGTCTTTTACCATGAAACTGAGATGCAACACAACTTCCTTGTAATTATGTAAGTTGTTTTCTATTGTTTCACAATCTCCAGTAGAAATCAGAAATCAGTCTAAACAGAATGCTCATATAAAATTTTTATTTAAAACAGCATATATTTGACAAATAAATGAAAACTTATCTCAATCCGATTGATAACATATTAATGAAAAAACTTTACTCGATAGCAATATCAGTCAAGTATAAATCAACACCTAAAATAATCTAACCACACCATTACGCAATAATTGATGTTCCGAAATATTAAAACCCATTTGTTTACAAATAAGACGACAGATAAAATTCACGTGACTTATACGATTAAAATACTAATATCGCTTCTTTTATCGTTTGCCTCAAAATATTTTGAGATGAATTTAAAAAAATTTCTAAATTGGTTGGTTATTTTGTGACTTTGAGACTTTTAGCACGTTTTTTCTATTTTAGCAATCCTTAATAAATATTTTTTATTCGTTTTTCGTGATTTTTTCTGATTTCTCTAAGAACATCAGATTGCTTAGTTTAGCACCCTATTGATGTCTATAGATGTAGTGCAGAATTTAAAACAAAAATTCAATATTTAAGTAAATTTTAAAAATTGTATTTTTGTGCAAAATTTTCCTTTGAAAAATAAAATAAAAATAATTTTCTTTCTAAAAAGCGTTTTCTTTACTAATTTTTACTGATAATGAAATTTACAATAATGAGTTTTACCAATCACGTTAGATTAATATAATAATAGTAATGCTGAAAATTGCTTCCCATATTTTAAAAATTATTTTTACTGTTTTCTCATATTGCTGATTTGCAAGTATAATATTTGATAATTGTTTTAAAATTTATTTTTAGAGGATTTTCAGAGAACACAAGCAATCCGAGGTGATTTATATAATAGAAACTATGCTCTGTACTATGTTGAAGGAAGGTGTTCCAGTGAAAGAATAAAAAAAATGTCACACACAAAATGTATAAAATTATTAATGTATAAATAAAATAAACTGTATCTTTCAAAAATAAAACTTTATTTTATAAGTATGTATTAATTTAGATTTATATAAACCCAATTGCACTCATCACAGTTTATTATTAAATCTTATACTCTTCCTAGTCCTTTCTTGAGAAAAAGGGAAAGTTTAGTTTTATTTTAAACAATTAAAAAGAACCACAAATTTCAAAATATTACCTGTAAAATAATATGTATTAAAAAGTACTAATTTAATTAGAATTAAAAAATTCTATTATATTTAATATAGGATATGAATAAAAAAAATAAACTTTCTAATAGACAAAGATTTGAGCCATTTCATAGCAAATAAAAAAATATATAATTAAAAACTTAAGTTT
This sequence comes from Latrodectus hesperus, assembly GCA_037975125.1. Taxonomy (NCBI): domain Eukaryota; kingdom Metazoa; phylum Arthropoda; class Arachnida; order Araneae; family Theridiidae; genus Latrodectus; species Latrodectus hesperus. The sequence goes on along the minus strand of CM075852.1, from coordinate 19,006,005 downwards.
TCATCTTGTCTAGTGGATAAAAACTGAGCTACTAGAGACAGCATTCAGTAGATAAACCTCATCTAAAATACATCCATGAAAACTACCTAATATACAGCAGTGCGTATGAATGCATCCAAATTTCGTCCATGAATCGTCCAATGCCGACATGCCATGGATCTAAACTGGACCAAAATGAGACGTATACTGGATTAGAGTACATCCACCTGATGATGTCATATGAACGTCTATTGGACGAAACTGTGTTGTACGGGCTTATTTAAATATTACTAAAGGCCTATTTACACGTTCCGAGTTTCTCGTCCGAGCTTCCTTGGAACCCGTTGCCATCGCGAAATCGGAGTGTGTAAACACGTTCTCGGATGTCGAGCTCCGATCTCGGAAAGAAGTAAAACATGTTCTACTTTTTCATCCGAGATTCTCGTCCACAGCCAATCAGCTTTATGGAAGCGTGACGTCATCGGAGTAAGGAATTCAAAATAATGTAAATAACTTGAATGATCTGATGAAAACTTTTAAACAGGTTAATAAAAATGAATATAGTGAATCACATTATTCCAATGATTTGATAAAAAAAATATTTGGCTTTAAAATAGTTTTTATCAAAGCATTAACAAGAACTCTCTAGAAAAAAGTTATGATTTGAAAACCAATGAAAATCTTTTGTTTGCAAGTTATTGTCATTTCTATGATTTTTCTGTTTCTTTCCTAAACTAATAAATTATGTTTATTAGAATAATTAAATATTAAAAAGTCGACAAGTCTCTAATAAAAATTTCACTTATTCTAATCAAAAAACATTTTTATAAGCAGCAATTGTTCCATGCAGATATAATTGAAAAATCTAAATACATTAATAATAACTTATTGGCTTTATCAATTTTGTTAGCAGAATATTATTATTTAATTAAGTTTGATATAAAGGCATAACTTTTTTGTCCAATTTAGTTTAATGGAGAAAAATATTTCTTAATTCAGTAATACATACATTATTATGATTCAAATGGCTTTACTGAAATATTTTTTTATATCTTTGTAAAAATTGACTATTGTTTTTGTGACAAATTATTAATCCTTTTCATATAAGCAAATTAATTTTCTATTAGCTGAAAATAGTTTCTAAAATCTCTTATAAGACCAGTCTTATATCAAGTAGTTTCCTCACAAGTAATTTCTTTTAAGATGTAAAAAATCTAGATTTTGTATAATCAGCTAGATATTTTAACAGCAAAATCAAAATTCTTAATGTATTCTTCCTATAATTGCATGAGTTACTTTCTTACGTTATATCATTTTCTATAATATTGAAAACTTATCAATATAAATGTTTTAATAATAAGTGGGCAAATTATAATATATTGTGTATTTTTATTTAAGCTTTTATAGTATACATTTGAATATATTTTGTATAAAAATACAACTGTGAAGGAATCGAAACATTTTATAAATGTACTGAAAATGTTATAAATATTAATATTTTACTTTAATTAAAGCATGTTTTAGTTTCAAGATTTTTTAATGTTCTCTGATACTTATTAAAGTAGATACTCCATGTACAAGAAAGGAAAAATTAAATTATTTTAAAAGGCAGTGATAAGCAGCAAACGATAGCCGATTTGACAGCCAAGGAAAATGTTTAAATACAAGGAAAAAAATCAAATATTTTTAAGCATTCATTATATTTCTTAATAATATTTTATTGTATGAACATATAATAAACATAAAAATTGTTTTTCAATTTGTTTCGCTCATTGCAGCAAACTTTCATTAATTTATATATATCTTATAATTTTTCATACACTTTCTTTTTATATGATTGGTATTGTCAATGATTCTAACTTGTTACAAATAAGACTCGCTTTTATATGCATCTGGGAATATTTATATTATTTGTGTTACAGACATTTTAACAAATAAAACGGAAACTGCGAAGTTTCAATAAATGTTGTTTACCCAAGTGTCGCCAAGAATACTTTACAACCTTATGGGAAGAGACACGCAACCGAAGGAAGCTACTGTTTACTTCCTGTAATTAGCCCCGCGTTAGAAGAAAAATCAGAGCTTGTTTGAATTTTTTTCTATCCGTCAAACTAACCCCCACACACGGTACAATTTACCGGTGACAAACACATCCAAGCGAAGAAATGTATCGTGCGTGGGGAACATTAGCTTCGTCACGGTAAACAAACTTATTTTCAAAGTCATCTTCCTCACAAGCTTCTTACCTGTTCTCACAAATCATCTTTCTTTTGACATAACCGTCCTGATTTAATACTTGGAGTAACTGCATATGGTTAAACTTAAATCAAATGTTTTTCTAAAAGCTCCTAGTTTAATCCGAAATCAACAAACCATGCGGCTTGCGTGGTTTGTTGATTTCGGATTTAACTCGTTCGAACTTTGTTCAGTGTTTCTTCAGTAACGATTGGTCGAACGGAATTTTTGCCTTTACATAAACAACTGGTTATTTTAAATTTAGATAAGTGCATAATACTTTGTTGGGTTAATGGTTTGCATTTTTAAGCCCATCGGAATGCTCTCTTAACGGTTTTGAGTGGTTTACACTTTGAAAATTCTAGGGCACAAAATGCTTTCTGCTGTTCAAAAGACCATTTTTAATATGATGGTCCCTCCTCAACGATGGCAACCACACACACATTGCACATACGCAGCCTGAAACTGTAATTAACGAGTTGTCTTGACAACAAATATATTTCCAAATTCGGAAGTACTGATGCATCAAAACCAAATGATTCATTTTTAATAATGCTGTATAATTGAGCCTCAATATATTGATTTTCTAAAAAACAATAAAAAGTTCAAGATATTAAGGTGCTAAAAGAGCTGCAAAATTTAAGCAAAAAATATGGCAGCAAAGGGATTGAAGAGAAGAAGTTTGATTTATCGAATTTCAGGGATAAATTTATCTTGTAAATTGAGGAAATGAAAATATTTCTCATTGATGATAAATTTATCAGTAGTGAATGAAAACATCAGGTAATAGATTTTATCCTAACTCCGTTAACCATCATTTTCTTAATTGTTTTTATTCACATTAATAATTCTACCAAAGCTCCGATTGTAACCAAATGTGTAAGTTTAGGCAATGCTATGTGGTTAAATACCGTTATCATTTATATGATAACGGTATTTTACCAATATTTAACGGTGATTACAACAAATATTTTGAATTGAAATATGTTATTTCTTTAACATAGCGTTATGTATTTATTATTTTGCTTCCCAAATTCAAACTTGAAGAATAGATTCAGAAACTGATTTTGTTTTAAGTAATTAAAAATTGCTTTTAATTTAATCATAAAATTATCAAACAATTTTTACATACATACATACTTAATATATATATATATATATATATATATATATATATATATATATATATATATATATATATATATATATATATATATATATATATATATATATATATATATATATATATTTATTATATATATATTATCCCAAACATTTAAGCATTACTAACAGCATAGTTAAGTACCCATGCGGTAATCGTAATGTATACTAACTAATTAAAGTAATAAAATAAGTGGTACCACAGAAAAAGAAACTACTGGCTGTATAAGTAATTTGTATAAAAAAAACATCGACTTACGGAGGAAAGTTGAATTACAAGGTCCACCTATTTTGAGAACGTCGAAAAAATATTAGTTCATTCCTTTAGCTTGGCTTTTATAATCTGGACTCGTGTTATTAGAGTATACGTAATCTTCTCCAGTCTGAGAGCTCAAAGGTTTTGAATGCTTCAACTTTGTGATTTTACAGTCTCTAGGATCCACTCGAAAGTCCGACTTGAATAGCGAACACAGTTTTTTTTTTAGCGGTTTTTGATTCATGCTTTCAATTGGGCATTTTCCTGTTACTGCTTCTTTTATCTCAAACCGCCGTCTGTCTTCAATCTTTTCACCTCGCTCTCTCTGTATCCGGTTTTCCACAAGTCCTGCTCTATGGCAGTCTACTTCATGGAAGGGGAAATCGGGAATAATACGGGATGCAATCTTACAGGAGAATGATATATGATAAGAGACTTTTAGCCAGAAAAAATGGTTGTTTTTGTCGTGTGTCAACTAGACTGGCTATATTGGGTGCGCTGCTCCCTTTTCCAACTGAACCCTATTTTGGTGTGGAGTCCAACTTCCTCAGTACACACATACCATAGGGACCCGTTTATAGGGTAGGCAACCATTCACAACCCATTCATACAAGTAAAAGACAAAGACAGGAGAGACAGATATAGAGAAAGCACATCCATGCCCGAATCGGGATTCGAATCCAGGACCTCCCTATCCGCAGTCAGGTACGCTGACCACTAGACAAGTTTGGCAAAAAAAGATGTTAGTTACAAAATTATACAGTCAGTGAATACAACAGCAATAAGTAAATTTTAATTTCCAAAGAAAAAAAGCCTTTATTCTTTTAAATAAGGGTTATCCTGTACGTATACGGTTAATTGATAGTATATTTTCTCTTTTGATTGTTGTTGAAAACTCATGATGAGATTATTGAAGGCTGATATATATATATATATATATATATATATATATATATATATATATATATATATATATATATATATATATATATATATATATATATATATATATATATATATATATATATAATTGAATTTAATTTATTCTTAATATTAATATGGATATTAATTTGGAAATAACAAATATTAATATGAAAATATCATAATCACTGATAGCACACATTCATTAAAATATAAGTATAACTATCTTCTTCAAAATTGAGATAAATCAACAAAAATATTTAATTAAGAGCTCTTGATTTTACAGATATTTGGATGTAAGATATGATAGATAGGTGTCTATGTTTTCATAATGTTTATTGTTTCAATGACAACAAAAATTTTAGAATCTTTCCATTTTAAATGAACATCAGTTAATGCTGGTGAAAAACGTTTCATATATGAATGTGCTTATAAAGTGCAAAAATGATAAGAATTATTTTTCGAATCTTTTTCTATTAAATGACAATAGTCATAGAATAGAAAAATATTCGTGATATGAATTCATGTACATCATAGTTAAGTGTAAAGCATCAAACAACTGAAACTAACAGTTAACTATTTTTAAATTTATTTTGAGACTTTTAAAACATGTGATATATTATTATATAATTTTATTTCTTTGCCCCCGATGATGCTGAGTTTAGAAGTAAGTATGTTGTCATAATCAAAAGAATTTGGGTGAATATTAAATGTACACTGATAGAAAAATGAAAGATGGAATTGTACAGTAATCAATAAGGGATGGATTATCTTGTTGGTCAAAGTATGTCTAAATTTTAATATTTATAAGAGTTTAAATATAGTTAATTAATGTCAATGTGTATAACATGAAAGAACTTAATGTTAAGTTTCAAAAGAGATATACTTGCAACCTAATAAATGCATAAATTAAGATCACGTGGTGAACAAGCAAACGGTCGAATCTGTTGTAACTCATTTTAGCTTGACCGCATAAATTATCTTCTGGGAGGACTTTTCATAGATTAGATTGGGAGATATATTCAGATAGTTCATAGATAATGAGTTATGCTCACGTGTCAAAAGGAAGAAACCCGGAAAATTCCCTGGACTGAATAACGTGCTTGCAAAAGGCAAAAGCTCAACACACCCATCTCTAGTGTTTCAATAGTGGCTAGGCTTGTACATGGAACCTTATGCCTTGAAGAGCATTGTCTTACCACTAGGCCACGATGAACCCAAAAACTAACCGTTTATGATAATTTAAGCTGGGCCAAGTATTTATGAAATGTGAAAAAAGATTCCTAATTGGGTGGTGTTGCACATCATTAGATCCAACTCTAAGTTTCAAATTTTGAGATATTTTTACAATCTTTACTGAAAAATAATGATGTAAACCCAAAACAGTGTAGTATCTAATACAAAATTGTCCAATAATATTCTTCGTCACTAAAAACAGCGTCGATTTTAAGATATTTGTAATGGTTACTTTGATTTAATTTTGCATTTAGTCAACTTATGCAGTAAAATACACATCATAATAATTCATTTATATACGGTTAAAAATACTTTTTTAAAGTATTTCAAATTCATTGGTAGTAATAAATTAATGAGTTGAACTTTTATAAATATTCACACTACAAAATTTTACAACAACGAATTTGCTCAAATGATAACGTTCTAATAATCCTCATTCTGAAGATTCGTTTCATTATCACTCCGTTAAATTAATGAGAAAGAGCAGTAAGGGAAGACAAATGATCTGAAATCTTGACTGTGTTACAGATACGCCTATCATTGGGAACTCTTTAGTATCGTCTAACACTTCAATCCTAAGATCAATGTCACATATTTTGTAAGCATGTTTGTATAAGTTTTTTTTTTATTTATGCGTTAACAACTTTGATGAAGGAAAAAAAAATTCACAGAAGCCGTTCTAATAATATATTTGATGCTATGTACATTTTTACAATGACGAATTTATAAGCATTTTGCAAAATAATCATCAAAATAAAATTATTTATAAAAATTGAATAACTTGAATTTCAATAAAAAGAAAATTTTCTTGAATCAGAGCTTTGTGACAATAAATTATTTGACTAATTTAAATAAAGTTAACTGTGCATTTATAAAAACATTGCTGCAAAAACTTCTTGATTAATTCGAAGGACTGATTTTCTGGGTGTAAATTTTTAATTTATTACAGGCTATAATGTTCAGTTATTTTAAAAAAATTTCTTGTTCCTATGCCCATTCAGTATCAACGCATGCACATATTCATAACATAGGTAACTTTATAATCTGGAATGATTAACTTAATCATGAAAAAACAGTTAATAACAGTAACAGCAAAACCACTCCACAAAAATTAACATTACATGGCCCAAGTACCATCCAAACACACATTCTCTGTAATCAAAACTCCTAGGTCCTTTGATAATAATTTGGGTACCCATCTGATTTAGAAAAGCATGTACCTACCTATCATTTAAAGTTTCTATTTATTATTATGAAAGCACTTTTTTATTGTTTTATCACTAGTCATGGATAATTTTCTATCTATTACAATAGATTTCGAAAGAGTAATACATCCCTATGTTCTTGTGGTAAACAAGAAACACTTCAGTTTTCTTAATAGAATATCTTATGACAATGATATTCTGTAACACAATGCTGAGGTGTTTACTCATACAAGACACACCTTCGACATACCACTCAATCAACGAAAATTGAATGAATAACAAATGATCAATACGTCGAGTTGTTCAAAGTGCCGATATTTTTTATATCTATGAACTTGAATACATCCCTCCATATGCAGCAGATATTCATCCTTAAAACAGTGCAATCAGCCCACAATCCATGATTAGTGTTCAGATACTAAGCTTCAATTATTTTAACTGAAATTATATAGTTGGGAAGATGCACTTTCTTCAAGAGATGCAAATGAGATAAAGTAAAATTTTAAGATTTATTGAATCCCATAAATTTATAAGCAATTGCTTATGCCTTTTTATTGTAGTTTTCCCTTTTTTTAATTATGTTAGTTTTAAGATTAGGTAGAGGTATAGCGCCTTAGGGTTGTTGTCATTTTTTGGTTTAAACGAAAGAAAATGTAAAAAAAAGAAGTATCGATAGATATAATAGCTCTAGAGACAAGAGTTTTAGGAAAGATAATCTTGCCCGAACATTATGTTGTACACTGCTGACTATTCAAATTGCAACACTAAGAAAAACAAGAAATATCACAACAAAATTCATTTTTTAGATAACATGTTGACCAAGTATCCAATGATTAAATTTATAGACTTCTGTGAAGTGCAGTCCCTGCCAAAATGAGTAGCCAGAGTAGCCGCCATTATTCGAGATCACCGTTGCCACACTCCTCAGCATTGATTCACAGAGACTTTGGGTGTGTTCTTGGAGTACAGCAGACCAAGCAGCTTCCACACGCTGCCAGATTTGATCTAGTGTGGCAGCTGGGGATGTAATCTGGGTCAATCGTTGAGCAACCATGGACCACATGTTTTCTATCGGCGAAACATCGGAGAGCGAGCCGGCCAGAGGAGCAATACAATCTAACTATTGATGAAGAACCCTTGGACAATACGTGCCACGTGAGGTCGCGCATTATCCTGTGAAAATATGACTGTGGGCAAGCCCTGAAGGTAAGGAAGGACAACTGGCTTCAACAACTTGGAGATGTAGCGATGGCTGTTTGAAGTACCGGCAATGCGTACTAGAGGAGTGCGAGAGTGATATCCAGTACCACCCCATACGGTGCAGGACAAGTGTGGTGGTACATAACGCAGTTGTTCCTCATCCTCTCTCCACGGTGTCTCCAGATTCGAATGCGACCATCTTGGTATTTCAGACCGAAACGTAACTCGTCAGTAAAGACAATTTCATTCCATTCTGCTATTTGGTTAAAAAAGGTTGGTTTGTATTAATTTTATAAAAAGTTAGAATCACAAACCGACCCTTTTTAGATAGATTGCAGGTGTAAAATGTGCATAGTCAGCAACCGAAAATTAATTAGTTTCCAGAATATAAAAGATTGTGCTGTTAATAACGATGCATATAAGTGACAATCAATCACACAAGGTAATACTTTTATAATCAATTGAGGAGGGAAGGAATGTGCTTGTTTATCTAAGGTATGTTCCAATGATTATTTTCTTAATCAATGCACATTATTGTTTGTGTCTTATAAATACTCTTATAATTACGCTAACTTTTGTTAAGAATTTCACTTTGTCAAATAATCATAAGTTTTTCTTTAATAAAAGAACACAAAAAATAGATTTTTGAATTTATAAATATATTGTAAATGCTTTTTGTTGACTTTATAGGATTTTAAATTTTGGGACATTAACTTTGCTTCATATTTGAGAAACAAGTGTAGTTATTAGAAATAAAATTTATAGTTTATTTTTTTCTAATGAGTTTTAAATTTCTTGCTATATATTGAAGAAATGTTCCAACAGAGATTATTTTGTATTCATATTGGTGTTAGGAATCTTAAAATTATCCTTTTATTAAGTATTATTCCTAAATATTTTGTTTATGTAGTCTAAGAAATATTTTTATATGATTCACTGTAAATCATTATTTATATGATTAAATGTAATTAAAAAAATTCTATATAAGATTTAAAAAATATTAATTTTGATTTTTTTCCTTGCATTTAGTGCTTTCTGCTCCGGCTAGATGATAATAAACATCCTTTGAAAGGAAGTAGGAATGTAATTGGTTAATAAACGAATTACAATTGTATTGAATTGGATCATTGTATTGGAGAGGGAAATATATTTTGGATTTACCAATTAAATGAGAAATGTCCAAAACGAATCCATAGGAAATCTCAGTCTGAGTACTTTCATCAGAAGAATAACTAGTATTACTAACTCTGACTGGAAGTACTCTATATATTTCTGAAAGCACTTATATACGGTTATAGTCAATATGTTGAGGTATATGATGGACTTTTGGTGAATACGAGATCTTAGTGATAAAATGCGGAAACTAATGTTTCGAAAACTATAAGCAATATGAGAGGAAAAAATCAATTACAAACTTACAGAGAAGCAACGATTGAGTATTAAGCGATATTTTGAGCACAGACATGAAAAGAATGTATGCTATTGATAAATATTGCTATTATTAATCTAAAATTCTATTGATTAATAAAATTTTTAAAATTTTAAATCGTCATTGCCGATTTAACTTAACTATAAAGTGGATGTTTTGCCTTTTTTTCTTTTGTTCTATTATCAACATGTTAATGGCTTAAATCTATACAAAACGGTTTCTGAAACCGATGCTTTGATTTTTGTACAAGAAACTTTTTATTAACAAAATAAGCAACAATATTCTCAGACATTCGATAGTGAACTTCGCCTTGTTTGCTGCCTCTCGAGGAATGAGATTTAAAAGCAGGCAGCAAATCCATCGACAAGTGGGAATTATAAGGCCGTCTCAATATGATGTCGTAAATAATTTTGTGGGACGTTGATGAAACGCTATTTTAAGTATATTTTTGACCAGTGAGAATTGTAATAAAGTGGTGTAATCTCAACTGGAACAAAAAAAAAACCCACTTTATGGTTAAAAAGAAAGTATTTCAACATAAAAGAACCGTTTTTCATTATCATATATGCAATAGAATAACAACACACCAATGATTGAACGTTTGATATTTTAATGTCATACCTGATTCCGTAATTGTAATGTATGTGTAGTGCATTCGAAAACAGTGTGTTCTTATAGTACCACTTGCAAGATATTTGGGGATTCTTTGATTTTTTCCTTTAACAAATTCCATCATGCTCAACGTATTATATTTCTAAATCAGTTATCATTTGTAATTAAGCGTGATTTTTTGAATTTTAACTCTTAATTTTAACTCTAAATTTTAACTTAAATTAAATTAATTTTAATTTTAACTTTAAATTTTAACTAAGGCTTTTGGTTAACATACTAAATAACTTTTTATAAAATCTTCGTAACTCCTAACTGACAATTGACGATTACCTTCCTTGAAGTATTCCTAACTGACAATTGTTTTCCTTGAAGTATTCCTAATCGGCAATCGTTTCCCTTAAAGTATTCCTAATTGATAATCGTTTCCCTTGAAGTATTCCTAACTGACAATCGTTTTCTGACATTGAAGTATTCCTGATCGGCAATCTTTTCCCTTGAAGTATTCCTAATTGATAATCATCGTTTCCCTGGAAATATTCCTAACTGACAATCGTTTCCCTTCAAATATTCCAAATTGACAATCGTTTCCCTTTAAGTATTCCTAACTGACAATCGTTTTCCTTGAAGTATTCCGAATTGACAATTGCCTCCTTTGAAGTATTTGAACTGTGTCTCGGTTTCGGATACTTAATGTTGTCTCATTCAACATATTTGGCATTCTAATTAATTTCTTTTATTTTATAGAGATTCAATCATATGGGAGTCTCAACATAGATCAGAAATGTTCAGTTTGTTTACATATTCTATTTAAATAATTTCATTTTTTAAACTTTATCACTTTTTTCATAAAAAAACTTCTTAGTGACAGTTTCTAAACAAACCTTTTTTGGCATTTCTTGTTCTTATTAGGTGTTTAATCCAAATTCTGAATGCGATAATAATTCAAACTTCGATTTTAAATGAAATTTAAAAATAAACAGTGGGGTTTTCTGAATAATTTATTTCTTAAAGAATACTATTTATTCTAAATGAGTTTATTTTGCAATCAACAAATGTGTCATTAGCAAGAAATATAAAAGAAAAATTATATTTTGTTTTTATTCACATGTTTCAAGTGATATATAATTAATTGAATAAAGAGAAAAAGGCAGCATGAACATAATATTTATTTCCCCAACACAATATATAAAAATTTGTTTTTGGACTTAATCTTTTTATAATAAAAAAGCTCTAATCAATCGTTGAATAGTAAAACAAGTATATAAGCCACATGTCTTGATATGTTTTTCACCATAGCAATATGGCTACTGTTACTTTTTTTAAATGAATACAATTTAAATTAGGTAATCACAAAATAGCATTGTTTATTTTGCATCAAATATATAGCTGTGATTATAATTTCTTAAGCAAGTCTTATTAACTCATCTAATTTCTATATAATTCCATCTAGGAACATTATTTTTAATCCTCCGTTTACATTTTCTAATTTTACATGTGCTTTATTTCTATGCATATGTAATAGGACCATGTATTCCTCCGAAGGTGGAGTATACATTCAAGGCTTTTTTCACTAAGCGATTGGTGCTTAACAATTTAGCACTTTAGTAAATTAATTATTTGCAATCACAGCTAATCGTCTCTAAATAAAAGTTCATGATATGTTTGATTCACACACTTATGGCACAACACAACTAATATAATTCTACTAATACAGAAGATTCGCTCCCATTATAATAAAAAGGGAATCATATGTTTCTTAAAATGATTTTTATATTTCCTCTTTAAAAGATTTTGCCGACAAAAACATATTTTGTAAAAGATTATCAAGAGGTAAAGTTACAAAATTATTATTTTTATAAAATACCATCCATTCTGAATTGCTCAAGATTTTCAGTTTTAAATTAGAACTTGTAATACATCTTGATATTTTTAGTTGTAATAAAATTCAAAATAACGTCAAAATTTTCAGTTTTATGGTGTAGCTAATATTTATAAATTTCATAAAAGTTACCTGAAATAAAATATTTATAAATTAACATTTTATGAGATAAAAAGTTACCTAAAAAGAAAAATTGTTCTGTATATAATTCAAGAAAATGTTTAAAAAGAATAAAATGCTACGAATTCCTTTGCAAAAATTTCTCCTTATAAAATAACCAGGAAATGAAGAAAGTTTTGCTTTTTATATAATTTAATTTATTTCATTTTTTAAATATTTATAAAAGATAAAAAAAAACACATGAAAAGGGGGAGCGAAAATCTTCCGACAGGATTAATCATAAAGGATGCAATCCTAAGGAAAAGAATGTAGAACAAAATGGCAACTGATGACCTGCATTCCATTTAAACTCATATGGCCCAATATATGAGTTTAGATGCCAAAAAGCTCTACATTCTTCAATTTAGGCATGCTCCTTCTAAATTAATCTTTTCATTTTACCACACTAGGCAACTGCTGGACGAGTTTGGAACAGCTTTTCGATGAGAGACTCGTCAGCCAAAGCTGTGAGATCACCCAAATCTCGATCATTTGCTGCGATTTTTCTTAACACCCGTCTCATGATCTTACCAGACCTTGTTTTGGGCAATCCTGAAGTGATGTGAAGATATTCAGGAGTGGCGAAAGGTCCTATCCAGTATCGAACTGAAATGAATAAGCAAATAATATTAGTTATTACACGAACAATTTGAAAGAGTAGCAGAAGCTTTCTGTTAAAAAAATAAAAATTTTGAAATTTAAGCTTTAAAGATTTTTTTTCTCTCTTATACGTCTAATCTACTGTAACTAATTTAATAGTTGTAATCTAAGACCTAATGTAGCTGTACATACTTTTCATATTTTTTAATTTTACTGAAAATAAAATTTCCACGAATTGCAAAATTGTAGAAACAATAAGAAATATATACACGCTCATTTAAAAGAAAATATCATATTATTTTATCTCGTTTTGGTTTTAGCTTATTTCATATACATTGGAGCATAGTGTAAAATATAATTTTGAAAATACATTCAACAAAGATGTCGGTAAAAAATTGGTTAATTAAAAAAAATCAAGTACAGAATAGAACATAATACTACTGAATTAACCTAAATCAGACATTTAGAATTAAGTCTGAAAAGAAAATAAATATTTAGTAATGCCAAAGATGAAATAAATTTTTAGGCAAATAAAGGAAACCATAGAAATTATTTTTAACTGGTAATTATAAATAACAATCATATGAACAAGACTAATGCAAGCCACAATGAGAGGAATTCTTTGTTTTTATCATACTTTGCCATAAAATTTCCATCTTTCAGCCCTGCAAGAAGCAGAAGTGATGGTGCTGGAGTACCCAGTGGGTGCGCTATAGTTACTTCGAAAGTGGGTTTTCGTAATTTAGAAGCAAGGACCAAGCAGAAGACCCCAAACCTTGGGCTGTTACTCCCAGAGGTATCATTTCACATAAAAGACATTGCAACATGACCTATTTAAATACATTTCCCAGTCGCCATTAGCGAACATGATGGCTCTTCGATTGGATCAGGATTCGATTTATCACAACCTTCTGAAAAACGAGAACTAACGCACTAACGGACTCATGAGAGGAATGTATTTTTGTTAAAACTTCAATATATTAGTTTTCGCTAAATTACTTTCTAACCGTTACATTTAATCCCTTTTTCTTGATTTAATAATTGAGCATCAAATACAGTTGAATATAATTTTTTAATTGAAGAACTTGTTATGAATTACGAATAAGCTAATAAAGTTCTAACATAGGACAAGGTGCTCCAGGTCTCCGGATCAACAGAAGCTGTCAAATTTTCCCCTTTACCATGAATCACTCCAGTGGGTCCCCTCGCAAGTTGGTCTGCCTGGGTATGAAGTAGCCGACGACCTTGCAAAGGCTGCCGCCAGTAATCCTTTGAACCCGGAAGATCGCATGGCACTCAAACAATCAGAGATCTCTTCCATTACTAAATAACTTACTTCTAAAACCTGGGCTGACCCTCCTGCTCACCCTTGGTACCTTCAAAGACATCCTGGAGCCGCCACAACACTTAAGAGCTCCAGAGTGCATCAGACGACACTGTCTCGACTTTCTACTAACCACTTGAAGTGTATGATCTTTGAGGACAGTGAAAGAAAATACCTATCATGCCCCAAGTGCGACAATGCTCCGTTTTGCCCGCAATACATCTTGAAGTGCTTGGGGTTTTCTCGTGAAGAGGCTGTGAAAAGTCCACATCTGCTTTTGGACTTTTTGGCTATCTATGATCTCATAGATCTGGTCTAGTGGAACTAGACCAGATGGGAATTAGTCCCTCCACCAGTTAATTTGTGCTCATCAATAGTATTTGATAAAATTTGCTTTAAAATAATAAACAAAGGAAGAAAGAAAAAAACTTGGTTATATAACATTGTTTTGAAAATAAATTATCCGCTATATTATTGATACAAAAAAATTATGAAAAATGCTAACAATAACTTGCAGCTTTATTTTTTCTAATTTTATCAATACCAATAGTTGAGTATAACTTTATTCAGGCCAATTGTTTTTCAAATTACTATGTTTTATTTGTTTGAGTCTCTTTAATTTTTAAAAAATATTTTAATCTCTTCAACTTTTTTTTGAGAATTTAAAAATATAAATAAAACTTTCATGCATTTTAAAATGTCAAATCAAATATGTTTAATATAGTACAATTCCTAATAAAACGTAGATCATGATTTGATTTTTGTAATAATAACAACAATAATCTTTAAAATGCAATCTATTATATTTCAGATAAAACAGAAAAATTTGAAAAGCATAAATATTGTACTTCCCCAATAAAAATGTTTCACCATTGGATTTGTTTTTTTAAAACTGTTTTCTTCTTCGCTAATTGAATATAATGATAATTATTTTGAGTCATAAATATAAGTATTTCCTTGTATATCAGTTATCTGCTTATTATATACTGTTACAAGCTGACCCAGCCACGCGTTGCAGTGGCTGAATTTTTAAAATATATTGAATCAATTTTTTACTAATTCTTCGGTTCAATCAAATTAATATTTTCTAAAAAAATTTAGAATAGGTTCATTCATAGGAGATTAAAAATAAAACATTTCACCAAAATTTAATAGTAATAGGTAAAGTATCGAAATTTTGAAATTAAGCGCAAATCAACATATTCTTTCTGAATTTACATTTTATTCATCTTATATTAAATTATAGTTTGTAATCAGTGACTTACTTATAAAATATACTATATAAATTAAAGACATCTAAAAATAAATTGTTATAAATGAGGTAGATAACATTGACATCGAACTATTATTATTTTAATTTTAAATTATATTAAAACTAAAAATTTTTTCCGCGGCATTATACTGAAATAAAAAAAATTAAAAGAATGTATCATTTGAATAAATAAATTAGATCAAAATGTTCTACTGAATAAATTAATAATTATCAAATTATAAAATAAAAATAAAAAATAATAAAAGGCTATCAAGAAATACTTACATATTTTCGAGGTGGTATGAAAATTAGTAGAGAAAAACAGTAATAAATAAAATTTTATTTTACTATTTATAATATTAAAAATATTCAAACTGAATACTGCACAATAATAACACAATACAAAGTATAATTATGAAAATGATTCACGAAAAATTGTTATAGTATCATTATACATCATGAAAATATATGTAAATTCTATATTTAACCACGCGCTTGCGCGCGCACGATAATTTTCTCGAAGATGGTATAATCTAGAAAAATAAACACGGCGCCATCTGCCGAATACCTGTGCAACTTAGATGCTAAACCGCCATCTATTAGGAACTTACAGAACTAACCAAAAAAAATAAAAAATAAAAATTAGGGTTGTACTACCCCTAACATTTAGGGGGATGAAAAATAGATGTTGGCCGATTCTCATAGATACCGGATAAGCACAAAAAATTTCATCAAAATCGGTCAAGCCGTTTCGGAGGAGTATGGCAACGAAAACTGTGACACGAGAATTTTATATAGTAGATTATAATAGCCTAATTTTTGATATTATTAAATATATATTTTTTAACCTTATAAAATGTAATTTTCCTCAATTCAGATAATATAACGGGATATTAAATGGTAAAATTGAGTGGAAGTTTACATAATAAAGCAAAATAGTTAGCGAGTATTACAATGTTAATAGCTTTAGAAATAAACATCATTTAAAATATGAATATAGTACAACAATATAATAATAAGTTATTATAAATTAATATGATATCATATATTATAAATGAATACCGTATAGCGAAATGGGATTCAAATCTATTCGTTCAGAAAATATATTTTATTTTATATTTTGATGTTATTATAATTTAATGTAAAAAAATGTCTAATTTTAAGTAAACGTTCCACACATTTGAGTAAAATATGATTAAATAACTTTTCTAAATTTAAAAAAAATTATACAGTAAAAATAAATACAATAATTATGAATAAAATTATCACGATTTATATATCCTTATACATTAAACCTTACATCGATACATTACTAGAAATCTTATTTTTGTGATTTATTCCCAATAGTTAGTCATTGAGGTAGATTAATTTCTTGAAAATTATTTACTTGAGCCATAATATATATATATATATATATATATATTGTATTAATAATTATGTAGAAATTTTAAGTGTATTTAACAACAAAGAAATTGTATGATAATTTATATCATAACATTTTATTTATTAATTGAATTCGTTATAACTTATAATATACTTAAGATGATATTATGGAAAACCTCTCTACGAGCATATATGATGTGGTTAATTCATACAGACTAAAAATAATTAGATCAAATTTTAAAAATTGCTTAGATGTAGAACTATAAAAATATCATTATATATTTGTCGATATATTATACAATTTTATTATATATCATGTTAAAACCTTTTAATATGTATAAGTTATTATTTATTAAAAGTTAACTTTATTTGACATTTCAATTTTAATATAAATTGATTTGAAGTTTAAAAACTTACATCTCCAAAAGACAAAAAAGCTAAAATTCATTTAAAATAAATAGTTTATTTAAAATATTTAAAAATTTTTATAAAACACAAAAAGTAAACTAACATGCTCGTTACTAAGGAATTTATGAAATAGTTACCTTTTTCTTTGAGTTCTTTTCCCATTTTATCATTAAATTGCTTTCCCTAAAAGAGAAATGAAAATTAATTATATATTCATGCACCTATATAGATTTTGAGATATGTTGGAAAAGAATTTATATTAATATGTTTCTATAAAATCAATATACTTCTATAAAATATTTAAAAATATATATATTAAATTAAAATCAGTGTTCTTTTATAAAATATTTTTATTCCAAATATGAATGTTACAACATTTCTCCACGATGAAATTTATTAAATTTTTCTCATCTTTGAAAAAACATGGGTATTCGTGCTAGTTCTGGATATTTCTAGATTGATATACGACAACTAGTTAATTAAAAATAAATTAATATCAACTAACGTCTCAGTTGTTGGTGAAATTCAAAAAATAACATTCTGGATAATGTAATTGGTGATGGAATTTTGTCGGTCTAGTCTGTTGATGTCTGTCTTGTCTGTTGATGATGAAATTCAAAAGTAAGATTCTAGATAATGTAACTGATTCCAGATTATGTATAATATGTGTGATTAAATATTCATTTAAATTTTGAAAAAATAAACTGAAATTTAATGGAAGGTAAAAAAAAACATACTAATATAATCAAAAAAGCACATTTTTATATGTAAACTGTTATTTTTAGTTTAATTATCTATTTTATTTATTTCTATATATTTATTATTTTTAATTTCTAAAATGTGAAAATTAAGCCTTTTATTTATTTAAAATAGAAAAGTTAAGCCTGTTAGTTGTTTCTAAGCCTATAAAGCCAAAAAATTTCGGTCACATGAATATTTATTCAAAATATATAAATCAGGTCACATAAATAATTGAAGACATGAAAAATCCTGACAGAGGAAATTGATGATGTTGCATCTAATACATCATTAATGGTTATGACATACACAGTTTAATTTTGCAGTTCTGTAATTATTTTTCAAATTTAAATGTAGTTTTAAAGTTAATAAAGTAATGCAATTTGTAAAACAAACTAATAGTAAACTATGTTTTTTACAATGAAGGAAGGAATAAATAAACTGAGCAATCTTGACAACGTAGCTCTCAACTTTATATAAATATTTAAAAAAATACCATTTTTATTATAAGGGAATTGTTCAATATAGATTAACGCCTTTATCACCATAATATCTCAATGCAGCTTCTGAGCTTTCCATAATTCATAGCATAAATTTAAGTAAGAAATATTTATACACTTTTAAAGGAAATAAATTATAGAATTCATCAATTTTTCGTAACAGAAATTACTTCTAGACATAAACTCCCACAGTTACTTCTCAAAAAATGTTGGAGAAACTTGATCCGAATCAACAGGAAGCATTATATCCCATAAATATTTTCAATACTAGAACATTGTTGTTATATATTTTTAACATATTGTGATCTTATAAAATAGTTATTTTGCAAAATTACCTCACTTACCAACATAGCAAAATAACTATTTTACAAACTCACAATATGATTATATTACAACATATTAGCAAGTATGATAACGATGATGTAGTGTAATTGTAATACACAAACAAATTAAATATAATGTCATCAAAAAAAATTTTTTTTGAAAATTCCTGGATGTTCAGAAGTTAGTGTTGCAGATGTTGAAGAATAGATTATGAGTGAGATCCTATAGATTTCAAATTGTAAATGATGATCAACTTACTGAACGTGTCGAGGAAGATGACCTTAACATCCAAGTTGAAGCAGGCACAAGACCATCTGCTAGTGAATCATTTGTCGGCTTTGAACCTGCTTTGAAGTGGATGGAGCGTCAGCCCGAGAGTGATTACATGCAAATTCCCACTGTCCAGCGAATGCGTGACTTGGTTGCTCGAAAACGGATGAAAGCAGTGAAACAGCTTACTCTAATCGAGATGTTCAGCAAGCAATGACTTTCACTTACAGCACTGTACATACATATACTACTAATGTGCAGCACTTGTATTATTGACATGTAAAGATATTGCCTTTTCATTTAAGTGATTAAACATTCTTTTTCTTTAAAAATATGTAGTTTTTTTCCTTCCATTTTCAACGTTAATTTATTTTCACAATAATAAATTAACGCATATCCTTTTTTTCAAAAGAATCTAATTAATCGAATTTTCGATAATCCGAATGAAGTCCGGTCACATTTGATTCGGGTAATCGAAGCTCTATTGTACTAAATTTTAAATTCGATGGCCAGTGCATAATTTGCAACAGAAAATGCAATAAAAATGGTGAACAATTTATAAAATTCTTAATGGTAAATAATTTTGCATAAAAAGTGGTTTACAAATGATTATCTACAAAATTATATAATGGTTAATCATAAAGTTAAATTCGCATAATTTTGTTTACCATTCTGCAATTTCTTTTTCAATATTTTTTTGTCTTTGACCAATAAAATACTTTTTTGATAATTTACCATTCAGAAAGGATAATTATTTAATTCAAATAAAGTAGAATAAGATAAAACTAATAATTTTTCTTTTATTACTTTTAAACCTAAACAGTATTTATGAAGAAAAATTATTTTTAGACATTTTTGTAAACTATGAATTAATTAAAGCATAGCAATATTCAGATGTATTATAACTCATATGTTTAATTTTGTATTTTAAATTCTTAGAGTTTATTTATTAAAAAAATTGTAAGACATACCTCTTTTAGCGTTATGAAGCAGTAAAGGCATTCTCCTTTTACAGGATGAGGCACTGACACAACCGCAGTTTCTGATACATCCGGATGAGTGATGAGGGCAGATTCAACTGCTGCCGTTGACAGCAAGTGGCCAGAAACGTTTAGCATATCATCAACACGGCCTGTGATCCAAAAATAACTATCTTTATCGCGTTTAGCTCCTAAAAATGCAAACAGAATTTTAGAACTTGTTACTTGAACTTGTATTAAATATTAGAACTGTGCATTAGTTCGAAAAGTTACATAGTTTGAAATTTGTTTTTAATGATATCATTTGACAATAAAATGCTGATATTTTTCATTGAATAATATCCTCATAATTTTGAAAATCTGATGATTCTGTAAAGGTCATCACCTCTAAAACATTTAATATTGTAGGAAAGAAGATGGAAGAATGTTCTATTTAAAAATTTTAGAACAAATTAACCATTTTGAAGGTTTTAGCTAAACATTTTTTTAAACTTATTTTAATTTTTACTGAGCTTGATTTTAACTCGGATTTCTTTTGAATTTCTTCTCAAGTAGAAAAATTGGTACCTTGAATAAAATAGTGTAATTGGCTAAATACAATGAAACTGGCTAAAGCCGTCATTGGCATTCAGGGATGCATTTGAAAATCTTGTCGTATCTTGGACATGACACCAGCAAATAAAATTATCTGAAATTCTATGATACCTAGAAATATGTTTTTTTTTTTCATATTGTTATCCATATAGTCACTTTCCTAATATGATTCTATATAAATAAAATCCTTATTCTCCTTATTCTTTGAATTTGTAACAGGAGTTGAATAAAGAATACCTCCATTGAGAATAGATTGAAGCTTATATCAGAATAATAATTTCTGAATCATTAAAAAAATATATGTATTACTCCCAAATTTTGATAGCTGCTATTGTTTTAGATATGAACTACAATTATATTGTTGATTTGAAATCCTTTTAAAACATCTTACGCCACAATGTAACTAATTTAAGCTATGAAATATATTCCTCACTCATTTCAAAACAAATAAATAAATAATAAAAAGCTCTAAAAAGCTCTAGGTTCTTTCCTTCTTTTAAAATTATCATCGATGCGTAACCGCTGTGATTAAAGAAAAATCATTTATGGCATCTTATCCTCCTTTCTTTCGAACTCCTACAGTTAATTTTTCTATTTTTAAAAAATAAAAACATATGCTACCTTTTCTCGATTTTTGAAAAATACCACTTTTTTCATTGCAGCATAGCATGCAATCGATAGTAAATGCATTGGAACGCGGATGTAAATAGTTTCGACAAAACTAAAAAAATAATAATCTTCATAACCAAAAACACTTCATTTCACATCCACGCTTCATTTGATTTGCTTTCAGTTGATCTGCACGGAAGATCTCACTTTGTGGTGTAAAATAGCTTTTCTAAAATATAAAAAAAAAAAATTTGAAAGTAAGTGTCTTTTTTTAAATTGCAACTTTACCCTCGCGGTGCATCCTGAGTGATGCTAAATGATCTACAACTTTGGCATTATGTGCTGCTCTCAATATTGTCTCTCTAAGCATCTCTGTCGTATCAAAATACTGTCCTTTTTGCCAACTGTGCAACATACGAGAGCAAATGGACGTGAAACAGTTGAGTCATTGCCCTGCACTGAACTCGGGACACTTGGGGAAGAGATACTGGGGAGTTCTGCACAAGTTGAACGATTTATGGATTAACTGTGGTTTCAGTTTTGCTATCTGAGTTCATGTTTCCTTTGTTCTAATTTTAATGTTTGTTATTCAGACTACAGTTGTCTTTTAATCTACCATTAGAAATAAAGAAAAAATAAGCCAGAAATCTATTTTAGACTGAAAACCACGGCCGTCGAAATCTGGTGGGCTTCAACTGTATGCAATAATTCAAAAAAGAATTACAGAAACTCCTTACCATCGCCTGTGCAATAATATCCTGGAAATTTTTTGAAATACGTTGTTTCGTATCTTTCCTGAGATCCATAAATGCTGCGCATCATTCCAGGCCAAGGCCTTTGAAACACCTGTTATTAATGATTAGATTAATCATCAATGCTATAATATCTTTTTATTAAATATATTAAACAAGTATATTTAAAGACATGTATAATTGACTATTCAAAAAAATCTCATGTCATCATCAAAAAAATGTTCTTTCAAGCACTTATATAGTAATCACGTGACAATTTATAATAAAATAGTAAGTAAACAAATTTTTTTCTACATCAAGATTTTTAAGAAAACTTCTAATCATAGTTAGTGAAACTTGCCGTAAAGTATTCGGTATTAAATATGATTTATGCAAAAACCACATGGAAATAAAATAAAAGAGCTTCACAGGATGACATATATTGAACCTTTAGAGATAATATGTGTGTGTGTGTGTGTGTGTGTGTGTGTGTGTGTGTGTGTGTGTGTGTGTGTGTGTGTGTGTGTGTGTGTGTGTGTGTGTGTGTGTGTGTGTGCGTGCGTTTGAAACTCTTAAATTTTTGAAATAAAACAAACGAATTAATTTCATGCTGAAAATTTCTTAATACTTGTTTTCAAGAAAAGGAATTAACTGTATTTTGCTTCAAAATAACTTTTATGTGAAATAATTATGAAATTGGGAGAAGTTATTGTATATTGGATGCTATCTTAAATTTTGATTTATAATCTATTTACGAAATGTGTGCGTAATTCATTGTTTGTTTAGATTTAGTTATGAATGTGTTCAATTTAATAGTATAAAAATTGCATAATTACATTGCTTAAAACTATTTTAATATTATTCTTTCACACAATTTTCCTTAAAGCAATGAATCTCATATTCCATTGCCCATACACAATTTTAATATAATTAAATTTATAATGATCCAGTTCTAAGAATGACAGTAAATGTTCCTGTAAAGGACATTTACTGTATTTTGTATAATTTTTTTATTCAAAATAACAACTAACAGATCAAAAATATTTTTAGTTAACATAAGAATTGTAAAAATTTACAAAATTGTCATACAACTTTACCAACAAAAGATTAATTATATTGGATAAAAACAATCAAATATTATATAATATTTTGAAATTTATTATTGCAATAGTTTGCATTAAACTATCTAATGCAATAATTTTAAGTGACTTTAAATACTGTATTTCTGGTCTACATTTGAATGGAAAACTTAGCACGAAATAGCAGAACTTAGGAGTTGAGGAAAAACTCCAGACAATCTAAAATTCATTAACAGATTTAATGTGAATGACTGAATTTAATTTTTCAGATTATACTCTATTCATTTTACTATTATAACAACTGCATTCGTGTTTCACTTTAAATCATTTTCTTTTAAGAATGTGGAAAGAAGATTATTTTTTTCAATCTGTTAATTCAAAGTTAGAATAAAAAGTGAATGCTTTAATATTTATTTATTGAAATTGAAACATTATTACCAAATAGCCTTCTCCTTCTCCATGAATTTCTTTCCCTTCTTCAGAGAGTAGCTTAGGCAAGACACCAAAAAATGGAAAAGTCTAGAAATGAAAAGAAACCAAATGATTATAAATAATATATATATTTATATACACAGTGGGTGGTCGTTTAACGAACATAATCCGTTTGAAAACAATGTTCACTATCCGAATTGTTCGTTAACCCATCATTGATTTACGATTGATTTTTTTGTGAAATTGATTAATTCGTTCTGGAGATCCTAAAAATTAAATTAGTAATTGAATGTATAATTTCTTAATAAGTTTATTAAAAAAATAATGTATACACTACCCGATATTGAAAATGCAAAACCAAAAAGGAGTGGCTAGAAAATTATGCAAATTTCAGGGTATACCTGAATTTCAGGGTATACCTGATGCAAATTTCAGGGTATGCAAATTTCAGGTATATTACCGAGTTATACAAATGATGTGAAATAAGCAGCTCTCCAGCGCATGCAGGATAAGATATAAGGTGAAGAACCGGCAGAGTGGGCAATATTCTCGCAGTTATTGTTACTTCAAAAATAATCGTTGTAAGGTAGCTCTTGTCGTAAAGGATGCCTATAATTGCAGAGAATGGCAGACCCACCTCGACGAAGTCAATTCTAGCAGACAAACAAGTTTATGAGGGACATGGTGATCGGACTAAGAAGAAAAGATTGGTCATTACAGAAAATAGCAGCTGACGGACATATGGACACGTCTGCAGTGCAACCACTGTGATGAAGATGGTTGGAACAAGGAATTGTGGAACGTTTGCAGGGTGCCGATACAACCAGAGTGTCGTCAGCACACGTGGATCAACGCGTCGGACGGGAGGTGGTGGTGGCCACTCAAATGATGTCTATCGATATTCTGTAGCATGTGTAAGACACCTTGGATGTTCTCATATCGAGCAGAACAATTTTCGGTCGATTGGTTAATAGTGTTCTGCGCTCATGGCGCCTGTTAAGAATATTGCCATTGACACCATAGCATAGACGTCAAGTCTGAATTGGTGCCTGATTAAAGCGGTGAGGACGAAAGAGTGGCACAGGATCATCTTCTCAGGTGAGCCAGGCTTTTATTTCTTCAGTGATAGTCACCGCGTACGAGTGTGGTGTCGATTTGGAGACAGGTCAAATTCTGCAGCAATTGGGAAACACCCCATTGCGTGACAACATGGCATCATGGTTTGGAGTGCCACTGCGTACGAATCCATGTCACCTCTAGTTCGTATTCAAACGCTATGACAGCCCAACGTTAAGCTGATGATGTACTGCGGTCATTGACTCTTCCCAGCCTTCAGAGAAAGCCCAATGTCCTTTATCAGCAGGATAAAGCATGACCGCATATTTCTCGTATTAGCCAACATGCGCTGCAAGGTGTACATCTGTTTCCCTGGTCACCGTGCTTGCTAGATCTCTCCTCAATCGAACACCTTTGGTTTCAATGTCGGGCAGTGTACTTAGTTTTGTATATTAAGCTGTCTTTTTCATTTTTTGCTTATGGTGCATTAAAAAACATGCGAATGTCGATTGCTTTTCTCTCTTATTTAAGTCTTTCAGGAAGTGATTAATAGTAATGCTGTTATAAAGATCCTTGACCATCTGATATCACCTTTGTTTAGAAGCTATTCTAAGACCATTGTTCTGACATCCTCTCACTTCTTCAACAAATAAACGAGAAGAGATACTGAAAATGAAATCAATTTCGGTTTTGAGTGAAATCAAAACTGAAACTGATGTTCTACTTTGGCTCTAAATATTTTATTAGAAATAAAATGTTTCGCAGTATAGAACTTAGAAGTTTAATAGGCAAACAACAGGATTCAAGAGAGATGAAAATCGAATTTTGGTCCTTTAGCTTTGGCAACCCTGCGCATCATGCTCCGAGAGCCGAGAAATGTTCGTCAGAATTCGCTTAAGTTCGTTTTCGGAATATGTGTTTGTTGTCCGAACACAAAGATATTTCGTGAAAGTTTTCGTAATTCAATTTGTTCGCAATCCGAACTCTTCGTTAACCGATCACCTACTATATATATATATATATATATATATATATATATATATATATATATATATATATATATATATATATATATATATATATATATATATATATATCATATTAAAATACAATTTCTTTTTAATATTTTTATTTTGAGTATGTAAATACTTGAGCTATATGTTGAGGCATTAAAAATGATCGTTAGAATAAACAAGGGAACATTTTTAGTTATCCGTTTAAATATATTATATATTTTAGGATATTATATATACATATAGTTTAGTAATATCTATGCAAAACATTAATAACTAAACAATTAAATGAAATTTGTTGACTAGTCAGATAATACCCAAGAACAGTTGCCAAAATTTTGCAATAATATTTATCCTTGCTACATCAAAGTGGTAGCCTAGTGGTTAGGGTATCGGCCTTCCATCAGGAAGGGTGGGGTTCGAATCCCAATGCCGCCAAAGACCCACCGAGTACATGCGATATACGTGCTCGTTAAATCTGTGGAATCGAAAGTCCAGTGGTTGGTCGTTGAGCAGTTACCATGGGTGCAATGGTCTGGAGAAATTTACTCCCCCTTCAGACCAATACCTAAATTAAGGGAGTAGATCCTCTGGTACTGCCATCTATCGAAGGGTTTGAAGAGCAAAAGTCGTAGTTCACCTTCATGGTGCTCTGATTAAATGAAAGACCGGTCCCAATTGAGTTAAATTGGCATAGCTAGCTTGGCTTGTCCAAGTGTCATTAGTAACAACTACAGAAATATAAGATAATGGTATACGAGCGTTTGCAATTTACAGTCCTTTTTTGGTGAAATAATTTAATTTAAAAAATGAACTTTTTCTTTGAATTGGGAAATGGTTATACTAATGCCTCATTATAAAATAACGAATATCTGATTGTCTTACAATATTGCGGCTGTCATTAACTTCATTCTATCCGATTTATGTGTTAATAATGCAGTGGATGTAAATCAATACAGCTTTGATCTGATTTTAGTAGTTGATTCATCTCACAACCATTAGCATACCACGGTTCATTGAATAAAGATAATCTGCCAAATGATTAGATTAAAGTTGTATTATTGTAGCAAGAAATTATAAAATATACCTTTTATATAACGTAACATGAACTTTTCTTTTGTTCTTAACATATTTTAAACTTACATGTTTAAAACTGATTAGTTGATTTATTAGGATTCTTCCATCTTAGAAAAACATTGTATTTTAGATTAGCTTTTTTATAGAGAAATTAGGCCTTAATAAAGTATTTAAACATTTTACCTCAATTATTTCATTATATTTCTCTTATTTTGTGTATGTACTAGTATAAAATTAAATGTTGTTGTTGTTGCTAATCCCAGATGATCAAGCAATGCTAGACCATCTCCATAAAACCTATTATTTCCAACAAGTCCAGAAATAGTGTAGGATCTTTAAGAATGTCACTTTTTGCAAAATGCAAGCAGTTTGGAATATGGGTTGGGGTGGCCTGCACGGCTCCGCACCAGTGGCAATCCGGGTAGTTCTTCTGTCCCTGGTGAAAAACGAGAGCTTTGATATGTCCACTAATGAAGCGAGAAAGAACTGTTTGTTGCTTTCTGGTACCCTTGGTTCGAAGTGCCCCACCAGATAAAATTAAATAGTAAGTGCTAGTTTGTAATACAAACCATAGAAAGCACCATCACACAAAATCAAATTAGGAATTTCTAGAAAATCTAACCGTCTGAAATATTGTTTATAACAAAATGTTTTAATAAAAAATTTATTTCATCATGTTCATTTTATTTTAGAGATTTTACTAAGTTTGGGTCTTACAGAAGCCATAGCAATAGTTTATACTAGAAATATTTATATGAATAATAAGGGGCAAGTTAAAAATATATAGTCATTTCTCGGAGTCTTGTCGAGTTTCTACATATATTTCTGTTAAATTCTCTATTAATGTTATACATTTCCTATAGCTTTGCTGTAATTCATTTGAATATCTACATCATCAAAAAAAATAATATAGTATAATAAATTATGTTTTGTGAGAAAATTTGAAAAAATTCCATTTTTGAGTTATTTAATTATACATTAGCATATAAAGCAGACATATGATTACAAATATATACATATATATATATATATATATATATATATATATATATATATATATATATATATATATATATATATATATATATGTATATATTATTATTATTATTATTATTACTGTATTTAAAAAATTACTTACAGCTGAACCTGGTTTTAGAGGAGTGCACCCTGGTAATGGAGTGATGACGATTCCACCCTTAAAAAAATGTTAAGTGTTAAGTCAAATTAAATCTAACTATAGAAATCATTAGATTCACATTATAATTTGTTTTTATATTCATTAAACATTATTTTTGAAGTAAACTTTGATTAAGTAAAAGTAAATTTTGAGAATTAGGCATTGAAAATGATAAAATTCTGTGGGGTTCACAAAAATATTTTTCTTAAGTAATCTTTCTTGATCAAGTTTGTTAAATAAGAAGCTAAATCTCAAATATACGTTTATTATTATTAGCATAAATATACGTTTATTATTATTATTATATAGCAGACTTTTTGCAAAAATTTCAACATTTGTATAATTTTAAAAATTAATATTTCTGCTATATTAAATAATATTTTCGAGCAAGATTCACCGCTACTTTTAAAGAATTAAAAGATAACATGGAAGTGTTTCAACTTTTTTATTTTAATTAAATTACATTTTTTATTTGAGGCTATTCTAATAAAAACTTAATATTCATAATCAATATCAATTCTTTTTAATTTGAAATACTATTGAAATTTAATTGCGAGTTTTACAACACACACATTTTTGTATTATTTTCTTAGATTTTATGTTATGTATGAAGATTATTCTTATTTTGTAAAACAATGAAATTAAAAAATAAGCAGGAATAGTTAGGTACATTTTTCTATTAAAATTATTCTTTTAAATGATAACATTTTTTGGTAAATATGTAGGTGGTACATTTTTCTACTAGAATTATTCTTTTAAATGATAACATTTTTGGTAAATATGTAGGTGGTACATTTTTCTATTAGAATTATTCTTTTAAATGATAACATTTTTGGTAAATATGTCGGTGGTACATTTGACAAATAAATCGCCCGGAATGTTTATTGTAATTTTTATAAAATTTGATGGTGTAGGAAATGGTTTAAAATATTTTTAGCGTGAAATAACTTTACTTTCTATTCATTTACCAACTTTTCCTTTTTGAAATATAGCAAAAATGAAATTACTGTCTCAGTTTGCCAAAAGGTGTCAACAATGGGACATCTTCCATCTCCAACAACACGGTGATACCATAGCCACGCTTCAGGATTGATTGGTTCTCCCACACTTCCAAGTAGACGTAAAGATTTTCGGCTTGATCTAAAAATTATTCAAAAATTTAAGACACACAGAACATTTAATTAAGACAAAAATATAATTCCCATTCTATTGTTAAATCTCAAACATGAACTTTTTATTTATACTTTCGTTGATATTTTATAGAAATTAATATACATTGAGTAAATTATTTCAAATTAGGTGCATTTCTTTTTAATTTTAGGTATAAAAAAGAACTTACGCCAAAGTCAAATCCACAAGGCCTTTAATTTGAATAATTTTTTATTACTAGTGTGTCATTTTCAGTCTCATTTCTTCTTTTTAAATGAAACGGGTAAAAATAAGTTAAAATATCATGAAGAGTATAAACTGTTTATTTTAGAATTTTGATTTAAAAACCACATTAAAATCTAGTTAATAAATTAGGTAAAAAGTCACTAAATAGAGAAGATAATGTCCTTTTTCCACAGAATAATTTTTCAATGTACAAAACCGCTAAGTATTGTAGAATACCTAATTTATGTTGTTGTTGTTACTAATGACAGTTGGACAAGCCAAGCTCGCTATGCCTTGGCTATGCGAATTTAAGTCAATTGGGAGCGTCTTTCGTTTTAATCAGAGCGCCATGAAGGTGAAAGTACGACTTTGCTCTACACACATGCCATAGGTACCCGTTTATAGGGTAGGCAACCATTCACACCTCATTCATACAAGAAAAGGACAAAGACAGGATAGATAGAGAGAGAAAGTACATCCATGCCCGAACCGGGATTCGAACCCAGGACCTCCTTATCAGCGGTCAGACCTAATTTATACACGTGGCAAAGAAATCGCTGAATAAAACGAAAAGCGCACCATGACGAATTTTGAATTTGGTTCATTCCTATCGTTATGAACATATTTGAAACGAAATTTTGGTATTGCACTCCTCTACAAGGATTCAATCATTAACAAATCAAGCTCATAATCATGCTTTAATATTTTTAACTGAGTTAATGAGAATTTGCAGTAGAAATTTTAATTTGGTACGTAAGAATAAAAGGCTAAACAGAGTATATTTGAATACAGTAGAACTCCAGTTATCTTAATTAATTGGGACCGGACTCCATTCAGATAATCGAAAACTCAGTTAATTGACTTTTTTCGAAAGAGGGTCGGTCAATTAATTATTGTATGTTGAGATTTGAAGGAAAAAATATTATTTTTAATCAATTAAATCGAAAGGCAATATTTTTGTATGTCAGGGTACTTATAAGTGCTGCACATAAATACAATATGTATAGAGAATGATCTAAAGGAAAGTCATTACTTGCTGAACATCTCAGGTCAGAGTAAACTGTATCACTGTCTTCATCCGTTTTCGGACAGCTAAGTCATGCATCTTCTTGTCAATGAGAATTTACATTAGTCACACTTGGACTGACGTTCCCATTCTCTTCAAAGCCCGCAAATAAATCCCTAGCTGATGATCTGGTGTCTGCTCCAACTTGGGCATGAAGATTAATTATCAGTCTGATTAATTTTTCTGAAATTCTGAAAGCGATTCTAAGAGGCGGAGTTCGGATAATTGGGGTTCCACTGCATTAAGTTGAGAAATAAGTATTATGGTATTTTTAGATTAGCAGTTTCAAAAAAAGTGTAAAGTGCAAAACATGATGAAAAAATAAATTAATTAACATGATAAATCACATAAATAATATGTAATTTTATAAGAGAAAGCTTTCAATTATTTTTAATGAAATATATAAAATTGACCATATTCTGCTTCACATTACTTGCAGATAGCTTACGTGAAAGTATAGGTAATTTTTTTTAACTATATATATATATATATATATATATTTATATATATATATATATATATATATATATATATATATATATATATATATATATATATATATATATATATATATATATATATATATATATATATATATATATATATATATATATATATATATAACAATGATCACTGTTAATAAGAAAATTTATTGAAATCACATACTTTTTGACGTAATCATCGCTGAACCGCATCGAAATATAACCATATTCTGCTTCACATTACTTGCAGATAGCTTACGTGAAAGTATAGGTAATTTTTTTAACTATATATATATATATATATATATTATATATATATATATATATATATATATATATATATATATATATATATATATATATATATATATATATATTTATATATATATATATAAATGATCACTGCTAATAAGAAAATTTATTGAAATCACATACTTTTTGACGTAATCATCGCTGAACCGCATCGAAATTAGATTCCATATTCTGCCAAATTCGATCTGTTATATTTCGATCTGCTGAACCGCATCGAAATATAACAACCATATTCATATTCTGCTTCACATTACTTACAGATAGTTTACGTGAAAGTATAGGTAATTTTTTTAACTATATATATATATATACAGTAATCATTGTTATATATATATATAACAATGATTACTGTTAATAAGAAAATTTATTGAAATCACATACTTTTTGACGTAATCATTGCTGAACCGCATCGAAATATAACCATATTCTGCTTCACATTACTTGCAGATAGCTTACGTGAAAATATAGGTAATTTTTTAACTATATATATATATATACTATATATACTAAGTACATATATATATATATATATATATAGCAATGATCAATGTTAATAAAAAATTTATTGAAATCACATACTTTTTGACGTAATCATCGCTGAACCGCATCAACGCTCTTATGGCAGTCGGAGCCGTATAAAATGTGCTGACTTTGTACTTGTCAATGATATTCCAAAATCGACAGGCATCTGGGTAAAAGGGAACTCCTTCAAACTATAAATACAGAAAATAAACTGAAATTATTTTAATGCAATATATGTCTCATGCAAAATAATCTAGTAATAAAAACTAAAGAATATCATCAACAGTCCGCTGGCTACGCAAAAATCCAAAATCTCACTGCATCTTTATCACATTGAATTTTACCACAAAGATGAAATTTTTTACGAGTTTCATGATTACAATCAATTGAATCGATAATATTCAAAAACTGTTTCCAATATTTGTAAATAAAAAATATACATAAATATTCAAGTAAATTAGGAAAAATTTCGGATATATCATGGGAAATATTAAACAATATTTTCCCTTATTAATAATTTCTGCTCATTAATAATTTTTCTAAAACAATAAAACCTACTTCCCTTATTAATAATTTCTGTCAAAACATACATTAAATATTAACATTAGCGGTTTTGAATAGAAAGTAAAAAATATTTGGTACACGTAAGAGTTCGAAAATAGTAACAAATATAGCAAATATGTAAATATTACAGATGGTCTGATGATCAAATATCATTTAACCTATTTTTTTGTGTCTCCGAATTAAAAATTTACAATTCAATTTAATCAGAGTTCTAGTGTGATTCAAAATGTAGAATAGTGTATATAGAGTAATAATATATTTTATTTAGTTAAAAGATTAGATATAATTTAGTCAAATATTCATAATGAAAGTTTTTCTAAAAACAGCATTTATTATAATGATCCAAAAATTCAGTGACTGCTTTATGTCACATATGTCCAATCATAAGTTAACATTAAAATATTTGTGTCCAATAGTTTCAATATTAATTTATTTAATATCCTGGCTTGATTTATAAGTGGATTTGAAACAAAAAAAATACAAATAAATGCATTGAAATATTCCTTAGACAGCAATTAAAATCAAAACTATTTTTGAAGAATAGAAAATATATTCACAATCTTGAAATCCTTTTAAATACTTATGAATATGATTAAATATGACATAACTCGCATAAAACAGTACATTAGGCATTTTATTGACACAAACAAATCTGTTACTGCACTATGAAATATAAGATGAAATTGTACTAGTTTGCTTGCATCATACCATAATTATTTCAATAGTTCTATTTCATTTCACAGAGACAAGAATTATAATAAATTTGCCATTTCAAAAATTATCTGCACGAATCATGTACTAAATACTTTTATGATCAAAATAACAATCATTATGTCAATCAGCGGGGACGTGTCCTCGTTAATATGTGACTTTCAAAGTCTTTCTGTTGGTAAGGCGTGTATGTGGAGAGGAGGGTGCCAGCTCAGATGTGACCTCGTCACCTGACCATGGTTCGGAATTATGAGGCACTTGGTGATAAGCAAATATTCCAAACCCGTTATCCTAAAAGTACAGTCCGGAACTCAATGTATGTATGTCAATCAACAATTATAATTTCAATCTTTATTCATCCATTAAAGTTTTTATTTACATCAAGTATAAATGAATACTAACCATTACCGACGTTGCACCATTCAAGAGAGGTCCGTAGGCAACGTAGGTGTGACCCGTAATCCAACCAACATCCGCAGTACAAAAGTATATATCATTTTCTCGATGATCGAATACATATTTGAAAGTTGTGTAAGCGTATACCATGTAGCCAGCTGTCGTATGTAGAATACCTTTAGGTTTACCCGTAGAGCCACTGTAATTATATAAAAAAAAGCATTCACGAAAACTAAATAGTTAATAATGCAAAAGTCTTTATTCATTATATAAAGTACTGTACAATTAAAAAAGAAAGTAAATAATAGCACCAATTGTTAAAAAACATCTACAAATATAACTGTAATGTTAATATTGTTATGAAAACATATAGAATGTCATGTTAATAAGATTGATTTCTGTTAATTTTTGGTCGCTTAAATGCTTTCTGTAGGAAATAATATATTGGACGAAATAGGAATAAAATTGAAGCCCGGTGGCTTACTGGCAGCGTTTCACGCTCCCATGACACAGATCCGAGGTTTGATCCTCGGGCTGGGCAAGGTTGACTCAGCCTTTCATCCCTTCAGTGGGTCAATTAACTGAGTACCAAGCATGCTTGGGAACTAAACACTGAGGATCTTACGTTAGGCTGACCACCTAACTGGGACATATGCTTCGCACCCCAGGGCCCTCGGTCATGGAAACAGTTATGGGCACTGTAGGCCTTGGCCCACATGGGCTGTCGTGCCACGGAGTTTAGTTTAGTTTTAGGAAATAAATGAGGAAACAGAGATGAAGCTTTATGAATAATGAAAAATCTCTTGTCTTTGATACCTCTTGTCTTCGAAAATAGATTTCTTAAGATAATCCATGTCTAGATTACATCCTTAAGAAATGTTTGTAATCTATCTTTGGACTGAATACAGTACTAAACGTTTATAATAATATATTTTAACCTTACTGAAATATATTACCTTGTATATAAAATGAACAAGGGATCTTCAGCTTCCATCCACTCAGGATCGCATTTAGTTCCCATGTTTTTCATTTCATCATGCCAGAAAGAAACAATTTTTTCGATATTCCATTTTCCCTAAAGTGTAGGGAAAAAATTTTGAAAAACCAAAACAAAATTATTGATATCATAAAACACTGTTTATTGCAACTTAATTAAAAAAACAATAAATGCATAATAATCTTAATTTATCAAAAAAAGATTTAAATTAAGTTTTCATTACTGATACTAGAGTATGTAATAAAACACCAGCAGCAAGAATAAGTTTATTTCTTGTAATATAGTATAAAATAAAATTTTATTTCATTTTATAAAATTAATGGTTATGTGTGTACTTAACACAAACATACATGTTTACATAAATATAAATTTGGTAATAAACTGCAGATAATTACCAAAAGTAAGAGCAGTTTATTAATAATCGAAAAATAAAGTGGTAAATTACACAAATATATTACTGAATATGTATGAAAGAGGAATATGAAATTTAATAATTAATACTTAACAATTCAAGTAAACAAATTCATATATATATATATATATATATATATATATATATATATATATATATATATATATATATATATATATATATATATATATATATATAATTATCAATAATCTTTTATTGCTTTTCTTTTTAAAAGTGCATTCATGCAATCAAATATATTACCTGAACTGCACTTGGCTTGTCATTTAAAGAGCCCAAATGACTAACAGCAACAACAGCTTTCAATTGATGCCCTCTGAAAAAACAATTATCTGAATTATTAAAGTTGATTGAATAAAATTGTAATTAATATAAATTTTTTTAATACATACACACACACACACACACACACATATATATATATATATATATATATATATATATATATATATATACTGTTAAAATTGAGGATTTAAAGAAATTTTAAAGAGCTTTTGCATAATGTCATTTAATTAATTGTACATTGATAATTTAAATGTAGGATTCCTGTGATTATTTTATTGAATATTTGAAAAGAGAATTTTACAGACTACAATTTAAGTTTATTTTATGAATCTAAGTTTAAAATTTTTTATAAATGAAATATCATGGTGTTTGCCATTTATAGTAGTAATATATGGAAAATTTACAAAGTAAAAACATTTATGTTTATTCATCTATATGTTAACATCAATATTAATATTATTATAATTAATTAAATTAAGATTAATCTGATTTTCATCATAATTTAAGATAATAATATTTAGTAAATATAGAGCCAGTTTTAGTTTTCTGGAGTCAAAATCTTTAAGAACTTTTGATTCTGAAAAATGAAAAAAAAGTATCTAGAATATTTTATGTAAAATTAGGAAAATTTCAGGAAATTATTCCTTTTATTTCATATTCGAAATATAATTTTTAAGAAAAGTAAATTATATAATTGTCATATACGAAATAAATAGATGAAAAATATATTGAGCTATACTACTTACATTTACAAAAAATTCAGATTTAACAATAGGTATAAGTATAAATTATACATTTTATTAAATAAGTATTTTAACTTCTAAAGAAACTCACATTATATTGGATTCTACATAATATTTATTTTAATTTTATTAAAATACCATTATTTTAACAACTCAGATATAAATTAGTTTCAAGTGGAATGCTAGTTTGACCTCAATGGAATCTGCTGTGGTGAGTTTTGGTAATATTGAGAAAGAAATATTTCATTAAATAGCGATCACAAATATTTTGACAAAATAATTATTTCACATAAATCCGTTTATAATGTGGGCTACATTCATTCTTCATCTCAGGAGAAAGGATAGAAAGAAACATCCATGCCCAAACAGATATTCGATCCAGGGATCCCCAGCTCAGGAGCGGTAACCACTCAGCCATCGGTCGGTTTGTTAAATTGATCATGCATTTAATACAGAATTAAAATTATTTATTCCTCACTACGACTTTCACATTTAATTTCAATCTCAAACTGAGTTTTCTATATATTTGTGGGAGTCAATTTTCTCAAATGAATCAAGTACTTAATGACATTTTTTCTTCGAATAAATCTAATTATTTATTCTACATTTTAATTATAATATAAACCAAATACATTTTAATTTATAACTGAGGTATATTAATTCAGAAATAAATAATAAAATGATGCATACTTTTCATTGCATATCTTTACTGCTTTTTCAACAATTGATTTCAAATCCACCAACTTTTGACCTCTGTAACCACCATCTAAAACGATAATTATAATATAACACAATTCTAATTTAAATTTGGAAAATAAATATAATAGTTAATATATTCATTTAATACATAGATGTGTAACCATACTTATACATACATATATACACATGATAATGTAATGTAAAGTATGTAAAGGTTATGTAACTAACAAACTGAACTCAGAGGCATGACAGCTCTGATGGGGCCAAGGCCTTCAGCCCATAATTGTTTATTTATTTATTTTGTCATTGAGAGTTGGAAGAAAGATACAAAAAATTGAAATACAAATACACATTTAATTACACTTTTCCTGTTGTAAATTTTTATCCAAATCTTACAAATTAACAAAATTGCTTTATTTTCTATTAGTAAAGTTTTTTCTATTTATCAAAAAATAATTTTTTATTTATCATTGCAAAATTTACCAACACTTTCGTGAAATCTTTTCTCGCAAATGTCTTATTCAACTTTAGAAAACCATAAAAGAAAATATCTTAAAGCAATTTACCTTTTCATTATAGAATAATAATATTGGTTATATATCATTAGTTTTAATGAGATTTGCAATTTTCTTTCTAAATATTCACATATAATGTGTATAATTTTATGTTATGATATGCAGAAAAAATGTATTTAAAATTTTTTTCAGCTCACATGAAAAATAAATCTCTTTCGTATTATTCTTAAAATCCTTTTTATTAAAAATACGTTAGTTAAATTATAAACTTTTTTATTTTTCTACAAGCAAATAATTTATTTTCACTTTTTATTTTATTGTAAAACATTTCTTGCAGTTTTTTAAAACATGTTATATGGGTACGGATGAAAAGTCAAAGGAAATCAAGAAAAATTACTTGTATTGTGAAAATACTAATTTTGCTAGAGAATTAGTAGCTGATCTATTCTGTCAGATATTTTACTTTGCTAGGTATTTTATATTTTAAATTTTGATTTTTCAGATAAAAACCAAATTCTTTATCGAAGCTTCAATAGAATTCCCTGATTTTCTGTCATATAATTCTTATATGTAAATATAATTGACACACTCCGCATCTAAAATTTATAAATATACAAATTCATACATAACTTTACAAATGTTTATGAAAAGCTAGATTGTTGAGATGTATTTACTAATTCATTCAAATCACGAAAATTAATAGTAATCGAAATAATAATATTAGTTGCAACCTAAATTTTGTATATAAAAGTAAAGTAACCAATTTATTAATGTAAATCAAAGTTAGCTATTTTTCATTCATGAATTTGTGTATTTTTCTTGCATGTAAATATATGTACACATATAACATTAAACTGATAATTTTTACACGTTCATATGACTTATAAGTCACTAAATTCCTACAACAATTGCCATATCAAAATTCTCTGTTAAAAAATAAAATTAATTTATATAATCTTATAAATTTTTAATCATAATTAAACCAAGTTAAATAAACATTTATTAATTAGTATTTAAAAAAGATTAATGGATATTTTAAATGGTAGAATCAAACCGATGGGAATAAAGAGAACAGTTCTCATTTATGATTGATAATTACAAGGAAAATGCTTCACATGAGATTAATTAGAAGCTAATTGTTTCCGAATAAAACTTTCTGTTTCTGCTGTGAATAACCTCTGAGGCTGCTAATTACGAAAATGATGTTTAACCAGCGCTCATTTGAGAATTCTTCAATTATTTTCAAAAGGAAAGAAGTTTGACCTTGTTTGGTGTTTAATATCAACCACATCGCTGTTTATATAATCATTCGAAACACTGCACTATCTTGTAAATTATTGTTCCTTGCGAAACAATTTTTGAACTTAAAAACTCTAGATCAGGGATGGCGAACCTTTTTTGATGTCCGTGTCACAAAGTCATAAAAATTCTTTTTTAAATAGGTAACGTGCCACAATAAAATTTCATACGAAATGTTATCGTGGGGAAACTATACCTAAGTATAATTAAATAAACAAATAAAAGCAATTCTTCGTTAAACAATTTTTATTAATCAATGCTTTACAAAAATCAATATGCAAGAAACAAAATCCACGTTAAAAACAATTGTTTCTAATGTGATTTTTGTTGCTGTACACAAGATGATAAAGATTTAATAACTGGTTCATATTTAGTTAATTTCAACAGTATTTCATCCAGAGCTCTACTCATCCGTCATTCTATTCCTATATTTATTTTCTTATAAAATTTAATTCATGAAAATAGAGATTCACATGCCCACGTCGATGAAAATATTGATAAAATTGCCTTTGCTGATATTTTTAAACAATTAAACATGTCAGGAATTGCATATAGTCCATGTAGTCAGAATTTCATCTTCTGCAATTTTATTTATTTTATCCAATAATTGATTACTTTCAATAATTTCTAAATCAACAAATGTTTTGTTCCATATGGTATTTGACTGAAATTCAACTAATTCCATTTCTAATTCATTAAAATTTATATATAACCACTCAAAGACTTTTAAATTTCATTTTTCAAATGGTATTGTATCAGGATATAAAATAAATTTTAAGGTTTCTTCAAATTCTTTAAACTGCATAAATCTTGAAGAAAATTCCTGAATAAGGGATTGAATTACCATTGAAAATTCTTTCATTAATGACTATTTAGATTTTCGTGACATTCACTTTCAGAAAAAAATTTTTTGTATTCGGAAAATATTTATATGAATTTGAAAGAATATCCCGATTAAAAATCTGGACTTCGAACGCTTTGATAAAGTCAAACATTATAATGACTGTTTTATTAACATTTTGTATAGTTTTATATTTAATTCATTTAAGTGAGAGCATAAATCAGTAAAAAAATATAACTTTGCTATATGGTACACATTGCAGACAAGCATCCTTTAAAAATTCGCCTTCATTAAAAGGTTTCGCATACTGAGAAATAGTTTTTGAAACTTGATAACTAACAGCAGTGGTGTTTGATTGAGTTCCAATATATTTCATTAAAGAAATTATATTTGAGCATTTTTATTTTTAAGGCATGTGATATATACTCCTTTTGCTCTTCTACACTTCGATCGAGAAGAAATTTATGGTTGGTTTCATAATGCCGCTTTACTGAAGATGTTCTACAGACCACAGTTTCAGAACATAAAATACAAATTGCTTCACTGTCCTTTTCAATCATACCGTATCTATCGGTCCACCAAGCTTGAAATTCTCTAACATTACATGTTTAGAATAATTTCGATTTCTTCTTTGAACTAGCCACATAATAAGAAATTCGAAATTAAGATATATTTTTTAATAATGTTATTATGTAATAAATAATTTATTCGGCATATTCGTCTGCAAGAACATATATCGTCACATATTAAAACACTAAAAATATTACCAACACAAGAAAATAATAAATAATATAATTAATTCAAGGTAATTTTAATAATTATTTCTATATTTTACACTGATTTAATGATAAATTAATTTCTCATAATATTAAAATATCTTATTGTTCAAAAATAAGCAAAATAAATTATAAGTTTAATAACTTTTAATACCTTAAGGTTGTTACAGATTAAAACTTCAGTCGTGACGTAATATGTCCTTTCAAACGAATACAGAACTTAAAATATAAAATAATGTGTAAAAATATTTACCTAAAACTAACACTTTTATCTGTTTACAATAAATGGTTATATTTTTTAACAAGTCACTGAAGTTTCAAAGACGAAGGTTTACTAAAAATGACTAATGCAGTCTGTCGTCTGATTCGAGCACTGCGACAGCAACAACATGCAATAACATTACATTAGAAGGCTAAACAGGAAACGCAAAAAATTTTATCTAATGCGCATCTTTATATACTTCGAGCGAATTCATGCGATAATTTAATAAATAAAATGTATAATTTAACTGTTCTAGTTAACATACTAAGATAGGTATTCAGTACTATAAGTTTATATCAAAAATTATAAATTAAACGTAGATTAATAATTTTTAATTCATTTCTGTCAAAAAAGATAATTTATAAAAAAAATAATTTTATTTTTGTGCGTGCCATCAAAATTTTCAAACGTGCCACTTATGGCACGCATGCCATTGGTTCGCCATTCCCTGCCCTAGATTATTTTAAGAATATAGTTTGAAGCACTTATTTTGTCAGAACTAAAAGAATAGTAATCCCCAACACCCTTTTTTTAATTATGCATTTTCTCTCTATGGCTTACTAAATATATATTTATTGTTGTATGGATTATTATTTGTGTTATTTAATTTTAAAGTAAGCTTCAATTTAAAGATTCATTCTAAATTAAACTCAATAGCACAAACAATAAGGGGGCCAAGGCGTACCGTGGCCATATCTGTTTTCATGACCGAGGGCCTTGAGGGGCCAAGCATATGTCTCGCTTAAGTGCTCGGTACTCAGTTTTATCAGCCCAGGGAATAGATAAAGCTGAATTGACTATGCACAACCTGAGGATCAAATCTCTGACCTGTGCTTTTTAATCTCTGAGATCACTAAATGCATGAAATATATGCAAAAGAGTGGAAAATTTTTTATTTATGCTTGAGTAAACTTCATGGTAATGAATCGGAATCAAAACATCCGTTTTTTTTTTTTAATATATATTAAATTTTTATCCACAAATTTGATGCTTCTGATGTACCTGCTGAGCTAAAGCAAAGAAAAGGATTTTGCAGTTTGCAGTCACAAAATAATACCGTAGTACCAAATTTTTTGATTTAAAAAATTTAGTATGCAAATTTAATATATATATATATATATATATATATATATATATATATATATATATATATATATATATATATATATATATATATATATATATATATACATATATGTATGTATGTATGTTTGTATTTATATGTATGAATGAATATGAAACTTAATTAGTAGGAATTTTAATTTATATTTCATTTTCAGCCTTTAAAGTATTTCATCTCTATTTATTTATCTCAGAAAATAATCTTTCATTCATATAAAAATTAAACTTATGTGATAGATATATTTGAGGCATTGTGTAATATTTTGAAAATAATACTAATTTTATAATAAAATTAAACAAATTTAGCGCCTACATTTTTTACGATATATTTTTTTCCTTTCACATTTCAGTATTGTTATACTGAATAGAAATTTACTTATTAATAAAATAGAATTAGGAAAATTACTGATCACACAAAGTACATATATTTCCTGGCTATAATGTATATTTTTGTAAAAGAATCACAAATTATAACTTTTTTATCCATTCATCAAACTTACCAGCAGTCACAAGAAGGGAACACTGGGCATCTGTGATTCTTTCAGCAAGAGATTCTGAGGAATATCCACCAAACTGTAAGAATTATTTACTTCATTTAAATTTTACTTAACACAAAAAAATATGAAATGAACAATCCAAAGTATAAGTTAAATCGTAATTAGTTTTGCGAGATTTTTGTATTCACTGTGGAACTAAAATGCATTCTAATTTGCAAGAATTAAATTTAAAAATTATAAATTGAGGATTAGTTTTTCAGAAAAATAATTACAATTAGCCTAAAACTATTAAGGTTTATTTAAATATTCAGCATTCGATAGTTGCATCCTTTAGAGA
Source organism: Latrodectus hesperus (assembly GCA_037975125.1). Lineage (NCBI taxonomy): Eukaryota > Metazoa > Arthropoda > Arachnida > Araneae > Theridiidae > Latrodectus > Latrodectus hesperus. Next base: position 18,963,956 of record CM075852.1, on the reverse strand, counting down.
AAAAAATAAGTCTCAATAACAGTAATTAAATTTCTCGTTGTGAATTACAGCAACAATCCTATTTAAGATTGAAAACTCTCTTGTAATGCACCATTTGAAATGTCGAAAGGAAATCGGGTTACACTCGAAAGAATATTATTCAGAGCAGTATGGTTTAAACAAAAACTTATTTCTATTAAAACCTACTAATTTTTATTCTTATTATTTATCAGAAATACTATTAAAAATTAAAGATTTATATAATATTAAAAGCTTATTTAATTGCAAAAATGAAAGAGAATGTTAAATGAATAAGCTTTAAATTGCATAGTTTTAGATTTTTTTTAATTCACAATGACCTTTGCCGTGATTGCCATTTTATCAAACCTTTTGTTTCACAATATGCATACATTCATCATGAAAATGAAAGCAGGAAACAATGTAGATTTTCTTGAAGGAAATTCCTCATTATTTGCATTAAATGGCATTCAACAAAAAATTGTTGGATATCATTATCATTTTTTTGCGGTTAGGAAGAGCTCTTCACTCAAAAATTTTAATTTTTCAGAGAAATATGTCCTGCATTAAGAATATGGATGAAACAAATTATTATTCTTGAGAAATCTTAGAGAGCATTTTGAAATTTTTTATAATATGACAGTGTTAAATAATTAAATTTTTTAAGTAAATAAAATGTCAATGAAATTTCAGAAATATGATATGATTTACGGGTTTAGTTTTTTTAATATTTAATAAAGTTAATTTATAATCAACTTACAACAATGGAGTGAATAATTCCAAGTCGTGCACAAGCCAACATAGCAACGATCAGTTCCAAAATCATCGGCATGTAAATAGCTACACGGTCACCTTTTTTGAATCCTAAAAAAAATAACAATTTATGTAAGAAAAATGGAATAAATATGTGTTCTATTGGTTTTATTTTATGGATATTTGTTAAAAAATTTCTTTTATATAATATTTGCTATGAAAAATTTATTTTGTTAATTCAGTACTAATGCAATTTTTTATATTTGTTTATACTAAAAATCTTCATAAAGCTTTTTAAGCACTTTCATTTTACATAGCACTGAAAAATTAAGTATTTTCTATGAATGAATTTAAAATGAAATTATTTCTTGACATCGTATTGGTAAGATAGATATTACTATAATTTGAAAAATTCATGCTATAAAAATAATAATTGCCAATTATTGCAACCATGATGAGAATGATTAGTGGGCATAATAATTTTTTTCATGAAATAATTTCTGAATAATTAAAATCAATATGCTGTCAAAAAAATTGAGCAATTATTGATAATCTATGATAATTATAAACAGGCATTTCTAAAATTTTGAATTCGTAATATATTTAAATATCGTTTGGGAATTGTATTCAAAACACTTAATTTTCTATAAATTTAAAAAAATCAAAGCAAATTTTTCAGAAAAAACAGATTACCTATTTTTCAAATAATAATGCTTCTCAAACTAAGAATTATTATTTACAGCTAATTATTATTTACAGCTATTATTATTTACAGTTATCATCGAAGAAAATTATAAAAGAAGTGTATACAAGAATAGTTAAGTGAGTTTGATACGTAAAAGGATTTACAATTTTCACTACCGTATCCATACATTATATTAGGTGTCAGACTGTAATAAATTTGAATATTTTGCTTACCAATTTCTGTAATTCAAATAAGATCAGTTTTAAATTTTTACATACTTACAAAGATTGTATTGAGATGTACTTCAGTAAATATATCAGTTTAAACAAGCATTGAGTTTTAATATTAGCTAAATGTATTGAGTTAATGAATCGGCGTTCTGGTGGCTTATTTACTACTATAAGTTTAGCGTTAACTTAAACAAAAGGAGCATGGATAACAGAAATGATTACTTGATGTTCATAACATACTTAATTTTTTAATGATGCATCCTTAACACTTCGGAACAATTGCACTGGAAATTTTTACCCGTTTTAAAATCAATAAATTTTATTATGACAGTTGCATAACTTATATATATATAAATTTATGCCATTCTTCTGAAATTTTTTTTATTATTTGCTTTACATCAAAGCTTACATTTTTTGAAATTATTTATATGTTGCTTTATTAATTTGTTGGCAATAATTAAAAATACTGTAAACAAGCATTTTTATGCGACATTCCGTAAGTATGATATTATAAGATGATGGGAATCAAATCATCTAAATTAAACTTTTCATTGAAAACAAAAATTTAAGTTACAACATATATACTAAACTTAGAAAAGAATGTCTGAGAAAACTTCAATACATATTATTTTAAAATTTATAATATAGATATTAAAAATTCAATTAACCATATAACTTGTTTTATCGTTAAAATTTATTTTAAAAATATTAAAATACAGAAATAATCTTTTTTCTGTACTTTTTATATATTAATTATTTATATATTATATATTAATTTCTAAATTTTCTAAAGTTTATTGAAAAAATTTTGATCACTTTCGTCTTTAACGTAATTTATTCTTTGGAAATTAGCTATAACCTTGTATTAGTTTGTAGATTATAATTTTTGAATGAGAACTAAATGGTAAGAATATTTTACTAACAATTAGAAAGATAGTCCTCCTTTTATTTATTTATTTTATAAATTCCAAACATTAGCTCTCAAGTCATTAGTTCACGGGTTCTCCAATACTTGTTAACAATGTTCTCATATTGTGCAAATACAGTACAATAATTTAAATGTTCAAAAATCACTCGTTGGTTAGATTCACAACAAAACACTGTCTGATGAATCCAATAATCTAATTCACTAGAGATGGTCCCATAAGCAGTCCTGTTCAGTGAGTTCTTTAAATAGAGCTAACCCAGCATTTCTTGGAAGACTGGAAACACAGTTCTCTCCTCTCCCAGAATTTTCAATCTCTTATTCTTTGCGCGTTGAATCATACGTTGCTTAAGAGATTTTCTAAGGGTCAAATTAATAAACAATTTAGTTGTGTGAAAAGAAAGAGGACGATTGATATATTGTTCTATCAAAGCTCCTTTCGAAGTCAACACATCAGGTTTCTCACTGCCCATTATTCCACAATGGGCAGGAATCCATTGGAATTGAATTCTATGTGCCAGTGTTTTAAGCAAGGATATACATTCTAAAATTCTTTGAGATATAGTTTGATAATTCAAACGGGGTTTAAGCACTCTTTTAGAATTTGATAATATGACAGTTGTTACAAAAGAGTGGATGCGATTAGACAGTCGTTGAATAGCCACGGCAATAGCTTCTTTTTCACCACCGAAGGAGGTAATAAAAAGTCTAGTTGGCAAGTAAAAACTAAAAAGTTCACTATGAATACCTGCTCTAGCACCATGCGTTCCCCCTTAAAAATAGAAATTAAGATAATCAGTTGCGAAAATTGATAAGAGATTGATTCCGCATTTCCCCATATATAAAATAATAATTACAAAAATAGTCGAATGGCGGATTAAAACAATTCTAGTAAAATAAAATACATTAATAAAAAGTAATTGTTCAAATAAGAGATAGGCAATAATATTTAGAGAATTATATAACGAGAATGAGAATGATAAATTACATAATTATTCGTGTTGCATAAAGATTTTAAGCAAGAATCATTTCTTGAGTACAGAAGCTTATTTTTTAACCATAAGTTACTTTATTCACCAAAAACATCCTTTAACTATTATATAAAACTATGTTTGTTTTGAGATTTACTGTAAACATAGTATGCAACATAAAGAAAATCAATATAAATCTTTATTAGCTGATTTCTTATTTAGAGTGCTCTCGTTCTATAAGCTTTCTATTAATTAAAAAACAAAGATATTTATAGCCAAAATAATATACAACAAATGAATGTACACTACTGGCCATTAAAATTGCTACACCAGGAAAGCGGCACATCACACACGTGAAATTTGCACGACAAGTAGAACTTGCTGTGATATGCAAATGATTGGATTTTCAGCGCATTCATACAAAGCAGGCGACAGTAGCGACATCTACAATGTGTATAAAACCAGAGATTTGACAGCAGTTTTCTCATACTCAATTTCCGTTTCAACGTTGTTTTCGGGAAGGAAAGTTGTTGTAATGCTTCGTATAAGAAGAAGAAATGCCTATCAGCACGTGTCTGACTTTGATCGAGGAAGGATTATAGCCTACCGGGATTGCGGTTTATCGTACCGCAATATTGCTGCTCGCGTCGGTCGAGACTCGATGACTGTTAACAGAATATGGAATCAATGGGTTCAGGACAATCATACGGAACGTCATGCAGGATCTCAGCGAGACCCCATCACTAACAGCAGAGAAGACAGACATCTTATCCGCATGGTCACAAGAGATCGTACAGCCACGTCACGAATCCTGAGTCGAGAAATGGAGTCATTTGCAAGGCAACAAGTTTCTGCTCGAACAGTTCGACGACGTTTGCAGCAGCATGGATTGTCTGCACGGCGACCATGGCTTCGGCTACCATTGACGCTGCGTCACAGACAGGAGCGCCTTCAATGGTGTGATCAGCGATAAGCCTGGACGCGGGAATGGAATCACGTCATCTTTACAGAGGAATCTCGATTCTGTATACAGGACTATGATGGCCGTATCCGTGTTTGGAGGCATCGTGGAGAACGCGCATTGCCAGCTTGCATTGGACATCGCCATACTGGCCTATCTGCTGGAGTGATGGTATGGGGTGCCATTGGATACACGTCTCCATCACCTCTTGTTCGCATTACCGGCACTTTGAACAGCAACCGTTACATTTCCGATGTGTTAAGGCCCGTGGCTCTGCCCTATCTTCGAGGCCTCCCTAATGCTTTGTTTCAACAGGATAATGCACGACCGCATGTTGCCCGTACTGTTCTGAACTTCTTTGATACAGAACAGGTTCGACTGTTACCCTGGCCAGCACGTTCTCCTGATCTGTCACCAATTGAGAACGTGTGGTCAATGGTTGCCGAACGATTGGCACACCATCACTCACCATCCACTACTGTCGATGAACTGTGGCATAGTGTTGAAGCTCCATGGACTGAGATCCCCGTACATGCCATACAATCTCTGTTTGACTCCATGCCTAGGCGGATAAATGCTGTTATTGCAGCCAGAGGTGGCTGCTCTGGGTACTGATTTCTCAAGATTTATACATCCTAATTTCCTGTAAATCTAATCACTTGTTATTTCCACTATAATGTATGTGTCCAATAAATATCGTTCTGTTATTTGCATTCCTTCTTGGTGTAGCAATTTTAATGGCCAGTAGTGTAGTTATATACACTCTGTTCAAATTTACTAAAAGAATAAATAAAGTTTTGAGTCTAAGGCAAAAGTAATTTCAATACTATATTCATTTACTCTTAAGTTGATAAAAGTGCTAATTAGTTGACTGTAAGAAATCATTTAGATACAATCACCTGACTATACTATATCGAAGTCAGCTGAACAATAATATTATTATAAATTGTGAATATTTATGCAATTTATCTTCAGTGTTTTTTTAGGAAAAAGCTATAGGGATAAATTTCCTTATTTTTAAAAAATTTATGTGCCTCTACTCAAATTTATATGAAGACTTCCTACTATGCTATGAACTTTTTCACATAAATTTTTCAAGCATAACATATCATGTCTTTCATTCCTGACACCATTTTTTTCCTTAACATTTGCTATAGTCGTAGTCGTACATTTGCTATAGTACACTTAATGTTTCTGCAACTCATGAATTTATTTAAAAAAAAGGAATTTCGAAACGAGTTTCAAAAAGTTTTAGTATTATAAATTATTTGATGAAATTTATCCTTTTTTAACTGTTCTTCGTAACTTTAATGTATTCTGATTTTAGGTTATTTTAGTTTCATTAACCAATTTTAAAATATATTTGAAATATTCAAAAAAAAAAACAATACATAAATCATTATTTATTCATCAAACATAATTTTATTTTCAGGTATGAATTAAAAACATTATGAGAATATTAAAGATTTAGCAAATATTATGATATTGAAAAAAGCATGAAAAACTGTAGGAGTACATTCGACTTTGAATAAAAAATCTAGAGAAGAAATAAAACCACATTTCCTCTTAGAAAATAAAAATTAATTTGTTTAAAGAATATTTTAAAAACTTTTGAGGCAATGCAAGGCCTATTTAGATTTATAAATAATTTTATTAAATATAAATTAATTCTTCTAAATTTCAAACAAATATTCTGAAAATGGTCAAAGAGAATAATAGAAAAGAATATTAGGAATTTTTTTTAAATAATAATGATAAATTAATAAAGAAATTAAGATTCTAAATTTAACTTAGAAATTTAATAAATTAAATGGACAGTTAGTAAAATTTTCAACTTTTTAAATAAAAAATGTTGTTGGATAACAATAAAAAATTTACTTTTATATTTTGAACTAAAATATGTAGTTTTTTTATAATGATGAAACTCAAAGGACTCAAAATATCATTAGTTTGAGTTTGAAGTTGATTGCATTAGTTAGCTTATATATATATATATATATATATATATATATATATATATATATATATATATATATATATAAATATAAATATATATATATATATATATATATATATATATATATATATATATATATATATATATATATATATATATATATATATATATATATATATATATAACATATATATATATATATCTATTTTATGTTCATTTTTTTTTCATTTTAAAATTAATAAGATGTGTTTATATAAAATTAACTTTTCTTTCTTTTTTATTTTCAACTGTCTTATGTAAATAGCAATTAATTAAATACATATTTAATAATTTCTACTGTTTAGACAAATCTTTAACAACGGTTGAAAATATTACATTTTCTTATATGTGTCTAGTTACAGGCAAATTTGAGAATCTGTTGAATATTTCATAACCAAAATATCTGAGAATTTTACTCGGTATGATTTGTGTGTGAATGGAATTTAAATACTTCATTTCTCTCTTAAAATTGCCTTTTGAGAGTTAAAGGCGAAAAAATTATTAATAGTTTATACTTTGAGTAGCACCAATTTTTTAAAAAAAATATATATTGCCATCGTAATTTACTTTTGATGTAATAAACATTTTAGAAAAATGAAAAAAAAATTAATTTCAGAATGCAGCTTTAATGGGCATTTCAAACCCTTTATTTCTGAGTTTAAGGCTCTTCACAAAGCTTTTATTATTAGTTTCTCACTTCCTAGATAGTGGGCAAATGCTTTTCCTTTCATTCAACTTCATTCACTCGTTTTCATCATCATTCCTTAGAGTTCTACAACTTATTAAATTCCTTCACCATAGAGGGCGCTCTTCGAATTCCGAGGAATGTTGGTGACAGCAATCTAGCAGGAAATCTAACAGGAAGATCGTTTGACATTTTTTCACCTATTCGTATCCATTTACTTCGAAGTTATTTGATATAGAGGATTCAATAAGGAATAAATATTAACCTTGAAAGATATGGTAATAAAGTAGTAAAAGTGTTTTCATGGTTTTATCATATTAAAATTACTTAAACTTTATTTTTATAGGATACAGAGTGAAAACTATAAGAAATTTCCATAACTCGAGAAGTAAATATTAACCTTGAAAGATATGTTGATAAGAGAGTAAAAAATTTTGACGATAATAAATATTTTAATGGGGAAAGTTTTCCTCACTTAACTATATTAAAATTACTTGAACTCAAATTTTTGTTGGATAGTTTTAAAATTAAAACTATATAGGCGTTCATAGCTCCAAAAGAAAATGTTTTTTTAAAGAAGCTCAAAATTAATAATATTCGTTAGAATTTAGTGAATGGTCATTTTTAATATGTTCTTAAAGATATCTTTTATAATACAAGCTATTAAAAACAACTAAAAAAAAGGAAGAAAATAATTTTAGAAAAAGAAATTAAAACTGATCATTTCTTGTGAAATAAAATGTGATTTCAGTGAAAAGAATGATAACATTTAAAGAATTTACAGCAGAAAGTAGGAAAATAAAATATCAGAAAAAATTAACACAACATAAAAATATGTGTAATATGTAAATTGATTCAAAAATTTCGGAAAGAATGCTTTGTAATGATGTGGAAAAAGTGCATATTAATTTTCACGATAAATTTCAATTATACCGTCTTTTTATTATATAAAATTATGTTTAAAAGTTTACGAAAATTAATGTCTTTGAGAAGCATTTCTAATTTAGAATTTAATACTAGTATAACTGTGAGTGTATTAAAAGTAACATAATTTTACAAAATATCTCTAAATAATTTAGTTTCAGAATGTTTGAAAAAAACTTTATGCTAAGCATATTTGACATTTAGATGAGCAAAAGCATGTGTAGTTTTTTTAAAAGTAGAAAGAAAATATGTTTTCCTTAATTTTTATGCTTATCTTTTTACAAAATAAACAATACTATATTTTTAAATATATATTTTCGAAAGTGAACCCATTTAGAGAGGATGAAAGTCAATTAAGAAACATTTAGTGAACTAAAATAATAAAGAAAATCTTTTTATTAAAATGACAAAAATTATTTTTACCATTATTTAAAATATATTGATTTCTAATAACGAAATTAATCTTTTCAAGCGTCTGTAAGGGAAATACTATAAGTTTCTCACCTTTTCTCTTCAAGACATTTGCAAATTTACACACTTCCTCAAGAAGTTCCTTATATGTTATTCTTTTCGTATCAGTTGTTTCATTACCTTCCCTAAAAATATATTTCAGTTTCATATTTTACTATAAAAGTTAGAAATATTGAAAAATATATGAAATAAGGTTCGGTTAAATATTATTTAGTTATAGTAAAATGTAATTATCAATTATTTATTTAAACAAAAATCCAAGAATGTGTGTAAAAATATGATTAACAATGAAAATCTTTAATTTTTTTTTATTTATATGTTAAAAATTGAATGTCTTAGAATTGCCATCCTCTGTAAATATTCATCTTAATCCTTGATTAAATAGGTAAAAGAATCAAATGAATCTATAACAAAGCTTGAAGTAATTTTACATTTATAAATATTCAAGCACAAAAGTAATTCGAACAAATCATAGTACATAGGGGTTTTATTTTTAACAATAACTTCTTACAAAAAAACTAGATTCAACTGGAACTTTGGTTGTTTTCGGCATTCACTTTCTTTCTCCAACTCCTAATGAGAAATGTCTAATTTGGATTAATATATTGCATAATAAATATAATTCATTCCAAAATCTTAAAAGCTATGATTTTTAAATTTACTTTGATTAGTTTCGATATTTTAGGTGACACCCCTTTCAACTTTCTCCACATAAAAGTATCATAATTTATGTAATTGGGATTTTGATATCTAACAAGCTTAGAGACACTAAAAAAATTGTGAATTTAACACAAATCTTAGAACGTTTTTGAATATTTCACGGACCTACGTATTCACATAAAATAAATTTGCACTTGGATCTAAATCGTTATTTATCGTTATTTATCTTAATATCGTTATTTATCTTAGTTAATTACAATTTATTTACATTAATCTTGGTTTCTTTTAATTATTTAATTACTTGATCTCATTGCCGCCCGCCCTGTCTAGTGGTCAGAGTGCCTGACTACGGATAGGGAGGTCCTGGTTTCGAATCCCAGTTCGGGCATGGATGCACTATCTCTCTGTATCTATCCTGTCTTTGTCCCTTCCTTTTATGAATGAGGTGTGAATGGTTGCCTACCCTATAAACGTGTCCCTATGGCATGTGTGTACTGAAGAAGTCGGACTCCACAACAAAATATGGTTCAGTTGAAAAAGTGGAGCAGTGCACCCCATATTGCCAGCTTAACTGGCACACGACAACAACAACCTGATCTCATTACCTTATGTAAAAGATTTAAATAGAAAATTAAATAACACAACATCGTTAATAGTACTATTTACTTTTACTGTCCAAGATTATTTTGATATTTATATCGGTTGTTTTTTAACGCTTAAACTTTGCTATAATAATAAATTTGGAATATTACCACACAAATACACAATCATCCATAAATGTCAGGTACGTTTATATTTTTATCGGACAGTATGAAGTTTGATTAAAAAATACTACTAGTATTTTCGAAATATATTGGTAGGAAGACATATATAAATCTATTTAATTTTATTACATTATTGAGTAAAATGTTAAAAATATTTCAAGACATTTTTAATAGGTCTCATGTGTGTTACGGTACATCGTGATATTTTTAAAATTAACCAAGTTAAAGTGCTAGTAATTAATTAATGACAATTCTTATTTTTAATAAATTACATTTTCACAATTATGTTAACAGTATATACAATTTATTAAATTAACATGAAAATTGTTATTCTCTTGTGTAATTGTGCATGTCTTGTATTGATGAAAGGTAAGAACTGAATTATTGAATAAAACAAATGCACCAGTTATTCATAGTTACACAAATGAAATATTTTGAACATTTTTTTTAAATTTCAATTTTACAATTCTTGTTAACAGAAATATTATTAATATATAATTCTTAATAATATAATTAGATATTATATACAGTTATTTTTTATTTCAGAATAAAAACAAATTTAGAATGCTTAATTTATATCATTAAAATTCCAAGCTTCAGTTGTTTCAATGTGAGCTATGTATTTCAATGAGAATTCACCTTAACTTATATGGATACATAAAACATGAATATATAATTATATTCACAGGATTTATTTCAATTAAATAAGCATTTTAATATTCAAACATGTTTAATAACGTTGGCTGATTCTTTCTAAGAATAAATTTGAATATAAGCAAGCATTTCAATATCATCAATTCAGCATCTTGTTAATACTCATTTCCCATTACAGTGACCGAATTCCACTTTTTTTTTATCTTGAACAGTTATTACTAAATTTCTGGAGTCCATTGGATAATGCAGATATAAATATGCTGAAGTTTTAAGAAAATGTTCTCAAAAAATATATAAAATATTTTTATTCACAAATATTACAAGACTTAATAAATAAACTTATCACAGGTTTTTAGCCCAATCAAAATGGCAATTTCTTAAGAAAATATTTAAATCCAATATGTACTTTATTAGTATTGATTTCTATTTCTCTATCCTTACCTAATTAACTTTTTTTCTGTAGCTTTAATAATTAATTTAATTTATAATAATACTTTTTCGTATGTTATTGTCAGTTATGATGAAATTCTTACTTTCATTTTCTCCGTATGTGAGGACTTTTGGCAAACTTTTGAAGATCCCCAACAAGAGGATTTGTTTAATATACAAATCAAGCAAAGTTTTTTTTATTTAATATTTCAAATAATGAAAGTTAGAGATAAATGCTTAAACATCAATAATATTATCAAATTAAGAATCTAATAAAGCAATGGCTTTCCACTATAATATTCATTCAATATATTGTGATAGTTCCATTGAGCTGAAGATTAATAGAACTATTAATCTTCAATAAAATTGGCAGTGGCTTGTATTAGATTCAAAAAAATTTTTATGTATTCCTAGTAAAAATAAATACAATATCTTTTTATAAACTATGAAAGTAAACATTACACTTTTACTTTTATCATTTTTAAAAATTCTAGTATTTATTTGACTAGCTCTAAATAATAGCCATTGCCAATTATTATTGACAAGGCTTAATAATAGTTTCCATAGGCTTAGTAATAGTTTCCATTGCCAATAAACACATTACTTATGCATTTTAAATTCCACCCGAAATATGGGAAACTTATAAAAATGCTTGCTTACAATCCTATTCGGTTAAAAAGAAAACAATTTATATTCTTAGTAAAAATAAACACTAGCTCTTTTTTTAAAACTACAAAAGTAAACACAACAGTTTTACATTTGTAGTTTACAAAAATAGCTAGTATTAATTTGTCTTGCTCTAAATTCTAGCCATTGCCAATAAACGCTTTTTAAATTCCCCTAAAATATGGCAAACTTATAAAAATGTTTGCCTGAAATCTTATTCCGTTAAAATGAAAATAAAATGTATATTCTTAGTAAAAATAAGTACTGGCTCTTCTTATAAACTACGAAACATTACACTTTTACGTTTGTAGTTTATAAAAAGAGATAGTATTTATTTGACTAGTTCTAAATTCTAGCCATTGCCAATTATTATTGGCAATGGCTTATGTAATAATTTCCGTTGCTAATAAAAGCATTATTTAAACACATATTAAATTCCCCTAAAATATGGGAAACTTATAAAAATGTTTTCCTGCAATCCCCTATTTGGTTAAAAAGAAAAAAATTTATATTCTTAATGAAAATAAATACAAGCTCTTTTTATAAACTACAAATGTAAACATTATACTTTTTTGCCTATTAACTTTTATACCTTTAAATAAAAGCGTCACAACAATAAATGAATGAGAGAGTAAAACCAGCACGCGATGTCCTACGCTGTTTTTCTATTCATTGAATTATTTAACACTCTTCGAAGCACCCAAGTTTCAATGAATCTGTGGAAATGTTCCTGTTTCTCATTAACTTTCAGATTATTTTTCCACTCACGTAAGAAATATCTGATATGTTTAAGTGTTTTCTTTTATTCTTTTAAAATTCGTTATTTTTAGATAATTCGTTATTTTTAATAACAAGTATCCCAATAAATTGATTTTTTTTTATTCATATATAATACAGCATGTTCAGAAAAGTATTTAGTATAACTTTTAGAAAAACTAGCATAGATTGCTTTTCTGCTTGATGTTTAAATGTCAGTATAATTTGTTATATTTTTTATGATAATCAGAATTCAAATTTTGGAATTTTAAACATTAGATTTAATGATTAAACATTTAATAAGGACAAAATAAAACAAAAAATTTGCATTTTTATTTAAAATCTTTTTTTAATGCTTAAATTAGTAATCCCAATTATAAATTTAAAAGTTGAATTGAATAGCTTTGAACTAAAGTATAATTTACATGACTATTCATTTGAAATATAAACTAAGAAATCGTATTCTGAATTCTTTCATAGTTTACTTTCGTTTTCAATATTTCTGTTCTATAAACCATTTTATAAGATATAGACTTAAAACTATGAAATACTTTAATCAAATGTATTCAAAAACAATAATTTTCCATGAATTTCTTAACATCTACATTGGAAACAGAAATAAGGATAGAAACTGAAATTTAAAGTAAATTAATATATATCGCTGTGAATAGATTCAATAAAACAATTTATATTAAAAGAAATTTTGTAAGTAATTTAATTTCACCAGCAATATTTCTTCTCTTGTAATTTTTAAGAATCTTGGAATTTTATTTAGAATTCAGTAAATGAAATTTTTAACATGAGTAAAGTTAACACGTATAGAAAATTATTGTATACTAAGATAATATTTATACTTTTATTGTATACATTACTTGTTGATGGAAAATGCATTTACTAATTGTGTAAAGAATGATAATTATCTCATCGTCAACAGTTTCTAATGTCATGTTTCAATTGTTGTAAAGTAATTAAGCAAGGTAAAAAGTAACTGTCCTGGTAGAAAATGTTTTTATTTCCAACAATTTAACTCGAACAACATTCAGATGAACTATAGGAATGTTGACATAATTGAAACTCATTCGAATAATGTTGTATCATATTAGTAGCTAATTGTTAAAATAACGTGTTTTAATGTCAATTAATTGTTAATATTGATAAGAAAATTTTAATAAATTAAGCTTCAATTATTTTTAAGTTACTTTTCACACCAAATAAATATCCATTACTCATATTTAATTCCTGTTTTAATAGCATATAAATTTTAAATAAAGCATTAGGAATAAAAAAATCCCCAATATTCTCAAGAATGAAACAAAAGCTGTATTACGAAACAAAAATTCTGCTGATGATGTACTTTTATTTGTCATATCTTATTCAATTTTTTATCACATCTTATCCAACAAAACAGTTTATCTAAAATTATCTTGCTTTTCATAATTGTATTCAACTTGAGTTGAAAGTTTGGAATTTGACAAATAATTTAATGGCAATATATAGTTAAAGAGATAAAATGAGAAATTTATCTAACTTGTTTAAGATATTAAATAAAAACATATTCTATTGATTTAAAACCTATTTTAGTTTGATGCATAAAATAATTTAAAAGTGTATTTTATTCTTTGAGAGAGAAAAGAAAATGAATTTGAGCTCAGCCGTAAAAACTTTTAATATGAGTTTTGACATCTTTATTATCTCACTAATAAACATTTAAGAAGTATTTAATCATCTCGTAAAATTTAAAATTTTAAAATTCAAATTACAATGAAATATGTTCAATTGTGTTGCTATTTTTAGATTATACTTGTGTGTATATATATATATATATATATATATATATATATATATATATATATATATATATATATATATATATATATATATATATATATATATATATATATATATATATATATATATATATATATATATATATATATATATATTATATATATATATATTTATATATATATATATTATATATATATATATTTGTATATTTTATGTTTACATAAGATTATTTATACACTGTATATATAGTATTAGAATTTCATTGGATTCTCGGAATGATCCGACAATGAAAGTGCGAAGACTTAATTAAAAGAATTACAACTTCGACCTATCTATGATCGAATATTTTTCTTGTAGCAGAATCTAAATCTAATTTCTGCAAAATCTGCATGTAAATTCTAAATACTGTACCACATAAAAATGGCTGTAAAAACATTTAATCTCTAGTCCCATAAAATATCATTAATAACAATGATGTTTAAAATTTCATTGAGGAATAATGTTTTCAGATATAACTTTATGTATGTGTAACTTATTATCAAACAAGCAGAAATCATTTTTTATTCTATACATAAACTTAATTACTTGGTAAATAAGATAAAAATACTTCAAAATAAAATATGATTTAGAATGAATCATCTTAAGAGCTGTTGTCGATTATATAGATTTTGCAGAATAAACAAATTCTGTACACTTGTATTATATACCTTAGACATGAAACTAGTATATATATATATATATATATATATATATATATATATATATATATATATATATATATATATAGTTTATCATATTTCATCTCAAGCCCCAAAAGTTCTTGAATTTTTAGTGTCAGGAAAGTCAGCAAAATAAACATATAAGACAAATATTTAAAGTAATATTTAAAGTTTCTAAAATAATTGATAAAATTTGAAAATGTAATAAATAGATAGCAAATTAAAATATGATATTCGAGTATACTATTTGAATTAACTTAAAGGATTTCAAATTCTTAAATCAATTAAAAATTTGCACGAAATATAAAACCCCAATGCAAATATAGAAAAATGTTAAGCAATTTTTCTTTAAATTTTGTTCGAACTTTTACCATTTATTTTTTTTTTTAATATTCAGAAAGACTGTATTTTGTTAATATTAAAGCATGATGGAGATGCATTTCAAATAATATTACGTTTAACAGACTGTTTTTAAAATGTACAGATTAATAACAAGTTTTATGTTACTTAATTTTAAATACTTTGTTATTCAAAAAGATCATGAATTTGATGAAATTACTTTAACATCCTTTACACAGTTAAGGGTAAGAAATTAAAAATTTAAGCACTTTCTTTACTTAAAGATATTCTATTAAGTTTCTTTGATTATAATGAGTTTTTTAATAGAGAGTTTTTCTATTGGACTATCTGAGTTCTTATATGTTTTACATCAATTTTTTTAATGATTCCGAAATTTAAGTTGTTTTTTGACTTCTAGTGTTTCCAGTCAATTTTAAATTCTTAAATTTCCGCAATAGAAGACTGTACAGCAAAAATTTTACCACACAAACTTGTATTTTTTTAGTGAACACGTGTTTAGTAAATAATGTGCATTCTATCTTTCGGAAGCAAAAATCAAATAAGATGAGGTCTAAATATAACAATGCTAGTTCATTATTTATAGAATATACTTTTAAGATTTTAAACTGAACAAATAACTCATACTTCGGAGATAGAGATGTTCATATTAATAAAAAAAAGTTTTCAAAAATTTTTCATTTATGTTAATTTATAAAATTATATTAACAATCATTTTTTCATCATGATATACATATAAAGAAAATCATGTTATTAGGAAGTATTTTATATATAATGTATGTGACTGTTATAAATTTCATTAAGAATTTACTTCTGTTATTTCATGTATAATTATTTTACCCATAATTTACAATCATTATCACTTAATAATTAATAATTTAAATCTCAATAATTCTGATATATTTCTTTATAATTTCCTCTACAAATAACATTTTTGTCTCTGAATTATACATAATTAAATATAACGGAACCAGTTATTTTTCCTTTAACTGCAAATATCCTTAAATTGTATTTAAAATATCTATAACTCATATTCATTAATTTAAAAATTACAGTATTTTTTTTCTAAAAAAAATTAACTTTTTAGGAGTATAAATCCTACAGTTAAATATAAGCATTGATAATGTAATTAAATGTAATATAAGTGTATCTGAAAAATGCATGCAAATTATAGCTTTCAATTTTAAACATTTTCTGAAAAATTTACATATATTATTTTTGTATAATATACAGATTTTTCTTATATTAATTCATTTCTATTTCTAAAGTAATTATTTGGCTATTTTTTCAGTGCAATAAGTTTAGATATCTTCTTATATTTCAAATATGATTCAAAACTTCTTACTAAGCTTTTAATTAATTATGTATACATTTTATTAACTTTTAATAAATCAGGAAATGAATTTTTTAAAACTTGATGAAATTTGTTATATTTTAGTTATATTTAAATAACTAGTATACATACATAATTAACTAGTATATAATTATAACTAGTAATATTTTATACACTAATTCGATATTTAATTCTTATGCATCGAAAAATACTTTACTAAAACTTTGTTTTCTAATGAAGGTATTTTTAATTTTAATTTTTTAAATTAAAAAATTAATTTGATTTGGTATTAACACCACTAATTTCATTAATTTTTTTAAACATTTTCTTTGATGATATTAAATAATACATGGATTTCTTTGTCTATAAACTAATGAAAAAAATTATTTCTACATAGATTGAATTTTAGTCTTTTTTTATTAAAAATTTTTACTTAAAGATTCTTTCTTCCATACTTTAACATCATACTTTTTGTTGCTCTTTTACTTTTCCAACACTGAGGTTATTCTAAATATTTATTAAAAGTAATCATAAGAAAATACCACAGTAGGAAAATTTATAATTTCAATTTTTTAACCTCCATTTTTTAATAGGTGAAGCTGATTGTCTTAACTGTTAAAAGTGTAATTTGTTAAAACTGATTAATTGCACATTGGAAAATAAAGGAAAATGTGGAAACACACATTTCTAATTCAGATTTTTTTCTACAAAATCTACAAAGAGTTATTTCTCATTCAAAAAGTTTGTGTGACTATTCGAGAATATTTTTTGCTTTCTAATATATCCTCGCTACTATTTTCCTGTATTATGAAAGAGGCATAATAGGCATGCCGTAGGTACTCCATTGTACAATATCCACATTTGGTCTTTTTGTTTTGATTTTGATAAAAACTTCTACAGTTAATTTTAAAATATTTACATAATTTATTTAATTCTATAGTTTTGTCACTAAAAAAAATTTTAAAAAAGTGTACACATCATTTAATAAAAATATAACAATGTAAATCTTTTAAAGATCCAACTATTATTTATAAGTTGAATAAACATTTTGTGTGTGTGTTTATATTCTCCTACAAAATGTTACGGAACAATAATTATTTCTGTTTGAGATTTAACAAGCAAAAAACTGGAAGAATAATACCATAAAAAGGCCGTTCTGTTTCCGAATCCTCTTTCAACATTTCTATCCAAGGTATTGTAAGTGATGTTTGTTTTTGCTCCTTCGAACCACTTCACGAAGATAGGTCCTTTACCGATATCAAAATTGTACCGGCACACCCCTTTTTTAGGGGGCTCTACCTTCCAGAAAAGCTCCTTCGCTATCTGACCCCAAAATTCATCGGGGTTTTCCACGGAATTTTGATACATTTTCTTGTATTGTTCCATGGAAGATACATTTGCTTCTCGGGACACATCTCCGCTCGGTGCGAAAATCGTCGCCATCTTCGACTGAATGCCGGATCTTCGACTCCTGCCGGACTAGCTAGAGTGCCGGATAGGGTTGCCATATCGATTAGGTGCGCAAATAACCAAAACTGAGCTGTAGCCGGTGAGTAAATGAAACAGCGCTATTCCTCAAGTAATTCAAATCTGAAAGCACATCTGTGATCGAGGTCATATTGTTTTTTTTTTTTTTTTTTTTTTTAATTTTTAATACACACGTTGATCGAATTAGGAAACAAAGTATACATTTGGGAGGAATATTGAAAACCTGTTCTAATGCACTCCCAGAGAAAAAAACTAAAATTTATTGCAATTTAAAATAATTTGAAATTTTTCAATTAAAAAATTATTTTTGTTTTGGGTTATTTTTTATGAACAAAAGTTTCATATTCTCTAATCATCACAATATATATTCTTACCAATATACGATGCTTAGAAAATATAAAATTTATGATATTATTACAAAAATTATTTTGCTTTATTACATGCACGATAAAAAATACCTGTGGTATATTTTTAAAAGATAAAAATTTCTCACTGTGATATAACATCAGATGATGTTCAAGCAGTAAAAAATTATTTATTAAAATTTACGCAAAAGATTTAATTTCTAATATAGAAATATTTAATAAATTCGAATGTTCATTGTTAAATTAGAGTAATATATTTTTATGTGCGACAGTTCAAAAAAATTTTCAAGTAAAAATCTTATATCTGTGTTTAAATGTGTAGAATGCTATAAATATATTAATCATAACAATGATTCATAATACGTAGTACACATTCTAGGGGTTTTTAATAAGTTTGTTGGTAGTAAATGAGAAATGATATTGGCAAAAAAGAGAAGCACACGAGATAATATAAAATATTAGACAACTTACATATGCGATATTGATTTAAAAATCCGCTATTCTACAAATGGTATGAAAAAAGAAAGAATAGTTATTACTTAATTGAATTATTTCTTGAAATTAATGAAAAATTTCATAAAAAAAATATTTTTTTGTTGAAAAAAAAACAGGTGTTATCATTTCTCACTAAAAGTACTAGCAGATATTAATTTTAATCCTATAGTATATAAAAGGTGATAAAGTTGAAAGCCATAAGCAATGGAAGACATTTTAATGCAGTTAAAATATTGCATCTATTCTAGCATTATTGCTACGATTATCAATTCCCAAACTTTTTCATTTTTAAAAAATGTAATTGTATACAAAAATATTTTGATATGATAACAAAATGTATACTTATAACGGTACTATGCTACGCTCCCAACACTATTTACATTTTGGTATGTATACATTTATATTATATATGCATTAATATTCCTATATTCAGGGTTCATAACATTAAAAAATATAGAGAAATATCTTTTTCGTTTTAAATCTGTTTATGATGTCCTTGCTATTTTTAACAGATAGAAAATAAAATTCTTATATATTCTTAAATTATAGTTATTATTAATATATTTATTTGTTTAAATTGATTTATGCTATGTAACTAAATTACATCATTAATAATTAATGAATATATCGTATCATATAAGAGAAATCACCTTGAAATGAAATTCGTACATAATATGTAACAGGTTTACTGAATTATTTTTACTCTTTCTTTATTGTATTTTAATCATACCTTTAAATTTTTTCATATGACTAAAAAAGCTTTTTAATGATTAATCATTTGGAGATTAAATCCTCATATATTTCACAAATTTATTAAAGCTTAATGAAGCATTATCAAAGTAATTTTTAAAAGTATGATTTTAATGTTTTGTTACAGATTTGTTAAACTATTATACAAAACCTTAAAAATATTTTAGCAATTAATGGTTAAGCGCAACCTTTTTAAGACTTTCAAAGCCTCTCGTATTTATGGTGGTTAAGGTATCTTCTTTGAAAGTATTCTATATTTTATAAACTTTGAGGTTTTATCTTTAAAAAATAGATGAGTTCATAATCACAATATTCATCTTTTTTTCATAAAATTCATGGTAATGTTGTGTGTATCAAACTCATCTAAAAGAAACCAATTTAAGAGATTCACGAAAAACACGCTAAGGAACATGGTTTGCGTGATTTTTCGCCAAATATGGTATCATTGGCATATTCTCCGAAAACAGGATGAGCTATCATCTACTGAAATAACCTTTCAATGAAATTGTTTTCGATTCTATTTTAATTCAAGCATTTTAATTACTAAATAAGAAGTAATGGAATATAATTTAGTAAAAAAGTAGCTTTTTGTTGCTGCAATACGTTTAAATTTGCCAATTAAATTGAGAATTTAAATCTACTTTTCTAATGTAATGACTAAATGTTGAAAGCTAGTAAAATGATAGAAATACATTAGTGAAATTGATCGATTTTTTTCATTTTTAAATCTTTTGAACACTGAGAATAAGGGATATTTACGTCCAATATTATTTAATTTTAAAATAAGAAATAAAATGAGTACGCCTAGTATAATGTGACGCTCATCGGTTAATTTTAATGATTTAAATATTAGCAAGGTGTACAATAATTGTTATTTTATTATATGAGGAAAAATATTTTTTCATGGTAAAAATGCGCTAACTTCATACAAGTAAAGCTGTAATACGTTTGAAAATATATGCTTATAAGCTTAAGTTTTTTTTTCATACCAATGTCAATTATTCAAATTTTAAAGGGTTTCTCAAATGATCTAAGCAAAGCAAAAATATTTTTTGATCTAATGGATAGAAATCTTATAATGCTATTATTTTATTTTGAAGCATTTAATGTATTCTAAAATACCAATTAATGTTCACTATGAATTTAATTTTCCATAATTTACGCTGTGTGATGATTGGTTACCTTCAACCAATATGGTGACTTTTACTGAATCTTACTCACATTAAGTTGAGACATATTATTGATAGTTTTGGTGACCTTTTTTTAAATTATATTAATAAGCAGGATGCAGTTACAAAATTCTATTCCGTTTGCATTTTCATTTGTTTTTAAAAGTTAGTAACAATAAAATTTCAGTTGCCAACAATTACGCCTTTTGCCATCATTATAAAATTTTGTAATAAACTATTTATCCCTTTTCTTCTTATGTAATATTTTGAAAAGCCTATACTTAAATAATAATGTAATATTATTTTATTTATTTCATCTATTTTATAATACACCAGTAGGACAAATCCCCCAATTTTCACAGACTGAGGTGTCTACTGGAAAATATGTATATATCTTTCGAAGGGAAATTGTAGGCAATTGTTGGAAACAGAAGGAATTGTTAACTAAATGAAATATAATTTTTTAACGATATTTACTTAGCTTTGTTCAAAAAGGCTGTTTTGCATTGCCTAATGAAGTCTTACGTATTAATTATCTAAAAATTTTGAATGGGTCATGAAAAATTTGAAAATTCTCTTTTGTTATATTAAATATTGAAATATGAGCTCTTTTATGCAGATTGAAATCATTATATGCAAATTTCAAACATTAAATACTTTACATATTCAGGACATAAAATATTAAATATTGAACTATTAAATATAAGAGTACTAAGCATAATTGGGGCTCTTTCTACCTCTGTTTCTATCGATTTTCAATTGATGAAGTATAGGAAAAAGGAAAAACGCTTTCTTTGCAGTGGATAAAAATGATAGTTTTTTAAGAATTGAATAAAAATAATAATTTTTAATTTTTAAATAAGCATCACCTAGTAGGAATATGAAAAAAAGTTGCCTCCAATACCATATATGTCTTTCTCTATCCCCTTAATTATGCATGTACGACAATTTTAAAAGAAAGATCCACACGCCCCCCTTCTTAAGGTGAGCAGAGTTCCAATTTGTATCGTGGCATATCTTATAGATAATAAAATTTATTTTATTACTTATTTTTCATTTTTCAATTTTCCCCAAATGTTTTTAAGAACCGTTAATATTAGTTAACTCACAAGGGTAAATCAAATTTATTTATAAAATAATATATATTTTTAGAATAGGGGAAAATCAAATGAAAATTATACATTTTTAAATCTTGCTAAGGAAAGAAATAGAATTAAAAAAATTTATAGAAATAATTTATTTTTGTATTCAATTTCTTCATGTAACATCTCAAATCAATTAGAGCATATTAAATGAATTTCTGCTTGAGATAGAAATCACTTGTAAAAATATAACTAAGTTATTATCAGTCTGAGAAATATGTTTATTTGAAAAACAAATTATACTCAAAATCAAACCATTCGCTTTCAATCAATATGTTTAATAGTATCTGTTTTAATGTGGGAAATTTTTTAATACAAAATTATCAAGAATATATTCAAAAACCAAGTAGTATCTTGTAACATTTATGTCACAATATCTACCAAATAAGAAAGAATTATATGTGATTTTCTTTTCACAATTTTAAATACTTACATATAATTCGACTAATATTATGTTTATTTAGTACTTCTTATTGGGTATTCCCAGTTGATTAAATGATTTTCTTCAAATCGACAATAATTTTGAAACAAATGTTTTAAATTTTTCCAATATACTTAAGAATTATTTTAATTATATATTTTGAATATTAAATTTTCTATTTGGTTAAGATTTGAAATTATAGTAATAATCTCAACAGCAAAAATTTATAAGACATAAAATATATAAAAGCTCTATTTAAATTATGTTAATTAATTTCACTATCTTTTAAATTTCTAATTGATTTAATGATAGAATTTTGCGCTTACCAGCACTGAACTTTAATATTTTTATATATATCATTTAATATATACCTAAATATATTACGAATTTCGTAAAAAGCATGTATAGTTCTTTAATAAATTGTTTCCATGTGCATCAAGTATTCTAAATAATATTATTCCATTTATTCCTTAGACAGAAAACAATTTACATACTTTTATTTATTTACCATTATTTGAATTCAATACTTAATAAATAAATGCAATATAAATATTATTTCGCTTAGCTTTCTCTACTCTTATTGCACAATACTGACATTCGAAATTAGATATTTTAATGACCCAAGTGTGTTAATTTATAGCAAGCTATATAGTAGCATTCGCCTCGTTGTCTTAGATGGAAATTTGATCGTCAATGTATCAGATTTAGTTTAATTTTGGTATAGATTTAATTTTGGACTATCACGCAGAATTTCAGGAATTACATGGGAACTTCATCCCAAACATATTCATTTCAAATATAATAATCTAGTGTAAAGAAATAAATACAAAATATAAATGAGAAATAATCAAAACTGTGAACAACTATGCGTAAAATTTCCCTTATTCATTATAATGGTCCAATCCCGGGGACTTACTGGTAGCATTTCACGCTCCCAAGGCACAGGTCCGAGGTTCGATTTTCGGGTTGGGTAAGGTCGACTCAGCCTTTCATCCCTTCAGCGGGTCAGCAAACTGAGTACCAAGCATGCTTGATATGGTCCTGCCTCTTTTCCGACCCTTTCTCCAGTGAAGAATTCAAAAATGCCTTAAGGCACTTAAAACGGGCTAAGAGTGCAGGACCTGATGAGATTCTACCAGAATTCATCTTTGAACTCGGCTTGAAAGCCAAGTCAAAACTTTTAGATTTCATAAACAGAACTTGGGGTGGAGCATTCCCAGCTTTTTGGCGAAAAGCTAACATTATATCATTCCTGAAACCTAATAAAGATCCTTCTGACCTAAACTCTTTTCGACACATTTCTCTGACCTGCATCTTGAATAAGCTGACTGAGAGAATGATTGTTGATAGGCTACAGTTTTTTCTTGACTAAAATGGATATATCTCTGAGAGACAAGCTGGATTTAGAAAGAACTTTAATACTACGGAACAAATTGTCAGACTCAGTCAACAAATCAAAGATGGTTTCCATAGAAAAGAAAGTACTCTTGCAGTTTTTGTAGACTTTAAATCAGCATTTGACCGTGTTTGCCGAAAAATGTTACTAAAAAAGCTCCGTCAGTTGGGTATCACTGATCACCTTTATAAATGGATCTTTGATTTCCTTTCACAGCGTTTCATTAACGTAAATTACGGAAATGCAAGATCAGGTTTTGGACAGACAACACAGGGTCTCCCTCAAGGATCTGTTTTAAGCCCTGTTTTATTCAATATCATGAGCAATGATCTCGTTTGCAACATCATGGGGTCCTGCCCTGATGTACAGGCTTTGTTATATGCAGACGATCTGGTTCTTTGGAACACTGGCCACAACTGCCAAACTCTGGAGAGGGTTATGAACTCTGCTCTGGATATTTTATTGAAATGGACTAACGACAATGAGTTCACTGTCAATATTGACAAGACCAACTTTGAGCTTTTCACTCTGAGTACCAAACAGCACCAGATTATCTTAAACTATGCTGACAAAACAATTCAGAGAACTAATTGTGCTAAATATCTCGGTATTCTTCTGGACCCAAGACTGACATGGAACAAGCAAATCTCTAAAATTATTGAAAATGTTTCTGAGCAGACTTAACTTTCTAAAAAGACTAGCTGGTGTTAAATGGGGTGCTTCCCAGGACGTGTTGATCACGATCTTTAACTCTTTCATCCGTCCAGTCTTCGACCATGGTGCCGAAACTTTAATCACAGCCTCAGTTACTGCTTTATCGAGACTCGATGTCGCTCAGAACAATGCCCTTAGGCTTATCACTGGAGGAGCCTTCTCAACTCCTATACCAGCTTTAGAACTTCAGACTGGCATTGACTGTTTGCACGATAGGAGAGTCTTTGCTACCCTGACTCTTTGTGAAAGATTACTCCGCAGGGATGGGTATTGGCCTGGCAATCACCCAAGTACTCTGAGACTCAAATCTCAACGAACTTTCTTATCTGAATTCCAGGCAATTACCAGCTCTATTGGTACTCCAAGTAACAGGGATCCTTCAACCAAACCCCCGTCTTCCCAGGTCTATTCAAATATGCCACTCCTGTTTTTGATCTTGTCCTTCCGGTACAGAAGGGAATCTCCCCTGAGACAGAGCTCAGGGCTGCTGCGCTTGCCACTATTTATGAAAGATACTCTCCAGACAAATGGCTGCACATTTATACCGATGGTTCAGCTGAGAGTATGTCTGGGAGAGCGGGAGCTGGAGTTTTCTCCAATTTTTTCCAACTCAAAGAGCCTTTGGGAAAACCCTCTGACAATTTTGATGGAGAAATGTATGCAATTCTAATTGCTCTTCAAAAAACTCTAGATTTCTCAGAAATGAAATTTGCCTTTCTCGTCGATTGCCAGGCTGCAATTCATACAGTGACAAATTATAATCCCCTGCCTTCATCAATAGAATTAAAATGTAAAACCATCATTAACACTTTGCTAACTGCAGGGAAGGAAATTGCCTTTCAATGGATCCCTAGCCATTGTGGTTTACCTGGTAATGATAATGCAGATTTACTCGCCAAAGAGGCGTCTTTTTTAAACCCCCAAACACTCCAATTGGTTTAAGAAATGTCAAATACTTATTAAAACAAGCGATTCGAAACCAACGACAGGCTTATTACAAAGAAAAAGCAGTTAATGCTTGTTGGGGGAGCCTCTTGACCTCTTGCATCCCCAGGGATCTACCTAGAGCTATGGGGGTGTCCTGCTTCAGGCTTCTCACTGGGCATGATTATCTTCAGGGACACCTGCACCCCATTAAACTTGTGGACTCACCTGACTGCATTTTGTGCAATGAACATTTGGACATGAATGGCGAGCACCTTTGGATGTGTTCTGCCCTCCAAGAGGCCCGCGATTCTTCACACTTCAAGACTCTCTCCTCTCCTGGAGAAGCTTCATTTCTCTATTGGACTGCAAGACTTATGATGCTCGAAAGAGCTTATATAAGGACGTAATTTAAAAAAATTATTATGCTTGAGAACTAAACACTAGGGATTTCGCATAAGGCTGACCACCTAATCGGGACATATGCTTCGCACCCCAGGGCCTCTAGGTCAAGAAAAAGAGATGGGCACTGAAGGCCTTGACCCACATGGGCTGTCGTACCACAGAGAGAGAGAGAGAAGAGATTCAGGTGATCCCTTGTTCTTGCAGCTCTCATTTGAGTGAAATCTTCCTTCACATAGAACTAAATATCTAAATATGTAGCCAAATACTTTGAAACCACTTAAATATTTTAATGCCTTATGTAGGAAAATTCCTTGCATTGTAAGAGAAAGATTTATACTTATTATTCTATAGATCATCTTGCTGTTCTAGTAAGGATGCTTGAAAAGACATAAGATATCGAAACTGTGCTTACATGTTTGTCTGATATCAGAGTTGCAAGCATTATAAGTATAAATGCATCTGAACAGCATATCGCAGAGAATTATCTGTATTCCTTCATGATATTCTAGTGTGATGTTAATATTCATATAAGGAAAAATATAATCACTCACTTCAGAAAATGCTTATTTATTGCTTGAAAGTTTAAACTTCATTTCAAGTTGAGTATGTTTGTATTATACAATCTTAATCTTTTGATATTATTATCACCACAAAATATTAGAATTATTTTGTAGTGATAATGATATCAAAAGATTAATTTAAATCCTTTTTAATATTAGTTATTAGATATAGTAATGGCACTAGAGATACGTATTAGAGTATTTTACTGAAAGTCTAGAGTATATTTTAATACACCGGAGACAATGCCTTTAAATGTTTTGACTCAAAATCAAATTTGGAAATTTACGTATAAGAAGTGATTTGCTGGTTTCTAAATTTCCCTTCCCCATCAGATAGGCAGAAATCAGACTCAACATAAGAATTTATATAATATCCTTTTATACAGTCAAGGTCAACCAATATTAAAGCGACGTTTTTACCAATGGAGCAACTACCATAAACTTATGATATTTCTAAAATAAATGCTTAAATTGTATGTAGTAATTTTTAACTTTCAATATAATCCATATTTCGTTTTTATATTACAAAAAGTATCACAGTACCCGATAATAAGAACTATATATCAATAATAAATAAATTTAAAAATATATTGCTTAAAAATTTTCTAAATTTAAATTTTACAGCATTTTTTTAAATCATTTTATTCGCATACATTTGAATGATAAATATAGGATAGACTCATAAATATGGATCCTATCCTTTAATGGCAATGAATATTATGTAAAGTACCATAAATAGCACCATAAATTATATATAATTAAAAATTCTAATTATTTTTTCTTTACACTGTTAGCAGAAAGTTGTTAGTGTATATATTTTCAGAATTATTTTAAACATTTCTAAGTTGACAAATTCGTATAAGTTTATATGAAAATCCAAACTTAATAACGATTTTTGTTAACGTAAATTTTTTGACTTTTCATACGGACAATTTTATTACCATGAGTTAAACAAGGATTTTTATTTCACCTTTCTAACAACACGGTTTATATTCAAATTCTAGATGAAAGTCATTGCATATAAACGAATCTTTTCGTTAATATTTACAGTTGTTCCCAAGTGAATTCATTGGATTATATTCTAAAATAATTGTTGATTGTACTATTCATGTTATGTGTATGTTCTGTAAATAAACAAAATAAAAATAAAATTAGTATATTAAATAAGATTTTACTTGTTCTTTTTCATTTATTGACATTTATTGAAACATTTTTTGAATTTGAAGATTTCTTATAATACGGCTTAATACCTTTTAATTAGATTTTCAATAAATTATTTTATTGATTTTATAGGAGTATATTAAACTCCCACACTTTGCTATATTAATAAATTTATGTTTATTTACCATTTCGTTAAATTGTTATTATAAAATATTCAATTGATTCAATTATATTTTTATTTTCACAATATCCATATAATACATTGATTTTTATTATATTAGGATCTGCAGAAAAATAAAGAGTAATAAAGCATATTATTGCATTGAGATATCACAAATACGACGTTTTTTTTAAAATTTGTAATTAAAAATTTGTTTCCAGCAATAAAAATTTAAATTATTATAAAAAAATTAGTTAGGTAAACATGTTGAAATAATATTTCATTTTTTAAGTAACTCATTTCTATTTTTCTATATCGAAAAGTCAATAGCCTCGTTGGAAAATAAATATCTCTTTGACATATATGTCAAGTTCTAATGAGGCATAAGAAAAATATGAGACAAATGTGCGCATCAATTTGAGGTGAGTTGGCAAATTGTACGTATGAATATTTTCGTAAAAGCAATTCTTTCAAGGAAGAGTGAATTCAATGGTTTGAGTGAGCAATTAGAAAGCGTTCTCGAAAGGATAAGAGGAAACAGTTTAAAAAAACTAAATAAATAATATAAAAATATATTCATTATTAAGCTAATTTTTATACCTTTATACCTTTGACAGGACAATTACTTTGCTATTTGGCATCTAATGAATATTTTGCTAGTCTTTAATTCTTTGCAGCGTTACTAAATATAGTTATACAAATTCTAAATTCAATTTGTATTCTAAAAATCATAAGACATTTTATTTATAAAAGACTAAATATTCTTACTTTTAATTATATTGCAATTCATTAGGATATTTTATCTAAGATATAAGTACATTCATAAAATATTTTGTATAATAATATAATTTATACCAAATCATTCGCATTTAATGTCTGCTATTATAACTTCAGATTAAAATTTTATTTATTTTGAAGTCAACTTCAAAAAAAATATTTTTATGCGTTGCTAGTACATAAATTTTCACAATATTAAACTTAATGATGTCGAAAGAAGTGAAGTTTGCGACATATTTTCAAAAGAAAAGCTAAGTAGGTGATCCTATTAAAATTATTCTTATCATTCAACAAATACAAAAAAGTAGGGAAAAAATTTATCAAAATAACTTGATTCAAAATTTTCAGTATATAGTAATATAAACTTACAATTCTTTAAAAATGTAGAAAAACAACAATTATTTAGCACTTACAAATATCACTTTATAGTATTAATATTGTTATACAACAAAGTGAAAATTTTAGTTTAAGAAACCTCTCAATATTTTAACATAATTTCCTAAATATATGCTTAAATACGGATAAAGTAAAAATTTGCTTATATGCATTATTAGAAAATGTACTTCAAATCTTAACCAAAGTAAATTCAATAGTTAATCTAGATAAAATAAATTTTATTTAGATGTAAATACACAGAATTTTCTACGTTTTGTGTGTGTGAAGTATATAGATTGGACTGTTTGTGGAATCCTTTAATGTAACCCTTAAAATGTAAAATTATTTTCTCAAAAATCTTCAGTTAAATAATTCAGTTTAAGGAGTTTTTGAACAAATTCAGGATTCCTCTTTTCATACTCTTTACCTCACAAGTTTTTCAGAAGTTGTTCAAACTCATGATGTCTTACAAAC
This sequence comes from Latrodectus hesperus, assembly GCA_037975125.1. Classification (NCBI taxonomy): domain Eukaryota; kingdom Metazoa; phylum Arthropoda; class Arachnida; order Araneae; family Theridiidae; genus Latrodectus; species Latrodectus hesperus. The sequence continues at coordinate 18,934,456 of CM075852.1, read as the reverse complement.
CTCATTCTTATCAAAATTCTCAGGTACGCTTTATAAAAATGTCAAAATAAATTGCTAAAAATGGCTATAAAAGACGAAATAATATCTTCTTTCATTTTTCAAGTCTCATAAAAGCCTGTCTTTTGTATCATTTCAATCCACTTTGTTTAATCATATCATTATTCTCATGAAGCAGCTATTTTAATAAATCTATTTTATCATTCGGAAAAAATTTTGTTGACCATTTACAGTTATTTTCCAACTGCTTTTATTCTTAATAATCTCAATCTGCTTAAATTTGTTCGGAAATATTTTGCAAACAATCATCAATAAGCTATAGATTAGAAATTTGTTTGTGCAATCACATACATTGTTTTATTCAATGAGATAAATCAATAGAGTTGATACAAAATTATTTAAAAAATGAACGAAAAAATAAAAAATGAAAAAATAAATTATTCATTAACAAGATAACAGCTCTGCAATAGTTTAATTTATGAATACTTTCATCAAAAAACCTCTAATTAATTTCCCAATAATTAGAGAGATACTTTCATCTCACAAATACTTTTTTCAATTTAAATAAAATATATATTTAAAAGATCCCTTTGCAACACAACAAAAAATCTTAATTTTTTTAAATCATCTCGCGTAAAATATAATTATCAAAAAAATTATCTTTTCGTAAGTCAAGGCACTGAAATAAAACTGAAGAATATTCAAAGTAAAGGTTGAATTATTTATTTATTATCAATCGTTGACATCATTATTTTCAACAGGAAACAGGTTTCACATTCCCATCACCCCAGATAGACAAATGTGTGTATTGTTTTTAATAGCTTATATAACTATTTTATAAAAAAGACTTAGTGAGTTGTGTATAAAAGTAGTTTTAAAAAAGGAAGGCTTAATGATAAAACAAAAATGTATGAAAATCGCTTATTTAAAAAAATTATGGAAGGAAAATAATATAAATCACAGTGTCTAGCAATTTCAAAGACACTGATCAGACTCGAATGGATTATTTTTTAGAATTTAAATACTTTTTATAAATTCTTCGATATGTTTAAAATTATAAAACACTACATTTACGTAAGTACTATATTATTTATTAAACTATTAAAAATATTGTAGAAAACAGTAGCTTCTTTTATTTCATGTAAGACTTTCATTTCATTCAAAACACAATGTTTGTTGTTGCTTTTATTGCTTGCAAAACTTTTATTTTGTATTCATCTACTATAATACTTTAACTCATTACTAATACATTAAACGACACAATATTTAATTAATTTTTGGGAATTTCTGTTAGCTTTTGCTTAAAACTGCTTAGGAGCTACTATCAATAGTTTAAAATACTATCTTTACATATTCACATTCCTTACTTTCAGTGCTAACAATTTTAGAATCACCATAGAAAAAAAGCAATATTGATCAATTTACTATTGTTTTAAATTGAAAGTAATCAATTTATTATCAGAATTTGATCCACTTTTTTAATACTGAAACTTACTACAGGATTTCAAATTTGACCAGCTAATCGAAAAGTTAATTGTAATGAAATGATGATATCGGTCTCATAATTTAAATGATTTTAACAAATTTTTGCTAAAATTAAATATTGAAGGATTGTCTTGTTTCAGTTAATATGATTATTTCTATTCCAGTCATTAAAAACTTAACATTAAAATTAGTGTATGTGTACCTTAGTTGGCAGTCATGCACTGAGATCAGTAATCTGGATTCTAGATAGCATATCGCTCTAATCGTTGTTATCTCGGTTTTAGCACGTTGGCATATCGGTCATGATATGCATTCTCGTATCTTCAGCTTATATTAGATTTAATGTCGCTCGTTCTTTTATTAAAAATCTCTTGTATGCAATCAATATTCTTCTTTATAAAAAGTAAAAAGAATCACTGTTATTCTATTATTGAAATTTTATATAATGATTTAGAATTCCACGTATAATTCATACTTGCTCAATATGATAATTCGGTCCTGGAGAAATACTATTTTAAGGTAGATTTAAAATAGATGCACATTTTTTTTGTTTACATAAATCCCACAAGAATATCAAAAATTCAATGCATTTTAGATATGAATTAAAGATGAGTAAGGAAATATACTTTTATCAGCAAATTTTTAAAGAAAAGGCGATGTCAAAAGTTTTCAGCTGTGAATGAATATATATATATATAGATAGATAGATAGATATAGATATATATATTTAATGTACATTTGACCCTAGATTCTTAACAATAAAATAATAAATATATCTCATCCTTTAAATTCTGCTTTTATTGAATAATCTCTGACGTTCTTCTTTTTAAATTGCCTAAGCAATTGAATTCTTTTCTTATGATCTATAAAACTCGGTTGCTCAATAGACTGTAATAATGAAAAATCACTCTATAAATTTCACTACAAATCAGGTAATTATTTTAAAATTATTTAAAATTTGCTGCAAGATACAACTAATTCAAATTAAATATTACATTATTTCTTATTAGAATTGAACAATTTACATTTCAAAAGCAAAATATATACCTATTACGATTATATTGCTACTATATAAAATCTAATTTGCTTATTTCGTTTAAAAAATGTTGAGGCGAATAAGTATCCCAAATTCAAGATCAACAACCAAACGCTTTTTTTAGAAAATTTACTAGAAATTTATGAATTAATAAAATTAGCTATATATAGTTTTAAGAATGTAGTTAAAATTTAGGATAAAAGAATTAAAAGTAAATCATTTATTATTTATTTACCTACATTGTTCAATAGTTTATATTGTTCGCATTATGGAAAACCTTTTAATTACAATTTTTAAAATTAAATGTGGTACAATGGTTTAAAATTCTTTTAAAATGTGAAGACTCTTCTCAAGTTAAAATATATAATGGGGTTGATATAAAGATTTCTTTTCTAAATTTTGTATCTTTAAAATGATGCTCTTGAAAAGAAGTAATACAATAACATTTAAACTATAAAAAAATAAAGTACAATACAAAATATATATTTTGTTTTTTAGGTATCCATGTTTAGCATCAGTAATTCATTAATAAAGTAAATGTGTACTCGTTGAAAAAGACTTTCAATATCAGATACGACATTGATCTATAATGTCTGAAATCTCAACGGTATCAATACGCTTATAATTTTCGGAGAAAATATTTATACAATATGTATCCCTTAAATATTGTTTTCCTATTATTTTTAAGCAAAAATACACAAAAGAAAGTCCAAACAGTATAAAAAATATAGCTTTTTTCACGTATTACAAAATTTGGAAAGCTTCAAGTGATGATCTTCATATTTTTTAAATTATGATGAAAGAGTATGTACACAAAATTTCAGAATAAATGATATTTACAAATATAAAAAAAATTTTAGAAATAGCAATATGATATTGCTAAACTTTTACTTTGAAGATAAGTGTTTAGCGATTTTCCTATTTCACACTCGCACTCGTTGCATACATGAAAAATCATATCATGTTCTCATATTCTTCAGTAAAATAATTGCTGAATTCAGACCTGGGTGCGAATTTGTGAAGAGCAACAGGAAAAAAGTAATTTACGTCTTTTCCATTATTTTGCTGTAGACACAACATATGTTGTGTCAATTGTTACAGTAGATATCTACTGCAATAAATGATGATATGTGTTAATCTGTTCGTCATTTAAAGATTCTTATGAAAATATCTCCTTTCTTTATCAGTTTTAATGAGCTTTATCTATCCATCAACTGCTTGTCAATATTCTAAATTCGAAGAAGGCGAATATCATCGTTAATTCAATCAAAAGAAGTTTTGTTGATGACATAATCATAAAACAATCATACACTAATATAAGCATCATCAGAAGAAATAGCAATTACAAACCAATGAACTTAACCTTATGGATTTAATTTATGTGAGAACTTTATCTTGTAAAGAACGATAGAAATGATAAACTTTTCACAAAATATTTCACGATGTTGATGCATTAAAAATTAGTTGTACAGCACATTTTTATTATCTCCAGCAGCAGTCACTGGAAATGTGCGATGCAAACTTCGAATCGAACATAGAATCGTTCGAACAAACATCGATGCAAACAACTAGAACCGCAACATTTATAAATGCTTTATGGATACGGTTTTTGCACTACACCTGACAATAATGATAAAAATTTTATTCCTTCAAACTTTCTATTAGAAATTTCAATCTATTAGTTATATGCCCTTGTCTTGACGGTTTGGACTATTAATTCATATAAAGGAAACAGATATATCTTTGATTTATAAAAATAATTTAATGTGTGTGTTACAAATAACGCAAGTTATATTGAAATCAAATGCACCTTACTGTTATCTAATGTCCGAATTGTCTTTTGCTTTTTTATTGCCCAGATAATTTCATATTGTTGTCTGCTATACTTGTACATTATTATTATTTTCTAAAATAAGTAGCTTTAAAAAGCAATTTTTTTCCCACGATTTCTTTTTTCTATAATGGAGAGGGTAGTTTTCCAGATATTAGAATAAATACTAAACAATTATGAATTGTATAAATTCTAAAAAAACCGTATATTTTAAATTAAAAATAGGTTTTTTTATCGTCTAAGAATATCACATTATGAGTTATATCACATTAAACATAGAAATCTCGATACCTTGTGACCTACGTAAAGCTGATTTTTACCAATAATAAACTATGACTATGTTTTAGTTGGATCAGTGTAGTTGGACAGTTTAGGAGCTAAAAAGATAGAATAATAAGCCTTCAATAAAGCAGATTATATATAAATCTGGTTTTTAGTTCGATCAACATGCTGTATATAAGGAAGTCTTTATATCTCATAGACAAGTTGGGAAATAATAAACATTCTTCAGATTTTGAAGCATTATGTAGCCCAGCTTAACATCTAAAATCTTTTATGGATATGTATGTTTCGATTGCTTTCACAAGAGATTTACTTTTCTTTATGTATTTTCAATGTATAGAAATAGTAAAGTAAAAAAAAATTATTTAGAACGATTAATATTTTGTAATTGTTGTTCAAAAACTGAAGCTATATAGTTCTTTAATACTATTGAAATTAATGCATTTTTCAAGTTTTAACATATTTTACCTTATTTTATGACCTAGTTTACTTTTTAAATTTTGCTATGAACTTCCTTTGCGAAACTTTAAACAACATTAATTTTTAAAAAACTGGATTCATTGGCTCATATGAAAAGTTTATTTTTAATTTACATCTTAATTGAATTATCAAAATAAAAAAAAACATTTTTTCTCAGATTTTTTAATAGAATTAATATTTTAGAAACAAAAGCAATAATTTTCTCTACTTATAAATTTCAGAATTAACGGAAATTCAACATTATATCTTCTGTATAATGATTCTATTCTCAAATATTCTTCTCCTCGAGAACTGCATCCACTTAAACCTATTAAAAATTTAAGCAGCTATTGATATATGAATTTTTAACAAGACAAAAATTTGCTTACATGTAATTAATGCATGAGTTTATATTTATTATGGCATAAATATTTCAAGAATTATTATCTACAAATCGATTTGTTGATGATAATATTGGTTCTCATAAATTATTCTCGTTTCCCTATTTCTATTGAATTTTGACCAATTAGACTCTAATTTGTTAACAACTTAATTATTTTAATAAACATAATGCCTGATTAGATTTATCGCGTTTTAAATAAAATAAAACTAAAATAAGAATTAATACATTTCAAACATTTATTATAAAAGAAATTTTTATAATTTTTCACGTGGTATATAGATGTATTTTTTCATGTGTTTTCATCTGTTCATGTGTTGGTAAAATTAATTTTACCGAAATTTAAGTTGAATCATAGGAGGGGTGGCCAAACTTTTAGGATCCGTGATCTACTCCACATTTAAAAAATCGAAGGCGATCTACCAATGGCAGAGCTAAATTAACGTAACGTACATGATTATATATTTATTTTCAAAAACAAGAAAAAATGGTAAATTTTCTAATTTTTATAAAAAAAAACTTAATATTTACAAAATAAAAATTTACTGATGAAAATAACCAAAGTATTCATATATCAAAAATTGACCATCCTGTTCACTTCGTTTTGTTGAAATTTGGTACTGTATATCTGCGACAAGCTTATAATATTGTTGCTGGTATGAGCTTATTGCAATGCGTAAACACGAAATTAAATGTTCATCTGTTAAACGCGACCGATGTTTGGTTTTTTAGGCATGGTTGAAAAAGCAAATTCATAAAGATACGTCGATCCAAAGTATGATTTCAAATACAAAATCAATTTGAAAATATTTGGAAAAGTTTCCTCAGAAATTAATTTCCAAAAATCAGTATCACTAGATGCTTTGAATTTAAGAAATATATCGCATCTTAATTTAATAATTTCTTCCTCGACTATAACTGATGTGGTATTTATAAAATATACTATTTTTTCAGATACTCCATCAATGTTGACATTTTCATTAAATGGAAATATCATAAAATTGAGTATTTCTTCCAACCTAATTAAGTCAGTGAATCTTTTTTCAAATTCTTCAAACAAAACACCTAAGTATTCGGCGATATCTTCGAAGTCTCAGTTTGGATTATGGATGCACTCTTCTTCCATGTTTTTGAAATTTGTCAATTCATGTTTTCTTAATTAAGACGTATACCTTTATATCTTTTCTTTGAAAGTTTTAATTGCGCTCATCATGTCTGTTAAGCATTTGTTCTTTCCTGGTAAATTTGGTTTAAGCCGTTAAGTTTTGCAGTGATATCGCAGAGAAAAGCTAGTTTCATGAGCCATTTCTCATCTTCCAATTCAGTAATGTGCTCTCCTTTTATTTGCAGAAAATTTTTTATTTATGTTTTTTATTTTTTATTTATGAATTTTTATTTATGGTAACAGAATACGAAATCTTTTTAAAAAAGCACCACGGCTTAGCCACATCACGTCTGTGTACAATAAGAGATCTCCGTACTCTGATTCAGTTTCTTCTAAAAGCGCTCCAAATTGTCTTCTCTGAAGACTTCCTCAACGAATTGAATTGACGATTTTAAAAGCAATTTGCATTATATCATTAAATTTTAGTATTTTTTTAACACAATACCAGTTGATAGATAATGCAATGATAACTGGTAAAACTGGGAATTTCCTCATCATTATTGCACGAAGCAATAAAACCAATTTGATTCCCGAACATTGCTGGAGCTTCATCTGTTGTAATAGAGAGCAATTTACATATTGGAAATCCTGTCTTATCAATAAAGTTTTTAAATGAATTGTAAATAATTTGTTCTCTTGTTTTTCCATTTAATGAAATTATAGTTAATAGCTCTTCTTTTGAAGTCATATCTTCGAAAACCATTCTCACAAAAAGGCATAACTGTGCTGTAATTCTAAACGACGCCAATGTTACTGCTTTAGCTTTGGTGTCTGGTCTCGTAAATAATGATTGCTTTAAATGTAAATTTGACTTTAATTCATGCACTTTAACTTTTTAAAGTTCACTGCCGATTGGAAAGTCTGTAATGTATTTTAAGTGCATGGTTTTAAAATGTCTTTCGAAGTTTTGCTTTTCTTGTTAGTGCCATACTTGAGTTACATATGAGACAAACACATTTCACCTTCACCATAACAAAAAAGGAAATCATCTTTCCACTCATTATGATAATGGTATGTTTTACTTCTCTTAGCACTGGTACCTGGCTGAGTCATTTTGGAAGGGTTGTTGAAACAACAAATTATCCTATCAGTGCGGTGGAAAGCGAGTGTCCAGCAACGTAAGACGATTAACTGAAAACTGAAACTAAACGGGCGGGTGTGGCTGGTAAATTAGTCGACTCGCCGCGTCGCTATCATCGCACCAGCTACTGGATATAATCTAGGCATTCCACTTTGTCAAGTAGTTTCTATTTAATTCTCCATTGTAAAACGACAAATTCCTTGTATTACTTTGCACAGTTTGTTTTAGGTTTTAAAGCGTAAACTGAAGTAAATTTTTATTTTAATTAATTCATTCATTCTAGGTCATAAGTCATAAATTAAATTGTTAATACCCGAGGTCATTATCGGGTATGATCGCGCGGACTACCTAAAATGTCTTCGCGGTAGACTGGTTGACCGTGATCGATGTCTTGGCCACTCCTGAATTATAGTAAAATTTACAAATTTATTTAATACATTAATAATTTTCTAAAAGCTTTGTTATTCGAAACTTAACTTAAAAATTATTCGACATTTAATATAAAGCAAAAATATTTTATTTTTAAAGTTGTCGTTCAAAATTATGCAACTGTTAAATCTGCATAAATATTTTGTTTCTTAGAAAATATTACGGAAAGTATTAACAAGTAAAGCACCATGTGAAAACAAAAGATATGGAATTATTTAAATGAAAGAAATTCTTTTATGTTGATCTGTGAGTCAAATATGCAACTAGAGTTGAATATTAGCATTATTATTATTATTTTATTTTTTTAACAAATGAGAAAAATTTCCTTTTTATATTTTCCATATCAGAATCAAATTCTTTGGAGAGAAAAATCTTTTTTTATTTCAGAATTTTTCCCTCCATTATTTATTTTTGACATCACATTTCTTTTAAACACTGTATATAATATACAAGTGTTAAGCCCCTCTGATTACTTCTTTGGCTTTACACTTGTATTTTTGAAAGTCTGGCAAAATAAGCTCAATGCTGTAAAGCAGGAAGTATTTAAGAACACATCCTGATTAACTACTACTGAATGAGGCATGTATGGCATTATCAGAAGTGACAATTTTAAAAATCTGTACAACATAAGATAAATTTATTAATTTACCTAAATCACATTTCATTTTAATTTAGCAGGTATTTCCCGCTAAGAAAATTTCTTTTTATCATTCTTATAATTATTTTTAAATCAAATATTTTATGGACTTATTCAGTAAAATATTTTTTGTTTTATTCAGATCTTAGTTTTGGCAATAATTTTTGAATGAATACAAAAAAAGTGATTGAATAAGGAAAGTTTATCTAGTACGGATTCTGCTTAAAAATGAGATTGTAAAAAAATAATTATCCTTAATTATTAAGGTATCCTATTACTTAAATATTTCGTCACAAAGATTTAATGGAATTATTAAAATCAACATTATTAAACTTTTCTATAAATTGTTAAAGGTTTCTTTTAGTTTCTTGTTAAAATCGTCTGCTAAAGATAAATTAACAAAGTAACTGAGAAATATTGTAAATGCTTATCGTTATTTTAAAGTTTATTTTATAAAAATGCATGTATGGATGGTGCATTTTTTTTCTTTTTTACTGAGGAATGGTGCTTATGTGTTTTTAAATAAAATATCAGTTTTAATATTTTTTTAATTAGTTAACTAAAATGCATCAAAATACTTTTATTATTAACTTTGAATATAGGTTTAAAAATATTTCAATTATACATAATCACAAAACGCATATTTTAAATTCTTTGCTTTTATTTGAGTTTTATTTATTTATTTTAATAATACAATTTAATTTATATTTTAATTTGTAAATACTTATGAAATTAACAAGTTTACCAATACATATTGCAGACACATTTATGTATGTATGCTCATTTTTCTAATACACAGTGAAATGATTTTCCCTTTTTAAATTATTCTTTTTTAATTAAAATAACTTAATATCATATGTGTAAATTATAATCAAGACTGATGCAGTTATGAAATTTTAATAAAACTGATTATTTATAATCATATACACACTTTACTGGTACGTAATAAACCACAGGAAAATTGAAGACTTGGTTTACTATCTGCCATAAATTTTATATCTATCCACTATATACATAAATTTGCAAATGTAAAGGCATATTTCTAAATTAACTGTAAATAATATCCTAGAGAAATTTTTGCTTTATTTCTATTTTAACCAAACAATGCTATATTTAGAAATGGAATGTCCTATAACAGGATTTCCAAATTAAATACTACTAATGTAGTAAGTACTTTCACCATAAAAAATTTAAAAAACAAATATATTTATTACTTTTTACATGTGTTTTGAAATTAAAGAAAATCATGTAAAAAATATATTAAGCTCATTTCTTTCAAATCCAAAAAAATCGATTAACAATATTTGACACACATTTTGTCCTTAAAGCTTTTCGACAGTAGGGTAGAATTTATAAAATTTACTTTCAAGTAAAATTTTTTCACATTAAAAGCAAGGTTACAAAGTAAATCTACAAATGTTGCTAAAAAAATTAGAGGAATTTTTTTTAATATATTTTTATGGAGCAGTCACCCACACTTCAAAAATTAACAAGCATGAAAAAACTATTTGTATTTAATCAGTACCTGTCCGCCCCTTATTTATGGAAAATTATTTTTCTTTTTTGAAATTGAAATTTTTCACCTCCCTTTCCTTTCCTCATATGAAACGATTCGTTTCTTGAAATTCTTATGGTATTGTGGTGACTGTGCCTGATGCGACCAGTATTGCTATAAAATTTCTTCCATAAGCAGCTCAGCTTCATGTTTCAAAGTATTTTCATGTATTTGTATGCTGTTTTATTTTTAAACAATAGTGTACAAATGTAAATCAACAAGGTATAAGAAGGGGATGGAATGTTTGAGAATTCGATTAGATGAAATTGAATCTTCTGCAAAAGATAATGATCAACTCAATAAGGATGAACGTGATGAAATTGTTCTGATGATGCAGGTAGTCAACTTGAGTACGGGATCAAAATAATGAAGAATCTGATTTAGGAGAAAATATTTGTACGCAAAAAAAAAATCAAACAGTTTAAAGAAAATTCAAATGAAAATTAAATTACATAAAAAAAAAACAAATATCTTAAAATTTGGTCATTGATGAAACTGATAAGAACCAGAAATTATTGAATTTAATAACACAACACCAGAAGTTTTGTAAATACAGTAACTAAAATATCTCTATTATAATCTTTAACTCAAAAAAAAAGAAAACCAAATTATGGTCAATTGTTTTTATTACACATTGAACATCAAAGAAATTGAGTTATTCTAATATTAACAAAGAAATCCCTTAAAGCAATATGAAAATAAAATTTCTTTAAATACTAAGCATTATGTCTTTCACAGCCACATTTTAAGACAAATACTATGCAAATGCTTTCTAGAAAGCTGCCAAAAAATCATTGAAGTCTATTCATATGAACCAAAAACAATTCAGTGTCCAACAAAAACCTCTAAACCACAATAAAGGACAATGTGTTTGTGTCTGAGAGATCCAAGGCTAATAAAACTACAATTTCTTACACAAATGTGAGTTTTGTAAGAAATTGTAGTTTTATTAATTTTATTTGCGAAAATCATTCTGCTTATTTTTTCTAGAAATGTACGTCGATTCAAAATCTGATAAAAACATGTCATTCTGCTTTTATAATTTATGAATATTTTATGTTTTTAAACATTAAAAAAATTTCTTAAGAATACAGTTACAGCATTAATTATCAAAAGTAATCATTGTTTATAGTGAAATAATTTTTGTTTTAATTTATAGCTCATTTTTTAATAAAAATGATTGGGATGAACTGTTATCATTTTTACAGCACCAACTTTCACTGGATTTCTATACACAAATTATTTTTCAAGTGTAGTATTTAAAATTATATTTGACTGATAGAAATTAAAATTCAAGTCTTATTAACTTTTTAATAACTGTTCGTCTTTAAATCTGTAATTTTATATTACTTTAATTAAAGGTGTAATTTTAGAGATCCTATTTAATTTATTTTACTAATTATAATTAAATGTGACTTAAGATGTTTTATGCTATAAATTCCAAGCCTTGACTTATAAACCCTATCCCCTTGTTAAACCCTGAAAGGAAAAAACTTTCCTTATAATTTTATAGAAAACTTTATTTTCTATTATGATACACTTTAAACTTTAATTCTGAGATCAAATTGTAATTCAAATTGACATGAGTCTATTTTATCATAAATTTATAGGTATAGAGATTCTCATTTATTCCTTAATGACAATTTATGTACTTTATGAAACCATTTTATTTCAGTTGAAAAGTTGAAATATTTTTAAGACTAACATTCCTTTTATTATTTATTTTTTGAGAGAAGGGAGATTTTGAAAAATTTGGTAAATTATATTAAAACATCAGTTTATTTATTGAATTCTTTATATTATTGTATTAAAATATCTTAAACATTTTATGTTATTGTTTCAGAGACATTTCTTTCATATCATATCAGTTATTAAGCTTAATTTTTTCAATACCAGAAAATGAATTTAAATAAATTTCTTTTATTTAGATAAAATCTTTATTTAGAATTTCTTTAAAATAAACTTTATTTTCCTTTCTTCTTAATATTTCATAAATACAAAAAAATATTAATATAAATTATTTGGTCTTTAAAATCTGAAGTAATTTTAGATATGAAACACATTTGGCTGTAATCTGTGTAAAAACTAACATGATTAGAGCGAGCACTTTAAAATTATTCTCCCTTCAAATTTATACCAAGAACTGTTTATGCTTTATGTTTGATCTCGAGTTAATGCTACTTGTGCCAGACCATTCTCTAACTATCCTTATTTATGATTGTCTATTTGTAATCATACAGGAATTCTTGAATGATATTTATGCAATTTATCTTTAACACTAGTACTTTTCCATCATACCCCCATCGATATTGCCGTAATGGGAAAGAAAATATTCATAAATTATTGTTGCAAATATACCATATGCATCATATATTGTTTAAATAGGCATATGTTTTTTTTTGAAACTAATAAAAAATGATATATACGTTTTTATTTACATTTTATAAATTAATTATTTATCACTTATTGACAAAACTTATCTAAAAGCCATTATATATTTCTGGCAAAAACTGCTTAGTAATTGTATCGATGATCGATAGTATAGGTATAATGTAATAGTACCTTTTTTTAATGAAACAAAATCAAATGTTGCTGTATTTGGCTATCTTTACTCTTTTTTAACAATTTTTGACTGTAATGTTTCGTTTAACCAACAAAATTATCTCTTAGCCATTTTTGCACCAACTAGTTTAAGTTTCATTTAGCTTACCTATTTAGCTTTGTTTATCACTTTTAAGTCACTTTTTACACACAAAATATAATTAATATATTTAATTTAAAATAAAATTTTCAAAGCTATTAAAAATATATAATCGACATTATATTATTTTCACTTCTCTGTAAGAAATTACTATTCATTTAGGGTCATAAATAGGTGTATAATAGGGCAGTACCTTTTGTTTTTACTAATGCATTTTTTATTGAATTATTTTATTATGTATACAATTTAATAATATTTATAATGTATATTTTACAGTTTCTGGAATTGCTCATTTACCATTATAAAAGGATACAATATTATATTGAATAAAGTCATTTTCAAAATGCAAAATCAACTTTATAAGGTATGTTTATATTATTAGAAAAATGTTTTATGATTCTCAGTGTGAGTGGTAATTTATATCAGTATTGTGTTTCATGTGTATTTTCTATAAAACTTTCATATTTGTTCATTATATGAAAAGATTATTTCACACAAATTCAAATATAAAAATATAGTACAACTCCAATCATTCAAATTAATTGGGATCAGATCTCTTTCAGATAGTCAAAATTCAATTAATTGAATTTTTTTTTAAAAAGGGTTTAATGTTATTGATTATTCTATATTGAAAATGGATGAAAAAATACATATTTTAAATAAAAAGATCTTTAAATTAATTAAATGATAGGGCAATACTTTTATATATTAAGGTACTTAGAAATGTTGTACATTAGTGCAGTGTATTTCTTTCATATCAACTACTGCAAATGTAAGTCATTGCTTCCTGAACATCTTGGCCATAATTAGCTATTTGATTGCCTTCATATCTTTCCATTTACTAAGTTGCATATCAGCTTGCCAATGAGAAGCTGCATGTGTTAACACTCGGATTGATACTAAATCACTTCAATGCAATTTTACTGCCAGCAAGTACTTCATTAGTTGATGGTCTCGTTTGTCTGCTTCTACTTTGATATTAAATAAATCACTGTAAAGTATTACAAAGCATTGTGTGTAAACTTACATTTTCATTATTTGCAATTTGAAGTTCAGGGGCTGGCAAATAATTATAATTGATTCTCATATATCTTCATGACTAATTTCTGGACATCCAGGAATTTTCAGAAGAATGTTCCACAAGTGACTCATCATTCTTATCTTTCTTCTCTTCTCTTTCCTTTCCTTTTCCTGATTTTTTTTCTTCTTTAGTCTAATTTATTTTTCTGAAATTCTGGAAGCAATTTGGATAGATAGAATTCGAATAGTTGGAGTTGTACTGTATGTTGAAAATTTAATGCATTATATTTTTTAATAATTTTGAAGTATAAAATTGCAAGCAGAATGTTTGTTTTTCAATAATTCTTAAATTATCAAGTTCTGAAAATTTTAGAATCATTTCAAAAGGCTGACAAAATCATTTCAAAAGGCTTCAAAAGACTGAATTTAAAACTGACATTTATTCTTAAATCAAAATAAAGATAAATCCAAAATAGTTAAAATAAAATAAACTCAAGTAGGTTATTTTCAAAAATACTGTTAATTTTATTAAAAAAGATATTATTATAAAAAAAATACCAGCAAAATTTAATATCAATATATTACTCACACAATTATTTAAATATTTTTTATTAAATTAGTTTTTTCTAAAATTTGTTGAAACGACACATTTAAATTAATTTAAGAATAAACTAATTCAAAGCACTTTAAAAATACAAGTTTCACTAAAAAATATGCAATAAGAAATTTAATATATTTAATCTGTAAATGATTTGTGATCCTTTATCAATAATAGAAAATCTCCCAACTCTCATATTTATATAAATACTTGGGGGAAAAAACAGGAAAACTTAAAAAGCTTTAGAGTTAATTCGGCCTAAATTAAATTTCTTTTCAATGTCATGAACAATAAAACAATTTTTTAATTGCTAGAGTTACAAAATATAAATTAAAAATATTTGAATTTTTTAAATGTTTCTCAGCCATTTTTTTCATTTACCAAACCTTTGAGTTATTTTTATTTATGCATAGCTCCTTTTTAAGGGAAAAAATAATAACTTTTTTAAGCTCAATCTGTTAGCAGTAAAATTTCACTTCAATGTTCTGGTGAAACCTATGTAAAGTACAGCATTTATAGCATTCATAATTGAAAAAAGGAACCGTTACAATCGAATTTCAATCATGCTGCTATTTATGCACATTTCTTTTATATTTTCTCAATTATTCAGTGTTTTTTAAAAGAAATAAAATTTGTCAAAATAATTTTAGATAACATATTATTTTATATTGTTCCTTTGATATCTCTGATATAGATTTTAGAATATGAAATTTTTTAGTTTTGATTATTTTACATTTATTTTAACTAAATCTGTTTTTCTAAAATTAATCAAGGCTTTACTGCTACTTTTTTGTATTTTTACAATGTGATAATTTTTTAATAGCAAATTTTACCAATGAATTTTAGTTTTTATGTTTTTGCAATTTACTGTGTAAACTAAGGTAGTCAAACTATACCAACAACCTATTTTTATTGTTAAAATTTTCTAATCTTCTATATGTTACAAAACATAATTTTGTGCAGTTATAAACTATTAAATTGTATTACTTTGTGAACTGCCTTTTATATCCAAAATAAAGATTTTCCATTTCAGTCTATTAATACTCTCTAGCATATTAAAATTTAACAATCGATAACTAGAGACTGTTACAAAAATTTTGAGATAATCATAGCACATTGCCTTTTAGATGAGCTTCACATATATTGTGGGCTATATCCATTGGTTAAAAGTAGTTAGAAAATCTCATTGATTTGTACTTAATAGATATACGTGCAAAAAGAAGAAATGCAATTTTTCACTTGGACTCACTGTGGCCCTGTAGGGTTTCACTGCTTGTTGAAGTAAAAAGTCCTTGTTTCACTCTCAACTCCTGTAAAGTATTGGAAATGGTCTTTGCATTGTTCTATTTTTTGAAATTACATCTTTGAGATGAGTACTTGGAACTTTTGCATGCTTCCTTTGCAATACATGATTATGACCTACTTTTAATGAAAAGTCTTACTGGTTGGACAAATGTATTCTTTTAAAATATCATATAGCAGCTGTTAGAAATTTTACTGTCTGGTATGTTGTGTCAAATATCTTTCTCTTACTGTTTATTGATGCCAAAGATTGAAATTGTTATCTTTCATTCCAAATACCAAATTCTCTCTTATATTTTCAGAATGAAAAATAGTCTCCATGATCCACTTGTGAGTAAGGGACCAGATTGATAAACTTATTAAATTTTTTGTTTCAAAATATACAAGAAATGCCGTATTACAGCTTAAGCATTATTCAAAGCTCCTACAGTTTGACATGAAAGTTTAAATTCTCTTCAAGTGGTTAATAGAAGTTTGTTTTTTTACTACTAACATAAATCTCTTGTGTTAAAAATATTGTCTTAGTCTATTGAATAAAAAAAACCTCAATTAACAAAACAGATGCATACTGCAATATTATGAACATTATATGCTGTTGAGGAAAAAATAACACTTTTTAACAGTTTTATTTGTTACTGTATGGTAACTTAATATTAGGATCTGCTAATTAATGTAGTTCACAAATTTTCAAAGACTTTCATGTTTAAGGGGATGTTAACTAACTAGATTTTACAATATGTAACTGGAAAAGGCCATTCATTAAGACATTTTGGTTAATCATCATTTGTAACAGATTTAGATTTCACTATTAACCAGTTGTAACATGCCACATTCTAAATTATTACTAAAATTGCTAAATTAATATTTTTTAATCACTGAAGCCTTAGATTGCTGTTCAGTAGTTTAAGGAGCTGAGAAATAATTACCTAAACAATATAGTTCCCATTTGCTTCTACTGCAATTTTATATCTAACTGTGGTAGAATCAAATCAGGCTCAACTTAAAATATCAAGACATGACAAAGTTAAATTGTCAATAATAACCTCCTTTTTATTAAAGGCTTCCAAATTATTGCCAAAATTCTGTGTAAAATAAATTGAGCTTATATTGCTATTGGACATACATCTGTTTCCTGTTAAAAGTTCACTAGTTTGATTTCATTATTTACAACTTTTTTATTGAATATTACAATAAGATTGTGAGAAAAGGGTGTTTGTAAAACTCATTTATTGAAAATAAAAAATCAATAAATATTATTCCTATAAAAATTTTATAAATATGTAAGTCAGAATACTGTTGCAATTAGTTACAGAAAAATATTTGTAATTCATACCAATTAATTGAATTCTTAAATTTTTAATGTGAAGTCTTTCTGCTCCATGTATATCCTTAAAGTTAAAAATAGAATAACAAAAAACTTGTTAACTATATCAAATTATTAAATAAAATTTGATATAGTTAACAAGTTTTTATTATTAAATATGATAAAAAATATAATATTTATATTTTTTATCATATTTAAAATCACATATTTTGATGTTGAACTTTGCTGCAATAATCATAAATGAATATCCATATGTATGTTTGATTTTTTCAGAGAGGTTTAAATGCTTTGTTTATGAGCTGCCGCAAAATTCATAATTTGGCTATTCCAGAAAAGAAGACTTACATCAATGGAAAATGGGTCACTGCTAAATCAGGCAAAGAATTTTCGGTAAATATTTTCAATAAAATAAAGAGGAAATAAAATTACTAATAACATTTCTATATATATATATATATATATGTATATATATATATATATATATATTTATATATATATACCTAAAACCAATAAAAATACTTACTATACACCTTATTTGATGTCAAATTTGTCAAATTTTTTATAGATTTAATAACAATTATTTTATTGGAAATTATTCACTTATTTTTAAATAAACATTTCATTTTACTTTTTCAGTGTATTGTTCAATTTTAAATAATTCAATCAAGGATAATGTATCTATTAATATTTTCTCTTTCTAAATTAGTTATACACTTGCATGCACACACACTTCAATCTTATTATACAAAGATTGTAACATACAATTGAAAGATTGATATTTGCATTTTAATTTGTAAACTTTCTTGTTATTTGAATAAGCTGTGCCTGTGGATTTGATCATATAATTTTACCTATAATTGAGTTATTATACTGATTCTTATTTTGTAACAATTTTGATTGTTAAAAGAGTAATTTGATATACATTTAAATATGACATTTTAGAAGTTTTTAACGTTCATTTTCTAAGTATAATTAATGAGAATATAATTTCAAATTTATCTTAAAAAGCAAATTTTTTTGTTCGATTATCATTTAGTGGATTGTATCACATTATTAAGTTTCTATTTTGTGAAAGTGTTTATTCAATTTTTTCTATGATAAGACACTACTATCGGTCAACTGCTACCCTTCATATTAGATAAATATAGAAAGTTTTGTAAAAGTTAAAATTCATATTTATGTATTCAAATGCATATATAATAATTATAAAGTTATTGAAATTTTATTACATACTTTTATATGAAATCATGACACTTTTATTTTTTCATAACATTGTTTACATTATTTTTAATGTAAACCATGTATAAATGTTGACTATTTAATATTTTTCACACATGATTCTTGCAATGAAAAACATTGTGATATAAAACAATTATATTTAACATGTATATATTTTTTTACTAATTTCTAATGCTAGCCTTTTTGAAATAACATTTATTAAACTTGTTAGATGCAAAACATTGATATGATGCTCATAGTTCAAAGGAATCAGGATTAAAATTGCAGTAAATTGTAATTTTTTCTGGTTCTTTTACTACATTATATTTTTGTAAATTATTATAATGAATTGCATTTTGATATGAGTTTGTGTACCTCTACTGAGTTGCTTAAAACTTTTTAGGTTGTTAATCCAGCTAATGGAAAAATTATTGCAGATATTCCAGATTGTGATACCACAGATTTAGAAGAAGCAATCAATGGCTCTTATGATGCTTTCAAAACATGGAGAAATACAACAGCAAAAGTTTGCAGAGCTTGTTTTATTGATTTTTTTAAATTTTAAAGTTGAATACATATATATATATATATATATATATATATATATACATATATATATATATAAGCACATAGCTGCCAGCTCTACTGATTTTATCGAAAAATTCGTGATTTTTCATAATTTTTCCCAATTTTCCAATAATGTATGAAAATCTACTGATTTCTGGTGATTTCAGTGAAAATCTTTAAAACTGCCGAAATTTCTCCAGAAAAAGTCTATCAAGTTGTTTAAGTAGCTTAAACTATTGATCAGGTGGAGTTCCTGTGCAGAATGCACTGATTTCCAATATAAATCTAAACTAATTCTAAATCTGTTTGTCTTAATATGTAGAGTATTTAATAATAAATTGGTTATTATTTAACCTTTAATTTAACTCAAGAGAAAATTAATTGAATAGTAAATTATTATTTTTATGGATAAAGTATTTGATAATTTCTATATTCTTTGAAATATTTGTCATTGAATTAAATTTATTTAGTAATGTATTTTATGTTTTTATTTTATAAGTTTAATATTTATAAATTGTGTTAGTGTTAGAAAAATTGCCCTATAAAATAAATTTTGGATCATAAATGATATTTATTTTTTACATGTGGCATATTCTTTTATTTTTCATAGTTCCTTTATGAGGTTGATGAATATTCTATGAAAATATCAAGCTTAACACAAAATATGCTTTACATAAATCATTCTCACAAATAATAATCTCTTAAGAGTAAAATTGTCTTTTTGTAGTACTACTTTTTAATATTCTATTTCAAAAAATGGCACTAGGAGAGTCTTCTGATTTTTTCGCATGAAATCAGTAGAATCTATTGATTTTTTTTCCTCCAAGGCTGGAAGATATGTTGTCTAATTATAATTGCTAATAATTTTCTTAAACTATTTTTCATTATTTACAATATATGCATATAAAAGCAATTGATAATTATATTATTAATGTGTGTACAACAATATGTATGTGTATACGACAAATTTTTGAATAATATTTAGATGCTTATTCACTTTACATAGTATACATTTATTCAAATATATACTATGCAAAGTGAATAAGAATTTAATTATTATTCAAATATATACTCTGTAAAGTGAATAAGTATCTAGTATTATTCAAAAATTGATTTAATGTGATTCTCAGTGCAGAATTTCAAAATGAATACATTGGAAGATGTTGGGTAAAATTTGTGTTTCATTCTATTTTTATGCTCTTGTATTATATACTTGTATATTGAGATTTTAATATTGTGAATTTGATGTATGTTAGTTAATGTTTCAGTTGCTGTACAGTTATAAGTCTCATTTGTATGAGAAGTTGACTAATTTGAAAATTATCTGTATCAATTAAAACTTTAAAAAGAAAATTATCCATCAAAAATAACTCAAATGTACACATATTTAATGCTGTATTATAAATATGTGTACACTTTAGTTATAAACATATATAATCAATGTGAGGATCAAAATTTTCTTAGGAGTTAAATCTTCTTGAAATATTTAACTATAAATTCTTGAAGAATTATCAAGCACTAGTTAGGTAATTTGCTGAGGTATTTAGAAAAATATGAACTGAAAAATGCTAATGTATTATTTAGTGATGATTTATACTTAATGATGATTTAATTTTCCAGAAAAAAGTCATAAAAGTGACTATTTTTTTTATTCAAGGAAATTCGGATAGTTCTGACATAAACTATCTCCAATTACATTAAAAAGTAATGTGTTGCCATCTGCTGTGTAAAATGAGAGAAAAAATTTTTCGGGCATAGGAAATAAAAACTGTTCTAATTATTTTTGTGTGCTACCTTTGAACACTCTAGCCCAGAAATATGGGCATAAGAAGTACGAGGTGAATGCTCACCTTGGGATTTTGATGGGAATAAGAAGGGAGTACATTTCATGCAATTTTTCTGATTTCTCTCCTGAAATCATTTTTTTTAATTAGTGAGGTATTTTTTTCACTTTAATATCTATATGTAAAATTTTAATTTTTTTGCTTTATTAAAATATTTTAAACTTTGGAAGACTTTTTACTACATTTAGAGAATTTAAGTATTCATAAAATTTAATTAAATTATTTCCTGCAATGTACAACAGCAGTGAAAGCATGGTATGAGTGATTTAGTATGCCACAAAAAACTTATTTTACCCTACTTAATGAACAAAAATTTTAACAACTAATATTTGTAAAACAATATTATCAAATCTACTCTTCTCTCATAGTTTCATACAGTTATTTTGTTACTTTTTTCTTTGAGAAATACTCCTTTTACAGTAACCTTTAGTCACTCATTTATTTACATCATGTATTTTTATTTTTTTATTAAAAATGCATTATACCTTTATGTTTATCAAATTATTTAGTTGATAATGGACGAATATGAAAACATTTGCAAAAGTAGTCATAACTCCATATAATTCCATAACTCATATGCAAATATTTTTCATAACATATTGTGTTAAGAGTTTGTAGAAACATTTTAATTTGATGTTCAGCTCTCTTTTGTAATGTTACTTCTTACACTTCACCATATACTTATTATTTTTAAGGCAAATTGTTTTAATAGAAAATATCTATATTGCTGGTACAATTTTTAGAAGTAAAGTAATTTCAATTGACATTGTGCATTTACTCCCTGGGAATTAGATATTTTAAAGAATTATGAATGCTTTCAAAATCAGTTAAATTATGTAATAGTATAATTTTTATGTTATAAATTAGTTTTACATTTTTTTCTGATAGGATAAATCTACTAAATATATTTAGGAACAAAAAAAATGAATTATGATAGATTTTTCAAATTGCAGTCAATTTTTACTTTTAGCTAGTGGATATATCTTATGTAATTAAAATAATTTATGAAAAGGTTTGAATTTTAAATATGTTCTTTTATATGAAGCATTTGAATCAATTAATTCTCAAAATTCCCTAATTTTTAAAATGTATTTTAAAGATTGAAATTTCTAATTTAAGGCATCTCCTAATCTGAGAAAAATTAGAATAAAGTTTCTTTGTTAAAGATATATATTAATGAAAAATAATGTATTTGAATTATTATTGAATATACCTGTAAAAGATTATATATGTTAATACCTCATACTGTTTACTTACTAAACTTGTGTATATAGAATTTAGTTGCATTTTTTAAAGTTTTTCTTTAAGAATAATTAATATGGGTTGTAATTTTTCTGAAGCTTGGAAATTAATTTTCAATTTATAATTATTGTTTTGGTATCATTTAACGAAAATAATCTATGCCTAAAATTTATGCTATATATAGTATCTCCAGAAACAATTTTTTTTAATGTAATATAATTTTTCAACATAATTTTTATTATATGAATTGAATATTTTTAGTTCCATTTACTTTTACTTTTTTTTAAGATTGTGTTTTTCAATATTATTATATCTTTCCAGATTACTTGTAGGATTTAATTTTATGTACAGCATTTTGTGATATATTTTTGGGTGTCTAATATTTCTATACATCCCTAATTTTCATAAAGCTTGATTTCACATTATTGCTTATGAAAAGTGTCATTAATTCACTATAGTCATCAACATTTTCTTCAGCATCAATAAGTATTTGCATGTTGTGACTGTTTGTATAATATAAGTCATTATCTAGTGCAATTAAAAAAGTTATGATCTTAGAATTATTTATTAAAATATATAATATTACTCATTTTATAAAAGTTTCTATTTTTTGTGCAGAAATTAAAGATCTCATATGTGCTTAAACTAATCTCATAGGTTATAACCTATGCTCATTATTATCTGCTGATTTTTATAAATAATAAAAACCACATATTTTTGAAGAAAAATTTTTTTTTAAAAAATTGCATCATTTTTAATCTTATTAACAATTTACAATTTTAATACAGATTTCTAATTTAAAATTTCATTCAGTTGATTATTTTTATTTCTTTATAATAATATTTAAGAACAAAACCTGAATGAATCTTGAACTTGAATTCTCTGTTTGAAAAAAGAGATTTAAAAATATCTTCTAAAATAAAAGTTTGAAAATAAAATTTGGAAACTTGTATGTATTTTCTTCTACTTACATTTATTAAGTAACTAATTATAGTTATAGTAATAAAATTATTATAATAATATCTAATTATAATAAAATCAAAGTGTTTTTATGAAAAGTATGTATTGTAAAATTTTTTATGCTGTCATAAATATTGAATGTTTATCTTCATATTTTCAAAATAGGAAAGATCTGATGCTTTACGAAGAATGTTTGAAATTCAAAAGAAAAATGCTGATAGTCTTGCTAAGATAATGACTTCTGAAATGGTAAATTAATCTGTTTACTACTAAATATCATTTCATTCAGGCTGTGATATGATATGATATGATATATATATATATATATCTTTAGTCTCATGCTGATAATTAGCAGCTATTTTGAGCACAAAAAGTGATAATAGTTTATTAAATTAAATATGAAGCTTGCCTATTATTTGAGGAAAGCTGAACCATACTAATTTTCTAAACCATATTATTAAATTAAGCAATAAAAGTAAAAGATTTCTGTTTAGCTGTATACTCAAAGAAATAAAGCATATAAAAAGAAAATGAAATTTAATTCTTTGTTTTTAATAATTATATTATAATAAAAATTAAAATATATTTATTTATATTTTATAAGCAATATTTATGTTTAATAAACTATTTTTGAAATAATTATTAACCAAAACTTATTTTATACATCAAGAAAAATGTACAGTGCTTCAATAATTAATTGTTTTTACTTGTATAGTTTAGTACCAAATACTATGTTTTCCTACTTATAAAACAATTTTTTCTATGAAAATAGGTCTAAAAAGTTAGGTGAAACTTGTTTGTCTCTCTCTCAATACTTAGTTTTGAATACTTTGAATTCTGAATTTTGTTTTCAGTGTTTTTTTTTTCTTAATAAATAAGACATTTGCATTGAAAAAGATAAATTCCTTGAACAAAAGTTATTTAGTACCATTGTTAATAAGTTTTTATTAACTACAATAATATAATCCAAATCAAGAGAAATTTTTTCCATCCAATTGTATTAGTGATTAGATAGTTAAGAAACATAATATAGCATACATATATTGTACCATATTTTTTATTATATGCCATTAATTGTGTTGTGAAATCAGATGTTGCCTTAAAATTTTAAATGTTCTTTTTTGCTATTACTTTAATGAAGTTTTATTAAATTTAATTGTGTTAAATTTATGTAAATTCTATGAATTATTTGTTATAACTGTAAAATCAAATGCACAATAGTGCAGTTTAACTTGTTTAAAACATTCCTTGCTTCAAATGTAGGAACCAAACGAGCTTTTTTCTTTTTTAATCAAAAGACTTTTTTTAAATGTTATCGCAAAGCTTTTTAATTTTTTTCCAAGAAAAGTGTTTGTTTCATAAAAATATATAAATATTAATAAAAATTTTTATAATTTAGACATATGTTATACTCTTTTTATCAACTAATATAAGTATTAGTTGATAAAAAGAGCATGACATATATCTAAGTTATAAAAAAATTTAAAGAAACAAGAAAAAATCTTTTTATGTAATAAATTTGGTATTTAATTAAGTGTCTTATTAGTGCCTTACTTTTTTCTTTGCTTAAAAATGTAACTAGATCATAAGTTTGATCTGTTATGGATTATTTTCTAATATAAGCATACATTTTTATAATTATGCAATACATTTTACCTATTATTTCTTGATATATCATCAGGGATTTGTGATATTTGTGACTATTTTAATAAGTTTTATATTAAATTTAATTTTAATATAAAATTTTATAAAAATTGTTTTATAAATTGATTTGACAATGTTCAATAATCCCTTAAAGAACACACATAACACTCACATTAATGAATGGTTTAAATTTTAATCTATTAAAAATTATTCAAATCTAAAAATTTAATAGCAGTCTAGGTTCCATATTATCTTCTATGGATTCCAACTTAGTAGACATGACTCTGTTGTCTAAATCATCCAGTACTTTAAGCCTTGTATATCTAAAACATCCCTTATGTTTTGTTAGATAAAAACCTACTATAAATTTTGTTAAATTTAACTAACAAATTATCTATTTCATATTTTTAATGACTTCTCAAATCATCATTAACTCAATGGCTTAAGAATTTTTAATTCTGCTTTTTGCTGCCCTGTATGATTCACTCTGGTTAAGAAACCACATAAAATTTCTTCTTTGATTTCTTTAAGACTCTTAACAGGATAAATTTTTAGAGTTTCCTCTACTTCAGTGTCAAATAACTTTCGAAAAAAAGAACTTTTAAAGAAGACTGTCAGTGTTTTTTCTCCCAAATTGGCATATTTTATGATTTTAAACTGAATCTTGGGTTATTATAGAAAAAAAGCAAATTGTTATTGTTGCAATTTTAATTTTAAAGCAATATTAATAAAGGAAACAAAGTGAGAGTAATAATTAGTCACTATATTGACTGGTCATTATATCAAGAAGTTATTATAAGATAACTTTACTGTACACACCAAAAATCTATAATTTGTCACAATAAATTTCCTAAAATTAAATTTTTATAAGATTGCCTGATATCTAATATATTTATGCTAGGGAAAATCCATTCATGAATCATTGGGTGAAATAAATTATGGAGCATCATTTTTAGAATGGTTTTCTGAAGAAGCTCGTCGTATTTATGGCGATATTGTTCCCTCTCCTGCAAAGAATAAGCAGATGCTCTTTGTTCGAGAACCAATTGGAGTGGCTGGTATCATAACACCTGTGAGTATTATTTTTAAGACTAAGACTGAAATAGGTTATAACTTTGTAATAAATAATAGTATACAAAATTAATGTATATCATACATTCCATAAGCATTATAAAATATTTAAAATCTGTGTTTTTTCTGTTAATAGATTAATATAGCTGAATTAAAATCAGATGTTTTGAATTTCTTTTATACTTTTCGTACATGAATTTTAGTTAATAAAGATTTCATTTATTAGTTATTAAGTGTTAAACTATTTTATTTATAATATTTCTGGAAAATGTACATCTTAAAACAAATAATATAACTTTTATCCTTCCATTTAATAATCACTAGACTTTTTAAATGTAGTTATTCTTGTTTGAACTCCAAATTTTATTCTGAACTAGTTCATTCATGAGGTTGACAGTATGTCAAAGCAATATTATTAGGTGTTTTATTGTCATTTAAATGACAATGATTGATTAATCTTTCAAAATTCCTTTAGAAATGGGATAGTGAAAAATAAATTATTATAACTTTTTCAACTAGTTAAAAAATATTTTGATAAAAGTTATAATGAATAAAAAGCACATATTCAAAACTTATAAAATATTATGTAATTATTAATTGTAATATTAGTCCAAAAACAGCACATAATCATTAATATGCTTTCAAAATTAAGAAAAAAATTTTATGAAGAATTCGATTCATTATTTCTAAAAACATAAAACAATATTGCATGAAGGTTGTGAGTCATATAATTTAAAATATTATTTGAACTTTTATATCTATATGTTTGTTTAATAAACATCTGTAACATTTTCAATGATTAATATTTTTGGTTATGCAATATTGATAAAATGATTTGCTTTTCTATTCTGTCATCATAAAAGAATGGTTAAAAAAAGATAAAAATGTTATAAACTATTATGTGAAATAAAAAAGTTTTGTAGTTCAGTAAAACCCTTTTTCTTCATGACATTTAAACATTAAGAAACAACATTCAATATAATAATTGCTCAATGTCAAAAAAATTAACTTTAAATTTGACTTATGTGTTCCTCTAGTATTCACATTTTTATTTATTTGTACTTATTATCTTTTAATCTGCATTTTAGAATTAATGTTATTCGAATTAGTCTCAAATATATTATGATAAGAATACTTGGCTTTATCTTTAACTGTAATTTTTTCCAAACACATTAGCACTTAAGAGATTTTATACTTTTAAAGCAAATTTTTAACTGCTGAAAAATTAGGAATTTTAATTTTGTATTTCATGATGGACATAAATTTTTGTAATTCATAATGGAGAATTATGAATTACAAAAATTTACATGCTTTATTTCTTCATTAATATATCTAAGTTTGATACTTGATTTTTTTATTCGAATTTTGCCACAAAAAATGTACATTTCCTAAAAATAATTGAAAAATGTATACTGCTTATAAAATTACATTAATTATAATTATTTCACTTTTTTATTTTAAATATATAAAGCTCAAAATTATATATATCTGGAAGAACTCTATAAATCTAAATTAACAGAATGACTTAAAGTTTTGCTATATATTTTGAGATAAATTTCAAATACAATTTATTTGTTAGCCTTTTATCAATAGTGTTAAATAATATACTATATTGTCAACTTTTTTAATTTATTATTAATTCTCTGCTACAAAACTTTATGTTATATCCTTATTCCTTACTATTACAATATGGATCAGTATATCTTTTTGACAAAGTATCTGAAAAATATTTATTTTAACAGTGGAATTTTCCTAATGCAATGATTACTAGAAAAATTGGTGCTGCCCTAGCAGCTGGATGTACATGTATTATTAAACCTGCTAGAGATACTCCATTATCTGCTCTGGCTATAGCTCTTATTGCTGAAGAGGCAAAAATTCCACCTGGAGTAATCAATGTTGTAACTGCAGCAAAAAATACATCTTCTGTTGGGAAAAGATTATGCGAAGATCCTAAAGTAGCAACTATCTCTTTTACTGGATCAACATATGTGGGCAAAGTAATTTTTATAATTTTAATTATTTTTCTTTATGTTTTTTATGTGAAATGTTTTTTTTTTCTCTGTCGACAATAAATTAAAATTTCATTTTAGGATTGACTTACATACATAATATGTACAATTGAATTTTTATGAAGAAACTTCTATAAATTTTCTAACTCTTAAAATAATTCTTATAAGTTATACTGTTATCTCATCTCTAAGTCAAATGCTGAATGTAGTACATGTTATAATGGTGGTGTGTATATAGTAAATATTGTGGCATTTTTTTGTCACAAAACTTAAAAATATCAGCTGGAATTTTAAAATATCCATTTTAATGTACTGGATAGTCTATTAAATTTACATTGATGCTAAATATGTTTATCATGCTAGTCATGGAATGATCTCATTTTATTGCAAGTATTCATATGATTTCATATATGCGTGCAGCTTGATGGAAACTGTTATTGAGATTAGTGTAATGAAAGTAAATACAAGTAACAAGATACACTGATTATATCTCATTGATATGGAACATGTCTTATTAATCTTAATGATGTGAGAAAAATAAATTTTCAACAATGTAACTAATGCATCGTATGAATATTTTCATTGTTTCTCATGATAAAACTGCTGAATATTATTTCTAATAAATCAATTGTCAACTGCTTGCAATAAAGATATCACAAGAATGGTTGTAACAATTATTGCCTTGACCAAAAAAGTAAAAAAAAAATGCTGTTATCAAACATTTAAAAAATTATTTATAGATATAAACTGGACATGTTACTTGTTTAGCTTGATTAGGCACATTTGTGAATTTTGTGATCAAAAGTAAATCAAGATTTCAATAATGTATATGTTTGCCTTTGTTACAGTATACATTGTATTACCATTTACTTTAAAAATGGCACAATTAAGTTTTTGGACCATCATTTAATTTTCAAATTTTTATGTGGATTTAATTGCTCATTGATTTAAATCACCTTTTATTGATGAAAAATATCAATTAACAAGCAAATCACTTTTGATTTTCTTGTTAATTGATATTTTTTCAATAATTTAATCACAAATGTGGAGTAGGAGTTTGATTATATAGCATTCAAATGTATTTATTTGAAACAATTGAGCGATTGATTACTAACATTCATTATTGAATTTTTTCTTGTTTATTCTATTTTTTCTTATAAATCATATTTAAAATATCCTCTTTATTCTTTTATTTTCTAGTGGTCAGATTACAATTTCCAAAATACTGGAATGAGAACTTGTAAAATGTTTCATAAACACAAATCTTTAGTTAAAAATAATGAAGAAATTAACCTAGTCTCTACTGAGATTTTAGTTCAGATTCAATTGTCTCTGTATTAAAGTAAATCAATCAATATAGAAACTATATTCAGTTAATTTTCAGTAAAATATTTGTATTGCTTTTCAATTCAACTAATTTTAAATATTCATATTTTGTTTATTATCTATATAGGTTATGTTAAAAAGGTGAATTAAATGAAAATAAAAGCTTTCGGTAATGCTAGAATCCATACATATGTTAACAAATTAAGTACTATTCACTTGTTTGACACTTTATTTGTAATTTTCACCTTCCATTAATTTTAGTTACTGTTAAATATAGATTTTTTTACTTTTTTAGGTGTTACTGCAGCAATCTGCATCTACGGTCAAAAGAGTATCTCTTGAATTGGGTGGAAATGCACCATTTATTGTTTTTAACTCTGCAAACCTTTCTGCCGCTATAGCAGGTGCTATGGCTTCAAAATTTCGGAATTCTGGTCAGGTAATGCAAAATAAATATTCGATTTTCATCTAATATAAGAATGGAAATTATATTTCAATAGTTCTGCATTGTATAATAAAAAGAGACTTTCTCTAACATCTCTCCCCATCTACTTTCTCTAACACAGAACTGTTAGCGTGAGCACAGGAACAAAAATGTATATTTTTAGTTATTATATTATCTTTTAAGAGCTTTTTTGTATATATTGGTAGTACTATAAAACAAAAAATAATGTTTAATGTAAAATGTTTAAAGGAGAAATATTAATACTTAATATTTCTCCTTTGAAAAATCTTAGGCATTATTTTATTGGCAATTTATTTAATTGAATAAGTATTCTGTCAAAAATATTCAAATAATAAAGAATGAATTAAAATTTTAATTTAATGAACTATAAGAAAATATTTTTTGTCAAACTTTAATAAAATAATGCAAAAATTTGTTTTTATGCTTATGCTCTTCCTATGAGATGACCTTATTCAAGTTTTAAAATTATATCTTATGTAGTAATGTAATTTCTTTAAAATTATTATGTAAATTTGGTTATGGAACTTTTACTTCAAAGTAAGAGTGCAAACAGGGTTCTTATAGATTTTAAAAACATTTTGAAGCTTCTAGAAATTGTCAAGACTTTTACAACTACTTATAACATTACTTTTTACAAGACCAATGGAAGATTGTAAGATTTTAATTTGAACTTTGGAAAAGAATTAATATAACTTGAAATTTTTAATTCTTTAGGCATTTATTTATTTTTGTTAGAAAATGTTTTTAATTTTATGTTTTAAAATATTGAACATTTATTTGTTTTTTACAGACATGTGTTTGCACAAATAGAATTTTAGTGCAAGAGGAAATTTATGATAAATTTATCATAAAATTAGCTGAAGCAATGAACACTCTTAATGTTGGAGATGGAATGGATACAAAAGTAAATATGGGACCTCTAATTAATGAGCTTGCAGTAGAAAAGGTAATTATTGTCAAGTAACTTTCCTTCAAATATATTTTAATTTCATTAATTTCCAATAGAGCACTAAATTTCACACTATAAAATAAAAAGTCAGTAAATACTACAATAAATATTTAAAATGCATGGATATTAAGCAATAGGTTTTAAAAGAAATAATTTGTATTACAGAAAGATTAAATTTGTTCATTTATTTCAATGTAAAGTATTAAATTTTACATTGAAATAAATTAACTGATTTGTGACATGATTTTTAAGACTTATACTATTGTATATTATTTCTAGTTTTTCAATTAAATTTATTAACTGCTTTTTAGCACTTTAATTCTATCATTGCTTATTTATAACAAAGGTGGAGGAGCATGTGAAAGATGCTGTAAGCAAAGGAGCTGAATTAATAGTGGGAGGTAAAGTGCATCCATATGGGAAATGTTTTTATGAGCCAACTCTTTTGAAAAATGTGACTAAGGATATGTTGATATGCACAGAAGAAACATTTGGACCTGTGGCAGGAGTTATGAAGTAAATGTGTACTTTTCACATTACTAATTATAAATATTACTATTAACTGATGTGGTCATTAAATGTCCTTGTTTAAAAATAAAAAGTTTTATTTTCAATAAAATTTTAAAAAAATTATTTATATATACTTTTATATTAATTGATTTAATTCAAAAATTATAATCAAGAAATTATTAATACCTGTTTTCCTTAATTATTTACAAAATAAATTAATAAAATTCTTTCAAATGAATTTTAATAACTCTTATATTTCTATACTTAAAGTAAAATTATTTAATAATTAAGTTTTGTTCTGTAAAACTAGTACTAAAATCAATCAAGGATTTTTGCTTAGATTATTTTAAAACCATTATTTTAGTTTCATTTTTTAATTTTATTGTGACATTGCTCTGATCTTTTTTTATTTCCAATTTTAAATAAACAATTTTCAGTGATAAGCAGTTTGGTTTTAAACTTCAAAATTATGCATGCTTGTTAATAAATATTGATTTTGCTAGAAAATCAGCTCTAAATAAACAAATAAAAAATAGATGGTTGGGATAAAACTAACTACAGTAATTTTTTTACAGTCAAAAATCAAAATTTTCATGTTCAAAGAAATTTGTCTTTTTTAATGAAATTATGCTATTTACTAAAAGTGAAAAATTGTCAAAATTAAAAGTAATGATATATTAACCATTTAAAGGATAAAAAACAAAAAGAAGCTCAGTTTATATATTCAAGAAATTGGAATAATACAGGGTGGCGCGCGTCAGACGGATGGATTTGAAAAGGCCATTGCTCGCTTCCTAACCGTTGGCGCTGCTCGAAGAAGGTGTGGTTCTAAAGAGCGAGATTGGAAATTTATCTCCATATCAAGGTCAGTTCACAAGATGGAATGGTCTGTAGCGCAGCGTGTGTTTTGCGAGGAAGCATATTTTTCAAACGGCCGTTCGATTGTCCATGTGCAGCGCGCTTTCCGTTCGGAATTCCGCATCGCCTCTCGCGGTCGAGTTCCCAATCGGAACAGAATTCTTGCGCGGGTGAAAGCCTTTAGGGACACAGGAAATGTATCCTCGATAAGGAGGGACCTAGGAGAACTGTCTCAACCCCGGAAAACATTGAGAGAACTCGAGCTGCGGTTGAGCAATCTCCTAGGTGTTCCCTTCGTAAACAGGCTGGTGCCCTTGGAAATGCAAGACGTTTCCTTCAAAGAATCGTCAAAGGACACCTCCATTTACACCCCTATAAGATGGTTGTTGCTCAAGAGTTAAAACCACTGGATTATGAAGAACGTCAACACAGTAGCGAAAACATGCTTGCTGCGTTGCCTCCAGACTCTGTTGTTTTCTTCTCTGATGAGGCACATTTTCACCTCAGCGGTTGTAAATAAACAGAACATGCGCTACTGGAGTGGGACAAACTCTATGGAGCTCCATCAGAGGCCCCTACATTCTGACAGAGTCACAGTTTGGTGTGCTTTGTCGAGGGTGGGGATCATCGGGCCCTACTTTTTGAAGAAAATGATCGAGCGGCAACTGTGACTTCTGTATTTTTACCTCAATATGATCCTGACATTTTTCTTGCCTGAACTGGAGCACATGAACCTAGATGACATCTGGTTTCAGCAGGATGGGGCCACGGCCCATACGGCAAGAGTTTGTATGGATGTTTTGCGTGATTGATTCCCTGGGCCCCTCCTCTCCAAGTGATGCAATTTGCACTGGCCAGCGCGGTCTCCAGATTTGGCCCCCTGTGATTTTTTTCTTGTTAGGCTACCTGAAATCCCTCATCTACAACGACCGTCCTAGGACCCTGGAAGCCCTTAAAGGCAACATTCAGGCCAGCATCCAACAGATTCCTGTAGAAATGCTGGAAAGAGTCCATGAAAATTTCAGGAAAAGGCTTAGGCAATGTGTGGAGTGTGAGGGCCGCCATTTGGGCGATATTTTATTCAAAACTGTCTAAACTCTAATTTCCCTTGTCAGTGTATAAGAACAAAATAAAAAATATCGTTGTTCTTTAATATTTTGTGTTTTATTGACTTTTGATATTCATCCCTCTGCCGTGCGCCACCCTGTATCTTGTCTATTCCCATAGTTAAATCCCATTTTGATTCCAGGAGTACAGTTCTTTATTGCAGTGCTATTTTGACAAAAACAGTTTTCTTTTTATTAAAAGATATCTAGAACCAAAGATTTTGGACAAAAGTTACAGTGGATGAGAAAAACATGTTTCATCTGGAATATTTTATTGAATATAATTCGATTCTACACTAAGGGGCTATAATGAAGTTTGAAATAAAAACAAAGTATTTCTTCATTCTCATCCATTTATTCTATGCGCAATAATTTCACCGAAGTATTCAAAAATTGCAATAACAACTAATCTTTTTAGTATGTTTCTTAATATTAAAAGCGAATAATATCAACAAATTTAAATGATTCCTAGAAAATTATGATAGGAATATTGATATTTTTGGATAATTAATTTTTTCCCTCATCCTTGTCAGATTCTTTGCTTGGTGAAGAAGGCATCCTAGTATAAATAATTTAATTAAATATTGAAACATTTGAATTTTAAATCATTGGGATTTTTTTATTTAACATTAATTTTTTTACTTAAAAATAAAGATTTCCACTACCATTCATGTTTAGACTTTTTGGGGCCATAGCAGTACACTCTAATTATATATTTACACACCTATTAGCATTTTACTTGGATTGTGTTGAGTATGTACTATATGATAGTTTAAAGAGCTAATAAATTAGGAGCTCTCCAAAATGGTGAGCAAAATTCACAAACAATATCTGTCAAAATTCACAAACATTCTTGAGCTTACAATATTTATACATAACATTTTTTAATGTTTCTACTTAAACTATGTTATGATGTTTGAAATGAAAATATCATTATTTTAAGCAGAACAAAATGGAGCAAATTATATTCATGTCAGAGAAGAGAGGAATAGTTGCTCCTTTATTTGAGCAATACAGAGTTCAAAATAAACGAAAAAGTATAACATCCTTTCCTCACATATCGACACTGCATAGCTATTCTAAATCATCATGATACCATATTGTATACCAGCAGTTAGCAAATGTAAAGTTAATTATCTTATATTATATTTTACTGAGACACAAATCCATTTGTTTTTGTCATCCCTTTAGATAACTATTGCAAATTGTACCCTGCTTTCTATGACACTTCTTGTGACAAATTCAATATTCTTGAATATGTATTTCAATATTAGTGAATAAAAATATAAATTTTAAAAATGTATGATTGTTATTTTATTTACTAACAATAATAAATTCAAAAAATCATTAAGTTTTAGAATTGATTTAAAAATTTTTTAATTGCAAACAAAAATTGTACTTTTTCAGTTTTTTTTATTTTTTGTATTAGTTAAAAGTTTATTTTTTTTTTTATGTTCTTGTGACTGTAAAAATATTGATAATTAAATGAAATATTTCTGTAATATATAATAATTTATTCTATCTTAAATGAAGCATTCAGTTACATTTAAAATTTAACAAATTATACTCTGCTAACTTCATTAATTATGAAAATACTTTATTATGTGCCAAAAATAGTATATGTTATGTTTTGTATTTTGTACATTAAAACATTAATGTTTTTCACAGAGATTGAAATAACATATCAAATATTGAAATAAAATAAATTGCGTTATTAAAACTGATAAACGTATATAATTGGTAGTAAAGATTGTTATTTATTAAAATAAGAAATATTTTTATAAATATTAATTAAGTTGAATGTGTAAAATTAATCTTGGAATATTAAATAATTTATCAAGTTTGATATATTATTTAAAGTTCCAAAATTAAAATCTAGTGTTTAAAATCTGTTATACATTTCAAATATTTATTTATTTTAATGTATAGATTTAAGACAGAAGAAGAGGCAGTTGAGATTGCTAATTCTACTAGATCTGGATTAGCAGGTATATTATGTGTTTGTAATATTATACATTGATTGAGATATTTTTCGTAGTGAGTTAAAATATTTGACTTTTACAAAGATATGTATCATTTGATACTGTGCTTCCTGATATAAAAATTAATACCTATTAAATTTTTTTATGTTTTTCTTTAAATACTCATTAAAGCTATAAGTATTATGCAATATAATTTAACAAATTCATATTCAATTAATTCCTTATTAGTTGGAATCAATCGTTTATTACTTTTCAGTTTCAATGAATATTCTTTTAAAATAATATTTTTTAAAGAATTATTTACTTTTAAGGAACATGATAGTGTTAAAATGTGCATAAATATTTAATATTTTTTAAAATGGATTCCTGTAAACATTAGCTCTATGGTATTTTTATGGAATTAAAAAATTATATTATTGGAATACCTTCTGTAAACATACATAGTACTGATATATACATAGTTATAAAATCAATGCTGTCTAACTTGCAGTGTCACTGATTTCCAGATTTTTCTTTGGTTGTAAATCAGGATATCTTATTTAAACAGGATACTTTTACTCTGAAGATGTTGCTCAAATATTTAGAGTCGCCAGACTTCTAGAAGTTGGAATGGTTGGTGTGAATGAAGGGATTATATCAGCTGCAGAAGCTGCTTTTGGTGGTGTCAAAGAATCTGGCTTAGGGCGAGAAGGTTCACGTTATGGCATTGATGAATATGTCAATATAAAATATATTTGCCTTGGTGGATTGAAGTAGTTCTCCATGTAAGTCACTTTTATTGTATTATTTTTCTATGCATTAAATTAAACTTTATTTCTATTTCATTGTAGTTTGATACTTATAAAAGTTAAATTCATGCACAAATATATAACTTTTGTTTACTAAATAAAAATTCTTGTTCAACCATTTCCAATGCTTTTCAATGAATCTTAATCATTGATAAAATATTTTCATTGAAGGCTTCATGTAAATTCTTAGATAAAAGTGAATAAAATATTTAAAGCAAACTATTTATTAAAATACAATATACTTTATTAAATAATATTCCATCTTGAATATTTTTAAATTTGTACACTACTGAATAAAAAGAAAAATAATCTTCAAAAGAAAAAGTAAGGAAGAAAAACAATACGAAATCATGACATCTGCAACTTATGTTAAAAGTTGGCAAGTAAGAGTTAGTGCACTTTTACTTTAATTCTTGTTTTCAAAATTCATAAACAGAAATTTGATTTTTATATTAGCTCTAAAATTGTCTTATATTTTTATTTTAAATTATAAAATGGTAAAATTAGTTGTTTATTTGTATTCTATAAAAACTAATTAGTAAATACTCATTTCCTATTATTCTGCTTTCCTAACAACATATTTTATTAATTTTAAATAATGCGCATGAATATTCCATTTCTCAAAGCATTAAAATTCTGTTTTTCTTTTATCTTTATAGTTAAAAAAATCATTATGCTATTATTTTATGCCAAAATATTTAATTAATTCGCTTATGTTACTTTTTATGATAATTTGTTTATCCTGTAACAGTTTATTATATGAATCAAGCAATAAAAAGTTATATCACTTTTTCTTGTGGTTGACATTATATTTATCATCAGAGTATTTCTTGCATATTTTAGTAAGTATATATGTGTGTGTGTGCATACATGCATGTGTATGCATATATGCACTCGTGTCAATCAAAAATGAAACAATAAAGCTATTTTTGAAACTCCCTAAAATTTGTCTGATATATATGTCGCTGTGAATTGCTCATTATTATAATTTCAGCACAAATATACATTAAGGGTGGTTAAATTATCTTTTAGGAAATACATATAAAGCAAAGAAAAAGTTGACATTTTTAAGAAATTGAATTGTTTTCTCTTGTGATTTTGTTATCCATAATGTTTTGGTTTAACTCATAAAATAAAATAATCAATGATATTTCATAACTTGACTAAGGAGTAACTGTGTCCAGAGATTGTGGTATACTTTTCCAAGCAATTGGCAATCATATTCAACATAAAGCCAGCAAATATATGTAAATATGGAATTGGTTGATGAAAATTGAATGATAAATGAATTGGAGCAATTTTAATCATGTGTCTACATCACTATACCTGAAGATAGGTATAAGTACAAGCATAACATTGATATAATGTTCTATCAGCTATACTATATCCAGCTATATCATAATTAATATTGTCTATAATTTTCATTGGTGACTACACTAACCATTTAATATATGTGGCGATTTGATATAGAATATTTATGAAGTGTACATTGTGTGTGTGTGTGTTTTGATAGTTTTTCACTCTAAACCAAGAGTAATTGTATTTGCTATGATTCATTAAAAGGAAGAGATGAACACACTATGGTTTAAATTTGTGTTTTCAGGAAGGAATCATGCTTGGGCTTCCAACCTCATAATGATATTGAAGAATTTAAAGACTACAAATTAAGAGTTTGCTAAATTGTCTTATACATCACTATACAGGTCCTGAATTCCACATTGAATATTGTTTCACATGAGTATTCTATTGGATTCCACTTCACAATCCCTAATAAACTTTACCAACACATTGATCAACCAATGCTATATTTGAGGTTTTTTCAACTTTCATAATCATTAGGTCTTAATTGTGGCATCATTTTAGTGAGACAATGCACATTCACATGCTGCATTATGTCTGTGATTTCTTTATAGTTTATATAATTCATTGCTTTCCTGATCTATTGCCTATTTAACATTATATGGTCACTGTTTAAAAAATGACTGGTTGGAAAACATTTCTCACTAATATACTAGATTAATTAAGTTCCTGTGAAAACAGATTTTTCTACTTCCCCAAAATATCTAAAGCTTTTTTCATCAGTACTGTGATGCGTAGCAGCTACTATTTTCAACTGAGAAGTTAATTTTATTACTGATAGTTTTCCTTAATGGGAAATATATTTTTAATCAGTTATGTGTAATCTTTCAAATAAATAATATTTTATATTCTTAATATTATCACTTATTTTTTAATGGAGAGTAGGTAAAAGGAATTATTGAGAAGAATGTATAAAAAATTCTATTTATTATTATAGTATCATTATTTTTATATTGATAGAACTTACAAAATATGAATTATGTTTATTTTTTAGGTAACGGAAATATCTGGGCTTCCACTAATGCAATTTCATATATATATTTTTTGTACAATATGATAACTCAATTCGTTTAGAATTTTACTCTTGCATTTGTAAATCTTAAAATTTGTCAATGTACATTTTATTTGTAATGTGTTATATACACATTTCAAAGGTGCTTTTGTTACATGTTTCAATTCAAATACTTGAAATTATTTGTATATTTAGTTATATGTTAAACTTTTATTTGTTGATTTTTAGTAATGAAATAATGCCAACATTTCAAACCATAAAAACTTTGGTATAACTTTTTAAAAAAGTTTGATTTATCATTTTAAAAAAAAATCTGAATTATTCAAGCTATATGATAAGTTTTGTAAATCATTCATTCATCAAAGTTAATCTAAAAAATAATCTAAACTTTATAAATAAAATTATTAATGTCAATTTAAAGTAAGTTGTAATATAAATTCCTAATATCAGATGTCCACCAAAATTTTTAAATATTAATTTAAACTGATTTTTCAAGTTTATGGTCTATATGATGGCATTTTTCCTATATTGTTAGATATATTTTATGTAATGTTATTGTTTATTTTTTATCTTTAAGAAAGGATATTTTTGAATTGTTGCTAAAAGTTAATTTAAATGACCATTAAAAATATAAAAAGAATATCGATTTAATTTGCGCAATACGTTTTCAATGTTTAGAAAGTTGTTTGTCCCAGATTTATTTAAACTGTTACCTCAGATAGCTGTGGTAAAAAAAAATTCATTTAGGTCCTTTTAAGTAGTGATATAATGCCAACATTTCAAAAAATAAAAACGGTGATATAACTTTTTTAAAAAGAAGTTTGATTTATCACTTAAAAAATATTTCTAAATTATTCAAGCTGTATGATATTCTATAATTTAAGCTTTATAAATTATTCAATAGCAAAAAACCGATTTGGTATTAATAACATATGTTATTTTTCCATCGAAACTTTAGGTATTTTAATTGATCAAAGATGAAATTAATATAAGATTGAGTATTTTTCATTCACAATTATTAGTGATACATGATTTTTTTACATTCGACTTTAATTAAAAAAATTATAAACTTTAATCTTATATTGTAGAAAAAAATCCAAAACTTAGTAACTTCTTAACTATTTATTGCAAAAATTTGTATAATTGTACAATAAAAAACTTTTAAGCATTTCATAGCAATATTCTGTGAAGTTCTTGAAAAGACTGTTTTCATCAATGTATTTGTTTGTAATTTATAAAAAAAAAAAACTTTAAAATATTCTTTGCAATTTGAAAATCATGAAGAAAGGTAATGCAAAGTGATAAATCACAGACATAGCAAATTAATTAATTAGAATATCACTTTTGCGTTAAAATAAGTGTTAAATGTATAATTAAACATTCGTAAAATCTACATCTTTTCAGAGGTAATCGAAATATATTTTTCTATGTACATTTCTCTTCCAATTAGAATCTATTATTTATTATGATAGCAAAGTTGTTTTTTATATAAATATTTTACATATAATGTAGATAAATTAATCATTCCAATTTTCTAAATTTAAAATTGGGTATTGAGACAAAAAGAAAACAAAAGAATTTGTTCTATTTAAGATAAATTATAAGATCAAGCATGACTATAAAAAATAAAAATATATTTATATATCATTTTTTAATATTCCATTTATCTTGATGTACAAAGTATTCAATTTAAAACACACTTGATATTTTTAATTTAGTAACCTTTATAGTTGATATCTATCTAAATTGAAGGCAAAATAGTTATTTTTTAAACAATGTTTAATGTTTTTTTAATACACTTTTTATCTAGGAAATATTTAGTATTGATGTATTGCAAATTTCTTTGGAAATTAAATAAACTATAAAAACAAGTTAGTATAGAGAATTCTTTTATTATACATTTTCATAATTTACAGTTCACAAAGCACACCTGCAAAAGCTCTAAATCTACTCTGTGCAAAAAATTATACAAATGTCATCTCATCTTGAAATAGCACTTATATTATGGTACATTAGTATTACAATACAGCATAGCTCTGCAGAAAGCTTCATCAGTTGAAGGAATTTTTTTATACACAATTAGTTCACATAAAAATTAGAGGTATTTCATAATACAATAATTGGGAGTACATTCATGCAGTTTTCAAATTGAGCATACATTTTTTAAACTATCACAGTAAATTAAGACAATAAATTATAATTTTTCTACCTACTACTACAGTGACACAAATATCTTAAATATATTGGTTTAAAAATACTATAGTATTTTTAATGAGTAAATATTTCAACATTTTCATGAATTTCTTGTGCAGTATATATAGTTAGCTTTTAGCACATGAATTTTAATTGCTTCTAAATAATCCATAAAATTTGTATTTCTCCAATAAAGTTATTAAAATTTTTTATAAAACTTTGTAATTACATATCTTAAAAGTATTGCACACAAATAAATTAACAGCAATATGATCAATTTTATAAAAATGGAAGAATTTGCTGTTTTTAAATACATTTATTTTAATATTATTACTAAATATATTTGAAATATTACAAAACAAGCTCCAAGAACTCATTTTTTTAAAGAATTCTAACTGGTTATCATAGAAAGAACTCACACAAAGGAAAATTGGCCTTATTTCTTTACAATTATTACATAGAGAAATAAAAATGAATATAACTAGAGTGTATTTACAAAATTCTCATTTCCATATACATACAAATTAAGAACATTTATCACAAATCTGCCAGATATGTTGAATTTGAAGATGCTTGAGTTAAAAATAAATGCAAAAACTTAAAACAGTTATGACAAAGAATGACCTTGAGTATAAGTGTGGGGTCTTCTTTGAAATTTCATGTATAAAACTCCAAGAGCAGATTCCAAATATACTTGGTGATATGGATCATGTATACCTAAGTGTCCCAAATCATCAATCCCCAATGAAGCTATCTGATATAATTCTGTCATGCCTGCTGAAAAGAAATTTTGCATGTACATTGGAAGGCCTAATGAAATGAGCCATGCATGAAGATTGGAATAATTGGGTTCTATTACAGGAACTACACAAGAATCTGATAAGAAATCGTTTGGTACCTGAAAATACAAATTAAAATTAATTGTATACAAAGAATTTTTTAATTACTTATTCAGTAAAGCATTGAAAAAGGAAACAGTGTTTGGCATTTTTTTGTATTTAATATAAAATGCATTTAATACAAAATTATATGTATCATAATAAGTAACAAAATAAAATCTAAAAATAAATATATGCAATAGTGTAATATGAAGAGGAAAGTGCCAGCTTAGGCGTGACTTCATCACCTGACCATTGTTCAAAATTAATGAGGGGCTTGGTAATAGGTGAGTATTCTAAACCTGTTAACTTTAAGGTACTATTTAGGGTAGAGCTGTGCATGCATGCACCAATGCTCATCGTAAACACATATATTGAAAATTTCCACTTGACAGTGACTGCAATGTTGATTTTTGAATTGGGGATTCTAAGAAATGTCTTCAAATAATTCAAATGTTTGTTTGGCTTGTAATTACTTTTATTATCATTAAATGATGGAATAATGAATCTTAAAGTATGAATTGATCAATCGATAATTTATTATCTTGCTTCAATGCATCCCATACCATACCAGTGCTCAAAATGTTCCATTTGCATTTTAGAAAGCTCAGAAATATGCTTCGAAAGCTAATCATGTTAAAGTTTTAATCACTTTTTATCTATACTTATTTACAACTCTTGTAATATTATGCAGCTCTATCTTTTTTAGAACTGTCTATAATATTTCATAATATGAAATCATGTTTGACATTTATGTATTCGCATATTTCCATCTACTTTTGTAGCAAATTGCAACTTCTTCAATTCAAATTAGCTGTTGAAATATTTTATTGTATATTCTTAAATTTTAGAAATAACTGTGTTATATTCATATATATTGACTATATTCAGTGATGTTTTTAACAGAAGTGAGAAAAGGCTTAGTTAAAAAGAAATATTTTATATAATTTCCATACATTTCAAAAATTAAGGCATTCTTCTGCATGAATAAAATTGAATCTGGGTTCAGTTTGTAATTCTAAGATCACTTTTTGCACTAATTTGATTGAGCCTACAGTTTAAAGTAGATTTTGAACTACTACATCGGAAGTGGAATTAGAACACACGACAAAACGTTTGTTGAAAATGGAATCATTAACCATTATTTATCAATTTGGAAAAACATGAAATGTCTATGCTCTAGTACATATTTA
Source organism: Latrodectus hesperus (assembly GCA_037975125.1). NCBI lineage: Eukaryota > Metazoa > Arthropoda > Arachnida > Araneae > Theridiidae > Latrodectus > Latrodectus hesperus. The sequence continues at coordinate 18,891,976 of CM075852.1, read as the reverse complement.
AAAGTTATTTTCTGACTAAAATATTGTAAAATATTTCTCAATATAATATTTAAAACACATATTTTTGATTATTCATTTAAGACATATACACATAAATTAATAATTTTGAGTTAAAAAAAGCAATAAATAAAACTATAAAATAAAAAAGATTAAGTTAAGGTAATGAAATTTTATTTATCAAAGCAAATTAACTAACCAATAGAAATTACTACAAGTTAATATTTGACTAAATTTAACAATTTTTTAAATAAAATTTCTTTTATTTTTCAATTAAAGATGTAGTATGGAATTTAACTTACTCCACGCCTTCCTTGTTGTTGTAAAGCAGTTACTCTAATTTGATCTAAAGCATCTGCAACATCTAAAATACTGTGTTGAAGCTCTTCAGCATACCTTTGTACTAAAGCTGGTGGAATACCACAAAAACCAGTCTATAAATGTATCACAGAATTATTTTCCATTCAGTATGTAAAAAATAGATAGCATAATTGCCTTATAACTTTCAAATTAGATGCATAAGTGACATTTATCAAGGCTGCAAAACTGATGATTTTCCTTATATAAAACTAAAAATAATTAATTTTGGATTTTTTTACACAATACCCAGTAAGAATTTTTTTAAGTTTATACTAATATTTTTAAAATTTGTTGATAATGCTATTTAAAGTAAGCAATCTACAATATATGCAGAAAGATTGTGGAAGCAAATTTACATTTCGTAACATGTAATCAAAATAAATGCCAAGACATTTTTCATTTGGTTGGTTAGTTGGGTTTTATGAAATTTTTCAATAGAATAATTTAATATTCAACCATTTTTTATTTATTTTTCAAAGTGTGTACTTTGAAATAAGCAAAGGAAATAAATTTATTTTTCAACATAGTTTACAGTTTTAAAAATACTATGCTGTTTTTTACATCTTAAAAGTGCAACATTTATTTAATGTTATTTCCTGGAAAATATCCCATGATTTACCTTTTTTTATATTATATATTTTTAAACATGTATGTTGACTTGTACTTAATATTATATAATGTTCAAAATCACCATGCAAATCATTTTATTTCTTATAAAGTTTAGAAAAATTTTAATTCTGTTTACTGCAATATAAAATTGAACATAATTAATAATATCATTTAAAAGGAATTTTAAATAAACTTGAATAAATTCCTAGAAATTTTATTTTAAAGAAATGCTTTTGCTAAAACAAATATTTGAAGAAGTTCTGACTTCAATTTTAAATAAAATTTTTAAAGATAAAACTCATTAACAATTTGTTGTAAAAATATATAGAAAGTTAGCAGATCTTGTTGATAAGCTGGAATCATTATAACAATTGGGCCATCGAATGAATAATTTTATCACCTTCTTTTGATTGTGTCTTAGTATTTTTTTAAAATATTTCATAGTATTATCTAGAACTACATGTTTATAGAGAATCTAACTGTTCAATAAAAACATTTTAACTTTATTTAAGTACATTGAGATTTAAAAATAGGAAAATAATTATAAGAAATGAAAAGATAATTGAGTTATTTTAAAACCATCCTACTCATGCAATAAATTTATTTAATCTTACTGATGCAATAAATGTTTGATTTATTGTATGAGTATGATTAAAAAAGCATGAAAGATTGAATAAGTAAGATAAATTTTGAAGCATTATATAAATCCAATTACATAGATTTTTGAAAAATAATTTTGTTTTGAAGAATACTATTCTATTAATATTAGTTACAATAAAAAGTTTATTTTTAATTAATTTTAATATTAAATCATATGCAGAAAATTTCACACATAAATAAACCATCATCAGTTTTTTAATATCTGATAAGAAAATATTTAACACTAAATATTATATTATTACTAAGTAATAATGGATAAATAAATTACTAAAGATGTATTATTTCTACATAAGCATATTGTAAAAATATATTTTATCTGTAATCAAAATAATTTCAAAATTTTAGAATTATATAAAAAATTTCTCATAAATAATTATTTTTATGTACCTGTTTTAAATAGCTTTTAAAATTTAAAACTATTTTATCAAAAAGCATATAAATACTATCATGTACTAAAACATTTACCTTGTCAGTGTAAGGTTCTTCATGTAAATATATCTTTTCAGCAACCAATTTCTTATTTACTTTAGAAATAAGTGTTGGTGAAGGAGATCTTGTATCATGAATAAGTGTTTGTAAACTGCCTTTCCTTTGTTTGACTCTCCTATAAACATGTTTACCAGGAGAATCTTCAGCTTCAGTGGCTGGATCACTAACTATATCATCATAATCATGTAAGTTTCTTCTGGAAGTTTTATCATTTCTACAAAATGATGCCCATGCATACACATAACCACCCCTATCAGGATATGTATCAGATGATATCTGTCGACATTTAGAAATATTATAAGTATAACTATTAAAAGAAAATTCACTAATCAAATCTCTACTTCTGTGAGAATGTGACTTATTCCGGCTATGCTTTGTCCTAGTTTTTCTGGGTGACCCAGGGGATGACTTAGTACCAGAAGTTGATAGGAAATAAGGAACACTTAAGGGACCGAATTCTTGTTCAGGTTTTGGTAAAGAAATATCGGTAGCAGTTGCCAAGTTTCCCTCACTTTCAAAGTTATTGGTAATGCAGATATTGTCCTGAAGAGGAAGTATATTATAATTACTGTGGTCATTTAAATTATTAGAGTCATTTGCATTGCTCATACCAGCCATATCATCTATTGTTGTAGTCACAGATTGAACCAAATATTCACCACTTATATCTAGATTGTTCAAGACTGTTTCTTGACCCTCTCTAGAATGGATTCCACTTTCTGAATGACTAGTATCTTGATCTTCCATATCAACAGTAAACTGTCCATTACTTAAAACTCTTTGTGAAGAATCTTGATGAATTAAATTTTCATGGCTTGCATAGCAACCAGAATCTCTTGGAGACTGCTTTAAATTAGAATCTTCATCCTCTAACTCTTCTGTTTAAAGAAAAATAAATCAAAAAGGTAATTATAATAATTAAAAAGTAAGGTTCATTGAATAAAATAATTTAATAATTTTGGAAACAATTCTTTGACAAAACTTCAACAACTTGATCTTGATGAACATTTCAAATTTGTAAACCATTAAAAGCCAAATTGCATCACAACTAATTAACAGAAATTGTAAACAAATTACTTTTTACATAACATTTGGTATTTTTCATAGATTATGCAATGCGTTAGAAATGTAGTTCTACTTAAAAGTATCAGAGAAAATTATTATATAAAAACAATGCCTAAGTTTATCAATTCAAATATTTTTGTTTATGAAAATAAATGCTTAAAAGTATAGATTAAAAAGATTTTTTTGATTGTTAATTTGAAATCTTTCATAAATAAATCTATATAGAGCTTTCTTTTTTATTCCTTTTCATTACATCAAATCAATAACAGTTTTAATTTCCTTGAAATAAATTGTTCCCCTCAGATTTCGTTCAAATAATTTTCAACATAAAATTTGAAATTCTATTAAAAGTATTAAAGAAGCATTGAAAGTATCATAATTGCAATTTAATGTTATCTTTTTTATTGACTTATGAAATGGAAGAAAAAAATAACATGGATATATTTTAACACATAATTACAAATTTTCATTTTTTCTATATCTAAATATTTTACTAATTCATTTCTTCTTAATAGGGATTTTGTTTTTTGTGTAATTCATAGTATTTCAAACTAAAAAAAATTATACATACATAATTTTGACATAAAACTAATATTTTCAAATAACAATAGCAAATGTCTTAAAAAGTACAACTTTAATTGAAATATTTTAAATAAGAGAGCAGTGATTTATTAATAGCAAATCAATTATTTAATTACATTTAATGATAACATATATTATTAGAATTGATCACAATATTTATGTGCGAACAAATTAAATGTAGTGATGTCATTAGATATGAGCCTGTTATATTAATTATTTTCATGGTTTTTAAAAAAATTAGAATGATTTTTAAAATTTAATGTTATTTCTCTCCTTATCCAAACAAAATAAAATACTTACCTACAATATCTACATCCTGCAGAATTTCTGCAGCTCTTAAAAGTTTTGAACTATGTTCAAGATTTGTTATTCCTAAATTATCTAAGTCTATTTTCTCAATTTCCTTAAAGGTATCCAGCTCATCATATCCATTAAGAACTAAAACATTTGTATACTCCTGTAAAACAAATATGAGATAATGGCAAATAAGAAAAAAGATGTAAATGTTAGCTTTTAAAAACTTAAGAAACTAGCAAGTAAATTGCATAGTTAAAAATTGTATATAGCTATTTAATAAGTATAAACATATATTTAATGGAAAATATCAACAACAATGTGAATGCCCTAAATATTCATCAAGGTGACTAAAGTATTTTTATTGCAAATATAAATACAAATTACAAGAAAACAATCATTATGTTTGTATTTTGCAAGTATAACAAATTACTAACAAAAAACTGCTTCACTGATTTTTTTTCACATAAGATTCCTACTTTTAGTTTTTTTCAGTTTTATTTTAGTTTTAAAGTCAATGAATTCAATATATTTGATTTTTTCGCAGCTTGTCAGTTTTTTCTTAACTTTAGTTAAAATTTGAAATTTAAATTTATTGTGCTAAATATTTTGAAATATAATTCTCAGCCATTCATTTTTATTTGTACAATATTATGTAGCAAAAATTAACTGAGTACAAAAATAATTCTTAATATAAGCACTTTTAACATTAGAACAGAGGATTACTTAAAATATTTACTTTTTTATCCATATTAGCGCAAATTTTTAAAACATATTTTCATTTATTTTTAGTTGAAGAAAGACAAAATAAGATTAATATTAAAGTATGTTTAATTGCTATTAAAGAATTATACAATATGAAATAAAATAATCAAAACTGAAGGTAAGAGCAGGGTTTTAACTGTTTGAGATGAAATATATAGTTATTAAATTTGTTGCCAGATTATGGAGAAATAATAACTTGTTTTTCATTTAATATTGCACTCAACAACTTTGGCTTTTTTTCAATGAAGAATGAAAAATGTATCTTATTTGAAAACAATTATCCCAAGCATATCATTGATTTTGGAATCTAAGCATAGCAATTTGACTCTTAAGACTATTTGATATTGACTAAAGGTGATCAATTACAGAGTCATGTGTAGTCATGAAAACTTGCCTGAAAATTACAATGATAATCTTTAAACTTTTTTCGAAACAAGCAAAAGGTAATTTATGAACTCTTTACATTCTCATCAATTTTTGTACCTAAATTAACTGCCTAATAGTATATAATATCACATAATAAATAATCCAACAACTGAAAACTGTTGAAAGGCATATGTAAATTTTTTACACTATATTATAGAAAATTTAACTACTAAAGGCTTTTTAAATCACTTGAATATCCATTACATATACCCCTCTGAGAGCGTAGCAAAAGATATATTTTGGATAACTCCCAAACAACCACATCAAAGATGTGCATACAGAGATGCAATGTCAATCTCTTCAATAATGGCTGGGATCAATATCAAGACTGACCACTCCAAAGAGTTTGATTCCATCACTAGATAATTAATTTTCTATGATCATTGAAATTTCACACTTGAGACAGCTTTCTAACATATATGATGATGCTTCATTTGCCAAATTGAATAACTCTATGAAACAAGCAGAGAAAAATGATAAAAATATATAAAGCTTTTTAATACCAACATTTTTTATGTTACCCTTATTATAAATGAAATTTGTTATGAATATATAATTATATATTATATACATATTTGGAATCAAAATTTAATGGAATTTTGAAAGTGGAGGTAATCAATTTGGCAAATGGAACACATACATTTTATTTTTGAATCATTCAATGAAATGTCATATTAAGAAGTGAAAGTTTGCATTTATTTAATTAATAACTTAAACGAAGCAATTTTCGCATTCTCTACATAAGATAATATTAAAGGTTTTCTTCTAATTCTTTAGTTGTTTAAGATTTTAAAAGTTTGTTAAGGCTTTTTCTCTATCAGGGACTATGTTCTTCATAATTTTATAATCTTCACACATTAGCTGAAAATATTTTATAAAGTTTACACACAAGATATAGTATCATGCTACTCTTGAAATAAGTTGAGCTCTAGATATTTATCTTCAGTAGTGATATAAGTTTTACTATAAACTTTATCATAAATAATATAAAATTTCAAATTTTATGTGTTAAATACATTGTATATAAATATTGATTAAAAGTATTATGTAAGACTTTATATCATACTATATAATATTAAAAATAAATGAATATCTGCAGAAATAATCAAAATTAATAAATAGCAAAATAATAGATGTTGAATAGAATAAATTTGAGATTAAAAGTTAAATATATATTTACTTTTAATATAACATAAAACATAATTATTTAAAAAGTTTAAAACAAAGTAAATTCATTTATTAATATTATTCAAATAAAGCATTCATATTTTTAACAGTAAAATGTCTAACAAAATAAAAATACCTCTAAGCCAATTTGTTTTAACAACTCTTCCAATGTTTCTGGCTTTTTTGAAAGGTTTAACCAATCATTATTCACCTTTCTATGTCTATGTTTGGTCTTCCTTTCTTCAACGATTTCTTCCACATTGATAAATTTAAAATGTCCAACTTTACCTTGAGCCATACCAACCCAAATTCCTGTTTTATGTTTTGCAATAATATCGATAATGTCACCTTTCTAGAAACAATATGAAACATCATTATTAATAAGATATATAAATCATAAAAAGAATATATTGCTTAAAAATTTCAACATACATTTTTGGAAAAAAGATAATGAAAACCATTAAATTATAAATGTATGTAATGTATTTATAATAGAATGGTTTTTCATTGCATTAAGTGTATTATAAAATAAAAGGTTATGTTAAGATATCTGCTCTTGTGTTAAATAATTATTATGAAATTCAACTTTTATATAATAAGGATTGAAACAAAATTAAAAAATAAAATGCAACAATATCCATTCAAAATTTCAGATTCACCTTTTTATGAACCTAAATATATCATTCTAAATATTTACAATAGAATATTAAACAATACAATATCAGAAATTTATGTTTTAATCAAATACACATATTTATTTTTAATTACTCTTTAAAAACTATACATGACAAAAATATTAGTTTGAGATAATTTATCAATTATGAGATATTTCATAACATATTTAATTAACTTTGTATTGAATCTCAAGTGGCATTTACTCTTTAAATTACCCATTAAAATATTTATCAAATATAGTATTTTATATTATTTTACATGTTTTGGAAAACTTTATTTTAGATTATGCATATAATGGTAGTCTAATTTGAAAACGATAGGAAATTTAACCAGCAGATTCTAAAATTGTAATGCTGTTTGTTAAGCATGTTTAAAACAGATGTACATCAAATCAATATATCAAAAAATATTGTATGTGTAATATCTTTAAAAATTGACATTCTTTAAAATATAGATATTTTTTACACCTAGGAATAGATTATAGACAATAACTTTCTTCTAGAAGTTCAGTACAATTCTAAACAGTTTAAATATCCACAGAATAGTGCTTGTTTCGCAGTGCAGAACAGGACAGAAAATAATCAAAATTTGCCACATTTAGGGGAAATACATTTTCTAGTAAAGCTGCAAGATACTATATTACATGGAAGAGTAATTATAGTCATATGACACTGAAGCAAAATTTTGAATAAAATATCCTTAAAAAAAGAGAAAAATCGCAAACAAAATTGACAGTGAATATATTGAAAGTGGCATGGAAGTTAGATCAATTGCTATGAAGAGGATTATTTGAAATTCATAAATAACTCAAGTTCAATGAACCAATGTAGTTTTATTCATTTAAAAATCTATTCACTCTTTCTTCTAAAATTTTAAAAATATTTTCTACATTAATTTTTTGAAATTTTCACTAAAATAAAATTAAAAGCTTAACATACAAACTTGCCAAAAGTATTAAAAGCTTTCTATCAAAAAAAAAAATTAGTATGACTATGAAAAGAATGAATGATACTAAATGGTAACTAAGGGTACATATTAAAATCAAGCACACATACATTAATTATATATAAAAATACTACATTTGTTTGTATGTTTAAAAGTACTAATTTGTGTATAAAAATGATAGTTTGTTTCAAGATTTTATATACCCTCTAAATGTACCATCAGTATTTCTATCTTTTTATCTTAGTCTTCATATTTAGAGTAATCTCACCTTCAATTTAGTAATGGTCATTTGAGAATTTATATCTTATTAAAGTTACCCAAGAACCATTGATAAGGATATAGTATATTTAAGAAATATGAAACAAGATTTAAAATATACAATAATCACTAGCAAACTCAGATTTATTTAAAAAGTGCAAATTGCAAAAGTTTTACTTTTTTAATGTGGCTCACAATAATAAAAATTTTCAGCACTTCTGACTACAAAATAACAAACGTTTTTCACATATTATCAGTAAATCAAAAATTTCCATGCACATTTATGAGAAAAGTATTGGAAAATAAATTTATTACATAGTCAAAGGTATTTATTTTAAGCAAACAAATGTTCGCAAAAATAATGCAGAATGACGTGTAATAGAATAGTAAAAAGTTAAAGATTACAATAAAAAATGTTGTTCAAAATATTCATGAAAGTATTTTGTACCAGATAGGTTTGTTCAAAAATGTAAAGTATACTGTATTTTTAATATTTTGTATGCTTGAATTAGAATAGATTTAAAGAATTTAATTCAGTACATTTCACAGTTTCACTTAATTTATAAAATGACAAAACATTTCAAAACATTTTCAATACCTAGAAAAAATTTATGAAATTTTAATTTAAATCATGTAACATATTTACTTTAAACGCAAGGCCATCTCGATCATAAGGACTAGGAGTACAATCAACAAGTGCTCGGGCTCTTCCAATAAATGTTCCAACATAAGTGTTATGATCATCTTCTCCAGCTGAAGTTGAACTACGATTGCTACTTGTTGGAGTTGGAGGTTGTAGACCTAAAAGACATAGCATAGTTTGAATATTTTAAAGAAATGTAAGAGTAAACAGTTTGATTATCACAATAAGCCATCTAATGTTTAATATATAACACAACAATTGTTATTATTGTTCTGTTATATATTTGAATTATGGTAAACTTATATAATAATTTGAGTTAACATATTTTAATTAAATTAAATTTATGAGCACAAATAAATTAATATCTTTAAATTTCAATTTTATCTACAAATTTAGGAATATTTCTCAAACTGAAAATATAGAACTTACAGCAATTTTTATTCCAAGTAGTTTTTATTTTAAAATATTTTCTTGCTTCTGTATTTTGCTAATTACTTTAGATATAATTTCATTCGACATTTTTATTTAATAGATAATATTTTAAATTTGTCTCTGTTTCTATTGACAAATTTAATTCAGTTTAACATTTTTAATTATACTTGCCAAGTTTTGATATCATTTGTACACAACGTAAACACATTTGAGTACAAATCTTAACTTTAAATTTATGTTTCTCAAATATGGTTAAGGAACAATTAACCATTATATATTAGAGTTGATCAATAGTTATACATATTAGGGCTGATTACTTCATAATAACTGTAAAGATTAACAGATTTACTATATATGTTTTTTAATTGAAACACATAATGGAGAATGGTACTGCTTTTGGGATATTCTATACAGTTCTTTTAAGAAAATATGAACTTCCCACCACTTGATAAATAATCAATTACATTAAACATGAATGATATAATATTTAAATTTTTAATAATTTGAAACAATGTATATCATAAAAAATATATTTATCTTATAAGTATCTCTAAATTTCTGTGATAATTAAACAATATATGTTTATGTTTGAAAAATACTTATTATCAAAGATTTAATTTAAATTAAAAAAATTTCTCAATATTATAACCAAGGCAAGAATTGAACTGTCTAATTTCAAATTAAGTAACATACATAAAAATAAACTATATTATAAAATGCATAGATTTTAACTTAGCAATTAAAGTAATCTTAAATTAGATTGTACTTTTCAGATTAATTCTAGCATGTTTAATACAGAAATATTTTACAAATAAGCAAACAAGACATAATCAAACAATTGGACTAGTTGTATCCCTCTTATCACCAAAGGCTATAAAATAGACAAGTAAATTTCAGCAAATCTTTTATGTGAAAGTCATAAAACATGATTAGAAGCTGCAGCTATTTAAATAAATTTATTTATATTATTAAAGAAACTAACTTTTTACCATGAAATTGAGATTTGAAAAGAAATGTTGCTTATAAGTTAAATGAAATATTTTGTAACCGATTTGAATCATTGATATATGTTATATAACACATTAGGTTTGTTTTCTTTAACAGGTCTATGACTATTTCAATTTGCTTATTATTCACATTTATACACTTCATGTTATTGCTCAGTAGCTTACACCTGTCTGATAATTTTAAGTAGGATATTTATAAAAGTATGCCCCAAGCTTAAAATACTCTTTATTTATTCACAATTATTAAAAGTAAATTTTATTAAAAATATGTCAATGAAATTATTGATGTCACTCCTCAAAAACTGACTCCTTCAAAAAAATTTAACTATATAAAATATTTTTTATTAAAAAATAAAATTGCATTAATCTAAATTTATCCCAATAAAATTACTTTAATTTAAATTTATTAGAAAATAATTTTAAAAAATGCCATTCATGTTGATTTAAAACAATTGCTTAGCAGCTGGCCAGAAATTGTATATAGGATATTTTTATAAAAAGTCAATACTAAAGTACAACATTGATTCTTGTTTACACTTCACTGATACTTTCATTGCACAAAAGCAGTTTTCATGAAATTAAAGCATCTGAGCTAGAGTCAAATGCTATATAAATGATCAATAAAAATGAATCCTGTTATGAACAAATGTACTGAATTTCTTTTTTTTTTTTTTTTTAATAAATATTGCATTCTTTTTACAAGATAGGATGTTACAGAACAGCAAAAATGAAATATTTTGAATGTGTTTATGAATGAAAAAAGTTCTTTTTGTTAAACTTCTAGCACTTACTCGTACATAAATTTATGTTTTTATTCATTAAACGCAAATGGATGTTATTTCGTATAGTTATGTTTCTTTTTTGAACTACATACTGAATTCACCTTTGGTTAAAAGTTTCTTATATACACTGCATATTTTGTATATACTAAAGAATAGCTTGTGGTCATTATAGCGCTAATTTTATTTCACTAACATCATGCAATGAATCAAGAAATGATTTTAATTATAGAAACAAATATATGATGAATACATAAATTTTGATATTAAAATATTATAGTTATTATTAAATGATAACCTTTACATCTCATTAATTAATGATATAAAGTATTATGAAACATAAAACTAATGAATATTTTCTAATATAAATCAATGAATAAATTAAGAAAGCTCTTAATAAATTATTAATACAATTTTAAATGAGTTGATTATTAATTTTGATTTACTTCAATACTTGTTAAATTGATCAAGAAAATTATGTTTAGAATCAAGTTAATCCATTCAAATAATGATAAATATATTAAAAATTACTTGATCCAGAACCACTAGGAATGCTTTCCACAGAGCTTCCAGGTTGAATAACAACATCAGAGTTTTCCATACAATCTCCAGCCTTGAATAAAAAATAATTATGCATACAAAATCAAGAGTAAATAAGCAGAAAATATTAAAAACTAATAGATAATGAAAAAAAGAATAACAAACCTCTTCATCTGGTGTTACACCTCGAGAATGGCGTAGTCTTGAAATCTTTTTCTTCACATCCCGGTGAAGATCTCGAACACGACCAGCCCAAGATGATGATGTACGTTCACGGGAGTCTCTGTAAAATCTAGCTTCAATTTTCTAAAAAAGTTTCACAAAATAAATCATAAGTTGATTAATCATATAGTAAACAATGACAAAAATATTTATTATGTACTTATCAATATTAAATATAATGTTTTGAAAATTAATACAAGAAAATCATAATTGTTTGTCACTCATCAAATATTTTGTATATTTGACTGAGATCTAGAGTTTAAAGTGGATTTCAACTCACTATAAATCCCAAAGTAAGTTTGAAACCCACAAGCTATTGAACTGAAAGCGAAAGAAACCCATTTAGCTGCCAGATTAATGAATCTTAGTGGAGAAATTCAATTTTCTAATTTAAAGTACTTCCAAAGAAATATTTAATAACTTATTGAAGATTGAAATTACAATGGAGAATTTTCTATTAAAAAAATTACTAACATTGTAATGAATTCATTTAATCAATATAATTTTCAGTTTCAAACCTTTCAATCATTAATATGTAGAATGAACTATTTTTGCAATTGTTAAATGAAACTCTTCCTAATTAAATTTTTAACAGGTAAATAAATAGTTATCTGCTGATTATAAATCTTGTATGATAAGGTCTTTAGTATTTATCACTCAACTTTATATGCTTTAAGGATATTTGTTTTATATTTACTATGTGAATTTCAGAAACATTACAAACGATAAAAAAATAAAAAAACATTTCATACAAATTTGAAAATTTGTAAAAGTAATCATTAACATAATGATAATTAATGGAAGTATAAAAAAGAATCATTCATTTTTTCACACTCATTCATACAAGGAAAAAGTATCCTAGAATATTTTAACAAAAAAGCTTGAAGTTTAAGAACATGTTCACAAAAATCAGCATTTATTAAATTGGGTTGAAATATATTTAATTTGCATACTTCAATTGATTATAAAACATTTAATTTATTTGATAGAAAATTTTTTAGCATATTGCATTTAATATTTATCTTTTAATTTTTTAACAATTAAACTTTTATTTCACACAGATATTATCAACCTTCTTCTCATTACTGTGATTTGTTTTTTGTGGCTATTAAATCTATTAAATGCTAAATCTTAGTTTAAAAAAATTATAATGAGTACGAAAAAAATCTCAGAAATTTGGTGAAAAATCGATAACTGAAAAAGATGTATAGAGTGTAATAAGCTATTTGTATAGATTTTTAAAAATCCTACAGAGAATTAATTTAAATTTAATACAAAAATGATTCTAGTAAGTAAATGTATTCTTTTTAAATAAGAGAATTGTAAAATAAATTCAACATATAACAATTTTCTAATAAAAAAATTCTCACATTTAATGTAATTTTTTTAAACTGAAAAGGATAAATTTCTCCCTAATAAAATTATAAAAGTAATTATCACCTACAAAACTATATTTTTATTTAATACAAATATTTCTTATGTTTTATCAGTGATCTTATTGTCTTATAAAGATAAAAAATGTATGAAGTAGAAATTAGATTAGAAGAAATTAGAAGTAGAAATTATTAATTCATTTTCAGCACTTATATAATCCAAACTTTCGATTCAAAAAGGCAAAAATATTATAAAGATGAAGCTAATGCAATAAATCATCTCTAAATAATATACATAAAATTTCTAGATTCAATAGCCAACTACGTGACAACTCGTAAAAACTAACATTTATTTTTTATTCAGAATAGCAATTTATGCTTTAAATGAGATAAATCTATTGTAGAAGTGCAGGAAAATAATACAAATGTCATAAAAACTAATTTACATTTAAATGCATTTATAAATTAAAAGATTAATTAAGATAATCATAAAATACCTTATCATCATCTTGTTCTTCATAATCTGAAGAATGAGAATGACAATCTTCACTGGTACTATAGCTTGAACGACTCTGAAAAATATGGATAATATCAAAATTATATTTTGCATTAAATAAATAATATCAATAGAATACAAATTATTAAACTTCATTTTAATTAAGATACAACATTAGAAAACCTATATTAACAATGAACTGCAAAAATTAAAAGAATTTTAATCTGAATGCAGAAACATATTAAAGTATTATGACGGTACAAATCGAAACTAAAATGTAATAATAAAAATAAGTCCACAAATTTTATATACTACAATATATATATTAAAATACAAGAAGTATATAAAATTTAATTACTTAATATTTTTGAAAACATTTATGAGTTGATTTATTTTGATTAAAAAGCAGGAAATTTACATTTGAGAATATTTTTCTTCGACTTGTGATTCTGTATGTATTGCTACGTGTTAAGGTATATGGAAAATATCTAAAAGGCATAATTGCATTGCATTTAATTTAAAGTTCGTTGAAATGCACAGCTTAATTTTTGTTCCATATCATAAGAAATCTACTTTTTTATTTCGTCCCTTGGTCATGAAGCCATTTTTCAATTTACTTATTAAAGAAAAAATTTGAAAAACCCGCTCTGGGCGAGTCATACACAAGAGTAAACAAAATTAAAGTGTTTTCTTCTTCGATGCAGTTATGGTGAAAGAAATTTTAATGGATAGCACTAAGAAATTATTAAGGATTTTGATTTATGTATTTGGTCAACCCAAAATTTTTAGTCTACTGAGTGTACATAGTATTTGGTCTACTGTGCGCTCGTTTTTAGAATAATTTAAACTAATAAATTTTTCATACCTTTAATAATCTTTATTAAATAATATAATAGCTATCATTATTTATGATTTCTTGCCAGCGTGAGGGCAATTTACTTATCCCGTTTTTAAAAAATGTCTTATCTCTAGGCCAAAAATTGAACCAGTGCTTGTCAGATCTTCTACGTTCTTTAATTTTTCGTCGTGCAAAAAATTTTGCAAAGACAAAAACAAAGTAATACTTGAAGAATGATAAGTCCGGAGAATATAATGTATGGCATAGAATTTCCCAGTTTAGTACAGCAATTTTTGACGAACTCTTTTCTTGGCCTTTCTCTTGAACTGCTTGTTTTAAATTATCCTGTTTCTGATAATACTTTTTCATAATTGAGCTTTTCTTTTTCATCCTCAGTTATCATCCTGTTCAAGAAAGGCTCGATTTTGGTCCGAACAAGCAGAGATAGGCATATGATGTCTCGATCATCAAAATTCTTCTGACTTAACTCATGTGGCACCCATTTTGAATATTTCCACACCAATCCTATCTTCCGAATATGGTCGGAATAGTTCGCTTTGCTAAATTAAATTTTCTGCGATTTCCGATGTTGTCAAAAAAGATCTTGCTCTAACATGGTTTTAACAACATCGTCATCCATCAACGGACAGAACTTTCCGGTAGATCTAATATTTGTATCTCGGTTTAAGTTAAGAAAATCCAATCTTTACAGAAGTTCGGGAGAATTTATGTATTCTGACCAGTATAGTGATGTAATGCTCTTGTCAGAGGCTAAGATTTTTGTTCATTGTCTAGTATGAGATGGTATTGATGATAATCACGATTTTAAACATCACTCATAAATCATGACTGAAATGTTACAGATTCGATCTTGATGTATTAAAAAATAAATGTGTAGATAAAGTTAATTTCGTATAATTAATTGTATGCATAGCTCTAATACTTCGGATAATGAATGAAAAGTTATTAATAATTTCAGATAACAATTTTCTCTTAACCGAAAGTCGGGATTACATGCCATGCAGATATTTCCAAAGATATGTCTTAGATAGTTACTAATAAAACACACTGTATACATCATTAGAAATATACGTACATAAAAGGAAAATTCTGCAATTTTCCTTTTGTGTTGATTTCCAGGAATAAAAAATGAAATCTGAAGAATATAATAGTTAAAAGAAATTTTTTAAAGAATTAGGTTTTTAACCGTCAGTAATAATGCATTGTGAAAATATGAATGCATAAATTATAAAATATAATTTTACAAATATGAAAGCTTAAGAGAAATTGCCAACTGGACGATGACCATTTTATACAAAGATGGTTAAAAGCAAGATTGATAAGACAAGAATCAAAACTAAAGTTTCTATAGAATCAATGACAGAAGATGAGATAGTTAAGAATATTTGAAGCTTCATAAATTTAAGTTCTATTCAAACATTATTTATAAGTATAAGTTTTTTCCCTGCTTTATTCAAAATCAAATTCATTTTCGCTAAAGTTATATGTAATCCTATTAAAACATTTTTAAAATTTTTCTTTTCTTTTCTTTTCAATTCTATTTGTTTCGTAACATATCAAACTAAGAGGAATATTGAGCAGGAATATGTTACATTATGTTAGGAAAATCGATCAAAGATTCAGTGGTCTTGAACCACTTTAAGTTAACGTAATTTTAGAGTACATTGAAAAATACTTTAATGTTACAAAATTTTTACACATTATCCATTAATTAACTTCCTGTAAATCTATTTTACTAATAAATATGTAATCATACACCACAAAAGTGATGTTTGAACTCTTTATGAAAGTATTGATAGATGTCGACCAATAAATTCAAATATAATTATTTTATCAGTATTTTGAAAAGGCTCGCTTCTGTATAAGATAATTTGTTGATTTTATTTAGATGTATATGCTTAATGAATCATTATTTCTATAATAACAACATAAAAACCTAAAAGTAAATTACTAGTCACAGACATTATCTGCAGCATAATTTTGACAAAGGTTCAAGAATTTAAAGAAAGAAAATATCATAAACAGAATAAAAATATACAAGAGTCTGTAAGTTATTTCAGCATACAACTGGGAAAATAATTCATAATTAAGATATATAATAATAATAAAAAAATATTTATCTGTCTGTTTGGTCTGAAAAAGTTTTCTACAGCTGACAGAAATGCGAGTTATTGTTGAGTCGTCATTTTTCTTTAAAACAAAAGTAAAATTTGTCCACCTGATGGAATCGATGGTTTTCAGGTAATCTAAGATATAGTAGACTTGTCCTTGACCTTTCTAAATCACTGAGACTTTTATTCTTCGCCATCGATTTGATATCACCTTGACCTAGCTTTTAAATTTTACAACAGGTACGCTAGCATCCGTAGCATCCATTGTGAAAGGAATATCCACCACTCTCACACCTCCCGTTACCATGACAACTGTAATAATTGACCCAACTCCTTTGATCACGAATTGAATCTTCTCCTCAAGCTTTTTTGCAACTCATTTTACAGCAGAAATTCCAGGGATTCGAGAAACTATTCTATAAACAATAAACAAAAAGAATTTCAAGTAAAACTTCTCTTATAGCCAGGAAGATGCTTCTTAAAATAAACGTCTTTTAATAAATCTCCCGGAAACTATTCTTTCTTCTTTTTCTTTTTAACAATTTTATTACTTCTGAATTTTTATTGAAACAAGCACTCTAGATTTATTATTTTTGCAACTCGTAATTGTCGATACCAAATAACTTAGTTACACATTTTTTAGCACCTTTAATGATCAAGTTAGTTGATAAATTTTACATAATATTTATGATTACCCAAAGCTGTTTTAAACGAAACTTTAAATTGCATCAAAAATATAAAAACTAATAATTATTTGATTTGTTAAAGAAATCTTTAATATCAAAATGATTCAATAATATTTTTTAAATAAATGAGATTTAAGTGCTGGAAATCTAGGTAAGTAATTAGCTTAAAACTGTATAAAATTAAAAGTTCGATTGACAATTACGTCATTCGAAAACAAACTTCTTATCTGAAATTAATATTTCAGGCATTTGACAATACACGATGATGAAAGCAATGAATATTTTTAAAAACATAATAACAATAGGTTCAAATATATCAAGCTATGACATATTTATTACATAGATAATAAAAAATAAAAAGAATTGAAAAATTCAGAAGACATTGAATACGAGTTCAGTTGGATGTAACGTGATCATAAATATTATAGAAATAGCAACGGAAATATATGGAAAGAAAATTATTCGTCGAATCAAAATATATTGATTATAATATGATTGACTGGTTTTGTGCTATAATCAGACCACCAAGAAAAAATATTGGCTTAAATTATTTTATTTTTTAAGACAGTACTAATTATTATTTTTCCAGCATTGTGAGTATTGATTGACGAAAACATGTGTCCTTTAAAATAATCTAAACCATGATTTATTATTTATCGATTGTTTGTTTACAAGAGCTTTAAATGAATAACTTTGAAAGTTTTTAGCTCAGACAGCTTGCAGAACGAACAGAACTTAAAAGTCTTGACATAACATACTTAATTCTTCTTGATAAGGCAAAGTTTTCTTTGTTGTTGTTGTCGTGTGACAAGTGCAAAAAAAAAAAAAAAAAAAAAGAAAAAAAAAGGGTAAAAAATGGGATTAAAGGCATGGAGCACTGCCATGGCCACATCTTCAGCTTTTTTCGTATGAAGTGTGTCGTGGCAGCAGTTGGGGTCGATGCCGAAGAGGGTCGAGGCAACAGAGATGCCTCGGATCCAGTGGAACTCCTGTGCAGTGCCTGCATTCTGGGTAGGTTCTAGATCCATCGGGCATGATTTTCATACCCCTCTTGTGACCAATCCGCATTCTGCTGATGGTAGAGGTGATACCACGGTCAGGATTAAGCTCTGGTAGGCACCATTTGTTTCGTAGTCCCCCGCAGAGCTGATGCCTTGCGACGGCGTTTGCATCGAAGCAAGTGGAAGTCGTGGAAGGGGGATAGATATTCCTAGCCTTTCATTCTTTGCCATAATCATAAGATCATTTTGAAATGAGTTAATAACTCTGCCGAGTTTGTAGTATCACTTTCACTATACACATTACTATACCCTGTCGTGTGTACACAGTGAGACAAACATTCGTAAAAGACTATGTTAGCTGTTCGTAATCACTGGTAATGATTATTATCTGGCGTTCACCAGCCAAACTTATCGACAGGATTCATAGATAATTTGGCTCGTACCTTTCTGGGTTTTCAAATTTCTTTTTCCCGAAGTGTCTTAAATGTATATTTTGCAATTATTATACGATTTTTAACAAATTATTTCAATATGTTTGTGTAAGATCTCCTAATATAAACCATATTTTGCATATTTGTGTATTATTTAATTGATTAAACTGCTATTATTTAAAAGTGTAAATGATTTGACAAAGTCTACTATTGTTTGCAAATTTGTTATGGTAGTCTTAAGCATGAATAAACTATCCCTTGGTCAATCATTTGCGGAATCGATACTAGATACAAAGAAAGTTTAAAATAAGTAGGGACAGTGGTATAATGGTATGTATATTGATTTAAAAAAATGTAGCTACACAGATGTAATGTGAAAGATTAAAGGAAGGTACCAGGCTGAAAATTTCGAACAAAGAGGTTCTTCAATTTATCAGGATAATTGTATGCATCAAATTCACTAATATCCAAAAAACGGGTTATAATTTAATTTTATACGCATATAAAATTAAAAACCTGTTACAAATTATATACGTTTCCAGAGGAAGTCTTTTACATAATATATAAAAATAAAAATAAAAATTGTGTTAATACATCCCTGTTTTTAATTGCATAACATTTTGTTTTTAATTCACATAAATATAATTTTTCTGGTCTACCACCTAAAGAATTATATTTATATGTTCTGCCACAAAAATAAGCAATAAAGTGCGATCATTATGTAAGAAAACTGCAGAAGATAATCTAAGAAGTGCTGAAAAATGTAAAAATGATAAGTGAAAGTTTGTAAGATGTTTAAAGAAATTTCTTACTATTTAGAAACATTTTATCCTAATGGAATACGATAAAATTCTGTGTCAAGGTTAGACTTTAAGAAAAATATTTGGAAACATATTAAGACTAATTTACGACTTCAGTGAAAGAAATATTTGATCGAAAAATAAGTTATCATATTAACACGATATTTTTAAGGAACGATGTAACTTAATCGAAATATTTAGTTTATGATATATTAGTCTGTAATACTACTTTTACACTTTTTGTAAAGGATTATAATACTGTTATCAAATCTTTCACAGATAAAAAGTCAAAGTATACTGTCTTTTGCAATGGGATTTTAGTAAGCACTCTCTTTTATTAAAAGCAAAATAAACCTCTAATAAATTGCGTTCTACAAAATCAGTGAAAGTTAAAATTGACGTGACAATTTTCATTGAACTTCAAATATAAACAATAATTGTTACCTTGGTTAGTCTTCAATTCACAAGTTGTGGTGATGTTATTCACTATGATTCAGAATTTACTTTAAGCTAAAAGATGATGAGCACTTGTACAAAAAAGAATCATGGGATGATAAACGCGGGTAAATAAATGATTAAAAATCAATTGATGAGAGTAAAAAATTATTAGTAACTGTACTTTGAATCTCTCTGGTATTAATGAATATAATTAGAGCATTCCTACCAAACATAATTATTGGATATTTTCTTCAAGTAATTTAGTTAATTTATTTATTTATAAAATCTTTCTCATTTCAGGTATTCATATAGATATATAATGTTTAAAGAAAAAAAAACTCTTCTAATCCATCAACTAATATCAAACTTGTAATGTTGTTATTGCATATCTCCGGTGTTTAGCAACACCAAATCAGGTCTATGAAATTTCCCACTCTAAGAAAATCTACACTAAAATTGGTCTTATAAAAAGATCAATTCTGGAAAACCCCATACAATCTAGAATATGATCAAGAATGGCCTGATGGTTAGCATACCTCAAACAGACAAGGAAAACCTTTTTTTTCCATAAGAATAGGACATAGATCTCAAGTGTTCCCTGATAAGCTTGGTAATGGCCGTCTGATCCCACCTACAACATTTGAATGATAACGCGCCTCCAGGCAATTTCCCTGGTGAACAGGTTGGATTGCCCAAGAAACCTTAACAGCTTTTTTAGTTCTTGAGAACAGCTTCTGAAGAGGCAATGACTCAGTCATACTTAACAGCCCATAAGCATCCGCTTAAGTTAAAATATCCACTATCTCATTATCCACCATGCATATCAACGTTGGAAGGTATCCATTGAAAGTGCACGTCTTGGAAGGATGAAAGATGAACCAATTTGTTAATAATTTACTTTCCTATACTATCACCCACTTTATGCCAATTAGAAAGGTACTGAATAGAGATTGGGCTGTCAGTCACTATCCAAACGGCAGAGGAGCTGGTAGAGGACAGAGTCGAGTCAAGTCCAACATCAATGGCAGTTAGCTCACTTCTGGAAACTGAAAAGCTGTCTGTATTTCTCTAACTTAATTTTGTTGTACATTCTTGTGGCATAAGATATAATTAAACTTGTGACAGTATATAATGTTTGAATTTCGTAACGTATTTATAGGATGCTCAGTAGGTGAAACATTTTTAGATTTTATAAATCAACCGCACGATGGAAATCTAGGAACATGAAAGCAACCAGGGAATTTGCAGTAGCTGGTTAGAAAATAGCATTAAGATGACATATCATCAAAAACAAAAGGGACAACAAAAGCAAGTCATTAATATCTGATTGAACCATCAAATATTTGTAGAGAATGACTGGAAATCATCAACAGTATTAAAGTATTAAAATGCATTATCTGAGAAAAATTAGGTCTGGTTGATGATGGATATTAAATGATGATGAAAGTTGCCAATCATGTATAAGTCTTTCGACAATCGTAAGGTTTTCAACAATTTCAAAAAAATTTTTTTACTTGTACTTAAAGATATTATAATGCCGACATGTAATAAATAAAAAATAATCGCAGTAATCACTATTTACATAGCAAGAAATGAATACAATTAAATAGTTAACAATTATTTGCCACGAAAATTTAATCGCTTATACATTTAGATAATAGAATTTGCTTGAGAACTTTTGAATACTTTTGTATTTTTTTGGAAATCTCATACGAAAGGTCATGCAATATATTCTTCAAATTTAATTACTTTCAAGACATTTTCACCTAATTTGTTGTTTGAATATCCACAAAAACTTGTAGTAAATGACATATTTGATAAATGACTTGTGTGATGAACTGAATGACATATTTGATAGATGAATTCATTTAACACAATTCACAAAGTTGTGAATTGTGTAAATGGTGATAAATGATTTGTAAATTATCTTCTATTTTAAATAATATTTTTATACAATTAATCATGTTTGGTAAATCTGGTGTATCTGGTTGTTGAATGTGAAGAATTGCAATCAAGATGGAAAGGAGTAGGAAATGGACCACTGTATTCGGAAAATATTTTTCTGTTGATTTTAAATTAAAAAATCAAAGTTATTTTAAAATTTTTTGATAAATTATAGACGGCAAAAATAATTTTACTTCTCATATTGTGTCTTTATGTACTATACGGAAACTTTGCATAAAAAAAGTTTAACAATAATTTCGTTTTCAAACAATAATTTTGTACGCCATTATAGCAGCAACACTTAAAATAACTCTATTCAATATTTCCTTCAACAAAATCTAAAAGAATGTTTTCTACGTTCTTTTTTAAAAATAAAAAAATATCAGTCGTCAAAAGTCAATAAACTCCAATATCGGAATATTTTACTTTTTTCTACATTATAAATAATTCAAATATTGAAAAATAACAAAATTTGTCCATCATACAAAAAAAAGAAAGAAAGAAATACAGGTTCAATGCCAAAGACATTTCTCTACATCAATTTTATTACAAGAAAATAAAATAAATGATTTTAGAAATGAAACTAGAAAATGAATCGTTTTTCTTATCATCCAAAATCTTCCAAACGTAGCTGATATTTTGCAGATGGTGGTGATAAAAAATTTCTTGGATTTATACCAATTGCTTAAATCGACAGTAATTTGAAGAAAGGAACGAGAAGTTCTGACAGGGATCTGAGCAGAGAAAGATTTAGACAAAATTGATGACATTCTGGATTTTCCTGAGATATTAAACAGTCATGTTAGGAAACTTTAAAAAGCGATGTGTTTTTACCTATTTCCATTTATCTTTCTCCAATTGTTATATATTATCCTTAAAATAACAAAATAAACTAATTTCAATTTTATGGTTTTAATATTTATGATGCACTCATTTCAATACGATCAAGCACTATCTTTAATTTTGTTGTTCTATTAATTTTGGAAAATTGTTCCATTATATGTGTGTGCTTATTAAAATAGACATTAATTATTTAGTCAAGCATTAATAAAAAGTTCATAAGAATACATTATTATCGTTTTCTTCAAATTGTGCACTCTACCATAATATTAAACACATACAAAACTCGATACAATTTTTTTATTTAACATGAAAAAATTCGACGTAATATCTTGAAAATTTAAAAAAATGCTCTTAATAAATAATCTTGATAATGTTAAAACTAAGAGGAAATATACCTTGTGGAGCTCTTAATTCATTGATTTAAAAGAAAGTTTAAAACAAAATTGATTCCGATATCGAAGCTACATCTTATCTCGAGGATCAAGCAGCTATATGTAATAGTAAAGTCATTTTTAAATAAACTTAAGTTGTGGTAAGTTTTAATTAAACAGTTTGTCTTAAATTTGAAAAATATTTCTTCAGTCTAGAAAAGAACTACGATTTTTTACAAAAGATCTTAAAGACTGAAAAATTAAGAAATTGTATAAAAAAAATTACTGCAATTATTTATATAATGTTACAGTAGAACTCCACCCATCCGAATCGTTTCCAGAATTTCAGAAAAATAAATTAGACTGTAGAATAGATGAAAAATGGGGAAAAAAGAAAAGAAAAGGTAAGAGAAAAGAGAAGATGAGAATGAGTCGTGTCACTTAAAGAATTAAAAAACATTCTTTTGAAACTTCCTGGATGTTCAGGAATTAATGCTGAACATATGGGACAATAAATTTTGAATCAGGCATTGAATTTCAAATTGCAAATGATGGACAACTTATTGAAAATGTCGAGGAAAAAGATGACCTTAATGTCCAAGTTGAAGCAGACACGGAACCATCATCTAGTGAAGCATTTGCCAGCTTTGAAACTGCTTCGAAGTGGCTGGAGCGTCAGCTCCATTGTGACCACATGCAAAAATTCACTGTCAAGCGGATGAGAGACTTCGCTGCCCGAAAACGGATTAAGGCAATGAAACAGTTTTTTTCTGAATGAGATGACTTTCCTTTACAGCATTGTAGATACATATTGTATTAATGTGCAACACATGTAAGTACCTTAACATGTAAAAGTGTTGACTTTTCATTTAATTGATTTAAAATTATTTTCCTTTAAAGTTCTTATATTTTTAAAGGGAACTATAAAGCTTCTAAATTTAGATATTGTGTTATGAGAGCCACAACATCTAGGATTGAAGCTTTATTGAAAATTTTATGGGCCTTAAAAATTCAGGTTTATTATTCTAACAAAATGCTTACTTAATTAATGAAAAAACTTTAAATTTAGTCATTGGTGTCTCTTAGCGTACAAGATTAAATAAACTGCATAAAAAATTCTTAAAATAAGAGAGGCGTTTGGGAAAAATACCATACTACATATCTGTTTTATGTAGTGTCTTGGTATTAATAATGGTTAAATATTAATACTTTTACTAGTCTAATTGTAAAGTTTTCCAACACATTCTTCATTTCTTATACAATTATTAATAATTTTTATAATTTATTTACAATTATTTATAACTATATTAAATAAAAACATTGAATATGAATAAAAATGATTTCTTTTAAGCTCAAAAAGCTATTTTGTTAATTCTCACCAAAGTAAATTTGAAATTGTCTAAAATAGTTTAATAACTGTCGTTATTTCTCATACATCAAAATATATTTTATCAGCCCAATATCTCAATGTTATTTCATAGGGTGTGCAGATACGCACTAAAATACTGAGATCTACATAACAAAACAATGAATGTGTGTCCTCATTTTTAATCTGATCTAGTACACATATTTGCAACATTCCCAAATGAGATAAGGATAGATGAATATTATAAATACATATGACTTGCAAAAATTATTTCATTTTGCACAATGACTAGTTTTTTGTAAAATAAGTAAAATACCATAGTAAAACGAATAGAAATATCAAGCTGAGCAAATAAATAAAAAAAAATAAAACGAAATGTAAAATGCAGGAAACAGAATTGAACCCCACACTGGTAACAAAACTTATCAAAGAAAAGCGTTTCCGCTTTTAGTTATCACAGGAAATTCGACTTGATTTTTATACTATATTTGAAAATAATTGAGATCATGTTAATATTTAGATAAATGGTTCATAAAAGTTCTTGGGAAAAATAACCAATAATAATCGTCCTTGTTGTAAAAAATAAACAAGAAGGAACGATGAGTATGGAAAAAAGTTGGCTTTTTTTGAAGAGAGAGAATTAACTAAAGCAAATATATCAAAGTAGATAAAAAATTAATATTTAGGTAATAGGAAAATCTCTATTTTATTTAAAAAACACTTAAAGAAAATTCTTATTATTAATATGACACTTGGTGCTAATTTCAACATAAAATCATAATTCATAATTTAATTCAGTAGAACTCCAATTATCCGAACTCCTTTATCCGAATCACTTTCAGAATTTCATAAAAATGAATTAGACTGAGAATAGACTGAAAATGAGAAAAAGGAAAAATCTCAAGAAAAGGAAAGGTAAGAAAAGGGAGAAGATGAGCTGAGAATGGAGAGCGAGAGACATGTCACATGAGGAATTCAGAAACATTCTTTTGAAACTTCTGGAAGTTCAGAAGTTAGTGCTGAAGATATAGGAAAATGGGTTATGAAACAGACATTGGATTTCAAATTGCAAATAATGGTCAATTTATTGAAAGTGTTGAGGAAAAAGATGACCTTAATGTTCAAGTTGATCAGACACGGGACCATCTGCTAATGAAACATTTGCCAACTTGGAAGCGGATGGAGGACCAGTTCGATTGTGACCACAAGGAAATTCTCACTGTCAAGTGGGTGCACGACTTGGCTGCCCCAAAACGGATGAAGGCAGTGAAACAGCTTTACTCTGACTGAGATGCTAGCAATGACTTTTATTTACAGCACTATACATACATACTGTATCAATGTGCAGTACTTTTAAGTACCTTAGCGTGTAAAAGTGTTTTCATTTAATTGATTTAAAGTTCTTTTTCTTTAAAAATATCTAGTTTTTTCCCCTCAATTTTCAGCATACAATAGTTAATTAAATTGATCCTTTTTTCGCAAAATCCAATTAACCGAAGTTTCGATTATTCGAAAGGAGTTCGATCTAAATTTATTCGGATAATTGAAGTCTTATTGTATATTTTAAATCCTGTTTCATGAATTAAGATATTTATTTCCGTACATTTTGCAGTTATATACAGATAAATAATGTTATTCAATAAAATAATTGAATTAAAACATTCACAAAAAAAAGATTAAAATATAAATAATTTCATTTTTGTATTATTTATGCTACTCTATTTGATTGAAATGGATCCAGTGCCAGTTGATTCGGATAATTGATGTTCTACTGTAGTTATAATTACAAGATTTCATTTCAATTTAGACAAGTGAATAGTGTGCAAAAAAAATGTCATTCTAATTAGATAAATGGTAGTTGCTATGGCGAAATAAGGCAAAACGAGCAATGCCAAAGTTAGTTATGTTTCCTATAAAGATTACATTAATTAAATTTTTATCTATTAAGAATAGATATCTTCAATCTTTTTTTTTATTTACGTTTAGTGTTGTAAGGGATAACATATTTATAAATTCTAACATTCTTAAGAGACACGGAAACAAATAATATGTCACAGTGGGGTGCCTTCATGGCGGAATGTACTTAAGACGGCGGAAGCATGGTGCGACCTTGTTACAACCCGTGTAGAAGAATCTTGCTAAAACTATACCATCTATACTCCGGAAGCCAGAAACTACGAACTAAGAGAAGGGGTATGGAGGGAGGCACCCCTTCTCGACTTTAATTAAGAACCCCCGGAATGCAACAAGGGAAAAGAACATTCCGTTACATGCCAATTTAGAAGAGAGGCCGAATTCTTTCTTGTTCGAGAATATTGTTGGGAAGGAAGTTCCCCCTCCTATTCGATTCTAGAAGTTCGAGCGAATTAATGATTGAATCTGAGATTTCTCAGAGATGGAATTGGAAGTAAGTTTAAATGAGTTTATATACATTAGAGGAGGACTAAGGAAAAAATTGGTGTTGTTTATTGCAGAAGATATCTGAATTCTGAAAGAAAATTGGAAAAAAGGAATCAACTAAGTAAAAATGCGTACAAGAACATCATTGCGTAAAGACATTACAGAAGAAATAAAAAAAAAAACTTTAACAAGAAATTCTGATGGGTTTTCAAGTACTTTTACAACTGCACATTAATACGTTGTTAGCCAATTCCTATTACCAATACGGTTTCAGCTAACTTTTTGGCTAATGTTGTGGTTTACTTCTGTTTTACTTCATAATATGGTTATTTTTGAATGATTTTCTTATTTCTGAGCAATATTTCTATTTATAATTTTCGGATATACACAAAATTATCATTTATTTTCTCACTTAATAATATTCTTATCGTATCCAAATAAATATACTGATATTTTTATCATTAGTTACAATTTTAATTCGTTATATATTATAAGAAATAATATATTTAGAAAAAGTCTAATTCATAGTTTAAATATATTTAAATAAAGTTTTGAAATACGTTTTTAGAAATTCATGATGAAATTACACCATAACAATAGGGGGTTTAAAATTCTATGCTTGGATATGATGCTATTTAAATACAAATCTGTGAATATATTGACAAATAATTCTCAGTATTTCATAACGCAGAAATATTGAAGAGTAATAAAACTAGAATAACTGTATGTTATATGTATTTATACACTCGACTTTTCACCTTTTCCCCAAAATGATTTAATCTTTTATTTGGATGAACTGATAACTCTGTTGTATTAATCTTATTTCAAAAGTGTTTTCAGCTGGAATTGAATGTTTATTGAAGTTTATGTATAAAGTAACGAATAAACTTCGATATAAACGCATTTACATTTATCTCTTTGTGTATAATATTTAGAATTTAAATTCAATAATCTTGAATTGGTAGTTGATTATTTTCAACAATGCATAAAGAATATTGATTCTCTCAGTGACTTTTAAAGGATTATCTAAAGTTGTCCTTGAATAAGTACAACGTTTGGCACGAATAAGTTTTTAATATACATTGAAAATGCCATTCCGTATAATAAAACAAATCAAATCTATTAATATCTCATTTATCTTGTTTGATTTTGTATTTATTCAGGAAACTATCAAATAATCATTGAAATAATACGCGTTAAACGACTTTTACAATTTTTAATGCAACATTTTCATCTAATGCTACTTGAAATGCTTACATATTTGAAATTATATTATATTGAATTTGTGTGTGTGATTTTATTTGGCGATATACCGAATGTACTGAGCAATACAATTGGCAAATCTTTGAATTAATATATTAATGATGCCGTCAAAAATGTTGAAGCTTGGATAGATGGATTTGATATGAAGTTTATTTCAATAAAAATAACCCTGAGTTTGTGTTTCGGATTAGAATTTTTAAATATGCTGATTTTAAGCAAAATACCACTTAAATAATTTGATATAATTTTTATATATAAACCCCATTAACTAACAAAATTTCTAAAAAATAGTAAAGAACCTTGATAGATTAAATTCAAGCGATATCAAGTATTTGTGATAAATTCTGTATTGAAAAATTTACGGTAAAAATTTAATGAATTTCTTAAAGGAAAGTTCACAATACCTGAAAATAGGATGTACTTATTAAAGATTAATTTCAAAAATTAAAAAGGAAGGTATTAAATGTTGATCAGCAAAAGCTATAATAATTAATTATGTACTAAATATTTTATTTGCAAACAAAGAAATTTTAAGTAAATGTGCGTATGTGTGTGTTTACTATAAAAGTTATAATACGTTAAGCTGAAAATACACTTAACTGAATAACTAAATAATTAAAAAAAACTTTATGTTTATGTTGTTTATAAAGTAAATTATTGTATTCTGATGTATCCTGATGTGCATAGTATTTTCCTTCAAAAATTCCATATCTATAGATTGAGTTCGAAAATAACATATTCAATAAAAAAAGATTATGTCATTTTTCTTATTTTATCTACTCGCTGTCAAAGACACAAAACCAAATATAACTTTCTTATCGTTTCGTATCTTGACGCTATTCTCTTCAAGGCTCATTCAGTTTTATTCCTCCTGATTTTTCTTTTCTTTCTTTTCGGATCATTTGTACTTATTTGTTCTATTTATTTCGTTCTTTTAGTGTCCTATACAGTTATTGAATGGTTAATAAATACCAGTCGTCAGTAAATAGACATCTTTCATATCTCAGCAATGATGGAAAACAGTTTAATTCTAAATTCTCTGTAATTATTATTGACATAAAAAATTACTACTTTCGCTTTATCATTATATTTTTGATTCATTCATACTAAATAATTGGAACTATCTCTCTCGTCCAGCCATACCTCGTTCAGGGAGTTTAAGAAATGAGAAAAGAAACAAGGGATTCTAAGGGAATTATTGCTTTCTAAGGGAATTATTGCTTCTTCCATATATATTCTTTCATATACAAATACACATACATGTGTGGGTACGTGTGTTTATTATAATAAATTTTTGGTCTTTTAATTTGCTAAAAATAACATTTGTTAATATTCTCCCTTGAATTTTTAAGAAGCTCAATTTATTTAATTCTATAAATTTTAATAGTTTGAACCAGATTTTTAAAAGTATTTTCGGTTACTTTCATTAAACCAAATCTTTTAAAAATAAGAGGTTTTTATGCCATTTAATTTTTTTAATAAAGAAAGTTATTTTTGCGCGTAACAGTGTTTTATAATAGATTACAAATGTATATACTGTTGGAAGGGGTATTATAAAGATAGAGGAGATATATAATGTAAATATTTAATGACCTTCACATGTCTGAAATTAATAGAAAATCAAACGAAATTTTGTTTACAAATGTGTAAACAATATGTCAAAACCATCTATTACTGGCATTTGGGATTTATTTGAAGTAAATTTATTTTGAAGAAAGCAAATATCCTTAAAAATGTTTTGGGAATAGCTTAGATTTAAAAAATTTTATACTTAATAAATGTTGCAATGTTATTATTTACCATAGAAAAATATTTTAATTTGGAAATTATTGAAATTTAAAGTAGAAATTGAAATCTTCGAATGTATTTACCTTAGAAGTAGTTAACCTGGAAATCAGACTATATAATCATGTGTAGCAAGCAAAGCTGCTTATGTAATTTTTTAAATCTTTGCTATAGTTGAGAAAATTTCTATGTATTTTATTTCATCGTTTTAATTGACTTATAATAAGTATGGTTTCTATTATTATGGACTTACTCCCTGAACTAATTTACCAATACTATTTCCTTGATTAATTTTCATCGATTTGATTGATTTTGATCAGCTCTTTAATTTTATATTTGATTACTTCTTCATCAGAGTTATTTTCTTTTGCGAATTTTACGTCAGATGATACATTTTTTTTTTTGCAATATATTTATAACTTTTAAATAGTTTGTAATGAATATGAATGTGTAGTATGATAAAGCATTTCAAACTATGTTATGTTTAGCATTGTGTGCAGATTGCTTTTGCGATTTATATTTTAATTTTACATGTGGCATAGAAATAATTTTTACATTACTTCATTTCTTTCTCGATTCATCACATATTAAAAAAATTTTTTTTTATGAATATGAATTATTTGAAAGAACGTCAAATGTTTGACATTGAAGATTTTCTGAACTTTTATTGTAACACGTGACATTAAATAAATTTGTTTGGAAATAAATGTAATTTAAAAGTCACATTTAAAAATGAGGACACAAAAAGACAACATAATTACAAAATGAGTTTTTTTTTTTAATTTGATGAGAAGAAATGTTAGATGAAAAATATTTTGACTAAAATCTATTACAACAAATATTTCTCTGATATTTTTATTCATGTTTTGCCCGAATAAATTGGTAGTTGGAATCCTGGATACAGTTGAGTTTTCATAAATGAAAAATTCAAAGACTTCCGGGCAAAGTTCGTCATTCAAAGCTATTTCAAAGATTGCGGTAACAAGCTTTAACACCTTAATACAATCTTCAAAGGCTCATAATTAAATATTTTCTATAAATAAAAAATAAATGTGATTTAAAAATAATTGATTGTTAAAGGCATAAGGTCTTAGAGCAAGAAGTTTTGATTGATAAATACTACTGTCACCTTAGGAGTATATTTAAAAAAATATTTGTTGCTTACTAAATAAATTCAATGAACAAGAAATAGCGATAAACGAAAATTCCGCGTTTTTCAGATCTGAATAACTTTTTAATCATTCACATCCAGATAAAACTAATAAAACAAATTCTTTGATTTTAAATTTGCGAATTGAGAGAGGTAAATTTATTAAACTTAAAAAGAATGAGATCATATAAGACTATATGACCGAAAAATTATAAGTTCAAAATAATGTGTAATAAAATATAAAATATTTTATAATCTATTATTTCGATTTAAAATTTTAGCAAATAGTGTATTTGAAAAAGAATAAGTAGAGATCTCAGTATTGATTATTTTAGGCCGAGTCAGAGACATGAAAATGAAATTTCATTCGTTTTGAAAGACAGAAAACAAAATAATATCCTATTGTAAGGAATACCGAAATATTGAATATATTTTCTTTTTATATCTATTTTTATGTAATATCTACGTAAATAACGTAATACAAAAAAGGTCGAAGTTTATAAGTAGAAAAACGATTTATATAATATTATTATCAATTGTTCTTCTTTGTGATGATTTTATTTGCTTATATATCTAACCCATAAACAGTTTCATATTTAGGTTGCTTTCAATAGACTATTGGCCTTCATATCACAATCAATTTTAAATCCATAGTATAACTTATTTTTGAGAGTTACGTAGTAAAAAAACCACCTGACAAAAAAATTTGCTATTGTATATGAAGTATTTTTTTTTTAAATTAAAAAAGTTTTTCTTTCTTTTTTTTTCAACTTTTACTTTATATTCATTCGAAGAATATAAAACGTAAGGTTGGAATGTAATTTCGATTGAGTTTTCTATCTACAAAAGATCTTCCTTTATGAGTGTTTGCAGCGAACGCCTCCATAAACAATTTTGATTCTATATACACTTATATAATGTAATTTGACTAGCATCAAAAAGGTCGAATGAAAATTCAAAATAAACCACATTGTAGAAAAGAAATCGCTTGACCTTTGATGAATGACAGAATAATATCTGTTAATTATTTTACTAATTGATAATTGACATTTTTCAAATTTACAACCAATCAGTTAATGGTATGACTCTACAGTTACAGAGGAATCGAAAGTCCTGCGGTCGGTCGTTGAGCAGTTACCATGGGTGTAGTGGTCTTTAGAAAATTTACTCCCCCTCCAGATCAATGCCAAAATTAAGGGAGTGGATCCTCTAGTGGTGCCATCTATCGGAGGAGTTTAGAGTAAAGTCGTTCTTTCACCTTCGTGGTGCTCTAGTTAAACAAAAGACGCACTTTATTGACTTAAATTCGTATAATCAACGGTATATCGAGCTTGGTTTCTCCAAGTGTCATAAGTAACAACAACATCAACTCTGCAATTTAGATTGTGGCAGAGCGACATTATAATTTTTATGTAACGAAATCTCTAAGTTTATTTTCAATTTATGTTTCATATATTTTTTCATCATACAAGAGTTATACAATGACTTACTGTAAATAATTTGAAATGCAGTGATTAAAATCCATAAGAAGGAAATTATTGTGAGATATGAAATTTTTGTAAACTCCAAAAAAAGACCATTTAGTCATAAGAGCAATAAGCAGAGATTTAGAAGCAAATATTTATATATTTTATAAAAATCGATCTGGTACCAGTTAAAATTATTAAAATATATATATATATATATATATATATATATATATATATATATATATATATATATATATATATATATATATATATATATATATATATATATATATATATATATATATATATGTATGTATGTATTAATAAAATAATTTTAAGAAAGGAAATAGTTATACATAGATCAAGCTTTATTTATTTATTTACTGATAAATAGTTTTATGCTCGGAACATCATTGGAAACTATGAGTAGAAGAGTAGAGAGAGGGCTTTCTAATTTTACATAACTGTAGCCATGTGATTACCAACGGTCAAATTGCAAACTATGATAGCAGTGTTGTGAACAACAATGCTATCTAAGATTATCACTGCCATCAACAGGAAACGTTTGAGACAAACCTTGAAAAAGAGAATATTTTGACCGCAAAGCGTTCACTCACACAAATTTCACAAGATAATATGGAAAGGATCGGAAACAATTGACAAGAATTAAATGTTTTGTAACAATGAATACATATCTCCGCAACATGATTTAAATGAAAGTTTGGGCCATAATTGATCGCTTGGAACCAATTTAAACGCTATCTTTTGCAATGGAATCTTTAAGAATATCTTAATAATTTCCAGACTAGCAAATCGGTTTTTGGTAGTTGGAAATATTCATCCAAAATCGCGTCTTTCCGCAAAGAAAATTTTTGGTATTTAACCACGATATGAAACCATATTATGAAAGCCACTTCATTGCAACAGTATCTTTAGGTATCATCAACTAGCACCAGAGTTTTCACTTAAACTGACTCAGTCATGTGTTTTTATGTTTTTCGCTTCCTAGAAAAAGGACGACAGTGCTCACATCAGAAGTGGGGTAAAGGAGCATATCAGATTGTTATGAAATGAATGAAGCAGAGTATTATTCATGGACAAGTACAACTTCAGCGTACAGTCAGAAAATATGTGGATTCTCATGTAGATATAACCTGTTACTTGGAATAAGCCAAGATTTGTGCATAAAATTATTTTGATGAAATCTAAGTGATGATCTGGGCCAGTATTGTCATAAATAGCCACATTGACTTGTACGCAATTAAGAATGAAATACTAATGGTTCAGAGATTTAGGGATGGGATACTCAGATTTATTGTGATGTTTTAAGTTGCAGCTATTGGTAATGAATTCATTCTGATTGTTAGTAACGTCTACCCTTATCATTGGCCAATTTAATTTTTGATGAAGAAATCCTTCGAATAGATTGGACAGCATATTCTCCAGATACGAATCTAACTTGAAATATTTTAGGGAGAAAATTTGCCATTCGCTTGTAATTCTCACAAAAAAATTCAGTTGTTGAAAAGCTCTTTTCAAAAGAAAGGAGAGAAAATAACCTGGTTCATCTTGATACACCACAGAGATGTGTAGCTTTGATCACAAGAGAAATCCTGCGTCGTACTGAAAACCATTTACATCACTCAAAATGCAATTTTTTGTTTGTTAAAAAAATGCATGAGTTTTACCAAATTATCTATTCGCAAATATATCCAATAAAATATTATTATTCATTGCTCCCCATTTATATAAATATTATATAAGTGCCTTAAGGAAAATAACTTGAAAATATTTGAAACTGTTCTGAAATACTACATTAATGCCATCGCCAAGAGCACCACAGTCACAAATTCTTGGCGCATGTTTTAAGGTGCTCGGTGTACCAGTTGAAAAAAAATGCATAAAAAGAAAATTTAACACAATAGTAAATTAAAAGCGAGAAATATTGAAAATACATTTAAGTTCACGAATGTTAAAATAATATTTATACACTAAAAGAAGATTCATGTGCATAATGCTCTTATAATAAGAATAACGCAATTATGTAATAAAGAATAATCACAACTACATAGTACAATATTAAAAAGAAAATCGCAATAAT
This sequence comes from Latrodectus hesperus, assembly GCA_037975125.1. Lineage (NCBI taxonomy): Eukaryota > Metazoa > Arthropoda > Arachnida > Araneae > Theridiidae > Latrodectus > Latrodectus hesperus. The sequence continues at coordinate 18,857,174 of CM075852.1, read as the reverse complement.
AAAGTATTGAATCGAATGAAAAATTTATTTCTTTGTTTCTAATAAAAATAAGTGCATCAAATTATGCATCATGTGAAGTCAAAATCCAATCCTTCTCTATCCGAATTAAAATGACTCATCAAGTCCTGATCTAATTTAGAATCTATATAATCTAAGCTTACCAGGTCATTACATGCATGCCCTAATCTTTTAACCTTTTACCTTGTCCTGTAACATCAGTATATTTGACTTCTGATATATGTTCATTAATCTCCAACTGTTTGAACCCATTTTGCAAGCTATAGAAAATTTTCACTTTTTTGAAAGCAGGTAAACGCCATATCGGTTAGAAACACCGCACGAATTAAAATATATTATTTATTTTATAAACACATAAATGTGTGTAGCCGCATTTTTTGTAAAAATCACGGAGCTTTAAAGGTTACTTGTATCTTCCATTCACAAGATTCATCATTAACCAGCTAAATTTTACTCTTTCTATTTTTAAAAAACTTCCCTTATTGATATTACAGGATTAAAAGAAATGATTTTCACATCCATTTCACCGGTAAAAAGAAAAATAAAGAACAGTGTGCGTGAGAAAAGAAAACTAAAAAAGAGAAATAACCAAAAACATCTTCAATAAAAATGCTTTCCCATTTCAATACTTTGGCGTTTTCAAAGCAGGGTAGAGAAAAGAAACAATAAAACCAATATAAGTAACTGGCACCGTCCCAGATATCCGTCCTCACTCATCAATTCTCAAGATGGTCGAAGAGAGTATAATCCCGGGTATCACCAATTCCCCTCCCACGTCAGCAGTAAGTAAAATGAGGTGTAAAGGTACTTTAGAACTCATACATCTTTATTTTTCGAATTCCTTTTTACTCAGAATGCGAAATGTGTTCCTTATTGATAGTAGTCTAGAATAACGATTAGAGTTGCCAAGAGGATTTTATGCAAATTTTAATGTCTCATTTGCATTTTTTTTATTATGTATTGGAAATATATTAAGTTAAAGGAACTTTTATAAAATATGCAATTTTTTTCACTTGCATACATAAATGGGTATGAAATATTTTAATTTCAAAAAAATACCTCATATTCATATTAATGTTTATATATTCTGGGAAATATTGCTTTAAAAAATGAAGCATTTTCTTATAAAATATATAGAGCAATTTTCGTATAAATTAACTGAAAAAGTTATCATGTGATATTTTCCAAAATTTTATTTATGTTTGTTAAATAAATTTTTCTTCGCTAGAAATAATATATATAAGTTTCGGATTTCAAAATTTACTTTTTTAATTTTTAATTAATATTGGTTGCTTAAACAACTTTAACAGCGTGAACTAAGTAAAGAAAAATTTTCAAAAAAAGAAAATATAAATTTTGTTTTTAACAAATTAAAAGGAGTAATTGAAATTTTTTATTCGTATAAAAATATGGTTGAAGAAAATATTAAAAGAAGTTTCACATTTAGAAATTGATACGTAAAATGTTTTATATTTGGAAAATATTCATTATAAAAATATTTATTGCATTTTTTCTTACAGTTGGAATTCGTAAAGTTTCTTGTAGTTCCACATTAAAATTTCCTACAATCAAAATAAAATAACTTTTTGAAAAATTTAATGACAGGAGAAAAATTATTTGTAAAATCTAGAATCTAGTATCATTTGAATTGGGATAAATGAAAAAAATATTTCTAAAACAATGATTGTTAGGGATGATTCAAATATACAATATTAGATTATGATTGCGGAAGAACCAAAACATTCTCCTATAAAAATATTTGTTGCAATCGGAAATATAAAATTTAAAAATATATCGTATCAGAATAATTTAAGAACAATGTCCAAAAATTAATTAATCTTTTGAATGATAATAAAAGATCATTATAAAGAAGACAAAAGAATATTTTCAAAGACTAACAACATGGGTTATGACTGATAAGTACCCTTAAAATATTTACGTAAAAATAAGATTTAATGTAAAAAAGAAACATGTTAGCATGAAGTTTTAAAATTGATATATTTTTTAAATCGACGGAATTGTTAAGACAAAATGTTTTGTGTCATTGGACAAACATTCTTATCCCATTCGTATTAAAATATATAATTTTCCGAATTATTCTATAAACAAAAAATAACTTTTAAACAAAAGTTCTGAGTTTATCATACAATTATTTTAAAGAACAATCGAATTTTACTAGAATATAATTTTTTATGCTATTAAAATCTTTCAATGTTAAGTTAATTGTATTATTGACGAAATAAAAGAATTCGACGTAAATATGTTAATGGAAAACTGGACAGGAATATTTTGTGAAATCAGTTATTATCTTTTATATAACAATTATTTAACTGATATTTTATCATCAAGATTTATTTAATTGCAGGCATCCAAAGCAAGAAAATCTTGTATTTATATTGAAGTAAATTGTTTTCATCATTTTTATTTTATAAATGTACAATAAGAGCAAAAAATATGAGGTTACGGGGAAAAGAGTTCAGAAAGTAAAAAAAATTCTGTTTGATGATAATTATTCTAAGAAACTGCAAAAAATTCTAATTGTTGATTGAAACTGCTGATTTCAATTATAAAATAAATTGTGATAGATAATTACAAAATGGTATGATTTCTGATAATGAAAATAAATAGATGAAAAAGGGTAAAACTTACTGAAATTTTTAAATTTGAGTCAATATCAAATGATTTTAAGTTTAAAGGAAAATGCTAACAAATTTTAAAAAATTGCCACAGTTCAAACCTTATTAAACTAATTATTTCAGTTGATACTGAGTTTAAGTTGTTAGTCTGTTATTCAAACCTTATACAGAAAATTAAACCATCTAAGATTTATGCTTTGGTTTATTCACTTCTTTTATTCAAAAGAGATTTCTGGTGTAAAAAGTCTAAACATTGTGTGTGGAATTTTAGTGTGTGATCCAAGCTTTTATGCTGAACATGAGCTAAGCAATACGCATGAAAAATCATTATTTTAGTTCTCAAATTTTATAACTAATTTACTGGCGATTTTTCATTTGATGGTTGTTTAGTTTTGCTTAGAAAATGATATATTTCTGTAAAAAAATACGAACATAAAAAATATCACAGTTGATTTTACTTCAATTTTGATACGAGTTTAATTTGCTAAGTTAAAAAAATTTGCTTAAATATTATTTTTCTTATTTTAAAACATAAAATAATTTAGTAAGAACATTATTTTATTCACTAAGTTATAAATAAAACATTTTTTTTAAATTGTTACAATTTTTCAGAGAATCAATTAAAAAAAAAGAAAAATTTTGAAAATCATTATTTGTGAAGAGGTAATTTATACCATTGGTAAAAGTTTACAATCGAGTAGTCCCTGACTTTTGGCGATTTATTTGACACCAAGATAAATGCTAAGATGTAATTAACAAGATGGCCACTGCCGCTGCACAAAAACTAAACTTAGATAGGGAGGGCTACCAGGATTACCAGAAATAAAATTTTATCGCCAAACCAAGGGTTGCCCACTTCTACACCGAACCCCGTACTATTAATCAAAGCTATTTTTATAAAAGTAGAAATGTTTCTAATGAAACAAAAACATAATCTTTGATTAACCTCAATAAATTTGCAATTTTATCTGTATTTAGCTGGAAAGTTTTTAGAGTTTTGTAACACAATTTTGATTTTTTCAGTTTGACAGTATATGAATAAAATTCAAAGAATACTTACTGCGAAGTTCCTGAGTCTACCTAAAACACCTTTATTTCTACGTTCCAAAACGGGTGAAACAGCATAATCGCTATTCTTGCAATCGTGAGAGTGCTTCGGATTGGAGCACCTCCTCTCACAATCGCATTCCTCTCTCCCATCACCACTTATAGATTGGCAGTTATTAATCACCAAAGTGTCCCTGACCATTGATGCAACACCCGAATCAGCCATGTCCGGCTGCTGTTCGTCTGCTATGTCTGGTGGTACATCGGTGGCATCAGAAAGATTGGATTTAGTCTGTTCAGCTTCTTGCTGCGATCGAGCCAAGATGGCAGATGTGAACTCTTCTTCGGTGTAAGCTCGTTCCTTGTCTTTGTCACTAGATTCTTTGGTACTGTTCGAATCGTCGTTATTTGTTGTCTCTGAAGATTGCGTTTCCAGGGGGGGAGGGCTTTCGCTCCGAGTGTTTTTCGGAGACAAATCTTTAGGTTTAGGGTTGGATTCTGGGCTAGTAGGAAGCCGATGAACTATTATTTCCCCAGCTGTGTTTGAATTATCCAGAAGTGATGAGGAAGCATCCCAGTCAAAATCTTCTGGAGGTTCATAGTAGATATGTTTATTTGGCAACGATGTAACTTTTGAATCTGTTAGAAAAAATGACAATGTTTAATAGAAATATAATATAATTGGACTCAAATCACATAAGTTAAGAGTAAATTAATATAATTTAAATATGCACAAAGTACAATCCATTATTGTAATTTTACCGTAATATAAAGTTTTTATTATTCTTATAAATATTAAAATTTTATTAGTATAAATTTAATAAATCATATTGTAATATTATATAATAATAAAATATGTTTGAATATTCGATGAGTTAAGTTAAATTAAAATTCATTGAAGATGAAATTTAATTCCATGTCAGCATTTATGATATTTTAAAATTTTAAGAGGAAAATTTATTTTTAGATTTCCTAATACATTATTTTAAATATTTTAACCCAAAATTCATCTGGTTTAGAATATATTCTTAGTGGCAGCGTTTCACGCTCCCATGACACAGGTCCGAGGTTCGATCCTCGGGCTGGGCAAGGTTGACTCAGCCTTTCATCCCTTCAGTGGGTCGATTAACTGAGTACCAAGCATGCTTGGGAACTAAACACTGGGGGTCTTACGTTAGGCTGACCACCTAACTGGGACATATGCTTCGCACCCCAGGGCCCTCGGTCATGAAAACAGTTATGGGCACTGTAGTCCTTGGCCCACATGGGCTGTCGTGCCACGGAGTTTTTAGAATAGATTAATCTCAATAATAAGTAAATTGCTAATTATTCATATAATAAAATACTTAGCTTTAAGATTTTATTTTCTCTATATTTAAAGTTACAGAGAATAAATAAATGAATAAAATTCTACCTGTCTTCTCACGGTAATATTAAGAGTGAAAGAATAAATTTCCTTTAATTTTCCTTAAAATAATTCTCAATTTTTTCAATCAACACGCATTTGCTCATCTTTTTACGATCCACAACTTTTATATCCACCTATCTAGTTCTTCCCATAAGGGAAAATAAATTATATAATGAAATGTGCTACAAATAATGTGAATAAATAATAGCAAAAATGTTAAAAAAAATTGTGCTTTCAATTACAGAACAAGTGTTTCAAATACAGAACATTGTTTCAGTTACTGAACATAGCACTATAAATAGAGAAAAAGTTGTTCCTGCTATTAAGGTGAATTATAACCCTTATATTTTCTTATCAATAAGTGGAGCAGGAAAGTATAAGTCGCTAAGGAAGCATGCAATATAAATTTGACTGTTAACTATTGGCAATTATCTTGGTTCTGTTAACATATTCAAAAAAGTTAAGAATTGAGTTTAATGTTGAATAAGCTACCTAATTTAACATTATTCGTTACATTTTAACAAAAGCTTCCTTATCATTTGTAATAGTCTTGCTTCTAATTACATTGTTTGATTAGATAAGTTTCATAACCTAAATAAATCGATTAAACGCACAAGTTATTTTTTTCCTTGTTAACTTATCATTTAAAAGAAATGAACCTGTTCTAACAAAATGTATCATCAAATAAGTTAACAGGAACTTTTTTGATTCTAACTAGATCAAGAAACTATGAAGATAATGTAACTATGACACATGGTAATTAATAACATATGAAATTAATAACATCAAAACAAAATAATAATGGTAGTTAAGACACGGGATATAGTATTATTTACAACTATAGACTAATAATAAGCTACATATTGATTTTAATGACACAACACAGCTTTGTCATTATACTGTCGTAAAAGCGTATTTTTTTAAAAAAATTTCTCAAAATTTACACTTAGAATGAAAAAATGTTTCTTAATACATTTCGGTATTTTATAGAATACTTTGGTATTTATTTGAAACATATTTCATAAGAAAAACACTCCACACACTGAAAAAGAACTTGACAAATTGGGATAAAAAATTTTTAATTGAAGGCCATGTGTAGAAACAGAAAACTTACATTTCAGACGAATTAAATATTTATTTGAAAGGTTCTCCTAAAAGGAGTGAAAGTTAATGGTTGATCTACTTTGGCCAAAGTGCAAAGAATCTTTTGGTGTGAGGTACATTGATAAAGTTACTGAGTATTCTGTGGAATTTCTTCTCTAGTTGATTCAATTGCCAGACTAAATTAACACCATTTCTCGATGGTTAAAATAAGCCAGATGAATTCAAATGGGAAAAGATACCGAACATAATTAACTAAGGAAAAGTCATGGAAGCTTGATGCTGATTCATAATAACATGTGTCTCGAAGTCAAGCAATACTTTTGAAAAGTAACTTTGGTGTATCCCAAAAGGTACTGTAACACAATCTGTTGTAGAATGTTCTCTACGTACTGTTGTGTCTTGGAAAAGGGTACAGCTACCAAAGAAGATGGAACCCAAAAATGAAATGCTTTTTTGTAGGCATGTTGTGTGCGACAGTAAGAAAACGTTGCCTAGGATATTTACATATTCATATTGGTTATCGTCTAAACACAGTCTAAAACGAGATTTGTAAAAGCATTTTTGTTAGCATATTCTATTCTTGTCACTGACACATTTACAGTTGTTACCATTATTGATAGCATCATATAAACAAGGCATCTCTGTGACTCAAATGTCAAATGAATGTTAGGTTCACATTCCCTATCATGTAAAATATTGAGTTATTTTATTTCGACGTTCAGAAACAAATATTAAATTCATAATTAATAAAATAAAATTGAATTTTCCGGCATCACCTATGTCCTTCAAAATCACTTTAAATTTAGGAAAATAAATTTTTTCCTAAACTTAAAGTGATTTCGAAGAACATAGGTGATGGCAGAAAAATGTTCGACGAATTTCATTCATTTATCAATATATTCATACAAATTTAACTCGAATTGATGATTAATGAATGATTCGAAGAAATATTCTCTAAATGTTCAAGTTTTGGCTTCTTTTTTTATAAGATAGTTTAATTTTAAGGATCGTTCTTTAATGTGTCTTCAAAAATAGGTGACTTCAATAGTAGATAGACATATAATGATACACAAAATTTAAATTCCAAATGTAAAAAGGACAAAGATATTCTCAATAAAATGATCGTTTAATGAGATTTTGTTGTTCCATTTAAGTTTTAAATTTTGTATAATAGCGTAAATGGTTTGTAAAGTTTTGCATTTATTTTATAAATTTTAACATTTAGATCTAATACGGTAATTGTTTTCTTTAAAATAAAAATTATAATGCATTACGTAAGACAAGAACGAGTAGTCAGATTATATTAATTTCAGGAAAATTGTTCATTCCACCTTGTAGCATTATTTTTCTGTAGTTATTTCCGGTGTACAATTTCGAGGTGCCATTGATGGTAAATGGCGGATGCCCAGCAATAAAAAGAAAACTTCTTATTTGAACACCTACGATTGGCGACACGTTCCACCATTTACTGTTCCGTTTAACAATGGATTGAAAGCGATGCTATCGCAGTATCTATCACTGAAATGCTATTCACCGGACTTGGCGACTATATCCGCTATTACAGAATGGCATCAGTTGTAAGGACAGTTTGCCAAGGTCGCGTGCTCGAATCTATTTTCTTTGTTCCCTCAAACTGCAACAGAACGCACGCAAAGTCTTTATGTTTAATCTTTGTATGCATGGCTGAATCATGTATATTTTCGCATAATCTTTGGGTATATAATCACTGATGTTGCTTAATCATGGAATGTCAGAAAGTTAGAGGAAAAGAAAGTTTAACTACAAACATCTTATTAAGTTAATACTTAAAGAAAAAATATCGTTACATTTTTATATTACATATTCAATATGAATGCGTATTTTAGAATCCGATTCGATTGTATATTTTGAAGTCAACTCTTTTTGAGGATTAGAAGCGCCTTTTGCGTTACTTGTATTTTGTTCCCGCAAGGACTTAAAGGTTAAAGGACTTAAAGGCTTAAGTTGCCATGACGTATACATTAGTTAAGAAAATTAAAAAAATTACCAGAAATAACTTACTCGAATTTATATAAACGAATTATTCTAAAATATTTAATATTAAAATATCTTACAGAAATAATATCATTATTTTTTAATAATTATGCGTATACAGTTAAACCTTTTACACAAATAAAAGTTAAGAGCCACATAGAATGTTATACCTTACTTTTGATTTGTGATTAAATGACGAAGTCAATATTTGAGGTAATATTCTTTTTATATTTTTACCCACATATCAAATGAGGAAATTTATAATATAACAATATAAAGTTAAGAAATTGAAAGGTGTAGGAAGAGTGAAAAATGAAAAATGTAGTGTCATTTGAGGAATTAAAAAACATTCTTTTGAAAATTCATGGATGTTCAGAAATTAGTGATGAATAATAGGAGAATGGATCATGAGTGAGAACCTAGATTTCAAACTGCAAATGATGGTTCAACTTATTGAAAGTGTCGATTAAAAAAATGACCTTAATGAACAAATTGAAGCAGACACGAGACAATCAGCTAATGAAGCATTTGCCAGTTTTGAAACTGCTCTGAAGTAGACAGAGCGTCAGCCCTAGTGTTTTTTTATTTTATTTTATTTATTTTTTTATCCTACGCCCGACCTTGGTTTTTCAACCATCAGTCTCTGTCGGGCAGCCCAATACAATCTTGAGGTGAATGAAAAGTCATCTTCCGCAGAATGTCAGCCTTAGTGTGACCATATGCAAATTCTCACTGTCACAAGTGGGTAATCCGAACTCCGCCTATCTGAATCGCTTTCAGAATTTCTGAAAAATAAATTAGACTCAAGAAGAGAAGGAAAATGAGAAAAAGGAAAAAGCTCAAGAAAAGAAAAGGTAAGAGAAGGAAAAAGATGCCAATGAGATGAAGCTTGAGGAATTCAGAAACATTCTTTAGAAAATTCCTGGATGTTCAGAATAGTGCAGGAAATATAGGACGATGCATTATGAGTCAGACACTGGATATCAAATTGCAAATGATGGTAAAATTATAGAAAGTGTCGAAGAAGAAGACTCTTTAACTACCAAATTGAACCAGATGTAGCACCAATAGCTAGTGCAGCATTTAACGGCTTTGAAACTGCTTTGAAGTGGGTAGTGTCAGCCCGAGTGTGACCACATGTAAATTTTCACTGTCCAGCGACTTGGCTGCCCGAAAACGGATGAAATCAGTGAAACAGCTTACTCTGACCGAGATACTTACGAAGCAATGACTTCATTTAGAGTACTATGCATACATACTGTATTAATGTACATCACTTGTAAAAGTTTAGCATTTTCATTCATTTTCTTTTTTTTAAATATATAGGTTTTCTCCAATTTTCTACGTATGATAGTTAAAATAGACCCTTTTTTCAAAAAAAATCCAAGAACCCAAATTTTTGATTATTCGAATAGGGTTCGGTTCCAATTGATTCGGATAAATTGCATTTTACTATAGTGCAAATGTCTTACAACGGATATATCTTTAAAGACATGAATAAAATAGATCTTTAATATTCAGAATGTCTTTTCATCTTTTTGACTGTATGATGTTGTTTATGATTGTTATGATTAAGATGTTACGAAAGATATCAGAATTACTTTTTATAATAAAAATCGCCCTATGACTTAACAGTATTTTCTCGTGTGTCAATAGGAAAATATTTTAAGAAACCACATCTGTCAAACATGAATTTTGTTTCATGTTTGACAGATGTGACATAATTTCTTCAGAAAATTGCGTTTTCAGAATTTGATTACAGCACTAAAATAAATGTTTCGTAAAAATATAACAAAAATTAATATTTTAAAATAAGTGTTTAATTTATTTAACTTAAATATATGTTTAATTGCTACCCACTTTTCGCTGAATTTTTAAATTAAAAAGAAACTATGATACATGTTTTATAATTACGATTTAAATTGTATATGAAGTATTTTATAATATATACATATCACAAAGAGAGGAAAAAATGCATATTTCAGATCTAAAATTATATGTACGGTACTGTTTTATTGGATTAAGATAAAATTTTCTAAGCCAATATCTAACAATAATATTCACTCACACACATATACTCACGCATAGGCGCTTATTTTAAATTTAAAGTTGCGTCATCGATATCCGATTCAAGAAAAATATTTTGATCATGTAAGACTGGAATTCACCAAATACTTGTCACAGAGTATAGTAGCGTTTTACACTCATGTGTTATTACAATTAATTAATAATAGGTGTTTTAATAATTGAACGAAATAAGTATAATTACGGGAATTTTTCTTTTAGATATTTCCATTGTCTTTTACTTTTAACTAGTGATATATATTATTCTTTAATCATTTAATTACATAACCTTGAAAATGGCTTATAAGTTTTTAAGAACAAGTTTGTTTAGTAAAAACAAACTTCTGTATGCAAATTTATTTAAGTCATACAAACTTGATTTCGTAAAGTAACATGCGTTCGAATTGTATGTGCTATTTATTGATATATTGCCTAAATGTATCACTATAGGCTTATGAGATCGCTTGTTAAAGATTGCAATTCCATTTCACAAATTTTACTCCCGGAAACTCTTAAGGGATTATTAGTCTTATTTTGAAAAGGTCTCTTTGATATCTATCCTTCAAAAGGGATATTTGAATGTCATTGAGTCATTTAATTCGAGTTAATACTATCCCACTTGCTATTTCTAGCAAGAAATTTGTTGTAAGACAGATAGAGAGAGAGAGAGTATTTCAAATGTAAATATATAAATGTTGCTTTAATAAATACAAATGTTGACATATTCAGATATGTGAAAAATTTAGACTTAAGATTCGTAAAATTTATGTTAAATAAATTTCTGCTGTGATTCTCATGCCTCAGTTTTAAATATTACATTTGGTTAATTTCTACTGTAGCAATAAAGTAATAAACTTATAATCTTACATGTTTTTCTGATTTTATTTTATAGGAATCTAAGGTGAATTTAGCTATATTACAGATAAACATACGTCATCTTATAACAGTTACATATATATCACGCGCGCATTATTAATTTGTGGCTCATCATAAAAATTTTTAATAAATTTAGCATTGCAGATCGAAGCAAACATAAACTATTTAAGGATGTTAATTAAAATATTTTGTCTTTTAACTAGAAGAAGCTATTTTGAAGTAAATGAAAACCAAGAAGTACTTTTATTTTTTTCAATAGAAGGTAAATTACGAGAATTTCTCTCTGAGTTATTAAATGATTTAGATGGAAAATAAATTTTTGATGTGACTCTTCACACAAAACCAAGCTTTCTGACTTAAGAACTATAAAAACTGTGTGAAACTTATTCAGGAATTCGTTCAAAATATCAACACAAGATATATATTTCAATCAAAACAACTTCAGTTTATTGACTTACAAAATTTTGGAAACCTATAAAATAATTTTAGGAAGTGGATTTCTGATATTATTATCTTATTCAAATAAAGAATATAGTTTCTATCATTTTTAGATAATTCTTTCATATTATATTGATATTATGCATTATTTGATATTCGCTGAAAAATAATCATCAGCGACATTTCGTACAATGCACACACAAAAAATGATATCAATTGGTAATTTTATGGAAAATTTTTAAAATATTTTTCTTTGTTTATTTATTATAAAAAAGGGCAAACCATTAACAATAAAAAACTTGTGCATCATTACAAAAATAAATAAATAAATAAAAATAAAAAAAAACTAGAGGAAGAAAAAACTGTTGAAAGTCAACTGCTGTTGGAGTAACGATGCATAAAAGATCCTCCCTTATAATTATAAAAGTTAAGAATCCATTATCACGAGAGTTTTTCCTTTATAATTTTTTGTCATTCCGCAAATGGCATCACCCTTCAGCAACATAACAGATGTTTTTGTAAAAGAAGGGGTACAGCAGCAGCTTGTGTGTTTGAAGCATGACTAGCCCAAGGGCACAGTGAATGTCAAAGTCAACAAAAAAAAAATGGATGGTCTATTTTCCCAAACTTAAATGTGTCAGTATGGCATGAATTTCTTCCAATTATAAGGTATTCCTTTGCTTTAATTTTGTTTTCTAAAAGAATTAGCTTGTATTCATTTTATAAACATATCGATCTATGCATTTATAATTGAAAGTTTTTATAGAAAGCAATGAATTATTTAAACAAAGCCTAAGTATTTGTTACTTTGTATATTTACGTTAAACATTTATGTAAACAAGCGGTAGTTTAATATTTATTACTCTAAAAGAAACTGAAAATGATTTTACAAAAGGAAAAAAACAGAAAAATTTAAATCGAAGATTCAAACAATTTTACATAATAAGAAGCAGTGTATTTGATCAGAAATATTCAAATTAGTTACTAAAAAGCAGGTGGCTAATTTTTGTGAAATTAAAATAAGATTTTTGATGAAAAAATTTTACCCGTCCTAACAGTTTGTGTTGAGTTAGGCTCATGTATATTTGTAAAAATGCTTAAGTTTGTTAAGGAAGACAAAAACTACACCTGTATTTATTAGTATATAAATGATTAGTAAATAAACTTGATATACTTAAAATTGACATGATTAGTATAGCAATATTTTGTACATCTAGCAATACGAAGTGATTATGAAAACTATTTCATTATCACTTTGTAGACGATCAGAAATGACGATAATATTATAAAAACAATGTTTAAAATATTATCTCTATATTAAAGTGCAATAAAATAACTTAAAGTTTTAAAAAATTCATGTTTGAAAATGTTTAAAAAAAGCAGTCTAACACATCATTTTACGTCAAACAAGTTTTCAAATTAGGCTTCACAATAACTAATGAGTTATATATATATTTTATGTGACAAAAACTTTTAAAAACAACAAGGGAGTGAGGGATGAATAGAACTTATTTTATCACATCATATTAATATTTAGAATCGAAAAAAAGTGTTATATTAAAGGGGTATAAAAATAATTTGGATTATATTTAATAAATTGTGATTTATTTTTTTAAAATTAAACAAAAATATCGAATCTCGAAAATAAATATTATTATTAACTGAATTAAAAATTGAAAATATTCCACTGTTGCAACAATTACAAGAGTGCTAAAGTCAACAGTATAAATTTTAATCTCTAAAATTTTCCATCGCAATACATAATATTGAGTATTATTTGAAATAAATGTTTTTTTTTCTTTTTAAGTACTTTAAGAGATCTTTAAGTGTTCTTTTTAAGAGACAACGTTGCACTAGTGTACAGTTAATACATTTTAGTTTAATCACTGTTACAAAGATTTAACTTCAATACAGAATAAGATGTTCCCGTAGATCATACGTATATATAATTTATTATAATTCATAAATATTGTTCATTAATATCATAAATATTGATATTATAATTCATAAATATTGTTAAATAGACAACCTATTTCAATAATCTTCATAAATAATTTAAAAATTGAAAATTTTAAAGTATCTTAACATATTTTATAAAATTTTTATTATTGACATTTATTTTTTGTAACTGTTTCGTGGTTAATATGCAAGTAATTCATTCATAATTAGTGTCGCATCACAGTTCTCAATAAGTGATGTGACAGCTGCCAATGCACTAAATGTATTTTTCAGTTGCTCATTTCAACTGACAGCTGGCCACCAACTTTTCAACCGCTCTTTGGGTATTCAGACATTAAGGGAAAGTTAAAAAGAAATTCATTTATTTTTGAGAAAATTATTTTTAACTTTTGTCTCGTTTTATTAATTATTTTATTTTTTGGGGATTTTAGACGATTATTGGAAGTTGATTGTGAAATTCAAATATGCTGTAAAATTAAAAAAAAAAAGCTGCTTCACAAAATTCTCGTGATTTTAAACTATACCTGCAGATAAATTACAAATTTTGATAAAGGTTTTTTTTAAATTTCATTGATGGGATTTTAGAAATATCATAAAACATAAGAGTAAATTATGTTTGCTTTACACGCAAATAGATAAGTATAATCGTTAAAATTTTTATTCAATTTAGCTATTTGAATTAAAAAATATAGCGTAAAATGTGTCTGCAAATTTTTTAACGATTTTATTCATTTCGTGCTTTTGGATTGTAAGCTCCCACAATGTCAATCACAGTATTAGAAAGTAATGTTAGAAGTAATTAGTTTCAGAATTAGTATTAATAATTAATGTTAGAAAGTTCTGAGCGATGTCAAACTTGTTTTTTTGATTTAAGTGTTATTTTAAGAGACAACCAGTATACTGCAGAATAAAATTTCATTTTATATAAAACACATTAACGTAAATGAGAAATATTGCATAATAGATTGGTTTATTTATCAGAATTTTTTCACATACAATATTAATACTTTTAAAATACTTCATTAGAAATGCATTATATAATGTTTAAATTATGTGAAAATATTTCTAATTATTTAATTCTTTATAAATAAATATTAGAGTGATATTTATCATAAATATAATTGAAAAATTAATAATTCCCAAAGGCACTTGAGTTATTTGCATTTTACCATGTAATATATATATATATATATATATATATATATATATATATATATATATATATATATATATATATATTGTATATCTATTTTATTTTGTTTCATTGTATTTTATAAAATATACTATTAACTATATATATATATATTTAACAATTGAATATTTTAAATGAGTTTGGTTAAAAAAATTTCAAAAGAAAACTCAAGGTTTCTCATTATGCAATAAATGTCCAAAAAAGCTGATCTTGATATACTTTCTAAGATATAAAATTTTTTCATTTACATTGAAATTTAATTCTGCTATTTATTCAGATAAGGTTAAAAGAAACAATCAAAATTATTCTGTTCAATATTATTGCTATTCTGTAGAAAGCAAACATTACTATTACGATCTTTTATCTCTAGCCTTAATAATTAGAATTCGTCTTCTCTTCTTTCATTCATTCATTGTGGTGTGCTAGCTAGTCTGGCAACATGGGGTGCGCTGCTCCACTTTTCCAACTGAACCATATTTTGGTGTGTAGTCCGACTTCCTCCGTACACACATGCCATAGGTACCCGTTTATAGGGTAGGCAACCATTCACTACTCATTCATACAAGGAAAGGACAAAGACAGGATAGATAGAGAGAGAGAAAATACATCCATGCCCAAACCGGGATTCGAATTGAGAGAGTTAACAGGACCTACTTATCCGTAGTCAGGCACGCTGACCACTAGACAAGTTAGTCGGCTCGCCTTCTCTTATAAGTATAAATTATTTCATTACACTTCAATAAAAACCACTGAGATATGCAAGATTTATCAACCATGAAAGATATTAAGAAGCAATCCAAACTTTTTCTTGAATCTGTTTCTGCTATATTGATAGAATTGATAACATTTAATTAAGCTGAAGATACAATATTGTTTTTCCCCAATCCATTAATGACAACATATTACGCTCGATGCATAATTTGAAGACACTTAATATTTAAAAATAATATACAATCGTACCGTAAAAATTAAAAATTAAAGGCAGGATTAGGTAGTTTCAATGACATTTCTGAGTCACGTGGGTATACCTTATAGTTCAATGATTTGCTGCGATCGACCTGATCCAATGAAATCCTCTACGATGAATTTTTCTGAATAATATTTTGAATATATCTTTGAAAATATGAAAAAATCACTTCAGAAAATACATCTTTTTTCATTAGGATATAGGGAGATGGATTTTTCATAATTTTTACAATAATGGAACCTGTCGATGCTTTCTGAAAATTTATCCCATTGGACAAAAAATAATCTGCAAATTTGTTTGTTTATATAAGGATATACAATTTCTTTTTCCAAATTTTATGAAATTTTGTAAATTGGTCCTTTAAAATGACTTATATGCCTTTGCTTACATAAGACTTAAAAATAATCATGGTTGCAAAATATGCAACGGTTAAAATAATACTTGATTGTTGTTGAATCTTTGATTAAAAGAAAAAGCAGGACATTTTTAACAACCTGATTTTGAGATAGAGTTTGTATTTAAGATTTTCAAAAAATATTTTAGTGTAAACCAACTAAACCACTGCAATTTTATGTAAATGTAAAAGAAGTTTATTATAATATCTTAAAAATGTTTTACGATCGTGAAAAATATATTTTATTGCGAATGAATATGATACATTTGATGATTATTTTTAATCTCTAACATTTATTTTCAATGTATGATAAACAATATTTTTAATAAACATATACGAATATGAGTCGATAATATTTGAAGGTTAACTCTAAATCAAATATTAAATTAAAGTAGTGAAGCAAATCAATGTCATACATTATTGATCAAAACAATGTATATATTACGAGCATTTTAATGTAAATCACTGGTTACAAATTTTATTTAGAATTTTCACAAAGAAATTTTTGTTTATATTTCTTTGCCAAATGTTTTTATTGAGGCTTTTTTCCATTCGGGTTGATTAGTATATCTTTTCTTTCAACTCGATAAAGATGCTTTTATAGTGTATTTTATTAAAAATATTTCGTATTTAAATGAACAAGAAAACGTTTTCTATTAGAATTTCTTACAGCCATTTTTTTCCTTCTTAGAACTTTGAAAATAATTTTCATCAAAACTCTTTACAAAATTTCTTAGATTTCTCTTCATAAAAATGTATCGTCCGACTTAAAACGCAGGTGTCAGCTACGTACTGTAAATGTATTTAAAAAAAAATTTTTCATGATAATTTTCGAAAAATTTCTAGCATTTCAAAGTATTCTTGATAACTATTAAAAATATCATGATAAAAATATTAAACTATAAAAAATATTCTAATTTCTATGGTTTAAAATTGTATAAAAGATTATCTTAAGAAATAAAAAATATTTTATAGTGAAAAAATTGTCAGTCACTTATTTTGCATCGTGGAGTTTTATGGAGCCATTGTTACAAGCTTTATCCAAAAGTTGGGGAATAAATTTAATACTTCTCGTAATTGGAATAATTACATTCCTCGAAAATATTTTTTCTATTGAAAAAATATGCTTATAGTGGTTCAGACAAAGTAATATGTATGGCTTAAGCAAGTGTAAATGGTATACAAAGAGAAAAATTAATATAAAAGATTATTCATCATCATTAGGAATATAAAATGCTTTATTCTAATAAATGTAGTTGTTGGAAAAAATGTCAACTTTTTTCTTTATCACTGAATGACTTACTAAATGTGTCGCAGAATTTTCCAATGTACTTTAAAAAGTCCCTCTATTGATATGAGTAACTGTAAATTCATAAATTCATGTGAATCAACTCGTTTACTACTTACATCATTAATGATTTTTTTTTTTTTTTTTTTTTTTGCAGTTTGAGAAATATTCTGTCTTCATTTTCATTCAGTTTGAAATCGTTTGAAACAGTCTCTCAACCAGAGCTGATGTCAGTAAAACTTGAATGTTGTTAACAGGCAAATTCTAACATTTTACGTGTAATGACTTAAGTTGAATTGCTTGTTGCCATTTATTGTTGAAAATCAATACAACTTCGTGTGTTTTATTCGCCAAGTACTCCGTTTGCGAAAGTATAATCGTGTCTGACGCAATGTAACTTGAATACATTCATGATCACATCCAACAACGTGGTATTAACGAAGTAATTTATACGGGGAAATATAAAGCCTCTAAATTCAGATATTGTGTTATGAATTATGATATTATGTTATGAGTTCCACATCATCTAATTATGGAACTTAATTGAAAACTTTAAGGGCTTAAAAATTCAGGTTTGTGATTCTAGCAAATTGCTTATTTCATTTTAATAAAGAAAATTTCAATGTCGGCGTCTTAAAGAGTGCTGCGTAAGAATGAAAATACATGTGTGTGTGTGTGTGAAACAAACTAAATAAAAAATACTTAAAATCGAACGTTTGGGGAAAATAGCATTCTACATATGTGTTTTATGTAGTGCCTTACTGTTAATAATGGTTAAATATTAATACTTTATTACTCTAATTGTAAAGTTTTCAAACACATTATTCAATTTTCATATAATTATTTATAATTTTATAAATGTATTTATAATTTATATTAAATAAAAACATTGAATATGATTTAAAATCCTTTCTTTTAAGCCCAAAATGTTACTTTATTCATTCTCACAAAAGTAAATTCACAATTGCCCAAAATAGCTTAATAACTGCCCTTATATCATGCATCAAAATATATTTTATCAGCCCAATGTGTCAACGTTATTTCATAAGGTGTGCAGATACTCACTAAAATACTCAGATATACATAACACAACAATGAATGTGTGTCCTTATTTTTAATCTGATCTAGTACACATATTTGCAACATTTCCAAATGAGATAAGGATAAATGAGTATTATAATTACACATGACTTGCAAAAATTGTTTCATTTTAGCCAATGACTAGTTTTTTTGTAAAATAAGTAAAATCCATAGTAAAACGAACAGAAATATCAAGCTGAGAAAATAAAAATAAAAAGACTAAAACGAAATGTAAAATGCAGGAAATAGAATCGAACCCCACACTGGTTACAAAAGTTATCAAAGAAAAGCGTTTCCGCTTTTAGTTATCACAGGAAATTCGGCCTCATTTTTATACTATATTTGAAATTGATTGAGATCATGTTAATATTTACATAAATGGTTCATAAAAAATCTTGGGAAAAATAACCAATAATATGAATCGTCCTTCCTGTAAAAAATAAACCAGAAGAAATGATGAGTATGAAAAAAAGAATGGCTTTTTGAAGAGAGAGAATTAACTAAAACAAGTAGATAAAAAATTAATACTTAGGTAATTTCTCTATTTTATTTTTAAAAAAAATTGAAGAAAATTCTTATTATTAATATGACACATGGTGCTAATTTCAACGTTAAATCATAATTCATAAACTAATTCAGTTGAACTCCAATTATCCGAACTCCGTTTATCCGAATCACTTTTAGAATTTCATAAAAATAAACTAGACTGAATAATAGACTGAAAATGAGAAAAAGCTCGAGAAAAGAAGAGGTAAAAGAAGGGAGAAGATATGAGAATGAGAGAGAGAGAGAGAGACATGTCACTTAAAGAATTCAGAAAACAGTTTTTTTTAAAAATTCCTGGATGTTCAGAAGTTAGTGCTGAGGATGAAGAATAATGGATTAGGAGTGTCAGACACAAACTGGATTTCATATTGAAAATTTTATGGTCAATTAATTGAAATTGTTGAGGAAGTTGATGACCTTAATGTCCAAGTTGAAGCAGACCCGGGACCATCAGTAAGTGAAGCATTTTCCAGGTTTGAAACTGCTCTGAAGTTGATGAAGCGTCAGACCGAGTGTGATCGCATACAAATTCTCACTGTCAAGGGAATGCACGACTTGGGGCTTGAAAACGGATGATGGCAGTGAAACAGCTTACTTTCTAACCGATAATGTCAGAAAGCGATGACTTTCAATTGTACATACCTACTATATTGATGTGCAGCATTTGTGACTACCTTAACATGTAAAATTGTTTTCTTTTCATTTAATTGATTACAAGTTGTTTTTCTTCGAAAATATGTATTATTTCCTCCAATTTTCAACATACAATAATTAATTACATAGATCCTTTTTTAGAAAAAACATAATTAAATTTTTGATTATCCGAAAGGAGTTTGTCCTAATTGATTCAAATGATTGGAGTTATATTTTATTTTAAATCTTGTTTCATGAATTACGGTTTTGGAGTTTTATATAAACAAATAATAATATTCAGTAAACTAATTTAATTAATAAAATTCACATTTAAAATGATTAAAATATAAATAATTTCATTTTTGTTAAATTTATGTTTGATTTAACATTTTCAAAGCCAGTCTTTTCACTGGATTCATTGTAATTTTAATAATCATTCTCTTAAGTAAACTTTAGTAGTAGTTCACTAAAGTTTTGTAGAAAGTAAATATGTAAAATATTCAGCATTTGCTATGCAAAAAAGGAGCACGCATATTGTTGTTGTTTTGCAGGAACGAAAAATTATATTTTTTAAAATTTACTGAATGACTATGTAGTAACGGTATTTATTAAAACGATGAAAAATATAATAGTTCAGTACAGTAGAATTGCTTAAGACATAATATTCTTTTCTGGAAATAATGTGGTAAGAGCGATTATTTAAGTTCAATTAATTTATTTACCAAGGAATTTAAATTTTATTTATTAATTATAAAAAATATTTACAAGTATTTGTTCATAAAATATAAATATTAAAAATGAACAATTAAATATTAGAAAAAATACAATCGATATTTTCTCAATTAAATTTGCACTTAATTCATAAAAAATTAACAAAATTAAAATTTTTAAAACAGTTGGTCTACCTAAAGTTAATAAGTCCAGAGTACGCAACATTCTAAATATAATACAGTAACTATAAAATTCAATTAATGCAAAAATTACTGTGTGGTTAAAGTGTTAATAAAGTACAGTTATCGAAATAAGAACTTTTATGGAAACAGTTTATTTACATAAGTACTAACAATATAATGAATAAAAATCGACCTTTGTGCATAATTACAGACTACGCGATAAACATTTTCATTATTATTGTACTAAAAGCACAAACGAAAGTCAATGACTTTTTGAGTATATATATATATATATATATATATATATATATATATATATATATATATATATATGTATATATATAGTAATTTTTCCAATTAAATTAATAATTTAAACAAATGAGTTTAAAATATTTCTATCAAATATTTGCTTTTTCTATTTAAAAGTTATTCTTCAATTTACAAAAGTCCAGAGTGAAATAATGCTTGATTTTCAATTTGATAAAGTCAAAATTATATTTAGGAATAAGAAACGCATTATTTACAATTAATATTAAAAGCAAAATGAAACGTCTCTTCCTGGATTATTCAATAGAATGTCTTTCGAAAGGAATAAAAAATATGAGTAACTTACTTTGATAGTATAAAATGGAGTTTTTTGTGCTTGCCTTTTTACCACTTAAGGGATGAAACACCCCCCTGCTGAGGTCAGCGATCACCTGGAAACACAAACAAATGAACATTAGGAAAGCAATTTTTTTTAATCATTGATCAATGGATGAAAATTATAAAGTGCAAGCAAAAAAAAAGCAGCACAACAAAGAACGTAATGGCGGTAAATTTCCCATTAGCGATACCATTTGGGAATTCGATTGTTTTTCGAATACAATCAATCAATCTATAAAACACTGTACCTCCGGAATAAATGTTGCGCATTTAAACAGATATTATGTTCAACTAATTGATCATGTGATTGATTAGTTATTTGTTGGCGGATATGGACGTGATCACGGCGAATGAAATTTTCCCAGGCTCTTCAACTTCCCGTTTCCGTTCTGATGATCAGGTTTTTAATACTTTGAAACATTCTTAAATACATTTTAAGAAAACATGAAATACCATTTCAATTGATAGCTTATTTTTGAACATTTCTTGTACTTTTTAATATCTATCTATCAATATATATAAGTAGAAGGTTTAAAAATAAACTTTATAAAACGCTCACTAAAATTTATATCATACTTATTTTTTAAATTGCATCGTGTTATAATTTTATTATTATTATTATTATATAAAATGTTTTAAATGAATTTAAATATTCAAATTAAATGAAACTGCAGTATGATTGAAAAGTTGGTTGCTTTTGGAGTTTATAAATTGCAATGTCAAGAAAATTTTATTAGCATGGTTAATCTTTCATTAATGTAGAAAAAAATAAAAATTGGTTTTATTCTTTTATCTTTCTATCTAAGAATTTTGAAGAAATATTCAATTTACTGTAAGGAAATTGCAAAACATCTAGGCATTTTTCATAAAAATAACTTTGGAATAAAAAATAGAAAGAAAAAAAAAAGTTTCTAAGAATTTATTTCATGTTTCTTGGGAGTCAAAAGAAATGATAAATAGCGCCCTTTTTAGTAAATTAAAAAATGAAATGGTTCTTCCAATTAACATTAAGTAAAAGAGACATGTTATTATATTTTAGTCAGTTTATAATATATATATATCTTGTTTAAGTACATGCATTTTACTCGCTACGTTGTCAAATTTAGTTGGTAAGCAAAATTCCAAGAGCTTCATAAAATCTATATTTTCACCATGAAGCGATATCAAACTATTAACAAAAATACCACGAATTAAAACAAGAAATCTTATGTTTCATATTATAATTATCTCTCATAAGACAAGCCTACACTAATTTAAAAATTTCTGTGAGTAAGAAAACCAAGGAAGATTTCTATAGGTATGAAGTCGGTAATCGGATATCCCTAAGTTCTTTGGCTATTTTTTTAAGCCAAGTTAGGTGCCAAGATGTGACTAACAAGTGGTCGCTACACAAAAGCATAACTAAGATAAATTAAGTTTTATTGCTAAAATAAGGGGTGCTAGATTCTACACCAAACCCTTGAAATCAATATAATAAATTTGCACTTAAAAGAGAAGTAAGCGAAGCATGCATGCATTTGAGGTGTTACTACGGGGACAGATAACATAGTTAGGATAATTCGAAAGCATTTGGATCAAATTTCTAAATTTGTGAAAGTGACGACATTAAATTGGAAAAGAATAATAATCAAATAGTCTTATATGATAGATACTTATATTTACTAGTATGAAGAACACGTTGTGGATGAAAAATTATTTATGATGAAAAATATTCTTGTGAGACAAAGAAATCTAATTTATAATATAGCTCTGCATACTAATATTAAACTTTTTAGAAATGATTCTTTTAAGCAGATACCCCATTTTCAGCAGATATTTGACTAATTTGGTACAATTTCTGGTAGATTTTACAAAATTGTACAAAGAAACAAAACATATGACATCTCACTTTTAATTCCAAATATTATTGCGATCGAAAAATACAAAGGAATCTAATTTATAATATAGCTCTGCATACTAATATTAAACTTTTTGGAAATGATTCTTTTAAACCGATACCCCATTTTCAGCAGATATTTGACTAACTTGTACAATTCCTGGCAGATTTTACAAAATTGTACTAAGAAACAAATAATATGAAATCTCACTTTTAATTCCAAATATTATTGCGATCGAAAAATACAAATTTATTTGATAATTTTTGTATGACAGGTTTTTAAGAAAAATTTAAATTATAAATAATCTTTCCTACACCGATTGAAACAGGGAATAAGAAAAATAAGCATCGTTAAGAAAACCACAAGTCAGTAAAATTATAAATAGTTATAGTCATTTTCTTGCATTTTAAAAATAATAATTTAATGTATAAAACGAAGTAAATGATTCCCCAATCATGTTTCATTGATGTTTATAATACACCTTTAATTGTTGTTGTTTACTTCAACAGCCACTTGGACAAGCCAAGCTCGCTATGTTATGCGAATTAAGTCGATTGGGAGCGTCTTTCGTTTTAATCAGAGCACCATGTGGGTGAAAGTACGACTTTGCTCAACACACTTGCCATAGGTACCCGTTTATAGGGTAGGCAACCATTCACACCTCATTCATACAAGGAAAGGACAAAGACAGGATAGATAGAGAGAGAAAGTACATCCCTGCCCGAACCGGGATTCGAACCCAGGACCTCCTTATCCGCAGTCAGGCACGCTGACCACTAGACAAGTTGGTCGGCACCTTTAATTGTAAATACAGTTATCAATTCTTTATAAGTGGCCAGAGAAGCGAGTGACGTCACCCATGTGACTGCTTGCGTTATTATGTAATCTAAAACCTTTTTTTTTGAGTATGCATCCGGCACTCGCCGAGCAATGTTTTGATTTAGTGAAGAAATAAATATATTTGAACTTCTGTTTTTCAAATTCATTATTGATAATTTCTGTCTTCAATTTAAATATCGCGTAGATATTTCGGCCCATAATTTTATTATGTTACGTTGAAAAGAATTCCATTTTTATACATGATCGAGAAATCGAATTCGGAATTATTCAAATAAAAACGAAACGTAACATAAGTGGCGCCCAACGTGGGGCCTGAAGATTGAAATTAAAGTTTTATTGAAGAATGGATTTGTTGAAACAGAAACGAAAAGGGCTTCGAGCATCCTTTACAGTCTGCGGGAATAAAATTCAAGAAGAATTCCTGAAACCAGAAGTAGATAAGAATGTTATTTCGGTTTTATCCGCGCAGTTAGAAGACAAATTTCAAAGATTAGAAGTTTCTCAACAAGAAGTAGAAAACGAAATTTTAACTTCAAAAGATGCGGAACGGTTATATGAAGAAGATTTCATTACAGCAGAAGAATATCGTGATAGATATATTGAACTTTTTGAAAAATGCCGTAAAGTAACTATGAAAACGGAAGTCTCTCAAGATACCTCAAATAAGAAACAATTCAAGCTCCCGAAGTTAGAACTAAAGCGATTTTCCGGTGAGACTCGAGAATGGCTTGGTTTTTGGAGTCAGTTCTCCAAAATTGATGATGATGAGAGAATTCCACCAGAAGACAAGTTCCAGTATTTGCTACAGGCAATAGTGCCAGAATCGAAAGCAGCAAGATTAGTAGAAAGCTTCCCGCCAACAGCGGATAACTATCCCAAAGTCATAGAACAGTTACAGGATCGCTTCGGGCGGAGTGATCTACTTGTACAAGTTTACGTCAGAGACTTGTTAACTATGGTAATGAGAAATGCCTCTTCAAACCGAACTAAAACGGATTTAGCTGTTCTTTACGATGAACTGGAATCAAAACTGCGCGCGCTGGACAGCCTAGGAAGAACCCAAGAAAAGTACGGGGACTTTTTAACTCCCCTTGTGGAATCGTGCTTGCCTGAGAGTGTCCTAATAGCTTGGGAAAGAAATAGAAGTACACTTGACGGAGGAGTACGTTCGTTAGAAAATTTGATGTCTTTTCTGAGACAAGAAGTTCAAGGACAAGAAATGGTTGTGCTCGCCCGTACCGGGTTTGGAGCTCCCCGAATCGACAAACACAAGGAATCCCGTGAAGGGAATATTACTACAGCTGCCGCCCTTGTAAGTACATCAGAAGCAGAAAATCAAGGTAAGAGGAATTTTGATTGTCTTTTTTGCAATAAGAAACACCCCAGCCAAGATTGTTTTGCTGCTAGAAAAATGCATTTTGATCAAAAGATTAAAATTCTTAGTCAGAAAGGGGCCTGTTACTCCTGTTTGAGAACAGGACATACCTCTAAAAATTGCAGGGCTAAGGTGAAGTGTTTTCATTGTAATAAAAATCACTGTACTCTTATGTGTTATTCAGATAAGGAGAACAGTCCTGCCAGTAAAAACGAAACTGTATCTACAACTGTATTGTCAAATAATTCTAGAGTAGAAAATGTTTATTTAATGACTCTTGTTGTTAAAGTTATGAATCAAAAGAAACAGTGTTTAGTAAGAGCAGTCTTGGACACAGGATCCCAACGTTCTTACCTCAGTTCAGGAATAGTTAAACAATTAAAGTTAAAACCCAAAAGGTCATTATCTTTAATACATGGACTTTTTGGTGGTCAAGAAACGAAACCCTGTTCTCATGAAGTATACGATGTGAAAATTGCTAGTTTGAAAAATGATTTTTCTTGTAAAATTGAGGTTTTATCTGAAAACAAAATTTGTGGTTTTGTTCCTAAACTGACTGATATGATGACTATTCATGAACTGAAAGAAAAAGGGATTATATTGAGTGATTTCGAAATCCCTAATTATGATATAAATCTTTTGATTGGATCCGATGTGGCAGGAATGTTGTTAACTGGTCATTCTGTGAAGTTAGAATCAAGTCTAGTTGCTATTGAAACCCGGCTGGGGTATACTGTTATTGGAAAGCAGAAATTAAATGATAATTATGATGTAAATAATGACTCTGTTTTATGTGCTTTATCTTTGCATGCTAATAATTTATCTGTTAGTGAATTTTGGAATCTAGAAAATCTTGGTATATTAGATCCTTCTGAAAACAGAAACATAAATATTGTACACTCTGAGTTATTAAAAGATTTTCAAGAGGGTTTGGAAATACTCCCTTCTGGTAGATACCAGTTAGGTTTGCCTTTTAAAACAGATACTTCAAGTTTGCCCGATAACAAGGAACTAACTTGGAATAGACACCAAAAAATGTGTAAACGATCTAGAGATAAAAAATTAATTAAGGATTACGAAATGGTGTTTAAGGAATGGGAGTGTCTTGATATAATTGAAAGGGTACCCCAAAATGAAATTATAAGCGACAGGCAATGTCACTATTTACCACATAGGCCTATAGTCAAAAACGAAAGCACTACTACAAAATTAAGACCAGTCTTTGATGCCTCTAGTGGCAAGCCGTCCTTGAATGAACTTTTATATAAAGGGCCAAATCTCATTGAATTAATCCCAGACCTGATTGACCGATTTCGTTCATATCCCATTGGCCTGTCTGCAGATATCGAAAAGGCTTTTTTGCAATTGTCTATTGCTCCAAGGTACAGAGACTTTTTACGCTTTTTTTATCCGTGCGAAGATGAAATGGTCATTTATAGACACTGTAGAGTAGTTTTTGGGGTTACTTCCAGCCCTTTTCTCTTAGCAGCATCCATCTCCCATTTGCTTAACAACACCTTTGTAGAAAACAACGAAATAATTGAAAAATTAAGAAAATCATTTTACGTAGACAATTGCCTTTCTGGTGTTTTCAATATCAAAGAACAAGAGCATTTTATTTTAACAGCTATAGAAGTACTTTCACGTGGATGTTTCAACTTGCGAGGGTGGGAGAGCAATGTCAAGTGTAAATACATTACGAAAAGTTCTGGCACCACCAATGTTTTGGGAATTTTATGGAATTTGGACCGTGATACTTTGAAATGTAACTGTGATATAAAGGTTGATCCTTATGTTTTAGAAGTAGGTGGGAAAATAACTAAGAGAGTAATTTTGGCTACGATTCAGAAGATTTTTGATCCCATTGGTTTATTGTCAGCGGCAATTTTACCCATAAAAATTAAATTGCAAGACATGTGGAAATTAAAACTATCCTGGGACTCTCCTTTACCCACTGAAGATCAGAATAGCTTTAAAAGATGGATTAATGATCTACATTTACTAAATAATGTTGAAATAGCCCGCTATACAGAAATTAATGACTCGACACAAATGCATGTATTCATGGATGCTAGCAAAGTAGCTTATGCCGCTTGTGTTTTCCTTAGAGCTATCACTTCCAATGAAGTAAAAATTTGTCTTTTAAGAGCTAAACCACGAGTAGCTTCTTTAAAACCCATCACCATCCCAAGATTGGAGTTATTATCCTGCGCTATTGGAGTAAGATTAGCTCATTCGATCAAAACAGCCCTCCAACGTATTTCTTGGAAATTCAACCCTCCAACCGCGAGTTGGTGGGGTGGTTTTTGGGAAAAACTGATTAGAGTGGTTAAAGATCTTCTTAAAAGTACCCTCGAAAAGACTGTTTTTACATATGAAGAATTACTTACAGTACTCTCAGATTGTGAATCTGTTATAAATGCACGTCCACTCACATATCTTTCAGAGGACGTTGAAGATCTAAAGCCTATAACACCAGCCATGATCATGTTAAACAATCCCAAGATAAAGAGTGTAACCACAAATATTGATGAAATTGAAGCCAAGCATTTTCGAATCAGAATTAAACATCGAGCCAAAGTAACTGAGCAGTTAAAGCTGCGTTTTCGAAAGGAATACCTTGGTCAACTTATACAGCGTCTAAACAGAAGGTGTTCAACTCCAAAAATACAAGTTGGAGAAATCGTGTTAATCGGAGACGACAATAAAAAACATTTGAACTGGCCTCTTGCTAAAGTCATGCAGTTGATTCCTGGCAAAGATGATATCGCCAGAACTGTGAAATTGAAAACACAATCCGGTGTTTTAGTGCGACCTATACAGAGGATTTTTCCCCTAGAGATTTCAGCAACTACTGATAAAGAGGATGTCCCAACTACATCAAATGTGAGAAGAGATTCCTTTTCAGATGCTGAAGGAAATGATTTGTCACCGGTATCAGAAAATGACATTTCCAGTGATTCTCTAAGAACAATTTTGCTCAGTGATGATAAGGACTTACCAAAAACAACCAGAACTGGACGATTAGTGAAAATTCCTAAAAAACTAAATCTGTAATCTTATAATTGTAACTAACTTTTTTCTTTTTCATTTAGGTTTTGTTTTCTCCCGAAACAAAAGGTGGGAGGATATGTAACAACCAATCGCCAGAGAAGCGAGTGACGTCACCCATGTGACTGCTTGCGTTATTATGTAATCTAAAACCTTTTTTTTTGAGTATGCATCCGGCACTCGCCGAGCAATGTTTTGATTTAGTGAAGAAATAAATATATTTGAACTTCTGTTTTTCAAATTCATTATTGATAATTTCTGTCTTCAATTTAAATATCGCGTAGATATTTCGGCCCATAATTTTATTATGTTACGTTGAAAAGAATTCCATTTTTATACATGATCGAGAAATCGAATTCGGAATTATTCAAATAAAAACGAAACGTAACAATAAGTGAAATTCGGTGATTAGTTTCGTAATGACAAATAGCGGCTTTTTTTAAATAATAATATGAAATTTAAATTTTTAAGAAAAAAATGGGATAAAAATTGATTGAGTGTTAAAAACTTATTACAAATCATGCAGCAAAATTGCATGTTATGATGTATATAAGGAACAGTTTTTATAAAAAATATATAAAAAAAGGGAAACTGTCTTAATATAATTTTATTTTCTTATGACAGTTGAGAAATTTAAATACTGATTTTAATTTTTTCAATTGTACTAAAAATGAAATGAATTATCTTAAATATTCTAAAAATGAAATTTAAAAAATTAAAATATGGATTTTTCAATAATTTATAGAATAAATATATATAATATGCTGAATCAATTTCATGCTTATAAGAAATACACTCGCAAAGAATATGAGAAAGGAATTACAGATGAGTAAATTCAACAGTAAAATTTTTATTCGATATAAATCAAAAGTGTTAAAAACCAAACGTATTAAACAACGGTTCCCATGGAAAGCAAACCGTTAAGAGATATAAAATACTTGATGTTCAAAAAAGAAAATAATCTCGAGTGGTATTTTTTTCAATATTATTTTAATCATTCGTTTTATTTCCTTCGCGTGATTTGGAATGTTTTCTTGAAAGAAATGAAATAACAATATATTTTGATATTTAATTATTTATTACGCTTCCTTTGAATAAATTCATAAACTTTTCAAGTATGATATAACATGTGCACACTTATGAATGAGACTTTCGATTTTAGTTTGTACTTCTACAAGTCACATTCGATTCAACTAAGTACCAATCAGTTAACTCGAACGTGATCTCTTGGCTTTTTTCATATACTTTGCAGCACTGTTGCTTTAAATTAAAATAACATTCTCATATTATTTAAGTATTCATCATACTATGCAACCTTTTGTGTATGTTTATCTCCTTTAAGAATCCAATTTCTTTGATAACTACTTAAAGCAAAATTAATCTTTCAAGCAGAATTGTTTAAAGTTTTATTCATTTAAGATTACCAAGTAAACGCTAATTTATCTTCAATATTCTATCAAAATTTGGCACAATACTGGATTTCATTCAGAGAATATTTCCAAAATAACGACAGTTTAGTTTGGCTAAACTGAGAATTACGTTCACAACTCACCAAGCTGTAAAAAATCGCCAAATAAGATAAAATTTTGTGATTTTTTCCTCGCCAAATTAAATCGCCAAGAATTACCAAAAGCGATTAATTGCCAAATGTGTCGTCAAATACATCGATGGCATGTCTCGCCCCCTCACATGCGGAAAACGCATGCAAACAATTTGAATTTTTGCCGTTTTCGTTTTGGATTTTTTTTTCTTGTGTGTAAAGCGCGGCAATATTTAAATCTGTTTTTTTTCATATTCATTTTTTATATCGCTTCGGATGTAGCGCAGAATATAAATATTGTCTTTTATATTCATTTCTTATTTCGCTGTGGAAATAGTGTCGGAATTTCAATCCTATCTTTTATTTCGCTATGGATATAGTGCCTGTTATTAGATGTAATAATTTATTTTTGCTACTTTATTTCCTCTAATTTTAATTCTGAAATATCTTTAAATAGAAACTTTTAATCAATTCTTATTACGATTACTATTTTCTTATATATCGTTAGGCTTAGAACTTTGAAATCGAGGAAAACCCCGATTTCTAAAGCCGATTAGCGCCCATTCTGGGTTACTAATAAATTTCCAATACCTATGTTTCCTCCGCTTGGCGAAACAATTTTCGCCAGTTTGGCGAGTCTGTGACCGTAATACTCAGTTTTACCTTTAATTTTAATAAACTAACCGACAATGTAAAGTGTTTGAAAATTAAATAACTTCAGTGATAGATGTGAAGTCTTCTTGGAAAATGAAAGAGTAAAATTAAAGAGCAATTTGCTTTGTAATTCAAGGTAACAATTAATTAAAGGTCGAAAAACCAACAAAAAGATAAACGTGTCACTGTAATTTAATATAATTAGTATTATTTAGATCGCAATGACATGTATAGTATAACAAAAACCAAGTAGAATAAAATCTACATCATACAAAATAACACAACGAAGTCTATTAAATAATTTTTTATGCCTTTGATATTATTATAATTCCCTATAAATTTTGCCCAGTAGACCGCTATAGAAAGTTCACTTCACTTATTTCAAAAAATAAAAAGAAACTGCAATTAATTTATTTGCGAAACAAAGACGAAATAAAGTCGAAGACGTACCATGTTGCTAAAAAAATTCTTCAGATGACGTAAACGTCCAGAAAGGTGAATGCAAAGGAAACAATATTATATGCAAAAATAAAACTGTATTGTTCTTTAGCGTGACGCCACAAAAAAAAGAATTATATTTAATATGAAAAGAGCCTACACAAAAGCATGAATGCATTCAATCATTGCTGAATAGGTATGGTGCTACAGAAAAAAGTATAAAATTGAACATTAATCGCTTCATTACTGCGAAGCAGGGACAGAAGGCTGTGCTTGAAATGAAAAGATAATAGACACGCGCAGCGCGCGCTTTACAAGTTGGACACTGGAGGCGGAAATCGATTTGAGAGTCGAACCCCGGCAGGGGACGCTTCCTACAGTGAATCACATCACTTTCAGGAGAATGTTGAAACTATTTGAGATGGTCTGAGAATGGTTTCCCGACATTCGTATCAGTAAAGTTCATCAAAATAATCGTTAGAGATTTTATCCTTTAATTATATTTTGCAAGCATTTGAACTTTTAAAAAATTAAATGATGGTCTTTTCAAAAGAAAGAGAAATGAATTCAGTGGTCTTTTCATAGGAATGAAATAGGAAACAAAACTTAATTTAAATTAAATTTTAAGAAACAGATTAAACAAATAAATAAAAATACTTAAGTAAGTAATAAGAGACAATATATATATATATATATATATATATATATATATATATATATATATATATATATATATATATATATATATATATATATATATATATATGTATATATATATATAAAGTATGATTAAAAATATCATAGGGTTTGGATCTGGATTTAATTTTGATTACTATAAATTAATTATGTATTTTGGCAACATTGGATTTATTATTAGATTTTGGCTTATATTTTAGCTTGACATTTATCTCCTTTATTCTGGTTTGATATTTTGGTTTGACATTTTTAGTATGGCTTTGGGGTGTATTGGCCTCTTTTTAAGACAACAGTCTTGGGCTAATGTAGAAAAGCCATACTTTGTACCAATGTGGTTAACATCCCCTGAAGAAGCTGGCCATATTGGTACTTCGTTCCATTTTCCTTTTATTTTATTTCTATTTTCCTTTTATACTATTTTAAAATTTTAATCTATCTATTGAACATATTTTCCCTCTGTTTACTATATTTCGTATTTTCAATGTATTATTCTCCAATTGGTTTTTGATTAATTTTATAAAAATTTACTCTTATACTTACTCTACTTATATATATATATATATATATATATATATATATATATATATATATATATATATATATATATATATATATATATATATATATATATGTGTGTGTGTGTGTGTGTGTGTGTGTGTGTGTGTGTGTATATGTGTGTGTGTGTGTGTGTGTGTGCGTGTGTATGTGTGCGTATGTATGTGTGCGTGTGTGTAACATTAGCGGTGCTGGCCAAAAGAATACGTAACCTGTACAGAAAAGATAAATTTATTTAATCTATTTGAATAAAAATATCCCACTTAACGAAAAATTAGGAAAACTATAATTTGTTTCAGAAATAGATACGAATATCATCCAATGATTTTATCACCATTGTTTGTAGTTTATGGATACCTACTACACTATACATATACATGATAGTAGAATACATTATCAGTCATTTGCCTTCCCAGAATCAATATGGAATAAATGAATTGAATTTCAACAGCATTAGAACAATGCAAACAATGAAGAAGTTAAGAAAGAAGAATAGGCTGAAATGAATATATTTTTAGCCGCTGTTTTTCTCTTTTTAGTCCTCTATATTATGTTTTTTTTTCCCAAATAAATTTTTTTGGAATAACTATGAAGAAAGATTTTAAAAAGTAACATGTCCAAATTTGATGATTGAAAATTTTAAATTTTATAAGGTATTCTAAATTTTATGAATTACGTTATGACTTCTTATTCTGTCTTTATTTTACTACTCTAATTCTATTTATTTAATTATAAATCTACGGAATTAATCTCGTAAGTAAAGATAAAATTATTAAATTTATATATTATATAGCTTTGTTAAAAGTGTGCTGACATATTTTCGATATAAAAAGATTTTTGTTTAAAAAATTAAGGCTAAGAAATTAAATAAAATTTAAACGTTTTTAATAGTATTAATTTTTTCTTCACATCCTAATTTATTTAGCATCATAACCTTTTGCTTATCCTTTTGTAATAATGTTTTTATAACAAATTGTTTAATATCAGCATTCTATTTTATTGGTTTTCTATTCTATTCTATCTAGATTTAACTTTCAAACTTACTAGTGTTAGTAGATGAGTGAAAGCTGTTGAAAAATGCAAAAGATTGCTTTGATAATTTGAATAGAAAAATTTCTGAGAACACTTTCCTACACTCGATTTTACTGATAGGGCAAGTTTAAACTCATTAAAGACCATACTAGCTTTATAAAATAAAAAAAGAATATAGAAACGCTTTATTTAAAATAATTTAAATGATTAAAAAATTAAATTGATTTTAATAATAAAAATTATATTATAATATGGTCTTACTTTCTTCTAACAAACTTCAGAGCGTATTCAAATGCTCAGCTATTTTATATTGATGATTTTATCATAAATTTTAAAAACGTTAGTGAAGTAAGTAAAAAAAGGAAGAAAACCCCAGCGTGATTCCCAAATAAATTGTTGTTGTTACTTATGACACTTGAACAAGCTAAGTTCGCTATGCCGTTGTCTACCCGAATATAAATCAGTAGGGTGCGTCCTTCGTTTCAACTAGAGCACTCGAAGGTGAAAGTACGACTTAACTCAAAACTCCTCCTATAGATGGCACCACCAGAGAATCCACTCGCATAATTTTGACATTAATCTGGAGGGGGTGGAAATTTTCTCCAGACCATTACACTCAAATTAAGTGCTCAGCGACCGACCACAGGACTTTCGATTCCACAGATTTAATGAGCACGTATATCACATATACTCGGTGGGTCTTTGGCGGCATTGAGAATCGAACCTCACCCAATTCTTTTCTCTCCAGCGGGTCCATCAAATCTGGTAATACACTTTCAGGGTTAGGTACAGAGTCCTCTGCTGATGTTTACTTTACTTTACAGCCCTAAGTAAATTCGTAAAAAAATATGCCAGTAAATTTTAATATAGAAGAAAAAATTCAATACAAAATCGCGGTACAGAAAAAAAGACTCAAACTTGCAATTGGTACTTCAATTATCTGAAATGATAGCAAGAACATGAAAAGATGTTTTTAAGCAACAACTGATTACATATAAATGAAACAAAAGAATGATCACAAAGAAAGGGCTCAACTTTATCAATAGTGTAAATTAGTGACACTATTTCCTTTCACAAAAGGTTATTTAAATTTTGGCTGAATATATGTCACCTAATTTGGGTTTATATGTGATTTCTTGTTGTGTACTGTGGAAATAAAATTATTGCAGTATAATCAAAAATCACTATTAATATTTTCTGAGAATTCAAATAAAAAAATATAAAAAATAAAAAGATGTAAATAACATCAGACTACGTTATAATATGTTTTAAGAAAAAATGAGATTATGGCGCAACAAAAAAATGTAATTATTATATTTATATATTTATTTAATAATTTTATATACATGTGTATGAACTATTAAAAATATTTATTAATTATAAAAATGTATGTAAAATACAGTAGATGAAAACGACAAATTTTTACTAAATATGAAATATTGCACATTAAATATAATGATGATATAGGAATAGTTATTAACACTATTTATATAGCACAATTCAAAGATATATTTTTTATCTTAATTGACTTTTTAAAATTGAATAAAACTTTAGGTAAAATTTATTGGATAAAAAATGTCATTTTGTAAGCAGAAAAAAAAAATCAATATTTAGTTGGTTTTAAACATTTTGCAAAATAGATTATCATTTTTGGGCCTCTTTTGTAATATGCAAAAGTTCCCCAAAAAATAATTTGTTAGAAAAAAAGAGTCAGAGGGGGGGGGGTTCAAAATTTAATTCAATAGCCTCGACGTCGAATGTTTCCCGAGGCGTGACGTAATTATTCATTTTTTGACATCGGAGCGAGCAGAATTATTTCTCAATGTGGCGTATGCAGCGCTTTCATATTCCCGAAGTGGAAGATTCTTTCAACGAGTTGGGAACAAAATTGATCGCCAAAAGGTTGAGGACAGGGTGGAGTTAACTGTGACTGTACACTCGACGGAAGATTATCATCTGTTCGGCTTCTTCGTAAAATATAAGTGCTTTATGTTTGAAGGCAACTAGACAGATCTACTGAAAGGTTAAATATGGGAGTTTCGAAGTATATATATATATATATATATATATATATATATATATATATATATATATATATATATATATAAAACAAGCAATGTTCAAATCGGAATCTACCTAGAAGGAAATTTGCTTTTCTTGCTGTCGATTATTGATTTCAAGTCATTGATTGCATAAATTGTTTATTGTGACAGGTTGATAAAGTGTTTTATTGAATGCTATAACTTTGAATTATTATTATAAATTTGTAGTTTTAATCTCTTTAACTTAAACCTTGTGTGTGAATTAGCATTTCATTTTGTATATTAATTTAATAAATGGCTGGTTACTGTACTGAATTAAAATGAAAGTAAAAATATTAGGATGATTTTATTTAAAATAAGTATTTAGAGTTGAGTCAAATCCTATTACTTTAATTTACAGCAAAATTTTATGCACATCATCTTAGAAATAAATTTTACATTTTCGATCGAGCCCAAGTTTTCAACACTCGTTACTTTTTATATTTGAATATGTAGTCATTGACATTAATGTGAACATATGTTGACAGTATTATGCAAGAAGTCAGAGTTGGAAAGCTATTCAAAGTCTGGAAAAAGAATAGAGGATACAAGGTCATAATGCTTAGCTTTCAAGGAATTTACAACTATAATCTCATTTTATAATAATTGAAGCATATTTTATAATATAACAATATAAGAAAATAATTCCCAATAATTTAATATTTCTTTAAATTATTATTAATTTCACATTAAATATAGTATTTTTTATGCATTGCTTCTTATAATTACAGTTTTAGAATCATTTTTTAAAAAAAAGATTTATATTTAAATTAATAATTAATACGTAAATGTTTCTTGAGTTTCTTTCAAATTCAAACTACACAAGTTTCAATTTTATAAGCTTATGTTATTCCAAATTTTATTTTTAACAATAAAAAATTAAAGAAACATGATGTAAATACATGAACAATTAAAAATTTCTTCATTTTTAGCTATATATATATATATATATATATATATATATATATATATATATATATAACACTTCTTTTAAAAGGAATATAAAGAAATATTTTTTATCTTTCTTCATTATTTTGTATCTACTGTTATACATCAGACAAAGCAGCAACCTGACGGAACTTTTTCCTGGATTTTTTAACTGTTACTATTACTATTATTGTACTATTTATTTATATACTATTACTGTGCATGGTTTAGATTTCACAGTTCATAAGTCAACTGGAAAGAAAATATCTAAGTGTCAGGAACAAATTGCGACACTTTTTTTATAAAATGGAGTCGATAAAAATATCAGAGTTCCTTCATTAGAGCATACCTCAATTTAACAAAAGTTTTATGCTTGTTTTTACAAAAATGCTTTTTTTTGGTTCCATTTATATTGGCTTTATGATGGAAATTAATGTTTCATCATGATCATGGTTAATCTATGCTGCAATGCACTATACACAGCATTATTAACACGCTAATAAATATCACATTTTATGTTTCACATTAACTGCAAATGACATTTGGCGCAGTTTCCAAAAGCAAAGACCCAAGACGATTTTCTCCACTTCACACTGCTTTGCCATTTTTAAGCGATATTAAATAAAAGTAAAAATCAAAAAAGACATTAAAATATCCAAAAATTGTAGTATAAAGTTTTTATTCTCGATGCACTTCTTAGGTAAGATATTAATGATGAACTACAGTGATAGATTTATTCTATTTACTTTGCGAAAGATATGAGTTATTATTTTATCGGGGTTCTATTTCCGATGGCGGCGATAAAAGGTTTTCCCTCGCAAAATCCCTCCCTTTAAATATAGGGTCCGACATCCCTAAGGAATTCGAAATTTATGTAGAGAACTCCATTTAAGATCCCCATAACAAGAGAATGTTCCATACAGCCCCACCCTTTTAAGCAACGTGAAACGTAAAACTTACTAAGAGAGAAGGAACGATATATAGAATAAAGAAATAAATTAATCTTACCATTAAATAAAGAATGAAGTTGGGAGCTTATAACCAATTCCAAACGTAATGTAATAATATTTGTGAATTCTTCGAACTTTAATCCTGGAAATATTTCGAATGAAGTACATGTATTTTCATGATCTTTAGTCATGCCTAAAATATTTACTTACAATAAACTTAAAAATGGCAAATGGTATAATATTCCATAGAATAAAATCAAAGTCGTATATTTTGTCACACACCAAATTTTACTTACACTAATTTTATATTAAAATGATTTCAAACTTTATAGTTAGGTATTACGCGGGGCTTTTTTAATGTTATTATTGTGTAAGGGATTATTATATCATTTTCTTGTTCTGAGTGATGAAGCTATTTGTATTTAATAATGTTGATATAAAAATAGTGATGTAGTTAAAAGTTCAACAGGATATAATTTTATTTGACTGTTCAAGGTATGCCTGAGAATCAGGCTTAAACTTGGAGAGGATTTAAGAAAACGCGATGGGTAAATTAGTCATATAGCGAAGTAATAGAGAAAACAACTGAAGATAAGAAAAATCAACTATATATACACAAATGAATTAAAAAGTAAAACACTGTACTGTGTTCATTGTCTTACTATGCATTATTATTGTTACTTAGAGAAAACGTGCGATAATGTGTATAAACATAATAAATTACAGAATGGGCTTAAACGTCGGGATAGATTTACGAATCATCAGATCTACTGCTAAGATTTAATAAATGACCAATATCTTTGAAAGTGTCAGCAATTGATATGGTGTAGGTAATAAATGATGTAAATGATACCAGAGAATGATACGTAGGAATATATTTACGAACGTTTGGATAAATTTACGAAAATTTACACACTGAGAGAGATTTACAAATCATCAGAGCTACTGCTAAGATCTAATAAATGCTCATTTTCTTCGAAAATGTTAGCAATCTATATGGTGTAGGTAATAGAAGATACAAGTAATACCAGAGAATGATACTTTGGGATAGATTTATAAACATTGGCTAGATTTACGAGTGTGGGATTATTTACACGTTGGGAGAGATTGACGAATCATTAGAGCTACTGCTGTGTGAATCTGATAAATGCCCAATATCTTTAAAAATGTCATCAATCGTTATGGCGTAAATAATAGAAGAAATAGGTAATACCAGAGAATTAAATTTTAAGTACTTATTGTTTATTATCCCACTATCTTGTTCGTAAAATGTATCTAGGATCAATTCATTTTTAATTAATTGATAAATAAATGATAAATTTTGGTTAACGCGCGCGAATGACTGATAGGATGGTGTTTTTAAACTTGTTCAAATTAAGTTCAGAATGCTTGGCATAATAGTTTACAAGAAAATGCATATTCATCGTTCAGATTTTATTAGATGATTCACAGAAAACATAGTTTAGAAAAATTTTAATTTACTATACAGTTCAAAACTATTTTTTTGACCGAAAGAGTAGAAAGCATATTATTAATTTTCCAAAATAAAATATTTTATGAATGTACTCCAAGAATTCAAAGAAAAGTTACATATCTAGTGACAAAAATTTCTAAAAAATCAAATACATAGATACATTTGAGGTGAAATGAGTATACATTCAGTTTTCGGTACAAGTTTATAATCAAGTATCCTTTGAGATTTTGACGTCAAAATAGGCGCCAAGATTTGACTAACAAGATGATCGCTACACAAAAGCTAAACTAAGATAAATTAATATTTGTCGCCAAACTAAGGGGTACTGGGATTCGGCTACACCGAACCCTAGTTTTCTTAAATGAATTACGTAAATTATACCCAAGATATTGTCAGTATAGTTCTGAACACTATAGATTTAATTGCTAAACAATTGTAAAATAAATTAATCAAATTATGTAAAAGTAAAGAATCAAAATAATAATCAACAATTAAGTAACAATTCCTGTGATTAATTTTTGAAATAATATTTATGAAAGCCGTACTATTTCAAAACTACATTATTTAAAATAATACAAAGTATCCTATAAAATTCTAAACTATAGGTGGTAATCAAATCTTTTTTTTAATTTTTTTTCATTGAATAGATGTATAAACATTTCAGAAATAATTGGTCGGAAATATTTTCTTTCTTTTCTTCTAAAAGTTCCTGTTTTCATGTTCTCAACAAATCTAAAACTTTTAAAGTTCATTTTTCTTTTAGCTCATTATTTTTAAATCCCTTTTTTAAAAAATAGAACAGAAATATAAAAAATAAAAATTCATTTTAACAGTTCCAACAGAAAATCGAATACATAAAAAACCTTTTTTTTCAAAACAATGTGGTGAAGATTGAAAAGAAATTAATGAGCCATTAAGAATAAACGAAAAAACTTTTAATCACTTCTCGGTACAATCTTTCATCAATTTTCGATTAGTTTTACGAAACGGAAAAATTTAATGGAAGAAAGGCACACAAGAAAAATGTAATGAAAGTACAATTCTAGAATTGAAGCAAAAATGGGGTGTACTAAACGAGGAAGCTTATTTCGCAATTATTTAACATCTTATCAGTTTGTACATCGATCAGTTTTTTTAGATTAAAAATTTTACGGAGTGAAAATTAATTTAGATTTTCTTATAGCCGTTCTCAGCATTTTCCCTTTTTTTTTTAAATGAAATAGTCAGAAGTATTCTTGCACAATTAAGTACTACAGTTTAGGAAAAAAGTTGTGGCAGCAGTGATGGAATCCGGAATATTCGGTAATTTTGAGCAAATAAGTTAAGGATCAACCAGTCCAGTTTTAACCAAACTCGCATATTTATTTATTTTTTGTTAGAAACTGGGAATTTTTTTTAACTTCGTAGAAATAAATAGCTGATAAATTATGAAAATAATTTATGTCAGAAATAAGAGCTTGGTGTTTTTAATATAAAGTAATAACTATTAATAAATATGGTGTTTTAGAATTTATATAAATTTGTTTTGAATGTATGTATTATTCTCATTTCCAAATTATTATTCCTAAATGAAAAATAAATATAACGCATTGTTTTTACGTTTCACTCAAATTGATATTTTGAAAGATTTTATTTTTTTCGCAACATACTTTTATTTTAATACTTTTATTTTAAGTATATATACACAATTTGAATCTATTTATATTTTGAAGTATCTTGCTATATTAATGTACATTTTAAATCCATATAGTAGACTATAAAACTAAATTGATTCATTGTCCGCGTTTAATTATTTCAAAAATTAATTTCATTATCGGAAACGTTAAAATAAAAATTACAAGATATTCGTGTCTCTATATTTATTATTTTAAATCTTAAGAAATCAAAAGATACCAAGGAGATTTTGAACAATATATTTCTTTTATCAAAATTTATATTATAGCAATATTTCTTACATTATTAATTCAGCTCTATTTTTTTATAAATAATAGGTTTTTAAAATAAAAGAGTTTACAAGAAAGTTTTTTATCCTTGAAACTTCACATTCGTAATTTAATAAAACTATATTTAAAAATATTTTTATAAAAAAATGGAGTTGATATTTCTTTTAAAAGATGATTAATTGATTCAAAATAAAATGTTTTAAGCATTAATAAAAACTGTAGTAAATGTTATAGTTATATTAATAAAAAATCCATGTAAATAAAATAATTAAAAATATTTATAATAATAAATAGAGGTCAAGAGTGAATAACTTCTTGAGTGCTTAGTTATCTAATAAATCATATGTTATATAAATATACGATGCTGTGACATTCACGGAATTAAAAAAATGAATTGAAAGAAAAGCAACAGTTCTCATTAATAATCATTTTAGAGGAAATTTTTTATTGAAGGTTGCTTTTCAAAAACTCTTTTAAGTTTCAGTGTCAAAATATTCTTAGAAGAAGAAAAGTACATACTTAAACTTCCTGTTAGTGTTCTGCTCTCTTTCTCTCGTAATTATTATTCACATCACGTGTGAGTTATATCCTTTGCCCAACAGAAGTTGACAAAAGATTTTATTTCATTTATGGGCCTTGTCTTCCCTGCTAGGTCGTTTCTCCTTGTGGACTTTGCAGACAATGGCGCACATGGAAACAGCTTTGTTCCTCTCCCGGTTTTGATTACAGGGTACCATTCCATAATCTCCGAGGGATTTTTTTTATTCAGCTGTGCTTACTTTCGTCAAAGAGGGTGTTTCCCTTATTCAAGCTTTTTGTTTTATCTTTTGCACAGTTCCTCACTTTGAACAAAGGAGGCGTATTATGAAGTGTCTTATGACAGCTGTTTTAGTTTCATAAATTTGTTGTAATGATTTTACATTTTGTTCATAGAAAAGTTTCGGATTTAGTTTTTTTTTTTTATTTATATTTCTGGTTCAGATGAGATTTTTCATGAAATATTTAGGACCCTTTTTTGATATAAATCCACAAGTTCACTTTAATTCCAAACTGAATTTGAAAGAGAAGCCCGGTGACTTTATGGAATAGCTTCTTGCTCCCAAGGCACAGGCCCGAGGTTCGATCTTCGGACTGGGCAAGGTCGACTCAATCGTTCATCCTTTCAGTAGGTTGATAAAATGAGTATTAAGCATGCTTGAGAACTAAATACCAGGGCTGAAGCATATGTTAGGCTGAACATCTAACATATGCTTCAGTCCCCAAGGTCCTTGGTCATGAAAACAGATATGGGCACTATAGACCTTGGCTGACATATAGGCTGTCGGGACACAAGTTAAATTCAGTTTTGAATTTTTAAGAGAATAGTCTTTCAAAATTGTAAAAGAAAATGTCACAATGACGGAGCCTTATCAGTATAACAGAATTAATTTAATTCTCTTGTGGTTGATATCACAAAACCCTAATTAGCACTGAAGCAAATAAATGTACTTTAACTGGTAGGCAGTTTTACTTGTTGTCATGAAATTTATCGAAAGTGCATCACATTACTCATTAAAGTTAATTAGAATTTGGTGAAACTTATTATTTACATAACTCTAAGCAACTGTAAGCATATCATTTCAATAAACATTCAATATATCAAACATTATTAAATCTATGCAAAAATCTATTGTCATACTTTTGCATTATAATAACCTATTATTAAAAGTTTGAAAAGACTATTAGAATAACAATTGTTTTACCAATATTGTTTAATATATCACCAATATTGCTTGAAGAATTCACCTGTAATGATTTCCCATGTAACATAAAACCGATTTCATAAAAATAGTTCTTCACTAATACTTGGTAATGTCCTTAGAATAATGTATCTATATATCAAACTATAGGCGCCTATCTTTAATTATATAATAGCTTTATAAATGTAAAACATCAAAATGTGAAATCCTCCTTCATAAATATGATAAATTTTATAATATTATCAAGAAAATTATTAAGTAACAGCATTTGAATGATATATTTGCTTATAACATGAGCAGAATATGTAAATATCACGTAGTAATCATGGCCTTTTTATTTTTGCGTCATATTTATTCGCAGTAACCTTATATATACGCAGCCTATACCTCATTTAAACACAACAACACAGAAAAAAATATCTGTGTACCACAGTAAAATATACCATCATTCGTTGGTGTATAATCAATTTTGAAACAATCTTAACAGTGTTGAATTAAATAAAGTTCTCTTTTATGATGAATGAATCAACAATCATAAAAATCATCAGCAATTGATGATAAAAACTTCATTTCATTATTCACAAACAAATTATCAAATCAATCAATATATATCATTCCAAAATACATCACAAACAATATTATCACATTAACTTGAAGTAGCACTCAGAACAAGTTTTGCTGAACTTTTCCCATCAGCGTTTAACAGATGGTGTCGAGAATAACTGCTCTTACTCCAAAAAGAAATTATTTTATTCTCGACAAAACAAAATTGCAATATC
This sequence comes from Latrodectus hesperus, assembly GCA_037975125.1. Classification (NCBI taxonomy): domain Eukaryota; kingdom Metazoa; phylum Arthropoda; class Arachnida; order Araneae; family Theridiidae; genus Latrodectus; species Latrodectus hesperus. The sequence goes on along the minus strand of CM075852.1, from coordinate 18,814,022 downwards.
TTTCTCTGGCTCTTGTTAAGTTCTTTTCGAAAGGAAATTCATTTTCTTTTACACTTTTCTAAATCTCTGTCAAAGTATATTAACAAAAAACAGCCATTCACTGAAAAGCTCTATAAGCCGATTTGCTGAAATGAAATAGTTTGATCCAAACTTGTGATAAATGGCCGAATGTGTTTAAGTCCCAAGTTTTTATTGATTCGAGTTCAGTAATAGCTTAGTGCAGTCC
>CM075852.1:18781296-18808796 GCA_037975125.1 Latrodectus hesperus | reverse complement strand
AATCGAATATTACACTAACTGTTGATCAACCACAATAAGAAACAATGTTTTATTTTAAATAACTAATATAACTTTCTCAAGAGCTATGAATGAAATGAAACGAAAAAAAATTGTTTAATAACCAATTATATAAAATGACAATCAAAAATAAATTAATCATTTAATTAAATTAATCATACTTCAGATTATTAACTAAATATAAATTACAATTATCTAAAGTAATAATTAATCATTACTTCAGATTATTAATTAAATATAAATTAACCTGGAGTAACAATTAATCATTACTTCAGGTTAAATTATTTTTAATTAATAATTTGAAGTAATGATTAAAATTAAAAAAAGATACAAAACAAAGAAGTTATTTACTAAACATTTTAATAACATGTTATTAAAATTTATATTCTTTCAAAGGGGAACAGAATTTATTATATTATTATGAGAGGTATACTTACAAATTATAAAAATTCAAAATATTTGCTAAATAAATAATTTTTGAATTAAAATATCTATATTTATTCTGTATCAAGATATTAGATTGTTATATACGTCATATGTAATGAATTTATTCAAGTATTGTGTGTGCACGAGCATGTTAACTGCATTGAAAATTCGGACTAAAAATGTTAACTCATTTGATGGCACTATACTATATAATGACTGCTATGAGAGAAGAAAACTTAATATCTGGTAATAAACCTAGTTTCTGTGAAGAAATATAAAAACCATCACGAACTAGTTAAAATAGAAAAGGCATAGATAATATTAAGAAAAGCCAATAAAGCTAAAACGATGTTTAAATTTTATATTATTTTGTTAAAAACACATACATGATATATAGCAGGTGAACATATTTATGAAAATTTTATTTCTATTAAATTTATTCCTCGGCATGTTTATAATTGTTTGAAATTAATTGCTCGGTTGGGAAAATATTCTTTTAAATTTGTTTTGCTGAGATGATGTAGAAAAAAAATGTTTGTATCTAATAATAACAGTTCGTTGCATGTCATTGTATGTTAATTTGTTTTTTCTCCCTGGCCTACTTTCGAAAGTTACAGACGCATAAAAATTTCTTCGAAAAAAATTTGCATATTCTTTCGCCAACTTTCCATTTCAATTATCGCTGCTAACCCTATTCCAATATTTCTTTTTGTGACTTGATACTCAGAGAAGAAAACCAACACTGCTTATCATTTGCTGATTTTCTTTCGTGTGTTAGAAATATCATTATGCAGCTTCTTTCGAAAAAAACTCTTTTATTACAAAAAAGCATTCAATCAATTAATATGTTTGTATGTTTCTAAATTTACGCATGACAAAACAAAGAAAAAATTAAGCAAGTAGGAATAAATGAACATTTTTCAGATCAATTAATTTAAGACATAAAATATCGATATTTTGTATACTTAATCTTAATTTTCAATCTAAAGTTATCAGTAAAATTTCTGTGATAAATTAAGCTTTTCTTTAGTTTTAAATTTTAAATTAATAATAGTTGCAGTAGATATTTAAATGGGTCTGCATGGGCAATTAAAATTTATAATAATAAATTCAGTTGAATTTATAATAGTAAATTATAAATTTAACTAAATTTATTATTATAAATTTAATTGAATTAAATTTACAGAAATCATTTAAAATATAGTAATAGCGATATTTTAAAAGATTTATAACATGGATTTACTATCTTTTTATTGAGCAAAATATCTCGTGCTAACATTAAATTTATTCAAGCTCAATATTTCATAATTTTTAGTCCTTAAAATTTAACTTTTTATATAAAAAAACAAGAATTTTTGATAATGTATAATAAATAAAACAAATAATGTAGTGAACTATAAAATGCAAATTTTAGCATTCTCTTTAACCAATTTCTGAAAACCTGATAAACTTAAGAAAATAAATAATTGCCAAATTTATCAATATAAATTTAGCAAAACTTTTAAATTTTAGATTCATAATTATATTTATGATCTATAATATTTTAATAATAATTAGAGATATTAATTTTTAATATGATATAAGATCTATATTTATAAATTTAAGTTATAATTTTATTACAAACTAAGTTGTTTTATCTTTACATTTTTTAACAATTTTAAACTTCAGTTTGAAAAATTTACATTTTATACAATAGTATATTAATTAACAAATAATTTTTAAATAATTTAATAATCATACATGTATTTTCCTTATTAAGTTATTTTTACAAACAATATTTTCTAAAATTGAAATCAATAAAATCTCGGTTAATTGTTTTATCTTAAGCAATAAATATTAAAGTCTAGATTTTATTAAAGTTCACAAAGAAGAGAATAAATATCGAACGATTTCAGGAGTTTTTGCAATCGTAGCTCATATTCATAAATAAAACTTCATCAGAAGAAATCGTTTACCAAAATTAGTCATTTCAAAAAAAATTAGAACTGTTCTAAAAGTTTCTGATTTACCTCTAAATTATCAACAACTTAAGAGATTAATTCCTTCTCGACATCGTTAAGAAAATAGTCTTGAGAATCATTTAATTTCTTAAGTGGCGCTATTAAAGCTCTTCTACTTCATTAAGTTAAATTGAGAAAAGATAGGAAGGAAAACTACGTCCGCAAATGGCGTGCAATTGGGGACAAATTAGATTAGCTGATGCTTGAAAATAAATAAGTTTATTCCTGTTTATAATTAATTTAGTTCCAATCTCTACAAATACTTGTACGTTTTATTTATAATATAATTTAATAGAGAAATTGATTATTATCAGTTTCTTTTGAGAAATTATAATTTTAGGGGACTGTATTTTAAAATTTTCTTCTTAAATAAAAATTTGATATTTGAAATTGCAGAAATTAATTTAAATAAGTAGAAAGATAATTCAAATGAAATGTGTAATTAATCGGATTGTGACCATTACATTATGAATCAGTAATAAACTAAGTATTATTTTAAAGCATTATTGTTTAAAATTAATAACAAAAACTTATCAACACTTCTAACAGGAAAACAGAACTATTGTTTTATAAAAGTAATAAAATTCTTCTTAGAAATGATATGTTTAATAAATTAAAATGTGTGTATAAAATAATTATATTTTATGGAAAAATAATAATCCAATGACATATGCAAATTAGATTTCAGTGAATGTATGAAATTTAACTTCTTAAAATTGTATTTTAGCTATTATAAATGTTTTAAATATGCAAATTTCATAATTAAATGTATTCACTATTCTAATTTAATATAGTACAAAAAAGCTACTAATAATATATTATCATATTAAGACATTTGTGTAGTATTCCATTGTCTTGTCATTGCACTCTCGAAATAATAATTATTTTTGGAAGAAAAAAAGAAAAAAATAGCCTTTAAGTTATTTCTTAGATTTGACATTTTTATATTCTTAATTTTGAAAGTAATTCAAGATGCTGAAAAAATAATTTTAAATATTATTAAAATATATATTTATTTCGTTACATTTGTAAATGATGAATATCTTTAATATATTTTACTCCAAGCTGTTTCAAAAATTTTGGTATCATGCCCTAATAATTTTCCTTTATTTATTTTATAAGTAATTTTCAAAGAAACGTTCCTTTCCAAAATTTATCATTTTATTTTCTATAGCAAAATATTCATAAATTTTAAAATATTTTTCCTAATAAACAAATGCTCCTTAATATTTCCACTACATTGAAGCCACTTGGCAACCATTGCGCCACTTGTTGCATTCTTGGCGAAGTATGGAAACTAGAAAGGTCGCCAATGAGGATAAACATACCGGTAAAGGCTTTGGACCGATCAATGTATCGACCTTTCTAGCGGTTCTGCCAGACGGCTTGTCGTCATCAAACACGAGTTCCCTCGCATCTATCGCCCGCCACCCACCGAGCGTCTAGGGGACATTCGAAATTCTTCATTTTAGATTTATCTTCTATTGTTGATTTTGGCACATAAAAAGAGTTCGTTTATCTTCATTTAAGCGTTTTGAATGATAGATTACAAAAGCGATTAACCTGAAAAATTTTACAAAATAAATTATTAAATTCCGTATTTTGTTCCTGAAGATGCTTTTGAAATAAAATAAATAATAATTTTAATGCTGCAGTTAGTAGGGAAATAATAAATTGCTTATTTATTTATTTTTTTTAAAAACTGCAATTTATAAATTTAGAAAAATACTTTTTGTTATGCATTAACCATAGTAAAATTCTTAGTAAATTAAAAGTGAAGTTTCCTTCCAAAATAATTTGTTGCGTTATTTCAGTGAATGTAAAGAATTATTTCTGAAAATAACATTTAGAATTTTTTCTTCCAATGGAGGGACTTGGGTGACGAACCCTATGCCATAACAAGGCCAGAAACTGCTACTCATTTGTCGTTACCCAGCGGGCACCTGTGAACCAAGTCACGGAGGCGAGTAGTGTCGACCGCACCATACCACCACAAACCCGTTTATAGGGTGGGCCACACTCTTACATCATCACAGAAGAAAGAATAGAGAGAACAGAGAAGTAAAGTAACATCCATGCCCGAACCGGGATTCGAACCCGGGACCCACAGCTCAGGAGTCAGGAACGCTAACCACTCAGCCATTGGTCGGGACGCGTTTCAAAATATTGAGTATTAGAAATTTTTTCTTAACCAAGCTCCTTTCCCCACGCATAAGAATAACATATTTTTATCGATTAAATATAGCAATTTATTTTTTCAGAATAAAATTCGTGAATTCTAATCAGAATATCGTAGTTTTTGTATTTTATTCTCATTTGTACATTACTTAAAATTTTATAATTTATTATATTTAAATGAGAAACTTCATATATATATATGTATGTATAAAAATATTGAATGTTAATTTTCTTAAAACAAAATTCTTAACTAAATTCAATATTTAATATAATACAACATAATGCATTTGATTTATTATAAAAAATGTTAAATAAATCAATTATTAATTAGTGAAATAGTTATCTACAATATGTAGCACCATTTATTTTTTCTACTGGCAATTGAGCAACAGAATTTTTACCCTAATTTGCTTAGGAAATTAAATAAACTAAGAATTCTAAAATATTCAAAATTTGAAAAACAATTACAATTTTTGCATTTAAAGCGTGCTAAAACTGAAAAAATGGTGAAAAGCTTAAATAAGTTTATAAAAAAGTTTGCAAAAATAAACAATTTTTAGAAACGATTGTAAGAAGCTCCTATATATAGTTAATAATCATTTTTCTTCCCTTTTATTTGAATCTAGAACATTATGATAAAAAGGTGAAAAATTAACATCATTTTATACATTGGAGGTTATATTAAAAACTACTAAATTTCAAAATAGATAAATACTGGAATAAAGTATATATTTCATAAAAGGGTATAAAAATAATTCATGTTGGTAATTATCTTTTTTAGTTAAAAAATGTTGCATAACTACATCCAGTTTAAGATTTTTGTATGTATATAGTCCCTATATGTGGATAAATAGCAAGTGTCACCTACAAGCCGAGCCTTAGAAAATGCTGCCACGTTTTTGCAACATTTTGCCCAGTGGGAGTTCTATTGTCTACATGCAGATGTTGAGAAAAAGTCAATTTTCTTCGTGCATGGTTACCGACCACACAGAGTGAATCAAAGTTTCAGAAAAAAAGCTTAAACTTCCAGCAGGAAACTTTTTCTTTTTGTCGTGGAAGTTAAAAGGAACCTTGTGAACATCACTAACGAAATAGAGTTTCATTTCTTTTTTTATTCTTTCATAAAAACGCAGTGACTTTTTATGAGGGAAATATATAGTGGAGAAAATTCTTTATGCTACACTGAAGAAAGTTACTCGCAATTTTTATGCCTCAGTTTATGTCTTTTTTTCGCTTAGCGATGGATGAAACTTCTGTGCTATTTTTTTCAATGAACACGATTAAATCTGTCACAGATATTTCTTTTTGTTGGGTAAATATAGTTAATAAAAGACCCAAATGAAAACATTTGCCAGTTAATGTTACGCTGTGTTGCATGGGAAACGACATTTAGTGACTCTGATTTTTCTCTCTTTGCATAAAAAAAGGAATTCAAATGTCGGCTGATATGAAAAGTTGCATCATTGCAGTGAATAACAATACATCGAAAAAAGTTAGTAAACAATGAAATTGCAACACCAAGATGGAAAGATCATAAAGATATGCAAATTAACTTAGTTGAAATGAAGCTATGGTATGCAAGTGAATAAAATTATGAATTTCTAATTCCAATAATTTATTAAAGGGGAGGGTTTAATTAGAACTCATGAATTGAGCAACAGTGGCTTTTACTTCATTCATATGCTTTAGGAAACTTTATGCATCCCGAGTGTTGCCATAATGACAAAGAACTCAGATGATACCAAAACATTTTCTAAAACAACATCTTACCAATCAGATCATCACATTAGAAAATTCTTTAAAAGTTATTAAGTAAATTCAACGCTACATACCAAGTACAGTATAGTGAAGAGATTCAACATAAGTCATTTTCATGGTGCATACATAATAATGTTTGAGTTTGGTAACCTAGGGTATCGGCCTTCCGTCCGGAAGGGCTAAGTTCGATTCCCAACGCTGTCAAAGACCAATCTGTAGAATCGAAAGTCCTGTGGTCGGTCATAGAGCAGTTATTATGAGTGCAATGGTGTGATAATTTTCTTTTCCTCCAGATCAAAATCATAATTGAGAGAGTGGATTCTCTGGTGGTGCCATCTATCAGAGGAGCTTAGAGCAAAGACGTACTTTCACCTTCATGGTGCTCTATCTAGTTAAACGAAAGAAGCACCTTTCTGACTTAATTTCGCATAGCTGTCGTCTAGCGAGCTTGGCTTTTCCAAGTGCCATAAATTACAACAACATAATAATAATGAAGTACGGGACCAATTATATATATATATATATATATCAAATCCAAATCCATTCTGCTTAGATGCAGTTGGTGAGAAGGACGCATATGAATAATGCAATAATTAAAAATGTAATTAATCTTTTTCTGCATTATTATCGTTAGTTTGTAGGATTTTGTCTATAAAACGCTCTTTTACTAACATAGAGGGGAAAATCTCATCTGGATTCTTTCGTCTATTCTTCGATATGCAGACATTTTTGGCCAAAAATTACCCGCACGTAGAGATTATAAAAAGTTAATGAAAATTAATTATTCTAATTTTAACATTAATTTTAAGCCAATAATAAAATAAGAAATTCTTCAGATATAAACTTTTTATAAAAAACTGTTGTTTTGGATTTTTTCTTTATGCCTCTTTGCATTTCATGGTTAATAAGATTCATATAGCTGAGATGATAGACGAAACATTCCCTGATGATGGTTTGAAAACGTATTATAGGAAATAAAAATATTATTTAACTAAAAGCATAATGTTTAACTAATCACATACAAAAATTTTGGTTAAATTTATATTGGAGTTAAATATTTTATTATGTAACCACTCATATGAAATAAGATAAAAAACATTAAATAATTAACAAATCATTTCAAGCACATGTATTAACTAGGTCTGTTTCTGAATTGTTTATCAAATTGTATATGTCAACAACTAATAAAAGATTCTCCAACTACTTTTCCCAGCATTGAGAAACCGAACTGGCAGCCGAATGGTTAGCGCTCTTGCCTTCAGTTCAACAGTTTGTGGGTTCGAACCCCACCTTGGGCATGGATGTTTGTAGTGGTTCGGAATCCATTTTAAACGTAGGTCCCGGTCTAATTAGCCCTCGTGTGCAAAAAAATGACCGTTGATCGACAAACTAACCAATCAACCCCAGCATTGAGAGCTTTCAGAATTAGCCTTTAGAAACAAAATGCAAATTCAAAATACTCAGAAATCAAGTACTGATAAATCTTGTGTTTCAGTTTAAGGAATAGTATAATTTTAAAGTAAAATTTTATAACACGAAATAATACAAAAAAAATTGGTTTTAGAAAAGCAACAAGAAAACGCGTTCTGATTTTAAATAAATAATATTCTTATATTCTAAATATAAAAATTCTAAATACGATGTAACATGTAATTGACATATGTGAATAAAGTCTAAGAATACAATCTAAATTATTTAGATTCCTTTTATTTGCCAATTTATTTTTATCTTAATTGAATTTTGGAGAAAGTTATTGCCTTTTTGGGTACAAGAAACACCTTTTTAACAAAGTTTTACTAGATGTTTTATAGCGCGAAGAAATGCTTCAAAATATTTAAAGAACTAAATTAAATATTACATTAAAAGCGTGTGTAATTAAGCTCATAATTATTATTTTATACGGATTATAAGAATGGATGACTATTATGAGTAGAATCAAGGACACGCCAAATACAGATCACTCCAAATGAAACTGGTTAAAACTTTTTCAAATTCTAATCCTGGTGATACATGAATGTAAGCTACAAATTAAAATAAAGTCTTCCCAGAAGAAAAATATGGATATTCAAAATGAATATTAGAATGGGTTTCAGATTTTTCCATTTATTATTGTGAGAGAGAACAAAAGAAACAGTAAAATACTGCAATTGTACAAACGTTTTGACAAAGCATACTGTGTTCGGTATAGAATTGGGTACTCCTTGATTTGGGGTGATGAAATTTAATTTGTCTTAGTTTAGCTTTTGTGTAGGGACCATCTTGTTACTTACATCTTATCGCCTATTATGGAGTCAAAACAACCTCCAAATAATCAAAGGGTACTCGTCTGTAAGCTTTTACAAGCGTACTGAACAGTCTATAGACTGTAAATGGCATTTAAACATACGTAATACATTATCAGCTTTTGGATGGGCTTTTGAAATAGAGTGGCCCGTATTCTCAAATTCTGAGAAAAAAAAGAAAAACTTCCCGAGTGCCACCCCCTGACAGATAACAAGAATAGAGAACAGGAACATAATCTCCCTTTCTTTAAAAATAGCTGGAATGTACACAAGACCTATTATTACACTCCTATCAGGTTATGGTGAATTCCGTGCCAAAATCCTGAATCCATGAAAATCCGAACACGATAGGTTGGATTGTTATAGAGTTACAGAAAATGCCAAACCATGGAAAGCCGGATTATAGAATTCCTATTTTTTAGCTATAGTATACTATAAGTAACAGTAAGCCCAAACCAAATTCAAACTGGATTGTTATAGAGTTACAGAAAATGCTAAACCATGGAATACTGAAGAGTTTTAGAGTTCCTACTTTTTGAGCTACAGATTAGTTAAATATTGTATATTAGCAATAAACATGTATTACAAAAAAATTAACCTTGGAAACGGATTTTGATTTTACAAACTATTGATCCACTTAAATCAAGATGAGAAAATGCAACTTATTGTTAATTTACAGATAAAAATTTAATAAATAATAAAAATACAGTTCATATAAAAGTCCTTTCAATTTCAATACAATCTATTTTGATATATATTTTAAATTAATCGAAATATAATCATAAGATTTTTTCCACAGATTTGATAGAACCAATTATATAAACTTCCCAAACTGTTTTTGTACAACAATTATAAACACACTAAATAATATGTTGAAATCGTAATACTGATTTTTTCATGAGCGAATTTTAATTATGTAGAAAAAGGTAGAATTTTTAAATAATTATATAATTACAAAATTTAAATATTAAAGCAATACAAATTTAATACAAAAACAAAAAAATTGCCCATCAGTAGTATACATTTACATTAATCAAAGAAACTGTGTGAGGGTAAATGCCATTAGGGAAGCATTTAACTAGCCTTGATCAAAATCACGATAACATTTTTTTAAGAAAAAGTTGGAACCAAAGACCTTTCTCTCATTCAAAGAATTTTCTCCCAGATCAAAGATCTCTAGATCTTTATTTTTAAAAAATATAGTCACTATCAAGATTCAAGTGTAATTTATTCAAGATATCTTTATAAGATTCTTCTTTTTCTACTTCTTAATAAGGTCATGTATAATTTATAAATCAGCAATGTTTTTATAAAGAATATTCTTTTAAATTCTTGTACTGTGTATATACGTAGCAATTGTTCACTTTGAAATTTACTTTGCTTATGCGATGTTTTATAGGAAAACTTTTATAATTTAACGTCTAAAAAAATTACTGAGCACATTGACATTGAACAATTTATTAACTTTTTTAATACAAATTACAGCTTTTTATTAAATAAAATAAACAAAATATATCACATAGATAAAAAATATATTACAAACAATTCAACTGTTTATATTGCCTTATAGCATTACATATGTATTGCTCCATCATTATTAATAATAACGAATGAAAGGATTATTTTGAAACTTTGCTCATGTCATTGATAATTCTGTTGTTGTTACTTACGACACTTGGACAAGCCAAGTTTTCTAGCCGACGGCTATGCGGAATTAAGTCAGAAGAGTACGTTTTTCGTTTAACCAGAGTATCACGAAGGTGAAAGTATGGCTTTGCTCTAAGATTCCTCCGATAGATGGCACCAACAGAGGATCCATTCCCTCAATTTTGACTTAGATATTTGTAATGTATGAAACTTGAAAATGTGTTTTTGTGTACAGTGTGTCATTCCTGATTTCTTATTTATCAAATGCGATATAAAAGAGTAACTTAATAAACTATCTATAATTTTATTACTAGATGAAATAGAATAAATAGATGTATATCATCTTTTTTACATGCGTTATATAAAGAATTACAGCCTGGTTGTTTATAGTAATAGGTAAGTAATAAGTACTGGTATAAAATTAACTTACAAACAATACATAAACATTTCAAATGGTCAAAGAGAGTTTTATTTATTTATTTTTTTTTACTCATTATTCAAAAACACAAGATTTCTTGTTCTTAAATCTACTTTATTTGCGTTGTTTTTGAGTAATGTTGTTGACAAATAAATAAATTTTGGAAAAATACATAATAAAACATATTTAAAATTTTGTTATTTGTCCCTTTAAATTGAAATTTTTTTATGATATAAAATATTTCACATCACTTTTATTTCAATATCGTGGAATCGTTGTTCTAGCGATGGGGAGGGGAGTAAATATAAAAGTTGAATCATATGGACATTTTAAAAATAATCAAACTTACACAAATTATTTTACGTTTTTAAGATTTTATATTTCATTGTGGATTTATATTCATCTGAATTATCTTTATGTACTACTAAATTTTTGCTGACTTATTAACTTTGTCAGAATGTGAGAATATGATCATTATCAATTGTGATAGTGATTGTTATAAAAAAAAGTTTAAATTCAATACGAATATTTAAATTATGATAACAATTTAAATCAAAGACATCTTGCAGATTTCCATAAATTATATATATATATATATATATATATATATATATATATATATATATATATATATATATATATATATATATATATATATATATATATATATTTATAATAATAAATACAAAGGCTTAGAAGATATAATTATATAGTTAAGCAAAATTTTCACTTCTTTAAAATAACTGGATTTGAAATAATCTTAAAATTAAAATTCTTAGAAATAAAGTGTTATTTATAAATTATTACTAAACAATTTTTAGAAATTTAATTAACTTCACCATTTTACATAACAAACCGCTAAATTAAAAGTACGTAAACGAAAATGACATACATTTGCGAAAACAGATGCGCTAGAAGATATAAATTTCGGGACAGAAAGGGAATTCCCTGGTTGATATTAATCTTCATGTTTCAGGAAACTAAAGATGCAGAAGTTGTAAGTCACTCATTTGAATAATTTACACATTAATTTCGTTCAGCGAGTATGAGGAAAGTGTAATGAATAGCTTGACACCAATCTAATTACTCTATTTACTCTACTCAAATGGCTTCATCTTCTTTTCGGATTACTGCACTTTAAAACCGTCACATGCTTCAAGCCTATTGTTAGATTATTAAGGGAGAATTGTAACTAAAATAGACAATGCAATTAAAAATATGAATGTTTTGCATACAAAGCAAATATTAAAAATTTTTGATTTATTGTGTTATTCTAAAAGAGAAAATTTGCTTGTATTCAAGGATAAAAATAGAAGCAATAAATTTAGTTCTGAAACGCATGCGCAAGAATGTTAATAATTTGTTTTATATTCAATCTTTTTCTTTTATTTCAATAAAATAATTCAATTGGGTTTTTAATACATTTTTCAATAATGTCAACATATGAGATTATCATATTTGAGAATTTTAATGCCTCAAATTTAATTAATATTAAATACGTTATTTTAAGAAACAAAATTACTTTTTTTAATTTTTCAGCGTTTTCTAAAATTATACATAAATCTAAAATTATAAGTATTGAAATTATTTGAAATTTACCTGTTGAATAATCCGTTAATCGTAATAATGTTTTTAATCATTTGAATAGGACTTTTCCAATAATAAGCATAGGATAATGCAGTCATTTTTCACTGTTTGATGCTACGCCTTGTGGTTAAATAATGACTTTTTAAAACATCATATACATTAAAATCTTTGTTTAAAATTAAGACATAATTTTTAACTAAGAAATTTGAAATAAATTTTAAAGAGCGATATTTCAATATCATCTCTTTTCTTATATAACTACATTAAACTTATATATATAGTTGGCGCTATTTTTGGTAAAGATTTACAATCGGGTATTACTTAATTTTTTGGCGATTTGACTCCAATTTTGGCGCTAAGATGAGGCTAATAAGATGACCTCTGTCGGTAAACAAGAGCTAAAATACAAAGGCTTCCAGAAATTAAATTTTATCGCCAAGGTTTATCGTAAAACCAAGGGATACTTAATTCTATACCGAACCTGTATTTTTTTCCAAATATGAAAATTTAGAAATATTTTAGTTGCATAGGAAATAAAAATAATATGTATACCAAAAAACTTAATATCAGATTAAAATACTTTCAAATGTAGCTTTTCTATGAAGACAATAAAATTCAATTACAATTGTTCTGAATGAAAGTCTGAGTTAATCTTATTTTCAGAATTACATTTTTTGACATAGAAATATTTTTTTAAAATTTGATATATAGCTTTTTGAAGATTTGTATTTCATAAGTATTAAAAGTGTGGAATGCAAAAATCCGTTTCTTATTATATATCTATGTTCATTTCTGTGAATTCAAACCTTTATCCAATCAAAGAAAATGTTATACTCTTTTAAATTATGAATTAAAACTTTTCTTTTCCTATTTCTTGGAACAGAACTATATAAATGTGGTTTTTTTTTATGAAAATAGTTTTTTTTTAAATTTTAACTCTAAAATATACATTTTTAAAATATGCGCTTGTTCTCTTTTTTCAGTTGTTTGAAGTTTTGAAAAAGTTCATGATGACTATTAATAATCAATTTATATCCACACTCCAGGAAAAAAAAACATTTATGAGTGGCAATGTTTTTTTTTTTTTTTTTTTTTTTTTTTACCCCTTCCTTTCTGCATAGAATGGAAAAGAAACATTTTTATACATTGAATCGAAACAAAAGCTTCATGAAAAGCTAAAGATTTCCATTAAAGTATGTATTGCCATTTATCTTTCTAATATATTGGTAATGAATAACAAAGGAAAAATTCAAATTTAGCTTAGCTTTCAATAACAGGGTGTTATTTATCTTTGAAGCCAATAATTTATCAATATACTTTTGATGCTCGTAAATCATTAAGTGCCAATTTAATTCTTCTAGAATTAAAGGCTCATTTGATAAAGGCAATGAATGATTACATACTAATTGATTAAAATAATTCATTCACAAAGGGGTATGCACAAATGTAGTACAGTTAAAGTAAATATTTTATCACAATCATAAATAAGATTTGAAGTGCATTTATACAAATACATTTTTCAACTATGAAAATAAATTTTTTTTATATAAAATATTATCCTATTAAATAAGACACGAAATATGTAATGTAGATAATTTTATAGAACAAATAATAAGTGAAAATTAGTTTTTGTAAGTAATTTTTAATTATGGCGCACATAAGTTAAAAATTATTTGTTAGCATTCATAAATGTTTATAATTGTAAACTATATTGTTGAATATTTAGGAAATATAAATTCATTTTAAATATTCCTGAAAATTAGAGAAAATTATAATTGAAAATGTTGCATCTGACATTAAGTTGAGACAGAGGTGACCTGGTTGATCACGGCGTTCGTTTGCGTTATCGAAATGTTGTTAGCTTGAATGCCTACTCAATACAAGATTCGCCGAGTTCACCAATGGCGACTGGGGCATGTTAAATATGTCACACGGTCGCAATGCCTTCCATTCGAAATGATACATCTGGGGACCTTCTGCTTGGTCCTTACTTCTAAATTAAGACTCACCCACTCTCGGGCAACAATAGCACACCACTGAGTGTTACGCCATATAAGTTGCTCTCAACTTCGCCCCTTGTGGTGCTGAAAGGATTAATACGTATTATTAGCAGCCGGACATTGGAAATAGAAAGTATCAAAGAGGTCGTGAATGTAACTAGATCAGTTTTAACTAAATCACAGGATACTATCGATATTAAAACTGTAAGGCTTAATGTTCTTTCATCAGAATATAAAAAAAAAAAAGATTGGAGAAGAATTCAGATATCGCGCGCAATAGAGTTGTGAATAAAAATGAAGGATGTTGAACTCCCAAACGCGTGTTATAATTCCAAATACACTGAGAAAACATCATTATATGTTTAAATCGAATGCCTGATAAGTATGAAAATATATTTAAAGTTATTAGTCTTATGAGATGATTTCAGTGTTCAAATATGAGCAGGGCAACATCAACCTGTGCACTGGAATGAACAATACATTAAAAACAAATTTAAATTCAAAATAACCTTTTCAAAATATCACTGGCATCAGAATAATCCAAAATTAAGTTCTAATGAACGTGACAATTGCAAGACAAACTGCATATTATCAGAGGGGAAAATAGCAATGCATCATTCCAAGATTGTTATCAGGAGTGTCCTATTTCACCTCAAACTGTGACAAACTCCTTGTTTTCTGAAGTCTCAGAGTTTCACGTCTTGAGCATCTCTTCTGGAATCGTTCATTGACACAAAACCCTCGTTGCGAAATTTTTTTTTTTTAAATAAAGCATCGAAAACAAAAGAAAAAGTGAAAAATTTCATAATTTTTCATCCATGCTTGTGAAATAGTGGTCCATCTCCTTTTTAGTAAGGCCCCGAGGGAGAAAAAGAAGGTTAATTAACTGGAACGCGTATTCAAGGGTTCCGCAAGTACTTGGTAAAAAGAAGAGTGGTAATTTTCCTCGTCAGGAGAGAAATTACTTTTTTTTAGAGTATTTGAAAGGCCCATATACACTTGATAGTCTATTATAATTAAAATCCAAGATGTCTTCGTGAGAGTGCTTTAAATAATGATTTATTCACAAGCCGCAGCTATTTTAATCATTAAATATGGATACAAATATGCACTTAAGCCTTAAAAATTATACTTATTTAACTTCTATTTAAAGAAGAGAAATTGCAATTGTTATGGTACTTTCTATTTTTGTAGTTTTGGAAGTTCATGATTTAAAAAATTAAAGCAATCTCTGCTATTCGCATAAATTTAATTTTATATTTTGAGAAAAGTAATTCATATTTTTTTTAAATTGAAAATTATAAATTTCTACGAATTGCATGAATTGTTTTATTTATTTATTTATTTTTTTTTTGCTATTTTTTTTTCAGGTTTTTCTTTTACACATTTTTATCTTTCCCTTCATATTTCTTACTTATTTGAAGGTTACTTCTATCCAAATAACTAACACTTTAAAAGCAACTATTAAAATAGTGTGCTTTTTGAATTAATTATTATATTTTAGTTATTAAAGATAAAGTATGAAGCTAATCTTTTATGTTTTTTAAGTTCTGCAAATTTTTTATATTTTTAAATCATATGTGAGAAAATAAGAATTTGAAATATATTCTACCGATACACATATTTAAAATTAGAATAATCTTCAAGGGCCGACTTAGCTTAATTGCAAAACTTTTTGGGGACCCCCCTGCTTCACAACAACAAACTACTTATTCTGTTCGATTGGCAATGGAAAATAAACTTTCTATTCGATTTGGAGAGCCGGGCAACTTATGCTCCTTATGCCCCTACCTTAGTTAGGCTCTGATAATCACTAAATTATACATTGATATAAAATTTGAATTCTAGCCTAAAAATTTTATGATGCTTTTGTGTGTGTGGATTATACAAATAATATGATGCTACTGGATATTTTTAGTTATAATTTATTTTTTGCATATTGAAAATTTCATGTATGAATAATCAAATGATAGAACTTGTTCGTTTCAGATTTGATATTAATATTTCATAGTAATTAGAACGAGTAAATCATAAATCTTAAGAGGGAATATGAAACTTTAATTCCATTAAGAGTGTTCATTATTACGTTCTTAACAGTTTAATGAAAGTAGGATGGTTTTTTTTTAAAGAACATTATCTAATTAAACAGATATAGATAATCTTCAAAATGCATACAACTTTTCCTACCCCATAAGCAAATGAGAATATCTGAACATAATCTGGACTAGTTCATTTTCTCCCCCTTTTACCTTATGCTGATGGATTTATTATTAATAATAAAAACATTAATAGGCAACTTCTCATGGTCCACTTAATCTCGAAGCATTACTCGGGGGGTGTCGGATGGATAGATAAAGACCACACTTATTATGTGACAGGGTTCATGTATACCGCCTGCAGATGACATTAAACTCACACGCGCGAGAAAAAGGGTGTAGCTATTATCTCCCCCTCTCGACTCTAGTGAAGGCACGCGTCTTTATTCAAGCATATGCATGCCGTGGGAGTGGGTGGGGAGTACTTGTCTGTCCCTCTTCTAAAGAGCACCCCCGTGATCGATAAGAATTTCGACTATGAAATTTACATGAGGCTCTAAGTATTCATTGGTTTTCTCGACACAGTCATTGCTAGAGGAGGGGCGTTTCGAAAATAAATTGAGATTTTTCCCTCGCCTGATTATTTTTTTTCCTCAAAAAAGCGGTAGCTCATTCTAATTAAGACCATACACTTGCCCATAAATTGCAAATAATATTCTTTTACCCCCTTTGCAGTTTTTCCAACTTATCATTTTAGCTTGAAAAAAAAATTGCTTGTGAAAGCAACATTAATATCAGTGAAAACGGAGAAAGTTACATTAACTTAATTTTCACTGTTAAAAGCAAAAACTATTAAAGTTCATAGTAAATATTAAATATCAATTCAATATAGAGACTGGTTTTACATTGATAGAATATTTCATTTTTATTCATACATAAATTAATTTAAAAAAAAAAAAGATCATGTCGCATAAATTTTAAAAATTTGCGAAAAATGTATCCCACCTATAAGCGTTTTACACAATACATTTTGAATCACAATACAAAAAATTAACTTTTAATCAGCATTTAGCTTGATTTGAGCTAAGCAACAAGATTAAGCTTAAAAGAAAATTTATTTTCAGGAATTGTCAAATATTTTTGGGAAAACTTTCAGAAAACTCAACAAAAGTAAAAAATAATATTGAGGAGAGACAAAAAAATATAATTAAATTCGCAAAATTTAATATAAATTCGAATAGGTGATACAATTTTGCATTTCTCCAGAAGTATAAAAATAAAAAATGCATCACATTTTCTTATGTAATTATTATTTACATTTTTTTAAAAATTCAACCATTGAATTAGTTTTCAATGATTTCTTATATAAAAAGCGATAAATCGAATTCGCTCACAACGGTGATTAATTTTAGATATTGAACAACAATATGGAGATAAGCTATAATTTCTCCAAAAATGCCCTAAAAACAATCATTTCATATTTTTTTATAAGATAGTAGAAATCAGGGATAAACTTGAAATTAAAATAAAAAAGAGAAAATGTTTATTTATACACACATGATTAAGGAAAAATGTAAAAATTTCTTCAATTAAAGGTAATGGAAATTGAAGATGGTATAAAGCGATAATCCAAAAATAAATAGTACTTGGAAAAACAAAATTGTTCAAAAAATTGCTCTTTATATAATACATTGTTTCTTTGATAATATTGTTAAAAAAAACTGATGACAACACGCAGATTTCTAATTTTCAATATAGTGAAGTTCTCATCTATATCAAGGTTTGCAGTTTCTTAATATAACCTTATACATAAAAGTTTTTTTTTCCAAAGGCGGGCACTTGAGGGTTGAACCCTATGCCACAACAAGGCCAGAAACTGCTACTCATTTGTCGTTACCTATGGATGACCTATTAACCAAGTCACGGAGACGAGTAGCGTTACCCGCGTCATACCACCACAAATCCATTTATAGGGTGGGCCACATTCATACATCATCACGGAAGAAAGGATAGAGAAACACAGAGAGAACAGAGAAAGAAAGTGACATCCATGCCGGAACCGGGATTCGAACCCAGGACCCACAGCTCAGGAGTCAGGAGCTCTAACCACTCAGCCATCGGTCGGCAAACATAAAAGTAATATAAGCTAATTTCTCATAATATGACAATGGCAAATTTTACTCAAAACATTTTGTTGCATATATGAAAATAATATACTATAATATCATTTAATATAATACTCCTTTCCACAAAAGTGAAGAAATATTACATTAAATAGTTTAGCTGCAAATTCCAGTAGGAAATGACAAGATGAGAAATGATGATAATGCAACGATTTATTAAAACCAAACAATGAAGCACTCACTATAAGAGGAAGATTGATTGGATATGCAAATGCAAAGGAAAGCAGCTTAGAGTGTCCCCTAATACGCGAATAGTTAAAACAGAGCTCCTATCCAAGCAGGCGTGGGAGTGGCACTTTCACCATGATACAGCACTGCAGATCAAATTAACACATAATCGGTGCCACCGGCTATACAAGAAAATTCCTTTAATAAATGGGTCCAACGGAATTTCCAGCTATTCTTGACGTTCTAGAAATATAGAAGCTTTAAGAGGTTCTTCAAAACAAGAACTTAACTGCGTTTCTTTTCAGCCTTCAAATCTTCTTGTATACTTATGCAAAAACTGCCATTCTAGAAGAATTAATCTGTTAGTAGATAATTAGAGGTTCTTTTCGATAAACTGTGGAGGAAGAGCAGACATGGTTGGAGGATGGTACAGTAACAGATCGATACCGTCTTTCGTGACATAAGCACTTTATCTAAAAGGCCATTTGCGGGTGGCATGGTGCATAAATCAGCCCTAATGCGAAAAGTGCTTTCTTCTAATATAGAGCAAGCTTTGAAATATTCGATTTTAAGTGTTATGTTTGAGCTTTAACTTTCGCGGACTAACTTAAACATGTTAATAAAGAGAAAAATTTTGATGAAGTAACATTTAATTTACAAACGTTTGATATTTCATGAAATTTGATTCCTTATTTATCCGTAATTTTAAAGTTATTTCACAATCAAATAGAATATTATCATTATAAGATGCTAAAAACTTTTTTCGAAATATCGGTTTCATGATATTTGCAGAGATTGTTGCAGTTACATGAGTTGTAGAATATTCTATTTAAATTTCTGAAATTACTTTAGTTACGTATATATAAAAGAAATCAGTATGATTAGATTGCATAGATTTTCTTTGAAACAAAGCTTTCTCACTCTTTAAAAAAATACTATTAATTTTATAGCCAAATTCTAAGGGAATTTTATGGATTTAGTTCCTTTTTCTCTTTAAGAGAATATTCACCTTATTCTCATGAAACATTTGAATTAAAAATAATAATATAAAAATAATAGAAATAAATGCAGGTTTTAAAATTATTCTATTTATCTTAAAAAATTCATACATTTATGATGATAGCAACAAATTACAAAAGCAAAAATATATAAGTCTCGAAAATATTCAAAACTCATGTTTTTGCTTTTGCCATAGTTGACTCTTCTAATTTAAGTTCTCGTTACAAGAATTCCCTCTTTTCCCTCAAGTAGTTAAATATAGGGAAAGAAAGAGGGATCCACGTTTCAAGGTTGAAAGTTGCACAAACAGTAGAAAATGGAACATATGGAGTCGGGGAAATGCAGCAATACATATTTACAAGACTAAACTTCTAATGAATATTAAATCATTTACAAACATTGAAATAAAAGTTAACATTAAACTTTCATTAATTACAAAGCCTTTGAAAATTGTGTAAATTCTATTAACAGTTTTATAAACAATTGCATTAATTAAATTTTAATAAAGTCTAACAATTATGCGAAGGTAAAAACATGTATAATGATGATAGAAGTGGTTCCTAATTTCGGTATTATCTTGTTTAAATTTAAATAGAACATTATCAAATTATTGCTTTGATGATGATTTCATATGGGGCATTTCATAGGTAAGTCGTATAGTTGTACTACTTTCCAAATCTTATTCTTCAGAATTCTTTAAATTCTGGATAGTTGGCAAACCTCTAATTTTTATCTCACCAAAAGTTCTAAAACTTTAAATATTTATTTAAAATGTTCAAAAGTATTTAATTGGTGATTATGCGAATTAAGATATAGACAGTCATAAATTGTAACTAAAATTAGATTCGATTACACAAACAGAAATGGTTGTAATGTATAAATAAATCCTTAATCATGTTGAATAACATTAATGATTCGAGCAATATATATTCTATATTAATATTACATTTATCAAATATAAGACCTAGTTTAAAAAAAAAGTGCCAAGAAAATGCTTAGAGTTAAATGTGGCTCACAAAAGCTATAAATATAGCTTTTAGGTTAAACAAGAATTCCTTAAAAGAAAACGTGAAATTTTTATTTTATAAAGAAAATAACATGTTTCTTTAATTTACAGCTAAAAATATATATTTTCTTAATAATATATTTATTTTAAGGCATTTTGGTAAATAAAATGTTTCTATTTAATAAATAATTTTATTCGTAGTTTCATAATTATTTTGCATGATTTAAATGCAACATTTTATCAAGACTAAACAAATTCAAATATTTTCTGAGAGATACATTTGTAAATATTTTTTAAGTCTAAGAAAATTAATTGAAACTTTGGGATAGTTACATTATTTTATTGATAGTTTCACTGTCTTTTAAAACTTTCACTTAAGAATTAAAATCCAGATGGTATAAACTGAGATTTACTTTAGTCAACATTAAGTCGAGTGCTGGGCCGGATAAACATACGGGCACTTATCTGTACAAGCAATGTTTCGAAGTTACATTTATCTCTAACTACAGCATGCTTTGATAAACCTCCACGTTAAAAGGCGTGAAAGAAAGTTTTTCTCCCGGGATTTTTCCATCTTTTTATCAAGCTAGTTTTTCCTGCTTGGATCCGAAAAAAGGTTCTGAAAGTACCAGTAGAAAAGAAAATAGTTGCAAGAAAGTGTCCACAGGGATTTTCAGAATGCATTGAACACCCGTATTTACATCATCTATGTAAAAAGAAGAAATAGAACCTCTCTTTTTCTGTTTTCTTGAGGAATAATTTCTGTAAAAATTTTGAAAAATCTTTCTGTCCTTGTTCATTCTTAAATTTAGAATAAGAGTATGGTAGGTACCAAATAAACATAATATTTCAATGCAGATTATTATTGTGATTATTAAATAAACATTAATTTTAATTGTGATTTGTACAGACTAAAATATAATATGCTATTCATAATGAATTAAATTTTATTTTAATATACATTCTGTGTTAATATCTCAAACTACAGCCAAAAGGTAATACTTTTCATTGGATTTTTCACCCCAGCTTATTGGAAGACATAAAGTCCTTTCACTATAATAGTCTTCTGCTAAATCAGGCAAATCTTTGTCTTTTGGTTACTATATTGTATCAATATTTATTATTATCTAGTTATAAGTATATAATAATAATAATAATGTATTAATTGGCATAATTATTTAATTATAATTAATTATTAAATTGCATAAAATTATTTTTAATTAAAATTAGAGATATACAGTTGTGAAAATCAAAAAATCTCAAATATTTTCTTAAAATAATTCTTAATATTTAGAAATTTGAATCTTTTTAAGTAGTACAAGTCAAGTCTAGTGGACAGCGTAGCAAGAAAGAAAATTTTCTCTTATCCAGATCGTGAATTCCTATTCAGTTTAATAGTTGCTTTTACAATTCAGTTTAGTATTTTCTACTTCTGGAGTATAAATTCAATATAAACATTTTATTTACATAAATGATACGTGGAATTTTAAGTAATAATGTAAGTTGAGATTTTTATAGAAATAATTTGGATATACACATATTATTTAAATGAATTTTATAAGCTGTTATATGCCTTTCTGATACCAGTTTTATTTATTGCACCAAATTTTGCAACAAGAAATTTAAAGCACCAAGTTTTAAGATAAAACTATCAAGGTTATTGTACATTTATTTCATGCTAGACTAAACACAGTAATATAAATTATCATAAAACATTAGATGCTGCAATCGATATACATATAAAAAGTCTTTCGTTTAAAATGAATCAGAAAATTATCTTTTGCGTGCTTTATCACAGTTCAAAATACAGAACTAACGTGAAAATATAAATTTTACAGAGAGAAAAGCAATATATTTTGGAGAAAATATTAATTCAGTTTAATGTGACAGTTTTGGCATCATCGTGTTTTGAAGTATTGGCGACGAAAGCGCTCAATATCCAGAGTGATAACTGGCGACAAATTCCTTCCTCTGTTCGAGTTCCAATGGGCAATACCATTTTAACGGTTTGGCGAGAAGCTTAGATTGGAGTTCCATGTTTATTGAACGAGAAATCCATCGAAATCCCATATGATGGCTATGCCTGTTTAGTGTTGATAAAGCTTCAAGTTTAAGGGAATTATGGCTTATAATGCTCGAATCGTGTTTTGTTTGCGATAATCGTAAATTTTAAGTAATCGATATTAGATCAAATTCCAGCTCATATATTTAAATCTACAAACTGAAACTAAATTTCTTTTTATTTTTTAAAGCAATATATTTCTAATTAAACAAAGCAGATAGTAAAATTCGAGTATTATTTATGATATTAAATTGGAAAAATATTGATCAATAATAAATTGCAAAATAGCATCAAAGTGTCTTGATTTTCATTAAAAAATACTAACACATGATCAACAGATTTTATATATATTTAGAGCTTAAGTTATGCTTTTATATCACCACAAAATAAAATTTTGAATAATTAATTTCATTTTACTAAAACTATACTTGCATGAACAATTATTTAAAAACAAACTTTTTCAATTAGTTTCAATTTAAAATAAATTGAAAAATATTTAAAAAAAAACTTTATTTTTGAATATTTTTGAATGAAAATAATATTCAAATTCATATGAATATTATTTTCATTCAAAAATATTCCCCAAAATGGACTCTATGGTTCGAATTTTAATTTTTATTTGCGATTAAAATAAGAATTTATAATAAATAACATTCTCTTGACAATAATTCCATACTATATCAATTAAATTATTGTGCTAGTGAATTGTGATTATTTAACATGCGTAATAAATAAGACTATTTTCTGCAGAAATGAAAACAAATGTATCCTTCAACCAGAATTTTTTTTAAAATTTTCCAGATGTACTTTTCTTCCATTTTAAAGTAATAATATCATTTACACATCATTATCATTATTTTTTAGATCTCGCATAAATCATTATTCGTTAGCTTAATAATTTAAACTATTAGGTGGAGAGCATCTTAGCATATACTCCATAATAAAATAATCAGATGTTTCATTATTTGTAAATCATTTAAATAAACGAGACGTAGAACAAGACATTTTCTAAAGCACATACTTATTTCTTTCATAATTTATTTCCCTAAATTAATTAAACAGGTAACAAGTCTTTTTATACATTCTAAATCATAATATATTTAAACGATACAAACAAAAATATAAATTTTCCCAGGTTCATTGAAATAACTTTATTTATAACTATATAACTAAAGCAATTTCTTGTTCTAATAAGGAATAACTTCATAACTGACAATAACCAAGTTCATTGAATTAACTTATTAAGTTAATTTAATTAAGAACTTATGACATTAATAATAACATTAATAAGTTAAAGTTAATATTAGTACTCATAACTTAGTACTATAACTTATATTCTATATAATAACTTTACTTAATTATAACTTAGAATATTACTTGCATAATCTTGGTCCATAAAGTATATTATTTTATGCATGAAAATTATTTTTAAATCATAAATATATTAATAGAGAAATATATGTAATTCAACAATTTAATATAAATTATTAAACATGGACCGTATTTTGTAACCTCGAAATAATAAAATCAACTTTTTAATGAATAAACTGTTGCAACTTCTTCCTGTGAAATATACTACAAGTATAAACCATGGCAAGTTAATAAGATTATATTTCGTCTACAACAATAGAAGCTTAATAAACTCTTTTCAAAATTTTGTAAAAAAAATAAAAATTTATAAGTCAGTAGATTAATGTAACTCAAATAATTTGAGCTATAAATGGTAAATACGTCGCAATCCAAACTCAAATTTAATGTAATCACTTCCATGTCACTTCAATGACATTTACAAAAAATAAAATCACATTATTCCCAGAAAATTCGCAAGGAAAAAATCAATTCTATTTTTTAACTTAGTTACATCATTATTGATTTCAGCCATCTGTTCCGAACTTGGCGGAAAAAGTAATAGCCTAGTCATCAGAAACAGATTCGAACATTTTCCATATGCGAAATAAAAATTCCAACATATAAAAGAAGAATTGTAATTTTTTTTCACAATGACTTCTAAAGGTCGAATAAGAGTTAAATGAGGTGTTCATCTAAAAGAGCTAATGTGATATACAAACAAAAAAAAAGGCGAAAAAATAGACCAAATAGCAGGCCAGTGGTCCATGTAAATGGCGATATGACGATGGACACGCATCGCCAATTGTTGCAAATTTCCTAAGAATCTCGCCAGAACCGGGTCAGTCACTCAAGAAACGTTCATTGGTGCGTGCTGTTGGCATGATTTTGATAAGAAATATAAAAATTCTTATCTTTTTCGTATTGCCTGGACCGAAAGAAATGAGGCAATTTAGATGGAAGTAGAAAAGGAAAAGGTTGGGGCGCACGACTGTGTGTTTTAGCTTATTATTAGATAGACAACCTTTCGGTTTCATTCTTTATTTTTCTTTTGTGTTTTTTAACAAATAAACTTGGGGAGGTTAAACGTGGGAATTATGTTCCGCTTTTAAAGATTCAGGGATCCGATCACGCAAACAGAAAATAGAATCTCCTCCATCTTTTTTGTAATCGTAAGGATCGTATTAAATATTCTGTTGCAGTTTACGATTGAATAATCTGAAATCCTTACACGCGAATATGAGCCATTTTCTTCATCTGCATTAATGGAAATGTCATTTGCACGACAATATAATGGGGTTATTAATGTGTCAGTGGTACAATTCCTTGTTGTGTTCCCGGATGGTATTTTTTTCAAAAAATAATTCAGATATAACAGTTTATTCTTTTCTACTTAAATGTGGCACACATTCCTTTTCACTTATAAATTTAAATTGGAAATTAAATGACTTTGAATTAAATGTGAATTTAAATCTTGAACCTATATTTGAGTGTATATTTTATTCATTATTTTAACCGTTATAATTCTCATTGTATGCATATTGAAAATTATAAATTGTTTATAAATCTGTTCTTCATTATATTTGACATATAAGTGGGAATATTCAAAGTTTTCGTTTCATATATATATAAGTTTTGTTTTATAGATATAAGTTCTTATATATATATTATATAAGTTTATGTCACCAATATATTTTTCATATTTTTAATTCTGACGCTGGTAAGAAATACTTCATTTGGAATTTAATCAAAAACGAATGAATAATATTTACTCTTTTAAATCGTTTCAACTTAAAATGTGTTAAATTTTTAAGAGCAATAATAGATAAGATTAGAAATTAATTTTAAGAAAATATGAAATACAGTAAATTTTTTAACGATATATTTTAGAAAATTGAAGAAAGTTTTAGTAATTTTACGAAAAAAGCTGAAAAACGTAAATTTTAGTACTAAAAAAACACATAGAAATTCGAAATAAGTAACTTTCCATCACTTTTATTCTATGCAGTTCTACCAATTATTTTAAACAATAGAAATAAATTCTAATGGTAGAATATTTGGCAATTTGGATATTAATGTCATCAAAATTCTGCACAATGGGCTGTTATTGAGAAAAATTTGAGGAAATATTAATATAAAGTTTTTGAAAATAATCAGAAAATAACAAAGCATAATTTTAATGCAAAAAAGCAACTGCTGTTGGCAGACATTTTATTCTATTATAATAATAATAAAGCAATAAATAAAAATTCTGTTATGAAGATTACTTATTATGATAAAAATGTAATTGTCATTTCTTTAAAAGTTTTATCATAATTAAAAATATTACAATTGGTGCTATAAAACTTTACCAGTTGATGCAACAGTTAAAAATATTGTACTTAAATTTAGCATTAAAGTCATTATTAGAAATAATAAAAAGTGCATAAAATGCCGAAATATCAAGTCTTTCAAAGGTGTTTATATCATTAAACCGAACAATGTTCTTTGAAATTACTCTGAAATTTCTTACTTCCATCTTAAAAGTAGAGTAAAAACGCAAAAATTAATTTTAAAAATAATTCTTAAATTTTTTTTACATAAACTGCATATTATAGAAAATACGAAAATTCTATTGTTATTGGTTCTCAAAGCATATAAAACTATTTTAATTGATTTATAAATAAATTCTTTTTTGATATTTTTTTGCGATAAGAACACTAGATATTACTTTTATTCTTGCTTTATTTATAAACTTACTATCTCAATGTTATTTATACACAACCGTAGATTTTTCTCCTTTTTCGTATTTTCAAACAACTTCCTGAAGTTATCAAACAAGGAACGTATCTGACATCAAAGTATCAATATATCGTTTCGTCTTGCACCCTTTTCGGTGTTGCCAAAAGCACTTCAGTTTCTTAGAAAAAATTTCCAAAGGGAGAGAAGGCATGTCATTTTTTTTTCCTTCTCGTTTCTCACACTAGAGCCTAAGGGCATTGGATGAGCCACTCAACTCGAGGCTTCCCATCATTACGAGAAAGGCTCGCGATCTGCCCCCATAACAGGGTGATGAACCGACTTTACGGACGAAATGATGCGCTCGGCTGGAAAACAAACCATTTCCTTTCGTGCAGATTCTAATGTGAGAGCACGATCGATTGATTTGGAATATTAAAGAGAAACTCGAAGAGAGCTTTCTGTCCTGATTTAAGCAATCGCCATCGTACGAATCGGCAGCATAATTTTCTTCTAGTTTTTTTACAATCGATTAAAACTAAAAATAGTGTATCAACTTTTAACTTCTTTTACTTGAACAGTCAAATTGGGGTGTATGGTAAGGAGGTAGTGGAAATACTGTCCAAGGATGGTTGTGATCTTCCGATAAACAGTTTAGATGAGCTAA
>CM075852.1:18191296-18776296 GCA_037975125.1 Latrodectus hesperus | reverse complement strand
TTACATTTTACCAAATAGTATTATTAACTTTCAATTGAAATATATTTTGCACCAGAGTTACACAATGGGCAACCAACAATAGTCAAGAGAACAACCCTAAAACTTTACCCCGAGACACAATTCAGAGACAGAAGAATATATTGCTTTGGATTTACTCTTCGGATTTGAACTTAAATTAATCCACTGAGAAAAAGAATGGTGATTACTTTATAGAATTGGCAATTACTATAGAATTAAATCTTCATTAAAAATATTTCTTCAATTTCATAAATTTATTTTCAAAGAAAATTCATTAAAAAAAGTGGTCAGTGGCAAAAATCGTAATAACTTTGTTGTCAATTTAAATTTACTAAATCTTTTTTTTTTTTTTTTGCCGTATTAGTATTGAAGATTGAAATACTTGACTTATCATTTATAAAAATAGCACCACATTAAAAATATTTTCAAACATTCGATATAAATCATTTAAATGTGTGTTCACTTAAAGCCGGTATGAAATATATGAGAATGTGTCTCTGAAATTATATTTTTTATAAAAAATCATTCATTTGATGATATTTTATAATTTTCTTAACATGTTAACTTAAAAAATATCAATAATACATTAGAAAAATCATTTTAATTTATAAATAATTTAATAAATAAGCTGAGGAAAACATTTATAAGTTGCTCAAACACACTCTTTAGTCTCTTAATTTTACTATTAAAATACTAACATTAATTTTTAATTACTTTTTAAAATTTAGTTTTCCTTAAAATGGAAGACATTTCTATATAATTTTTTTAATGGAAAGTTAACTATATCATATGAACAACATCTTTATTTTGGTTTCTTTTCGTAAAAATCACAATTCTTTTAAAATGGGAAAAACAAATTTTCAATCTAATTCTCTGGCACATATTTTTTTGAAATAAAATAATACGTTGAACTGTTCTATTTAAGAATAGTTTAAAATTATAAAAATCTTAAGAAAAATTTTATAATTTTAAACTATTCTAATAAACTTCTAAATGAATGTTATTAACTTGCGAAAATTTAATCTTGGTGAAAATATTTATTACTTCAAAAGTTTTGTAACAAAAATTTTGAAAACGAACGGGAAAACATCTATCAAAAAAATCTCTCGTAATACTCTATTAAAATTTTATACACTAAAGTAATAAAGTGACCTATTTCACATAAAAAAATTTCTTCGTACAATTTATATCGGAAAGACATGTAACTGTGAAATATTATTTTTCCCAATTGTAAATTCTTATACTAATGATAAGTAAATATAATTGCGGATTTCATTTGTAGAAAATTGGAGATATATTTAAGTTATCGAGAAATAAAGAGGAACGGAAATATAAAAGAACAAACTGTATATATATTTATTGAATTTTTAAAAATATCTTTTTTATTTTATAACTAAAACTTTTTACGATATAAATATATAATTATTAACTTATTAATAATTATTAAGATTATAATCCAATAATTCTATATGATCTAAGATCTTGTTTTCTAGAATTTCTTTTAATACTGCACCTTAATTAGTATAATTTTCTTAGAAAAGTACAATTATTATATAAGTACTAGTATATTAAAAGTACTATTATATACATCTTAAAATTTTTACAGAATATTGATCAATCGATAATTTATTTTGAAATTAAAAATTTTTATTTAGAATTGAAAAAGTGAATTGTAAGGAATTAAAAATTTTATTAAATCTATTATTAATATTTAAATTTAGTAATTTTACGATAAACAGAAACATCTATTTGAAGAAACCTTACTGAAAAGTGATATTTTCTTAAGCCTGATTTTAATTTTCTTTTGGTCAATTTGTATAAGAGTGATTTGTGCAAAGAATAAAAAGATATCAAAAGTTTTCACTAAAATACAGTTATGTATATCATTTTATGATAATTCGAATATTTTATCTGATAAAAATAAATTAAGTAGTAAATTAAATTTCATAAGTACCTCTTTACTTCATTATTTTAATCAAGTTGAGTAAATATTAACATATGTTTACATATATATATAGAATATGTTTTTTTTCATTTCTTAAACTTTTGATAAGAAACATTGGTATATAATTCTGTATTAATTTAAGACAATCTTTTACATGAAACTATTAATTTGGACTTTCTTTAATTTAAGATAAAATTGCAAACATAGCTTTTTATTTACTTACTGCCCTCTAAAAACTAATTAACATTAGTGCATATTTCAAGGTCGTGCAGCTCTCATGCATTCACGTGCAAAACAAGCATTGCAAGCAACGGAATAATATTTTAAACCTTACCTGAAGGTTTTTTCTAAAGATTTGAACACCCTGAATACATAAACATATGCGAATGTTTCGCACTCACTAATGGGTTGAGAAAAATAAACACTTTGTAGAACACTCCATTTCATATAAGTAATGCATAAAAATATTCTCCAAGGAAATACGACTTTACAGCTGGCCTTGGCGCACTAACCTTTTTGAGGGGCATCGGTGGAAATGTTGATATAATCACAGTTGGAGGTAAAAGAAGCCGCGGAGCACTGTTAATCTCTTGCACATCTCTGTAAGCTTGGATCTACTCTAACGGAGAGAGAAAGATGCGCGCGGTCCAAGACAGCGTGGGGACATTCGATGTGACGTCACGAAAGCGCCAATGCTCGCTCGCTTGGCGAGAAAAATAATTTAAAATTTTTCCTTCCAGTAAATATTGTCTTGGCATACTTTCGGTTTCGAATTTTTTTAACTTTCATTTTACTTAATTTTAATTTATAGAAACACAGTTTATATTATTATTTTCACTGAGAAAACACATTAGGTGAAATATTTTGAATGAAAAATATGCAGTTACGATTTGAATGTCAAATATTTTGTGGAAAATTGTTTTTCATGAAAATTTTAAAACATCCTAGTAAAGAAAAAAAAATTTTTTTTAATATTTGTAACAGAATTGCGCTATAAAACTATGCAAATATACATTTTCAATTTTGAAAATATTATTTTTAATTCGTTATCTTCCTATTTAGTTTTAATAGATCAAATAAAAATTAATATCATCAAACGTTATATTTAAATGATTATGCTTTTATCCACTAGCATTTCTAAAGTGCATGAAAGTTCATATATTCTAAAATTTATACCCAAATTATAATTTTAAGAGAGTTTCTATTATTGGAAAACGTTGAAAATTCGTGATTGTTCATTTTTATATGATGTATGTAAATCTAATCAAGTTAACTTTTTTATTTCGTAAAAGACTTTTATAATCAATTTTAAATTATCAGGACAATCTAAATTTGCAGATTTTTGAACTGTACCAGTTTAAAAATACATTTGCGCAGTAAAGATGAAAACATAATCTTTTAAAATATTTTTCATTGCAAACGTTATTTTTTTGTGAAGAAATATTATAATGAAGATACTTTGCTAGAGTATAAAATAAATAGCACAGAGAGGATACTAATATTATTCTTAAATATGCGATATTTATCATATAGTATATTATTCATATACTTTATGATTGAAACTCATATTTTTATATATTCCTGATTATTTTTATGATTTACAACTTTCTATTTTTCAAAAGTTTGCCTAAACTTCTCATGAAAATCCTATTGTTATATATCATTAACTCTATTTGGGTGTAAAATTTTTGAATTGTGGATTTGTGAAAATGGTTAAAACATGAAAAATAATAAATTCCGAATATTTAAATCTACTGTGAAATTTTCATTCAAAAGCTTATTGCATTATGTGATGAAACAAGTTATTATGCATAATAATTCTCTCCATTTATTTGGAAAAGAACATTGTAAATAGAAAAAAATATTTTTAAATATATTTGCCAATTTCTTGAAATAAAAAAAAATTAAAAGAAATATTGGATTCTTAATGTCCTTAGTTCTTTACAATTTGAGTACTTAATCTTCTTACCACAATAGAAGAAAGTAAAAGAAAGTAAAACCTGATAAATAGAGGATTTTAATAGATAATTTGAATTCTACTGAAATGATGGTATGGTTAACTTAACTTACTGTAAAAAAGCCTCGATTCAATTATATTTCAAACCAATATGCTATTATCCCCCACACACACAATTAAGTATATTAAAAACATAACAAAATATACTTAATTTTATAAAAACTAAAAATTTTTTTCATTCTAGGATTTCTATAATTTATTTAATTTTTAGATAAGTTATCTTGCTATTTACTACAAATGTAATAATCCTTATATTCCTTTTAATAGCTCACATCTTCTAATACAAAGAAAAGCAGTACTAACAAAGCATAATAATTATATGAAAAATAACATTAACAACATTGAAACAGAATAAAATCATTTTAACAATGTATATTAATTTTACTTCTGTGTTATAAATAAATAGAAAATTGGTAACTGCTCATTATTTTAGTGAATTTAAAAGAAATTGTTAGATTTATGTCTGAAGTTGATAGAAAGTCATTATGATTTTCTGCAAAAATGTTCGAATGGAAATTTTTTCCAAGTAGCTATCAACTAAATAATTTCGTTGAATGTTTTTATCGTATTATTTTCAGTGATATGGTTATTTTTTTTATGACACAAGAGTTTTGCTACTTCCGAATTTACCATTTCTGAGAAATGATTCTTCTCTCCCTGCAGACGATACGGAAGTAATAAAAAATTTTTTTCGAAGAAAGTCCAAATGGTATTCTCAAGTATATTTTTAGAATAATTCTTAGTTATTTCAAAGTAGAGATTTATTTAAATCCAAGTAAAATTATGGGTAATTTCAACTGCAAATATAAACTTTTTTTTCTATAGGAAATCTGTCCGAGGTCAATCGAACAAGTTATTCCGAATCAAAATTTAGTCCACCAAGTGTTTTCAAATCCCTCAACCAAAACACTTCATGATTTGGGGAGGGATTTAAATGTATGGATTACTTTCTTTAAGGAAATTTAAAACGTATTTGATTTTATATCTATTCTATTAAAACGATAAAACATTTTCTAACGGTTTTTTAATTATTTGACACAAATACTCCTTTACAAAATTTTTATTCCCAAAGTTTATTTATAAAAATTAAAAATATTTTGCACAAATAAAAACTATACATGTAAAAATATTTAGTGATATTAAGCAAAATATAATATTTTGAAAGTTAAATATAAACTGTATTTGTAAGTTGATTATAAAGATAACGTGCATACTTTTTGAAAACAGTTTTTAATTTATGTGTATCAAGTATTACATCAACATTGAAAAAAATATTGAATTAATACAAGATGTAATGTATTAAGGTATGTTATATATTTTTTATTTTGATGTTAGGAAACTAATTATTTTAATGCTAATGCATATGTATTTTAATCAATAAAATAAGGACAGTTTACTTCCTCATTCAAAATTTAATTAAAATGATTAAATTTCTTGCATATTTAATTTCTTTTCAAATACAATTTTTATTTATTCTACAAACATATTTTTATGCCTAGATTTCAATTTTAAGGACTTTAATATAAAAGGTGTTAAGTGGGATTGAAAATAATAAAAATCTATGTTTTATAAGAAAGTCAGGGAACTTGCGGGTAAACGTTTTTCGATTAGCACTATTTCGGTGAAAATTAAATAGATGAAATGTTGCGACAGGGATTTTATTTAAAAAATACGATGTTGTGAAAAAATCAGTACCTAAATCAACTACATGTTAGGGAAAATATACAGTGATTCTGGAAAAAAGTAACTGTCCATCAAATTACATGCGAACATCCGTAAAAAATTTTGTTTTGAGAAATTTTAATAATTAAGATGATAATCATTTTTTAAATATAAATAATAAAGACAGTTCAATCATAGGTTCAAATGTTACTAAGCAAGAATATTATAATTTAAAGGGATCAAAATTTTATAAATTAAAAAGTAACTTCTGGTCATAAAATGATTTAGTTTAGACTGTTATATTCTGTCAGTAACAATAAGCATTGTTTATTAGAAGAAAAGAACATTAAATGAAAATTATACATTGATACATTTTTTTCCAATGGCGGGCACAAGAAGGTTGAACCCTATGCCACAACAAGGCCAGAGACTGCTACTCATTTGTCGTTACCCAGCGGGCACCTGTGAACCAAGTCACAGAGGGGAGGAGCTTTAACCGCGCCATACCACCACAAACCTGTTTATAGGAAGGGCCACATTCATACAACATCACAAAAGAAAGGACAGAGAGAACAAAGAAGGAAAGAAACATTCATGCCCGAACCGGGATTCCAACCCGGGACCAACAGCTCAGGAGTCAGGAACGCTAACCACTCAGCCAATCGGTCGGCATTTTTCTAAATTGTGCATGAAAATATTGGATAAATAGTTGCCCCCATACGCTTTATTTTATCTTTCTATGATCGTTTTTCACACACGAATCTAATGAAATAGTTTCCCACAATTTCATTGGGACTGTACACATTCACGTTAGAAACGGGAAAACAAACCCACGAAAATTACCATATTAATATTTTTTTGGAGGTTCAAACACCAGCAAAACAACGTATCTCAACATATATCACAGCTTTCAAATTGAAAGCTTTCACAACGAGAAAAATTTTGACATGGTCATTAAATTCTTTCAAATTAAATGTTTTTCAATATATTTAAAAAATTAAGTTCTAGAAAATGAAATAGTTATAAAAATGGAAAGCTATATTTCACACAAATAGACTTCGTAAGCAATATATATAATGCATGACATGATTACAGATAATAAAGAAATATGACTTAGTGTCAATATTTTATGTAAAGACTTATTGATCAACAATTTAAATTCAAGTTAATTTTTATGTACTCTGATTTTTTTTAAAATTTATTCTAGATTTTATCATGGTTTTTGCATGAGACTGCGGGAATTAACTTATGGTGTTAGCTTAACATTTAAAAGAAATGGAGAAAATAAAACAACCGAAGTTACATGAATTTTTGCTAATTAAGATTCAACTTCAGGAATCGTTTTAAGTGAATTTGAATTCAAAATAAATTTAAATTTATACGAATCTCTTTAATAGAAATTCTCTTAGCTTTTATATGGAAGTGATGAAAATTAAAAAAATGATAACATTTAGTTTACATTAAAAGTTCTTAACTGAATCAATTAACTGAGCTAACAGAAAAGAATAAAAATATGACTCCCGAAAATATTTTATAAATACATAAAAAAAACAAATAAAACGTACAATCACATACGAATATAATTACAATTTAATCATTCAATTAAACTAATTTATTTTTTCTGTACGAAAATTTTGCTGTTTTATGACATTACTTTAATTTTCAGACATTAGTATGATCTAAAAGTTTAAGAGCATGAATTTTTACATGGAAAAAAAATCTGTGTTTTAGCAATATAATAATTTTAAGATTTGAGTTTCGAATCATTTTTAAAATACAGCAGTTTGTGTACATTCTTTTTCCTTCTACTGAACTTGTCGTCATATTTTTACTCAGAATTGGCTGAAAATATACTACACATAATTTATGCATAATTTTGTACTTTTTGAACATACTTTACTTTAATTATTGATTCTATTTTCTAACTAAGTTTTTCAATAATACAAACAAAGTAATATCTGTTGCAACCACGGTTATCGATACTGAATAGTAACTATAAAGCCTATCCTTATGTCTGAAAGTGCTAGGACCTAGAGCGAAAAAATATGAGTGCTGTAAAAAGACTCGGACCAAACTTAATTCAACTCAATACACAAGAAGAGAAATGAGTGCACAAAACTTGAAATAAACCACTTGGAAAGGTAAATTCTTTGTTGGTAATTTATATCATTTTCCATTGTTCATTTTAGTTCTAGATCAATTCACAAATGAAGTGAACTACATAGTTACTTAATAGATCCTGATTGGTTGTAAGAGGATATTCTTTGTTTTGAGATAGTCTAATTGAATTTAATTGTTTACTGTTCATTTTCTACTTTATTCACTTGAGCATTGATAAAATCAAATTTTTTTTTTGTGAATCAGAAGTAACTATGTCTATTTCATCGAATTGTAAGTAAAAAGAGAAAATCAGAATATTATTTTTTTTCTTTCTAAAAGATACTGCGAACTTTCACCAGAGAATGTTGCAAATTTAAAGCTATATATTGAATGAACTCGTATATTAATTAAACTATTTTATTGTCAATAATCAGTTAATTTGCTAATTTAATTATTGATGTTAATCAAACACACAAAAAAGATATCCATCATGACTAATATCTTGTGTTATTTGCAAATATCCTTAAGAGTTAGTCAGAAAAAAAGTTAATAGAAATAAATAGTAGAAATAGAGAAATAACATGGAAATTATATAGAAGTAGAATATAATGAATTATGTTAAGTTGAAAGTGATGGATGAACAGCAATATTTGAAAGCAAGTGATATTTTTATTTATGAGTAGATTATTAATCGCTGTTATGAGTAGATAGAGATAAAAATGTGCACTTTAAGAAATGCAATTCCAATAATTATTTTGTCTATGTTCCAAACTTATTTATATTTCAGGCATAGTTCAAGAGTAAAATTGAATCATTTTACTCCTGAACTATGCCTAAATACATGTCAGGATGATAAACTAAATTTATAGAAACTATAAAATAAAGCTGAAATTTGAAGAAATTATTCGAAATGGTATATATTCATTTGCTGTTTGTATTATTAAGTTTCAGTGATTTAAAGACCATAGTAATTAAGCAGTATTGAAGAAACAATAACGTTGCTTATATAGACAATGACTATGAAAATTCAGAAAAGGTAGCATTTTCCTTTCTCTAACAAAGTCAAAAATTCTTACCAAGCATATTCTTGGATTATGGGAACAATATTCTTAGAACAGTTACTTTTTCCTCAACAGTTACTATCATCTGTAACACAACCCATAAGATAAACAGTGTAGCAAATGATGTCAGATTGGTAAACAATGTCTGTCACAGTTATTTCAGAAAATCCCTTCGAATTCTTTTCTCAGAATTCATAGACAAGGCAGAATCGATAAAGGCACAGTTGATGTTGATAAAGGAAACAGTAATCTTGCCATTTGTAAACCCATCACTCCTACGCAAATACGAAAAGACAGCTGATGGTACAGTTAGAGGAACCATCCTTCAAAAAATTGTTCTTTTTGCCTCCGATTATAAAAAAAAATGCATGGGGTGGCGGTCCCTGCTAGCGAGATATTTGTGCATGTTTGATATGCGCTCAGAGCTGTTTTTACGTTCCAGTAATCCTCAAAACCTTCGAATGGGACGCAGCATCAATCATTCAGTAGCACTGGTGGAAATGCATTAACAAAGTGAGCTTTGCGTTTCTTCAAATATTTTATTTTATCACTTACATCTTTTATGGAAAAATAAAATATATTTTATTCCAATTTTATAAGTAGGGTTTGAGAGCATGAAGTATGGTTTGCGAATATATTGTTGATCAGGACAAGAAATATATAATGAAATTATAAAAAGATGAATATAATATTCTTTGAAGAATTTTAAAATTAATATTTTATCTAAAAAGCTATATTGCCTACATAATCGTAATTCTTCTCTGTAAAATACTCTTAACTAAATCTCGTTTTAATATGCTGAAAAGGATTATTTAACTTGAAAATTCATGTTACTTTTCTAAAAATAGATTAATTTACTAAACATTTGCTATAAATAATCAAAAATTTAATGAAAATTTTATTATCTCAGGATGCTATAAATGAGAAAGCTATTGATATAAAAGGTTAAGCATTGATTTCCTTTAAAAATAGTAATGATAAGGTATATATATATATATATATATATATATATATATATATATATATATATATATATATATATATATATATATATATATATATATATATAAACACTATAATAAGACTTATATTCCCTGTGATCAAATGCATTATTACATACACTATAAGTATTTATATTTTTTAGTATAAAGGTTTTATATTTGTTTATTCATAATTTATTTTTAGCAAATAGAAAATCTAAAATACTAGTAAGGTATGCGAAATGCGATTTGTTTCCTATCGAATTTTTAAAGGATCAATATTCAAATATTACGTAATGAATTTTAAAATATTTATCTCCTTAAGCTGAAATATACACTCAGCGCTAGACTAAGACAGGAGCATACGGGCAGTTGCCCCGGGCCCCCACATCAGAGAGGGCTCCAAATCAAATAGAAAGTTTATTTTACTTTGTCAATAGAATAGAATCGTTTGCTAAATTGAATAGAAAGTTTGTTGTTATGAGACAGAGAGGGCCCCCATAAAAGTTTTGCCCTGTGCCCCAATTATGCTAAGTCGGGTATCCCTGTATATATTCAATTCATATTTATACAAAAAATGGCTTAATAGAAAAACAAAACTAGTTTTTATAAACAAAATTGCATACTGTAAAAGAGAAATTGGTTTCAAAAAGTATTAAAGAAAAAATACTTTTTTCTAAATAAATAAAAAAATCACGTTACTAACTTCCTGAAATATTGAGGATGGAAATAGTTTTTATCTATAATAAAGTATCGTTAATTCCTCTATTTATTTATGGCTTATAAATCCTTTTGTTAACTCATTAATTTTTACTTTAAATATAATTTTACGACTTGTTAAGGTAAAATGTAATCCATAATTAGTAATTTTTGTAATTCACAAACTTTTGAGCTATCGTTCGCTTGACTGTTGAGTAGAGAAAAGAAATGTTTGAAAAATAAAAGTATAATTTATTGAATATATCTGAAATATACCAAAGGTCTTTATTCTCTTTCTATTGTCTCTGAATCAAAATGCCGTTAAGTTTATAACCGTAACCTTATGAGTGTAATCTCACAAATATAAGCTTGATTTGACATGATTTTCTCATAAATAGGAAAGAAATAATGCGCTATTAAATTTTCCCCATAAATACAGATTAATTTTATTACTTTTCATTCTTCATATCCCACGATTATTACTATTATTATTTATTTACGTTTAAAATATGAAGTAAACATACACTTTTGATTCTGGAAGTAACAGGAAAATTTTGAATAAAGAAAATTTATTTAAAATTTTAAATGTAAAAGAAGTTTTAAATAAAGAAAATTTGTAACGTAATTAAACTGCGCGTACCATATGATAAATAATTTTGACGCACAAATTTCAATATAAAATTAAATATTTTACTTTAGATATTTTTTTAATTTTTAAAAAGAATTACTATAACAATAGCTAGTTTTCAACAATAATCAAACAAAATTTAGAGAGTAAATCAAGAATATTCTATGTAATCATAAATTAAATTATTATTTAAGTGTTTTAGCTTAAATAACAATTTAATTTATGATTAAATTTAATAATTCTCAATTTAAATCAATGAATTACAGTTTTGAATAAATCTCAGTAATTGCAATAACTGTAATTGTGTATTTTAGAAATTAAATTTATAAATTAATAATGTAAATTACTATTTTATTAAGTTTATTGAAAAAGAAAATCGTGTTGCTCTTTAAGAACAGTTACAAATTTCAGTACCCAAGCATTATTCTGTCAACCATGAAAATTTGCGAGATTTTAACAATTTTGTATTGGGAAATTCGCTAATTTGGAATAATTTCATCGTAAAATCTTGCAGTTTTTGTATTTATATAATTTTTAAAGCGTCAATTTGACTTGCGTTAAGCTAATTTTCCTGACAAAAAACTTATAGCTACTTAATTGCTCGAATTTTATTACTTTTGTTCATTTAGTATCTTTTGAACATCTAAAATTGAATTAATTATTTAAAAAGTGGCATTTTGTGCTTAGGAATAATTCAATAAAATGAATTTTGATTTAAGAGAAAGTTTTAACATTTTTAAATTGCGAAATACTCTGTAATGAAACATATTCCCTCACATTAAATAATTGCAAGCATTTCATAACTAAAACATTCACTTTCAAACATATCAACTATCATAAATAAATAAATCAACTGTTATTTGCAGATTTTAATAAAACTTATAATTAGAGTTATGCATATAGTATGAATTTTCGAACTTTGAGTATTTTTCGCTATTTATTTCAACAATGATTATTTAACAAAATCAATATTTGTATTTCAAAGTTTCCTTTCGCATTAACCACTTTAATTTTATTCATCGCAAGTTACTGAACTTTTCTCAAAACAAGATTTTGTGGATAATTTACTGATATATAACGAAGTCTAATTAGAAGCGAACTGAAAAAAAGATTCGAGAATTGCTCACACACACCCAAATCAAGTCTACCACATTGGGTACACTTCCAAAACATTTTGAAACGATTTAAGTAAAAGTATCTTAATGATTATAGTCACGAACAAAATGTCTAGCCGAAGGATTTATGGAATAGAATAAACACTGTGATGTATCATTATTCGTATTGTTCAAAACATTAAATTTTAAAGGCGGGAAAACCCTTTCACAAGAATACATGCTTTAAAACTGAGCGGAATGGCTGCAAATAATTTATCATAACGTAGCATATTTTAGACAACGGTCACGTTTGTTGTCTACAAACTTTATTTTCATCTTAGAAATGTGAGTAATTTAGAAGTTTTTGAAAATTTAAGCCAATCTCTTTATACAGATAAGATTTTATAAAGCAAATTTGTCGAAGAAATGTAAATTTTCAAAATGATATTTTAAATATGAATACAATTTGTGTATGAGGATTAAATGTTCATATAAATGAAATCAATCTGAAGGCTCCAATCATTGGATTTTAATAAATTGAGTTTCTATAAAGTATTTTTCACAATTGATTTTGTAGTTAAATTTAATTCATTGATAATTACAGAATTTTACGAAATTTTACCAGGAAAATAGTGTAATATTCCTTATAACAATACACATCTTCTTCTTCTTCTTCTTAAAATTGAGTTTGTATGTCATTGGGCACCTCTGCTTTTATTAGCATTTTGTACCATTAACTCCAAACCCAATGTTTCCTAGTTCCAGTTGCTCGGGTCACCCACTTTACTAATAAAGTCCGATAACCCTTTAATGGAGTCTAGGTGTAACTCTCTAGTATGGATGAAGCCTAAAGAAGTTAATTTAGGGAGGGCAAGAGCCTCATATTCGTAAATGACATGCTCTGCCGTTTCCTCTTGCATATGACATTTCCAGCAGATAAGGTCTTGCTGAAACAGTTCCATCTGGTCAGAAATTCAGTCATGCTAGGAATAGCTTCCCGACTTTCACCAGAAGAAGATGGTTTAGAGGTAATTTCTACCTCAAGTGAAGGATACATTGCTGCCCCTTTACAAGATTGCCTCTGAGTTCCCTTGTCTTTTTCAGTAAGGTCTACTTTAGAGGCTTCACCTGCAAATGCAGAAAGGTTTGTTACTTCTTGTGTCTTTTCAGCCACAAGATAACAATTAAAAAGCTCAGGTAATATAAGTCCACCCAGCATTGCCTGAGTTACTGGGCAAGGCAAATTACTCTAGAAGTTCGCCAAGCAACTAGAGGCTCCGTTAAGACACCAATACCGCGGTGCCAATTAGCCCTAGGCACGGAACGCATAACACCAGGGTTTACAGGAGCTGGTTCGCGGCCTCTGATTCTATATTCAAGGCTATCCTGTCATTCCTACAGGACATTCGGCTATCCACCACCTGCCGACGCGCCTGGTGGCTGTGCTCAAGCCCCAGGAAGGTACACGTACCCCCTGGTTCCAGGAACAATACACATGATCCACGCGCTTCGGTTTTTTTAAAATTAATTGTGGCCTAATTATTGACAATTTGAGAAAGAAAGATAAGAAATTAGGTTTAAAATCTATCTTCGACGATAAAAAAGTTTTAACTAAATTTTCCTATGGTCAAACGATGCTCTAAAGAATGATAAATCCCATTTGATCCTGATTATTTTAGAACAATACAAAATGAAAGTTCGATTTCTGCATCGTATGAGGATACTTGTCGAGGTAAGAGCCAAAAATCTTCTTACATTTCTTCCTCACAGCAAGTAAATAAGGCTTATTATTTAAGACAAGCATTTGCGAAGAACAACATACAACCCCCTTTAGATTAATGTCAAAATTGAGAGAGTGGATCCTCTAGTGGTGCCATCTATCGGATGAGTTTAAAGGAAAGTCGTATTTTCATCTTTGTGGTGCTCTGGTTAAACGAAAGACGAACCCTACTGACTGAAATTCGCATAGCGAGCTTGGCTTGTACAAGTGTCATAGGTAACAACAACAACACAACAACATATGATTTTTCAAGCGCCATCAAAATTTGAGATATTTAAGGATGTAATACAATCTCTTTCTAATACAATCATTTTTCCAGCTATCAAGTACTGTATCTTTTGTAAAAGATTGAATTAATAATAAAGAAATTTTCATTAATTCGTTACAGAAAAATTACTGAAAATTAATTCACTATTATAAAAGTTAATTTACAATTTTAATGTATGAATCTAAATTTGAAAAACATGACACAGGAATTTCAACAATATCTTTTTAAAAAAACGTAATTGAATTATTAATCTACGCTTGCCGACCGATGGTTAAGTGGTTAGCGTTCGTAACTCCTAAGCTGTTGGTCTCGTATTCGAATCCCTTTTCAGACATGGAGGCTTCTTTCTTCTTCTTTGTGTTTCCCTGTCTTTTCTCCTGGAATGATGAATGAATGTGGCCCTACCTATAAACGGGTTTGTGGTGGAGTGACGCGGGTAATGTTACTCGCCTCCGTGACTTGGTTCATGAGTGTTCAGCGGGTAACGATAAATAAGTAGCAATTTCTGGCCTTGTTGTGGCTTAGGGTTAATCACCTAGTACCCATAATTGGAAAAAAAGTTAATCTGTGTTTTATATTAATACAACACAGAAGAATATTGTTCAAAGCACAGAAATATACATTTGTATTTACAGTTAGTATAAATTTTCTGATAATGTGAAAATTTCAGGTATGAAGATGTTACATATTATAATTCTTTCCATCACATAAATAATTTATATACTTTCAATAACAACTTTATTCAATCAAAGCATAAATATTTCTTATTTGTCATAGATATTCTTTTGGTGAATAAAGGGGAGAAGGTGAGTAATACTGAGATGTGAACATTACTTATTTACAGACACTCCTTTTTTTTAAAAAAAGAGTAGTTAATTAGAATTATTTCTAAGTAGTGATAGCTGTTTAGATTATGACTATTTATTATATGAATAAAAATAATTCCTTTAGTGCTTTATTATTTGAAAATTTTTTAGCGAATTTAAACTCCCGAAAACATTTTCCATTTCTGAAAATTGCGGAAAACAGATTTATCTGATACTTTAGCCATTTTATTCAAATAAACTAATAAAGAGTAATTCTTAGTAAATACATAATATCAGTATTGTTGAAATTATGAATTAAAATTAGATAAGCAGCTTTGCAAATGGCTCGCTAATGTTGACCAATTAATAATTGATTAGTGATACTAACGATTTCATTTTACGCAAACGGTCACCAATTATTATAAAATGTTTAATTTCATCATTCATTTTCAAACAATAAATTATGTATATTTAATATCTGTGTACCTCACGATAATATTTTAAAATGCTTTATAATATAAACAAATATCAGTAAATAAAATCATAATTTTGTATAAAGTATTCATATATATTAATTATTCAAAATTTTTCAATCAACATGATTTTTCATTTAGAATTAAAATAGCACATATCTAAAACCCGATGAATTTTTTATGTAATCTATCAAAGTTAATTTCCCACTTGAGGAACAATCACTGCTTTATTAATAAAAGAATTAAAACAAAAGCAATATTTAACAAGGACAAGTCTTCATCGATTAAAAAATCTAAATTTTATATTTTATTTGCGTTGTCAACTTTTGCAGTTTTATTTTTTTAAATAATTTATCGCGGTGTTGTCACAATTGCAAGTTAAAGAATGTCAAATCATGAATGTGTGAATAAAAAAAAACTCTTGATAAAAAAAATTTGGGAAACTATATTTTTTTTTCCTGATTCTCAAATTCAGTAAAATAAATATTTTTCGATTCGAGCATTTACAAGTTTGATATTCTTAAAGAAAATATTGTGAGCAACAAAAAGAGATGGAGGTAGAGAGGGAGAGAGAGAAATGATGACTTGTGTGGAAAATTACACACGCACATCTCTAAAACATTCTATATGTCTTTAAGGAAGAAAATTAAGACTAATTTTGTTATTTAACATCTTCATATTATCCGTTATATATAATTTCGATTCGTTATAAAATAAATTTCCCTCAGATATGTAACGAAATTGGCCAACAGAAATTTATATAAAAAGTTTCTATTTTTGAATCTAATGTATATTAAATATGACTTCTAAATATTTTACCCTGTTATTTACATTACAAAATACAATACGTGATGAATTTTCGAAGATGTCGAGAAATGATAAAATTATACTTCTTCACATAAAAAAAATTATACAATATGACAATATTCAGTTCAATAGCAGATAAAATAGTAATTTGCAATGTCATTGGTTTTATTTCATCCGAAATCGCCAACCAAATTACCAACAGCCAAGATGAGAATACAAATTTTTTTTCGCATCAACTGTCAGACTAAATCATATTAGTTTTATAGAGAGTGAAAGCACCTGCTATGGTGATCGAAGCGTGCAAAAAATGGAAGCTTTTCGCGGTTGAAAAATAACGAAAGGGAAGCGAAAAGGAATTAATAAAGAGTTGAAACAACTTCCCATTCTGATCAACATCCAGCTGTGGTTTGTGACTTGAATTGCTAATTTTACAGTCCCTTTCATCGCCAATGCATCT
The DNA here is from genome assembly GCA_037975125.1 of Latrodectus hesperus. Taxonomy (NCBI): domain Eukaryota; kingdom Metazoa; phylum Arthropoda; class Arachnida; order Araneae; family Theridiidae; genus Latrodectus; species Latrodectus hesperus. The sequence goes on along the minus strand of CM075852.1, from coordinate 18,759,501 downwards.
TATTAACTAGTTAGGAACGCCAGAGCCAATTTTCATTGCCAAGAGCACTTTTTCCTCTATAGAAATAAATGACCTGCTTAATTGAATCAATGCATCATTAAATGCTGATGGCAAAGTATAATCATGTTGATAAAAATATCTGGGCAGTTTTCTATTGTTTTCACTTTACATTGATGAATGAGCCTATTTTATTTTGAAACTTTCCACCAATGTTTAGAATTAACCATTTTAAATAAAGAATATATTTGAAACAATTTCAGTTAAATTTGTTGGATTTTCATAATTGTTTAGTAAGTGTTTTGAATAGTTTTATGAAGAATTCCAAAAGAAAAGTGTCTTAATTTTTTAATGTAGTTTTCTGGTAAATTTAAATTTTTGCGAGAAGACTAACTATTTCGCGTATAATTGCTCAGTTTGGCTGAACTTTAATAAGAGGTTTCTGATTACTATTATAGATTTGTTGTAGGTTATTTTCTCAGAGCGCAAATGCGCCAATATGTGGTTTCATTGCGCCAAATCACACCAAATACCAAAATCAACTCGCAAAATAGCCAATAACATTTTATTATATTAGGTCAACCGGAAAGTTCTGTCCGCTCCGGTTACAATCAGTTTCAACAAGTATTCAGCTCAACAAACCATTTCCGACCATATTCGGAAACTAGGGTTTGTGTGGAAGTATTCGAGATGGGTGCCACACAAGTTAAGTGAGAAGAATTTGAATGATCGAATCATCATATGCACATCTCTGCTTGCACGCAACAAAATCAAACCCTTCTTGGACCGGATCATAACTGGGGATGAAAAGTGGATTACCTATGAAAACATCATAAGAAAAAGGGCATATTGTGAACCCGGAAAACCTGCCCCTTCTACCTCTAAACCGGAGTTGAGCCTGAACAAGAGAATGTTGTGTATATGGTGGGACATTCGAGGACCAATACATTTTGAGCTGTTGAAACCAAACGAAAGGCTAAATTCAGAGAGGTACTGTCAGCAATTGGATAAATTAAAAGCAGCACTCCAAGAAAAGAGGCCGGTGATGTTCAATAGGAAGGACATCATACTGCTTCATGACAATGCCAGGCCACATGCTGCTTTGGGGACTCGTCAGAAAGTCGCAGAGCTAGGCTGGGAAATTCTGTCGCATCCACCATACTTTCCGGACATAGCACCATCTGATGATCACTTGTTTCTGTCCTTACAAAATTTCTTGCAGGGCATACAATTCAAGAACGAAGGAGATCAGACAAGCACTGGTTCAATTTTTGGCCTCTAGAGATAAGACATTTTTTAAAAATGGTATATACAAACTGCCATCACATTGGCAAGAAGTCATAAATAATGATGATAATTATATTATTCAATAAAGTTTATCCAAAGTATGAAAAAATGTATTCCTTTGTTTCATTCTAAAACGGACAGAACTTTCCGGTAGACCTAATACCTTAACTTAATAACTAAATCATAAAAGTTAACAATAAGAAAGAGAATTGTCAGAATTGTGGAATATAACTTGTGATGGTTTCACGAACCTGTCGTTTCCAGGATCATTCAGTTAATACCAAAATATCTTCTTTTTTACGACAGATTTATTTTACATTAACAAAAAAAAAACATTAATTATAGACACAAACATAAATTTAGATGGTTCTTTTTACATTATTCGAAACACATGTATTTTCCATTGCCTGGAAGCGGTACCTCCGCTACCACTCGTCTTTACACAACCCCACCGTTCCTCTCGCTCCGACACACTCCCACTATGCCTCTTGTGTCTCTTACATCCGAAATCGAAAGTTCTCGTCTGTTAAGTGTTTGATTTTTCACATAACTAATTATTACATTTTTATTAATGCATTAAAATAATACTTAAAAGAAGATATTACACTGGTATAATCTTGAGTTCAAAATTTTGATAATAGTAAATATGTGTCGGTTAATGTGTTTGGAAATTAATTTTGAGAAGTTTAAAACTAAACCAAGACATTTATTACTATACGCATTTTTATAAATATGTAATGGTTTCAGGAAAAAATTATAATTAAAAAAACAAAAAGTTTTTATCAAAATTTATGATAAACAAAAAATTAAATTTTAACAGATAGATGTTGATTTGTAATTTTAATGCAAAATTAATGCTTTCTTAAAAATGTCATTTTTGGATACAAGTATAAATTAATTCTTATACCTAATTTTACTTCACACAATTTACTTCTCACAAGAGGCGTTTTAAAATGTAAAAGTTGTAATTGCATAATAAAGAATGATGTAAAAAGATGAATTCTTTGAGAAAGAATTACAAAAAAAGAAAGTTTTTATTTTAAAAATTTAATTGAAAGAAAATTAAAATTTACACCGCGACCTAGTTTTATAGCAGGATAGTATAATTAAAACAATGGTCTCATTATCTGTGAAGCCTCGTAAATTACATTTTCGTGGCAATGAGTGTATAATTTTTCACGCATAGAGAGACGTTTTGCAGTTTAGACATACATGTTACGTAAAATTCCGAAGAATGTGTTACGAACAAATGACTTTGAAATAAATGAATCCCTTCATGTGAAGCATGAAATAAAATAGTCTCACTGAAGTAACAAGTACAGTGTCCAAGACAGGTTGTTCAGGTTATAGAAAACTCCAAAATTAATAAATGGATAAAATACTATCATAATATTAATCTTTCATTAGATTACGACTGCCGCCCAACTTGTCTAGTGGTCAGCGTACCTGACTACGGACAAGGAGGTCCTGGGTTCGAATCCCGGTTCGGGCATGGATGTACTTTATCTATCCTGTCTTTGTCCTTTCCTTGTATGAATGGGTTGTAAATCATTGCCTACCCTATAAACGGATATCTATGGCATGTGTGTACTGAGGAAGTCGGACTCCACACCAAAATAGGGTTCAGTTGGAAAAGTGGAGCAGCACACCCCATATTGCCAGCATAGCTGGGACACGACAACAACATTAGATTACGACTAACTTTTTATCTATACGGCTTAATTTAACATCACACTATTTTTTAATTAATGTATAATACATCACATATTAAATATGAATATGTTAATTTATGTATGGCATAAATTAGATAAAAATATTTTGGTTAAAAAAATAAGTGTTTATATAAATGCAGCAAATATTTCATTTCTTTTTGTATATTTATTATTCTTGAAAGAAGAAAAAGAACTGACAATTCTTACACAATTATTTTGAACGTCGTACTGCATTTTAGTACAGTTTATCACATTAATTTTTGATTGGTAGTGTTTCACTTAGAGATTAGTTGGAACTGTTAGATTAGAGAAAAAGGCCATATTTTAAATTTATATTCTAGGCAAGTTTTTTATCAAGTTCGAAAAGAGTGTACAAAATATTTTTACACTTACGTAACAATAAACATTAAAAAAATTATTGGGGAATATGATTATAAAAGAAATATCATCAGTTGTTCTTAATAAGCAATTAATCAAATCAAACAAAAAATATCGAAAAGGGCTATATTATAAATTTTTAATATTTATATTCTAGTCAGACTTTCAATCAAGTTCAAAAATAGTGTACAAAATATTTTTAATGAATACATACACGTAAGTAATAATAAACATTCAAAAAAATATTGGGGAATGGGATTATATAAGAAATGTCATAAATGTTTTTAATGAACAATTAAGAAAATCAAACAAAAATGTTTTTATACGGTTGATAAATGTATGTAAATGTGAAAATAGGAAATAACTTTCACCATAACAATTATACCGCGAAAAATTCATGGGAGGTGAATAAGTCCTCACGCAAATCCTACATTTAAATTGGATACTAAATTTTAAGATACCTAATTTAAATATATCTTAAGATTAAATGTGTTATCTTTAAATACTTTTAAATATTTAAACCAGATGAAAAAATTTACCGCAGATATCTTACATATACAAGGGTTACTCTGAAATTTTTGAGATACGCGTAGACGAGAATTTACAAAATAAAAATAACGGTTTAATTTTAAAGTACAGAGTATTTTAACACAGAAGACGATTTTTTACTGACTTACTTCAACTTGTTTATCGTGGAATAAATTTTAAACTGAAGAGAAAATGGAGTTAACGCGAGAACATTTTCGCGCTATGATTTTCTACGATTTCAAAGCAGGATTAAATCAAGAAGAATGCGTTCAACGGTTGCAATTAGTATTTGGTGATGAATCTCCAACTCGTGCTACTGTATTCAGATGGTTTAGAGATTTAGAAGAGGTCGCAATTTTCTCCAGGATGAAGAACACACAGGAAGGCCGCCATCGGCAGTAATCCCGGATAATGTGTCTGCCATTGAAAAATGTTAATGGATGATAATCGCTGTACCTATCAAATGATACAGAAGGAACTTAACATTGGATCCGCAGCCATACACAAAATCACTCATGAAGAATTACATATGAAAAAAGTAGTTTGCCGTTGCGTTCCCCATAATCTAACTGAGCTTCAAAAAGAGGAGCGTGTTAGAATCAGTAAAGAAACTCTTAATATGCTGAATGATGGTGGCCACCGCATCATTTCTAAAATTGTAACAGGTGATGAAACGTACATACGTTCCAACACGTCAAACGTTTGACGTTCCAACACGTCAAAAAAGCAAAGTATGGGCCTTTGAAGATGATCCCACACCGACAATGGTGAAAAAACAACGCCCACTGAAAAAAGTGATGTATGCCGTTTTCTTCAGAAGTACGGATTGGTCAAATCCATCAAGTTGGAAGAACAGAAGACAGTAACAGCAAACTGGTATACCACTAAATGTCTTCCAGAAATTCTACAAGAACTGAATGTTAGGGGACTAATGCTTCACCATGACAATGCATCTTCACATACAGCCGGATTAACAGTTGAGTTTCTTAAACAAAAACAAATTAAAGTGTCGAACATCCGCCGTATTCACCTGATCTAGCTATGTGCGACTTTTGGTTATTCTTTAATCTAAAAAAGAACTTACGTGGACGTCGTTTTCATTCAGAAGAAGAGATTGATGTGGCTATAAATGCATTTTTTTCATCTATTCGAAGAAATGAATGGCTTGAGGCATTTAATCGGTGGAAAATTCATCTACAAAAGTGCATTGATGCTGGAGGAGACTACTTTGAACACACCTAAAATTTTGTAGGTATAACTTTAAAAACCTAGTTGTATCTCAAAAATTTCAGAGTGACCCTTGTATCACATTTGACATAGAAAAAAATTTTTCTGACCAATTCAAATAAATTTATTTCTAACAAAATTTTTAATATTATTCTTTATTACACTACAATATCTTTTTAAACAATCAATTATTTATAATAATAAAAATCAATAAGAAAGGAAATCACTAAGATTGTCAAATGAAAGGAAATCGCCAAGTGAAAAGAAATCGCACAGAGATCCTAAACTGTTAATAAATACCTTTATGAAATATTTTTGATTTTAGAGCTATGAATCATATCTTTGCAATGAAGTGGCCACATCAGAGAAATACCTTATCTTATAATAATATTATAATATTTCATGAGTTTTATAAAAAAAATTTGCTGTGTAATGAAAGCATTCAAAAAATGTTTTTATTGCACACCATTCAGCATTTCTTGCATCATGAATGTAAATAGTTGAACTCATTTTCTTCTACTGATTAACTGGATACTGATTATAATCAGTATCTATAGTAAGAAATATCTTTACGTTATATATGATAACACTTAGTCAGAAATATAATTTTGGGAAATATCATTGAATAATCGACCCAAATTGTGATTTTTCGATGAGTTAAATTGTTGAAAACCTGGCTTTTGTTCTGGTTTTCATTTTTGCATTTTAAAATGATTTGATCAATTTTAAATATAAAAAATGTTGCACTGACTGCAAATCTTGCATTGAGTTTTCTTAAGAGTGTTGAGCTTGGGAGAAAAATTATATAATTTTTTATGATAAAAATTTTTTCTAAAACTTCGAAAACAAAGATTTTATATATTTTGCAAAAATGGAAATTATCATAAGATTAACAATATTTTGAAAGTTACACAAAAATAAAAAAATTGTTTGACAAATGTTTAGCAATATGGGGAATTTCATTATAGGTAAAAACTAAAATGATACAGGTGGTGGAATTGTCAGAAAAATCAAATCAAGTCATGTTTTAAATATTAATATAGAAAAAAGTGTAAGTAATACCAGATTGTCAGTCAAATGGTAAAGATATTTTATAAAAGAAATTTTATTATATATATATACCAAAGAAATATTGGCATTTAGGCCAAAAAATATTTAAATTTGTGGAGTAGCATTCATTTTGTAAACGAAAACAGATTTCAAATCTTCAATACAAAGAAAGACTTAAAAAATACATGGTGATCTAAGAAAGAAGAATTCAAAGACAAATGTGTAAATAAAGCATTAGGGCACGATGGAAATCCAGTCATGATCTGGGATTGTGGATGATATTGCCAATTGTTTTAAATCTACAAACAACAAAATAACTACAATAAACAAAACAAAAAAAAACTATATAAAAATATGGTTTAAATGTCTTCTAGAGATAGGAACTTAATATTCGAAAGTAGGTCTTATGCTCAATCCCACCTTTGTTGTGTAATGAGAGATGAATATGTACTCTTGTATGTATGTTTGTCGGTGTAAGTATTTTGAAGTGTCTAGAGATTTCGTATTTGTGACACAAGAATATGGCGAACAGTTTTCCCAGAAGGAAAGATTGTACAAATGTTCAAATTCCTTAGAATGGGCAACCATTGTTCCATTTAACGATATCACATTAAATAACAGCACATTTTAACACAGGATAATAGTCTAAAGAAAATTATTGAAAGTCTGGAAAAAATGGATACAGTATCAGAGATCGAAGTCTCTGGACAATCCAATTCAATGTACAAACTTCAAACTTTTCAAATATTTAAAGAAGCATGACAATAAAGGCTACACGTCAAAATTATTACAAAGTTTAGGTGAAAAAAGCTGTATCAAAATAACATTTAATTTCAATTGATGTAAAAATACTTTGATTTGGTTTGTTTGTCGCCCAACGGTCTAAAAATACTTTGGTAAAATTTATTGTTATTGATAAGGTGTAATAAAATCCAATAGTAAAGACGCAAATATATATGTGTTAAAAAATAATATACATTTCTCATTAATCGTGTTTTTTATTTACATCTGTCAATGCATAAATTTTCTCAAACTAATGTTTTTTTATAATTTATAAATTAATCAGTATTTTTTATATTCTAAATTAATCTTACTCTGAAATCTTATTTTATATTAAATATATGTATTTACAATGACGTGCTTCTCTTATGAAATTTATTCATTTTTTTTTATCAAATGAAGATATTTAAATATTATAACGTTAGGCCATTTTTGATTATTATTTTTCCTTACAGAAGGACAAAAATTTAAAATGATAGACTCTTCCGTTAAAATTTCAGTTTATACCATTTTCTTTTTTTCTGATCTCATCAATAAAAAAAATGAAGTTTATAAGAAGTGTGTTATATTCTCTTTAAATAAGAATATAAATCATGGAATATTTATTCGTATAAAAACATCACAATCCTTATTGAAGTATCTCTTAACAATACAATTTTAAAATTTTTATACAAATTTTCTATGAAACATCTTTCAAATAGAGAAATTGTCATAATTAAGAAAAATTACAATTACAGTTAACTAGATGAAATATATGTATATACTGATGGATAGAACTTTAAAAGTACAAATTTGAAACTTAAAACTAATACCCTAGGAAAAAATTTAAATAATCTATTTGTCCAATGATTTTATCTTGGAGAAATCACAAACGATTAAATTATCCAGAAATTCAGTAGCATAGAACTGAGTAATCAATAGAAAGAACAACCATTTCCAGTAGCAATAATAGCATTTACACATGTGGATTGTGGATGACATTCACAGTTACAAATGCCAATGCAGTTTAAATACGATGTCATAATTTATTGACCGTAATGACTGGTGTATAATGATGAGCCAGTAACTTGGCAATCGTGTGTGTGTGTACCACTTACTTTTTTATTTATGAGACCCGAAAATAGAGCTGGCCAAGGCAGCAACCGAACATTTTCTATATGAAGTAAAGTTGGTACAATAAGGCAACATGTGGTCTTATATTATTCTGCTGAAACATAAGGTTTCATGAGAATCGAATAAAGAGCAGAAACATGACGTCTGAAGAAAAGAAGTCACGTCCTTCCTGCGATCGAATCATTGAAAGCTCTCCTATATACCAAAGGTAGTCAAAGCAATGTTGATGAAAATGACTTTAATATCACCGCAAGCATCGTCAAATTGATCCTGTAGAACATTTGGACAAACGACTCAACTTTTTAACCCTGAACTTCTGATGCTGCTGTACCATCCATTATGAGTACGGGAATACTATGCTTATCTTTAAACTCTTGATGATGGATTGCTTGATATTGATACCACCGTTGAGATCTAATAACAGTATTCCATGTGACCACCACCATCCCAGCAACTCATATTATGTAGACTGTCGTGGAACCTCGAAAGAATTGTCATATAATAAATCTCAATCCCGGTGGGCTACAGTTCGACCTTTATCAAAGTCAGAAATGTGCTGATAAGAATTTTTTTTACACCTAGTATTGCATTCGCCCAGGTATAATACGTTCAAACATCTGCTGTATAATATCTTCATTTAAAAATATGGCAGATACCGTTGCCACCGCCGATTTTTCATGAATGCATTGAAAGTTTAATCACAACTCGTCTATTTCCTGTTATGTAAATTTTACACAAGGCTAACGATTTGCCTAAACGGCTGAATCAATCTGTCAGTGCAGTTCATTTAAAAATTCCGGATTTTAAATATCCACATTCGATGCGAAAGTCAAATATACGAATTGAAAGACCCACCATTCATTTGCACACTCAAAATAACAATTCTTAAGAGTTTAACCCATCCCATACGTTAAATAAAAAAGAACTTCCATCTGGATTTTTATACCACTTGGTGTTTGGACATGCTAAGCTCCAGTTCCAAATTTCATCAAAAATTTATAAAAAAGTTACTTAAGTCAGAAAATTTCTATGAATTTATTAAGCTTGAAAAAAAATCTTTAGAAATAAAACACATAATTATTTTTCTCCAAGCAAATTTACAACTAAATCAAAATGTAAAACTATAGGAGCTTAATAAGAAACAAGTTTTATATATTCAAGTATTAAATCTTTATACTGTATCATTGAGGGAGGTACAAAAACTCTTTCAAATGCTGTTATTATATTTGTATTTCATTATAAAATTGGACACTTTTTATGTTTCTCTAGATTATCCAATATAACACGCGCATTCATTCTTAAAAAAGAATATCATTTTGAGAAAAAGTTGACTGAACTTACAATGAACACAACAAGCATAAAATCTCATAAGGTGAATCGGAGCTCAGCTTGTATACTGTATTGGCCATAGACAAATACTCAAATGCCCAGAACGTTATTTACCAGTGTTCTTGGTAGTCAATCCATAGAATAAATACCACAAGAACAATGATATATAACATGATGGTGAATATTGTTTGTCCAAAACTTTTATTAATAGGAAATGAAAAGTCAAAGTTCAAAAACTAGTACTCAGTCTAATTATCAAATGATTAATTATGTATGCACATACATGACTTATTACTATAAGCTCACTTATAGTTCACTCATACTGATTCAAATAAAATGATTTAAAATTGATTCAGAATTACAACAAAAATCGACGTGTGTGACTTGAACTCATACATTAATGACTGGAATCGTATTCATACCAGTTCAACGTGAAAACATGTATGTGATTATGCAGATGTGATATCAGTGGAAATAGCGACTTGAACTCTATTAGAATGTATTTGAAGAGTTATTTGCTTAATGTAGGTAATAGCTAATAATAAATAAAATATAGTGATTCTCAACCACTTTGCAGCGGTGGTTTTGTGCACCGCCAGATGTTAGAAACATATAGTAAAAATCATAATGCTTTTTTTCATTACGAGTAAAGTAATAAACGTAGTGCTGTTTTTGCAGCAAATACATTATTTTATTTTACATCCAACAACTTTTAAACTACTTTCAAACTAATCATTTTATGTGCAGCCAAATTTTGAAATTGTTAAAAAATGTGATGTGACAAGCTTGAGAATCACTGATATAACAAATTTATATTACTATTTTTGTCAAAAAATGTGGTACTTTTCCATTTCGCCGGCGCAAATCTAGCCAGCGAAAATTAAGTCGCCAATTGGCGACAGCCTACAGTATACACATAAATTTTTTTAAATATTGTTTTACATAAAAATTTTTGAATTTATTTAATTGTTGTTCTCGTGTTCACGCTATGCGTGGAATGATGGGTGCCAGAGCCTCAATTTATTTACTTATTATATTAGATTACAATTTATCGGGTGATGCATATTTCAAAATCTTATTTTTTTTTTTAATATTTTTTATGTGAATTTGTTACGATTATTATTTTTTAAAATACATTTTTAAAATCCGATTTTTTCTAGAGAGATTTTATGAAATTATTAAATTTGCATATATAGCAACATAGCATAAAATTATGAAATGGAAAAAAAAAAAAAAAAAAAAGAGTCGAAATAAAGTCGTTGACAGTAAAATGCCGTCACATGTTTTGGAAACGTAGCAGTAAAAAGGTTACCATCGGAGATGTTCCCTTTAGCGCCGGTTGTATCATTTTTGGCGACTTTATCGCCTGCGCCGGCGAAATGGAAAAGTACCAAAAATGTTAATTTTCAGAAATATCAATAATCAAGCAAATATTAAAAATCAGGAAAATAAGAACACACACAAAAACTATAATTATAATAAAATTTATTTTTAACTAGAAAATTACAAGCGACAGAGCCTACTTTGTCTGCACTTGGCGAAATATTTCAGTCTTTTTATATATAACAATTTATTGCATAATACACGTTTCACGTAGTTCTTTCACTAGAACCCGTGCAGAGGATCGCTTTTGATTTAGGAGAAATTGCCATACAAAATGCTTTACAAAAAGAATTACCAATTATTCACAAATTCCTTTTGCTGACAATGATTGCAGATACATAAAATATGGATAAAGCTCTATAAAAACATCACAAGGGTTTTTTTTCTCACCAAAAAGCAAGAAATTACACCAAAAAACAAATTGTTTAGACCAGGTCGCGACAGCAATTACATTAAATAGAATGCGTCTAAAAATGACGGTTGAATGGCGCTAATTCGGATTCAGGACATTTAGAAACTTCTCATTTTGCACTAATTAAATACGAGATTAAAACGCTTGAAATAATTTTGGTATGTACTTAAAATTTTCCAGTATTTAAAAATATTCTATTTAATATTAACGAGGAAATAACTCAATGAAACGGGCTATCCAATCTTTAGTTACTAAAAGCAAAGAAAATTTTGTAATGTCATTTCAAAAGATAATTAGGTAATAGTAATTATCTCGCATGAAAATAAAATCGAACATAGTTGTCTCAAATCACATTTTCTTGATTATAAATTTATTATTCAAAACAATGACAGTTACGATGATTACAATTTTTTTATTTTTAATTTATAAAGAATTTATTAAAATCGTATTTTTTTCAAATCGTCAAAACTTTGTAAAAATGTAATAAATAATTAATAAAACCAATGTTAAATAACAATTCATACATAAATAAAATTTAACAATTTAACTTGTTTTTTGCATCTTTTGACAACATGGAGGAAAACAGATATTGACAACAGATAATACTACAGAATTTGAATGTGATTCTAAAATAACAAATGTAAAACATAAATCCTAGTAGCTCAGATAATCAAAGCAAAAAAGCCAAGCTGTCAAATATCACATAATTGCACATCAGTATGCAACTTAATTTATATATATTCTTTGGTACAAATTGAAGACATCAGTGTGATTTATGAAAATCATTTGCAAAACATTTTGGCACTACGGAATCTTTCCAGTCAATTACAAAACAGCAAATGTGTGTATAAATATGTAAAATAAATTTTTTAATAGTATATATATACCAAACTCAATATTTATCCAATAATTAAAATTTATAGATACAATAAATTAATTTTGTTTATTATTAAGCTAAATTGTTTTATCTAATTTAATTTGAATGGAATCTAACGGACATTCTGATGGATATTTTAACAATATAAAATACAAGCAAAATATTATTTTGATAAAAATAGATATCAAACACAATTTTAAAATAGTTCATTTTAATATATAAAATTTACTAAAAAAGTTATATTAATCGTTACAAATTTTGAGATGAATTCGAAATTATTTTACGCATAACTTAATGTTTAAAAACTGTTTTTCCTTAAGCTGATGTATACCTTGTACCAAAGTATATATACCGCCAAATGTCCATTGTCTCATTGGAGAGTATATAAACTGGGAACTCCAAAAGAACTGCACACATCACTTTTAACACAAGTTTTCGGTGGAGGGTGTATTGGAGCATGACCATAGGTTATAATTTTTTTTCTCTGCCATGTTCCTAATTTCTTTGTAATCTCACCATTGGTTTTCCCCCTCACGGTTCCAGCCGATTTGAGCAGTCCTAACAAAAAGAAACAAAATAAAAACAACATAAGAAACTTGCTAAAGGAAAGGAAAGTAAATAAAAAAATAATGAGAAATAATAATGAACTAGTTTTAACAACAGAACTAATCAGGTCTGTGATTGTGGTTAGAATAAGCAAATTATCTGGGTAAACATGCAGGAAATAAAAGAGCAAAGGTCACATAATTTATAATGGGTAGATAAATGTACTCATTACTGTTAAAAGAAACTAATTTTCTAAATCATTTGAAAGACATTTTACATGTCCCTGTAAATATAAAATAATTAATCTAAATTAATTAATTATAAATTGGCTAAACTGAAAAATCGTAATATGGGTAACAAAAGGTTAAGAAAAGTAATTAAACACTGAAAATCTTTATATGTATTAATATATTAATTCAAATAATACTTTCACAAAAATCGTTTGAATTTTCAGGGAGATTTGAGGTTTAACATTATTATTATTATTATTATTTTGCACACAAACGCTAATTAGAACAGGCCCTTAAGTTTAAAGTGGATCTTGAACTATAACAAAAATCCAAACCAAGATGAGATTCGAACTCACTAATTGTTTAATTAAAGGCCAGAATGCTAATTATACTTCTTCCAATTAGTCTTTAAGGAGGAGGACTTGGTTGAAAGTTAATGAAATTTAGGGTACGAATTTGCTGAATCACTTTAATCGATACAAAGAGGGTCAAGAATTATAATGGAATATTTTTTTAAATCAATTCTCAATTATTTTTAAAACAAACAGATTATCATTATAAAGTGACAATTTTATCTAGTCTAAATATTCATTTCACCAAGGAAACAAAAATTATGATACGCACAAAGATAATGTACCTGACGCATGATTTTATTCATTAAAAATTGTGATTATATAATGCTATCGATTTTTCATAAGAAATATTCATATAAATGATAAATCTTAAATATTCATATAAATTATAATCATAAAAATATTCATATAAATTATAAATCAAGACTTCAAATATCTAAATATTTGAAGTCTTGACGGACTATATTTTTTTATATACAAGTATAGTTCTTAAAATAGAGATCTCTAGATGCTTAAGCAAAACTATATTTTACTTAATTCGAATAGAAAAAAGTAATTTATATTTAAATTATTAATATTTTTGTTTCCTTTTTAATTGGACGAATCTAATTTTAGAATTGGAAGGTCAAGTTTATTACAACATCCAATTCAAAAATTTGATTAATCCAGTTTGACTTTATTGTAACATACGTAAATTCCTTTAAAAATTTTTAATCGAAATATTAATCATACCATTTATAAGTGATTATTTTATTAATCATCAATTATTATCTATAAAACATCGTATTTTGATAAAAATAAATAATTTTAACTGTGTTCCAACAAGATTTCTTTTTAAGAATAAATAAATATGACAAGTAATATAAAATTTTTTTGTCATAATTTCTGATTTTAACCCACATTTCAAATCTAAAATAGCTTGTAAAAGTGCCGCTTTATTACTTTTATTATTCCTTCTAAAAAATATATCAAGAAATAAAATAAATTTTCCATTAAGTTTTTCGTTAAATTGTACTCACAATGGTAACATTAAAAAGTTGTATTGTGTCGGATAAATTAAGCGAAAAAAAATTGTGACCCAAGTTTTATGATGGTACATTATTTTTCTCTTTTTAAATCAATCTAAATAAAATAAACCAAAAAGTGATAATGAAAAAATACCGAATTTTAAAGAGTAAATCCCCAAAAGAAGCACAACTTCCGTAAGATTAGCAGTTTTTTTTCCTCACTAATCATTAATGGTTGTAATTTCGGTTCCAGATTTTTCCTTTTAGTCATCTTTAAAAAAATGGGAACATTCGATTTAGTTTATCACTCAACGGTCATTTTTTTTCACAAGAGGGATAATTAGACCGGAACTTACGGTTTAAAGTGGATTTTAAACCATAATAAACATTTATGCCCAAAGGGGGATTCGAAGCCACGAACTGTTGAACTGAAGGCAAAAGCGCTAACCATTCAGCTGCCCACTCGAATGGGAAAAAGTTTGAAATAACTAACAATCAAACTTAGATTTGAACTAACAAATGTTAAGTTTCCTGATCTTAAGAATTTAATGCATTAATCGTATGTAATGAATCAGAAATAGATTTTCAGAAAGTGAACGTTGTGTAAATAAAAATAATTTGTAACATTTATTATTACATAATATTTTAGTAAAATGATCTTATATTAAAAGGAAATTTATCTAATCTGAGATCATAGGCTTATAAAATATTTGGAAAATAGATGGAAATCTAACAATTCGAACATTATTTTACCATCAGAGATATCTTATTTCAGAAATTATCTCAACCATCGTACAATAAAAAATCGAAAGTAACGTGAAAATTAGATGCTACAAAATATTCTATTGGAAGTTTGCAATAAATCTTAAAATCAATTTTTTTGTTTTAATCATAAATCCTTGTTCTTAGAGCGATAAAATTTTTACGGATAATAATGCTATAAATTAAACTGGATCATTTTCCCAAAGTTATTTTTCAGTCAAGAAAGTATTGAATAAACTTATAACGAGATAAATCTGTCACCAAGAAAATGTTTTAGATATGATCAATATCATATCTCTTAAACTGATATCATTCAGAACAATTCAGTCAAATGTTAGCTTTCAACTGTTAGCTAAATGAAGGAAAAGTTCAAGGGCTAAGTTTTTCCAGGCATTTTTAAATATACTTTTATGTAATAAAATAATGATGCATTATACACGCATAAAAAATTATGATAGATTTGTTTATTATTTACAAGACAAATGTTTCGACTAAAATATCCATTTTATCCTCCTCGCTCTAAATCAGTTGATAGTCCAAAATATGATTATTTAATAAGTCTGATGATTTAATCTATTCATTACAAAACTAAATTGAGATAAAAGGGCAGTTGTTGGTGCCAGCTAGGCTGGCAATATGGGGTGCGCTGCTCCACTTTTCCAACTGAACCATATTTTGGTGTGCAGTCCGACTTCTTCAGTACACACATGCCATAGGGATCCGTTTATAGGGTAGGCAATCATTCACATCCAATTCATACAAGGAAGGGGCAAAGACAGGATAGATAGAGAAAGTTCATCCATGCCCGAATCGGGATTCGAACCCAGGACCTCCTTATCCGCAGTCAGGCACACTGACCACTAGACAAGATGGGCGACTATAAAAGGACAGTAGTAGTCGCATTTAACCATAATAAACTATTTACATTTCTGAAGTCTGCAAACAATCGATTAATTTTATATTTACCGTATAAGGAGGAATAATAAGTATTTCAAATAGGTTATTTATACGAACAAATACGAATGTCTTTAAGTAAAAAACATTTCTGAAATATAATATATCTAATTTTTATTTTATGATATAAAAATTCTTAAAATATATGCCTTATTTAAAGACTTTTAGTACAGGAAGTATCAAGGAAAATAGAGATGGAGACAAAATCATTTTTTTAATTATTAATTGCGGAACCATTTTTGGTCTGAAAAAATATTGTCGTATTATAAAAAAAAATGTAGACATCACATCTCGTTCTTTAAAACATATTTACCAGGTAATATATACCATTTTGTCATCTGTAAATTTAAACAAAATCATATTGGAATAAACAGTTTGAACGAAATAAAGAACTATCGCATCGCGTATTTACTATATTTACCGGTTAATTTTTACATAAAACAAATAAAAAAATTATCTACTTTAATGTTTGATTTCTATAATTTTGATTAGAATTAGAGACTATTCCATGTCTTCTTTTTATTAAATTTTTAACTTTGCATAGTCGCACCAGAATTTTTTTTGACATGTGTGAAAGATCTTTTCAAAGATAAACTGTTAGACTTACTACCTATCTGCCCACAAGATACATGTTTCAATAGACAATTTTTGATCCCAGATATTCATTTCTAGAAAAATGCAACTCAGTATTACAGTAGAACTGCAATTATCCGAACTCCGTCTATCCGAATCACTGATTATCGGAGTTCGCTTGCAGAATTTCTGAAAAATATAAATAAGAGCGAAGTGGAGGAAAAATGAAAACAATAGAAAAAATCTCAAGAAAATGAAAGGTAAAAGAAGAGAAAATATAGAGAGAGAGTTTGTTTGATTGATTGTTTGTCACTCAACGGTCATTTTTTGCACATGAGGGCTAACTAGACCGGCACCTACGGTTTAAAGTGGATTTCGAACCACTACAAGCATACATGCCCAAGGTGGGATTCAAACCCACGAACTGTTGAACCGAAGGCAAGAGCGCTAACCATTCGGCTGCCAGCTTGGCGAGAGAGAGAGAGATGTGTCACTTGAGGGATTCCAAAACATTCTTTTGAAAATTCCTGGATGATCAGAAGAGAGTGCTGAAAAGATAGGAGAACGGATTATGAGTCAGACACTGGATCTCAAATTGCAAATCATGGTAAGCTAATTGAAAATGTTGAGGAAATTGACTTTAATGTCCAAGCTGGAACAGACACGGGACCATCAGCTAGTGAAACATTTGCTGGCTTTGAAACTGCTTTGAAGTGAATAGAGTGTCCGCCCGAGTGTGACCACATGCAAATTCTTTCTGCCAAGCGCATGCGCGCCTAGGCTGCCCGAAAACGAATGAAGGCAGTGAAACAGCTTACTCTGTCTGCGATGTTATGACTGTCATTCACAACACTGTACATATCTTACTGTATTAATGTACAGATCTTGTAAGTATCTTAACATGCAAAAGTGTTTCTTTTTTGTTTAAATGCTTAAAAACCATCATCTTTAAAAATATATATAGTTTTTTTCTCATTTTTCAACATACAGTAATTTATTAAAACAGACCATTTTTTCCAAAAAACACATTTGGATAGTTGGAATAATACTATATATAAAAAACTCAAGACACTTTCTTATGGCAAAAATTTTTTTTCGTTATTTGCATCTCCGATAGAAATTCGGTCACGAGTTAATGTAAAAAGAAATTCCTATTTTCCAACATTATGCCTTAATATATTTTGTAATAAACCACAAAAAAATTTCAATTGAGCTTTTATTTTTAAAAAAAACTACAAAAACAAAATTATATAAATATTGTCAAAACTAAATATATTATTTTAAATTGATTTCGATTATGATCCGACTGATACAAAAAACAGGAATTTAAGCAATTTTTTTTAATTTTAAAATCATACATATTGTTTGTGTTTTCTTGCAAAGTACCACCATTTAGATAATGGCAACCCTTCCAGTTTTACTTTATGATATTTGTGTGCAAACCAATCGCTTAAACGTGCTCTTCAGCTAAAGTACAAAATAAAACAGATATATGCTGCAGGCGATTTCTTGTTTGCAGTTTCCAATTTTAGAAAATCCCAGAAGGAAGAAAAATATGAGTTCTCTCTTTATAAAACTGACAGAGTGAATAAAAAGTGTGGTTTTAAAGGAAGATTAAAAAACTCTTATAATTGTTTTTCGTAAAAGGTTTCAAAAAAGCAAAGTATTTGGATATAAACAAGGGATAACAAAAAGTAGGAGGAAAATAAAATATGAAATAAGCCACATAAAATCCTTTTATAAAAAAAATAAAAGTCGCGTTATTTAGGTATTATTCACTTTAAAAGGTTTCTTCTTAGAAAAATAAATTTGAGTTTTTTTCTGACATATGAAAATAATTTTTAAAGCAACTTTTAAGCCATTGACTATTTTTGGAAAGCTTTAAAGGAATTATAGAGTTTTTAGCCATTTCTCTAGAAAATATCGCGAGTTAGTTGGACTTCGATGTATGGATGATGTTTTATTTATTGCTAAATCTTTTTAGAAAGATTTTGGCAATAATGAAAAGTTAGAATAAAATTTGAAGTGAGAATTCGGTTGATTAAAAGTTTTTAATTTAAAAAAAAAAAAAAAAACTTTTTTTACACCAAAAAAAATTTTTTTTATCAAGCATTTATAAACTTAAAGTAAATAAAGAATATATAATCTTGATAAACAATTTAACCAAATATAAATGTTACGAAGTGTATTACTCAAATCATAAATTTCAAAGATCAAACAAGCAATATTTATATCTTCCGTTATGAAAAAAATAAATTATTTTATGTATGTTAAAATACGAATATATAGTCAAAAATTAGCCATTTAAGTACAAAACAAAACAACTTCGACAAGTGAGAAAAAAGACGCAGATTACTTGCAAAAGCAAAGTCATAATAAAATTAAAAATAGCCTCTGCAAAATCTTTTAATTGTAGAAAGCTAATAAAATTTGTTTTAATATTTTAGTTTAAGCCATAAATGTATGACAAGCAAGATATTTTTAGGTGTAAAGAATGCATTTCCTTCATAAAAATTGAATAACGACATTTTCTGTTCATTTTTAATTATGCAAATAGATTCAAATAGGAACACCTTTCATTAGATGGAATTAATAAATTTTATGTTACACGAAACTAAACCACGTTTGTTTACCTTAATTAAATTCCAACAATAACTTAAAGGAAATTTCTCAGAATCAAAGGAAGCTTATGTGAATTAAACTCATTAAAAATAAGCCGACATCTTCAAAGTCGGCAAAATGCGGAAGCAAAACAAAACAGCGGAAACAAATAGGCAAAGATGCCTTTTCAAATCCATTCAATAAATGTTCTCTACTTCCACAAAATATTCTGAAAAGCAGATTTTGATTAATACAGTTTTGTCGTCAGAATGGAGGGTCGATTCAAATAACTTCATAAGACATTTGAATATTTAATGACACTCACACCCATCACCATTCATTTCCCAAAATTAATTTCTGAATTAAAATCTTAAATTCGCATTCATTTACTGAAGTTTCTTGCTTGCTTTTAATGAATGCTTTAAAATATGCTTGCTTTTAATGAAAAGATGGAATTTCTCAGTTTTAATCAAGCACGCACAGTCATGCTTCATCTTATTTCGCATTTGTTTTTCATTAGGCACTAATTAATTAAGCCCAGATTTATTTTAAACCTTATCACTTGTAACATTCAATTGGAAAATATTGAGAATAGAGATCGAATATTAAAATCTTGGAATCTATAAGTGCTGTGAATATTTTAAGAATCGAAAATTAAAATTCTAATATATTTCATGAAACCTAATTCAAATCCCCTCACAGAATCGAATATGACCTATTTTTTATTGGATTCAGTAAAAAAACTTAAATGTATACAATATTTTCAAAAAATATGATTTATATTTTTATATATAACAAATGTGTTGTGTTCCTTTGTTATAACATGTTATTTTTAAGTATTATCGAATGCAGAATTCTACAAGAGAGTTCCACAGAACAACAATTTATTTGAATAAATTACTAAGTTATAATTTTATTATTTTGCAGAGGTTATTTACGTTAAGAATCCTTTAAACTTCAATAATTAAATTTCAAAATCGGCACATTAAAAAAATTTCCATTTAATGTAATTTCATTTATATTATTTTTATTAAACAGTTCTTTTTTATAATTCTTATTTGCATATTGATTTCCTTTACAATCACAATATTCTTTTAAAGCACAATGAATTCAAATCTAAATTTTTATATATATTTAATATTAGGTTATAATCAATGAGATTTTGACGGATGTACAAGCTATAAATGTAAATTTATTATTTAAAAGCTAAAATGCAAACATTTTATTTTACGAAAAATTTCAAATATTTTTTTAATTATAATTGTTTATTCTTTTTTCACAGCACATGTTTAAAACTTCACATAAATTATGGCACTCTTTTCTATTAAAGATTTGTTAGAGAGTAGAAGTAATAAAAGAAAATAATAACAATAAGCGAATACAATTTCTTGATATTGATAAAACAATTTAAAAACTAAATTCGCAAATACACACAAGGATTTTAATTCAATTACTTTTTCCTGATTATGCTTGATTTAAAACTAATGGAAAAAACAAACCATTTTATCAGATAAATTTTCTGAATAAAATTGCAATTACCCACTTCCGGAAGTATTATGAAAAATTGAATGTTTCCTAAATGTTTTGTGTTCTACTTCCATTTAAGCAAAAGCAGAATTACTAAAATATTTTAAGTCTAGAAATTTTATTTGGATTGAACCGGAAGGAAATTAAACAAAAGAAACAATACAAATAAGTTAAGGTAATTTTATATTTGTTGTATATATATATATATATATATATATATATATATATATATATATATATATATATATATATATATAGTTAAATTTAAGCTAAATAAATGAGATGAAAATACTTAGATTATTATAATACTTAATGAATAATAAATAGAATTTCAAAGCAACTCGACTTTCAAAAAGGGGCATTAATTAGAAAATAAAATAATAACATTTTTATAAATGCTCTTATGAAAGTCATATTAGTGTAGCATTGAAATCCAATAAAACTTGTAAAAAAATTGCTACTTAAAAAAAAAATTGGAACCTGATAAATCGAGAAGACTTCTGTTCACAATTAAACGCCAACTTATCTTCTCTGTATATATATCAGACAATTTAATTCTTCAAAAAAAAATAATATTAATAGTCTTATACATAATTATTCATATAGTGTACCATTATTTATTTGATTCAATAATAAATTTTATGTTCTTTATTTGTTTGCTTTACTTTTATTTTTGTAGAAATAGAAATTGCCTTTATATATTTGTAAAATTATGATAATGCTATCGTTACAGCCAAAATAAAAGGCAAGGTTTGGTTAAAATTTACTAAACTAAAAGAAAAAAATGGAATAATTCTGGTTGTTTTGAAGAAAATTATATTTTAGACGTGTAAAGAACAAAATATATATGTTGTGAAAATTATATTTTATGCTAAATAGTAAATAATGAATAAGCCCACACCATAATCTATAATCCAGTTAGTCACTGCAATATGAATTCTTTCTATATTAGCATACCAGAAAAAGTATGCAGTTGAGAAATGTTTTTATGGTAAAATAATATAGCATTAAAGATTTAGTTGAATGAAAAGTATGAAGATGGTATGATAAAGAAATAATAAGAAAAATTTCGGGTGGCATATACTTTAGGGTGATTCTCAAATTCTCGCCAATTTGGCGCCATATTGTAAGCTATGTGTGTTGGTTTATTTCTTGGTAGTTTATCGTGTTTTATGTGCCATTTTGTTTCTTCAAACATAAAAAACAAGCTTGGAAAAAAAATATAGCACCCTAAAGTATATTTTAGGGTGTTCTTTGTCGATAATGCTCATAAGCTTTATTTAAGGATTTATAGAATTCAGACTTTTTAGACATGTGAAAGATTTTAAAAAATGAAGTAATAAGTTGAAAAACTAGGACAAAAAATAAAATTTAAAACTAACATAAAAAATTGCCCAAAAAATTGCAATAGTTTTAAAAACTTAAATTTCAATGTTTTTAAAAACGGAAAGGACTGCACTTTTAAGAAATTTATTTTTTTCGGTCGCTCATGAACTATCGAAACTCTTTATAGAATGACTTTCACATTCTTTAATAAATTAAGGATGCAAAATATGTATCTTAAATTTACAACTTTAAGTCAAGGAAATCCTGATAGTCAATCGTGAAATAATTATTTTTTTCCTATTCCGATGATACATTATTTTGTCACCTTTAACGTCAATTTATGCATACAAGAAGTATTCCTGATAGTCAATCGTGAAATCATTATTTTTTCCTATTCCGATGATACATTATTTTGTCACCTTTAACGTCAGATTTATGCATACAAGAACTATTCCTGATAGATCGAATCGTGAAATGAATTAATTTTTTCCAATTCCGATGATACATTATTTTGTCACCTTTAACGTCAATTTATGCATACAAGAAGTATTCGAACATTATAACGTAGATTCTGAAATATGAACGAAATTAGCATAGATTCTGAACCATTGCAAGCATCGATTTCTAAGATGGAAATTGAATCCCCGATTTGAGAGCAATTCCAGCTTATTTGAGTAATTTATAAAATATCTTTACCTTTAATAATAACACTTTATTCCAGAAACACACAAAAAAAAACACTTAATATAAAGAACTAAAAGAGTTTTGCACGTCAAAAGTAACCTAGTTTACGTGTAATAAGAAATGTTTCCTGAAAAGAGCGAAATGTAGTTTAAGAAAACACTGCGATTTCAGAGTAAAACATTATCATCGTTATTTCTCTGTTACAAAATACCGACAGAAAGACAGCGGGAAGCGATGAAATAGCGCTTCCTCAAACATTTTTTCCGGATATCCGGCTTTCGATGAAGTAATTTGATGGTACAAAACCTATCTGAAAGATGTCACCCTTTGTTTTTCGAAAAAAAGAATGCAGACTGATTTTCGATAAATTGTTTTTTCATGAAAAATACAAATCAATGTTGATTATTTATGAGAAATAATTTTCTTTTCCAAATAAATGTCCAACAATATATATGTTGCACTTGTAAAAGATATTATATATATTAAGAGAAATGATATTTTTTCAGTGAGTGAAGAATTAAATTAACACTATACATGAATTCGCGCGCGAATTATTTTCTAAGACCTTATCCTTCTACACTGCATCATAATTTAACCTGCTACGAATATAAATTTTTTTAAATTCAACTGATATTATTATTATCATATTACTTTGACTAAATAAACATGTCTACACTTTAACAATTGATTAAAAAAAATTAAATGTATTATGTATACATACTCATTCGAATGTAAAAAAGTGCACAAGGATTACATGTGTTTATAAAAATACAGAGTTACACAAAAATTTAATATCCATTAAAGAGTATATTCGAAACTTGCTTACCACAAATGGCTTTTAAATTTCGTATGAATCAAGATTTGTAAATATGCATCGCAATCGTCATGGCGAGAAAATTTAAGCAATGCAGTAAATGGTAGCTCTTAATAAAGTAAATATTCAATTTAGAAAATAATGGTATCGAACTTCATGTACTTAAGTTTGCAACACGATAGCATCAATTACTTTAGATAATATGAGCCAAAGAAATACATGCATCAGAGATAATTAAAATAATTTCAAAGTCGAAAGAATACGTACATAACAACTATTTCCTCTCTTCTGAATTTTTTTGTAAAAATGTTAATCGAGTGCAACCGAAAGATGATTCAGAATCTGGAAGTCCACAGTGGAAATGATAAGATAAAAAAATATAAAGGGTAAAATCCACAAAAATATTAACTTTATGTCAAATACAAAGCGAATCCCTGAATTAAAGAATATGATATGTATTACGAAGCCAATAGTGTTACAACTGTGTCTTTTAGAGAGTTCGTCTGGTTGTCGATATTAAGAAAGTGAAAAAAATGGAACTATTATGATATCTCCCAATTGGCGATTTTGTGACTTTTTTCATCGCCAAGATGAACGCATATTTTGGGAACAGGAAAATTTCCCAACGCTATTTTCAAACGCTGTTGCCACTTTAAAAAAACCCTACATATGACGCACACGAGATAAAAACAAACTTTGCGTCAAAAAATATCGTATAAAAGCAATAAAAACTCAAATTGACAGCACTGTAATCAAAACAAAGGACGACAGATTTCTTGAGAAATCTCTTGGGGGATATATCATACTTATACCGCGAAAATATTTGTCGTAAAAATCACTAAACACTGTGCGACCACGACTTATATATAAACGTACATATAGCGTGGTCCAGCATCTTTTAGTAAACACGACAGATCTGTGCTAAATAAAATTTAGAATATTGTTGTGTAATGCAAGATCTTAAGAAATGATGTTAAAAGCAAAATCACTATGTACAATTAAGGAGCTTAATAGAACGTTTAAAAGCAATGAGATGACGGGAGGCGTCTTTCCAATAAGATCTAGTAACATTAAAATTCGATAGTGATTAAAATCAGAGAAGCCAATTAAAATATGCCAAACAGTGTATGACTCATTGCATGTAGCATAATACTGCATAGGATCACTTAAAAACAAGTGTTTATGAGTAAAACGAGTATGTCCGATCGCCAGACTAGTATTGTTTTGTAAGAGAGTAGAAATAAAATACGTTTGGGAATTAATAAAGTTTAAAATCTAGGAATATAATTTTCTATGCAAAAATTGACATTTTGCTTTTGTTTTTTATATTAATGTTTACATCCATTAATATGACACTGTAAATACTAGATCGATTTTTGAGTTCGGTGTGGAATTGAGTACCTCTTTATTTTGACGAAACATTTGGCGATAAAATTAAATTGATCTTAGTTTAGCATTTGTGTAGCAGTCATCTTGTTAATCACATCATGGTGTCAAAACATCAAAAGGTACCCGATTGTAAAATTTTACCCAAATTTTGTCTAAAATGTCCCTTTAATCTCATTTAATTAATACTACTTTTATCCATAATTAATGCAATTATAAATAATAAGCTGTCCTCTAGAGATTAATCTATAACCTGAATAACGTATTCGAAAGTAACGGCAATGCAAATCACAATTCTCAGCAACAGAAGGAATCAACAATTAATCAAGAAAATATGCATGACCAAAAACAAATCGTCATGCTGCATCAGATAGACACTCATTGTTGATCAACCACAACACAGAAGGAATTTCCTACGGACCTCGGCATGAGGAACAATGAAATGTTTTCCCTTCTGTACCCGAAACCATGCCCACTCATTAGCCAGAATAGGCCTCTCGGAATGTAAAAAAGAGGACAAAGAGGTCCTCCTAATGAGCTTCCGCATTTAAATGTACTCTATTAGCTCAATAAAGACAATCTAATTACCATAACATGTCTTCAAGATTGAATAAGTTTTATCTGAAAAGTAAACTCATTTGCTAGAAATTCATTTGCTTGAGAAGTAGTTATCTTTAGTTAAATGGCAAGATATGTATGCATATATAAACGCAGAAATTATTTAGAAAAATTAATAGCTTAAAATTAAGGATTGAATTTACAGATTAATTTATATATATATATATATATATCATATTAAACAATAATTTTCCAAATAAACTTACTTCAATTTTTTCATGAATGCTAATATCATTTAGTTGTTTTTCTATTTCTTTAGGCTGTATCTGGAAAAGAATATTTTCTTTATTAATTTCACACTAATACAACACTACAGATAAAGCAAGGATAATTTATAAAAGAAACTTAATATGTGTGAACCGACTTAAAAATATATTTAACTATGAAAAATTTAATTATCTTGAAATAATTATTATAAGGTAATTTTTTACTAAAACAGGGCAAGTTTCACATTACTTTTATGAAAAGAAATGTATTTTCGAGTAAGATAAATTTACCAATATTAACAAAAGCAATAATTAAAACGCTTTTTACGAATTTAAGTGTAAAATCATAGAAAACCATTGCAAATATTACGATTTCATTTTGCACATGTTACAAATATGAATCATAAAGAATGATTGTACCAAATGATTTTGCATAATTTCTATTATTTTTATTAGTATCATATCGTTCAATATATGCTGTTTTCACTAACATTTCATCAAAAAACAATTTTTTATATAGATCTTTTAAATTTAAAGAAAAAATATTGTTGCTTTTAACATATTCAATATTTAAAAACCTAAAATCTCATGTAAAACAATTTGAAAATAAGAATCAACGAAAAAGAAAACCGGTCATGTTTTTACAGACAAAACAAAAAATTTTGTTTTATACAAACGTTGTAAAATATTCTCTTTAGTGAAATATAGAAACTCACAAAAACTTATTAAATATATAAGAATGTACATGTATACATATATCAGTTTTTCCACAGGAAAAAAAAAACACTTTTCCAAGCATAAGATTATAATAAAAGGAATTTCAAATATGTAAGCAATTAAACAGATCTTTAAATTGTAATAGTATGGTAACATGGAAACATAATTATAACGTGTTGGTAATAATTATTTTTCGATGAAAATAATCTACTTTCGATGAAAACATTGAAAATGTCATTTTAAAATTTTTTTATAATTCATAATCAATAAAAAATAAAATATAAGACAGTAAAAATAATAGGAACCCAAAAGTCTAAGACTCATCTATAAAAAAATACATTTTCACACACACATGAATTAATTTAAAAACCATTCGATTCTTTTAAATGATAATATTCAAAATGTCTATCAAAAGAATGCCACTTAACATGAATAATAAATATTTTAGAACCCATAACAGATGAGTGTTGATGTTTTTTTCAAAATATATACTCAAAAATTCGAATTTTATTTTTCTTTAGAGAAGATATTAAGTGATTCAGATATTCACATTGAAATATTTATTAAAATTAAAATCAAACTCAACGCAGATTAGTCTTAATTTATTTAGAAGTCTCGAATTAATAATAGGTTATAAGTTTGTTTAATTTAATGTACGAAATGAATAAAGTGAAAACTATAACATAACTTTAAGTCATTTAAATTAGTTGTCCAAAATTCATTCTGATTCATTAAGTATCTTCAATAAAGGAAATAATCAACAGTCATTTATAAGTTAAGAATCCGTAACCTAGAATATATTAATTTTCAAGAAATGACGTCAACAATCATCTTTTACATGATCCTATTACATATTCTATGTTAGATTACTAAACGTAATATCTAAAGTCATCGATAGCATATCTGACTTTAGTATTTTTATGACTTTTTTATTTATAGTAATTTCCAATTATTTGTATGATTCCTTATTAAAGTGAGATTCTAAATAGAACACAAGCTAAGTGAAGAAGTCTTCGAGTTTATTCCATGAAAAAGTATTGAGAGAAAATATTTTCTAGTTTATTTTATTTAAAAGGAATTCATATTTGGCATCGATCATTACAATAAGAAAAATGAAATACCTCTACGGTGAAGTTTATTGGACAATTACCCAAGATCAGGGGAAGAATTGTTCATAAAGTGCTTCCAGAGGTCAACCTGTGCATGTGTTACACAAAATGAACACAAAGGAAAAAATCTTTAAGCAAGTGAAAGACATTAAAAACAACGGTAGAAAAGGGCATCCGAATCTTTTTAACAATCGCTGACCCGCGACTTGAACGACTTGGACCATGAGACAAATAAAAGAACCAACGATTTAGACATTCTTTTTCCTATTCTGAGTAAATGTTTATGGCAGAAATCGTATTCAAGTATTCTTTACTTCCGTTTAATGCTAAAAGGTGAAGGAAAGATATCCTTCACTTCGTAGAAAAGTAGAAATCTTAGAAATAAGAGAAATTCCACATATCGAATACAATATCAAGGACTTAACGTTTTAGTTAAATAAACGAAGATTTTTTGATAAAATTTTGCTTATATCTTCCAGTTAAATATTTTGTTTTAGTTAAATCAAAATTTAAAATGTTATTTTGTCACTCACCAGGACAATATGCATATTGCATACCTATTTCATCAACATAATGTGGCAGTAATACAATAAGAACGATAATTTTCAGCAACGAACAAAACGATGTAAAATTGGATTGTTGAAATTTATGTACATCATCACCAGGAATAAATATAAGAATCTCACACACCTCTGTTGGTTGAATATAAACATTGTACAGCACGAAAAATACATGTTTTAATTTATGCCTTAAGAAAATTTCATGAAAAAAATTTTAATTCAAGATACACGTAAGAAATTTTAAACAATTGTATATGAATCGTCAAATCTGAAACAAATTAACTCGATGCTCAAAATTTATAAATCAAAATTCTGTATAAAAAAAGAAATGGACTGATATCATATTGTATAGTTTATCTTTTCAAATTTGAGTAATCAAAAAATATGTAGTCTCAATAAGATTTGGAATACACCTTTAAACAATATTAAAACCACTGTTATATTTTAAAATTAGTTTAACTGCTGAACATTCTTTATTTCATATTGTTATAAAAGATTGGATCACTCACCCTGTCCATGGCATCATCCATCGATAGGAAACCGTCTCTCACCAGCTGCAATAACAGCCTCACTTGATCGTCTTCTGAACTTGGGCCAACAGCATCGCCAATTTGCAGTCGAGATCCTGCCAAACCAGAACGCAATTGAAATTATTTATTGAAACCAAACTGTTTAAGCAATGTTCAGAGTAGAGTATAACAAAACGATGACAATAAGATTCAAAAATTAACATTTGTAGAATCTTATTATCATCCTATACGTGACATTTGATGCCAACAATGTATTCGTTCAAACATTGTTTGTGTAAAATGTCACGTAATCGTATACCACAAGAAAATGTATTTAAACACTGAAATATAAACCAGCATTATTTCTGGTTTAATAACTACTTAGTATTCTAGCAAATACATTGCTAAATTAATAAATATGCATTTGAAGGAATGTATGTAAATAAATCGAAAATGATGGTTGTTGCCCCTTCCAGAATATTTATGTACCCCAATAACCAATGAGATTTTATATTTTGACATTATTTAGTCACCATATGGCAACATTCTTTCAGTGACAAGCCAACAGGCAATTTATACAGCTTATTTAGCATTATTACATAAGATATAAAGTCTGTGTGAATGTGTGTGTATATATATATGTGTTTGTGTGTATATACATACACACACGCACTCACTGTAGTTCTATTTGCATCTGATGTGTGTTTCATTCCAGACTCATTTTGTGTGATAACTCACTCTCTTTCAAGATTACTTTTTCTTAAATGTTTTGTTTCGATGTCTAAAGACATCGAAAATGATTTTATTTCCTCTCCAAATGATACGGTTAATATTATATAATTCGGACTTACTTATTTTTAGAGTATATAAAAATATTTTTCGATGAAAGTTTTTCATTCTTGTGATGAATATGATGAAATATAAACCGCATTAGCCAGCGTATATGACGAATTTTTTCATTGATAACGTTATTAGAAAACAAAGTGCAGCTTATACGACGATACTTATAGTTTTCGATTACATTCATTTCTGTATATTTCCTCTATTAGGAGTAATGCGGTTATATCTGGTTTCCTTGTGGTGTGTGGAAATATCGCATTTACGTAGAATTCAGTGCATGCGCTATCATCGACAATCACAATTGTGTAGATTCATTTAAATCAAGCAATTTATATAAATGACTTTAAAACTACTGTTCAGTTTGTTGGTAAATTATCGTTGTTTTGTTGTGTTATTGCTGTTGTTACTAATGGGAATTGGACAGGCCAAGCTCGCTATTCCATTAAGTCAGAAGGGTGCGTCTTTAATCAAACACCACGAAGGTGAAAGTACGACTCTGCTCTAAACTCCTGCGATAGATGGCAGCACTGGAGTATCGACTCTTTCAACTTTGACATTGATCTGAAGGGGGAGAAAATTTTCTCCAGACCATTACACCCATGGTAACTGCTCAACGACCGACCACATGACTTCCGATTCCACAGATTTAACGATCACGTATATCGCATGTACTCGGTAGGTCTTTGGCGGCATTGCGAGTCGAACCCCGTCCTTCTGACAAGCGTCTCGAGCCAGAGCCCGGAGCCTCGGCTCCCAGAAGATTTTGGCTATGATTCAGTGACTTGGCGATGTAAAGAAAGCGATAAGTTTCTCTGGCTAGGAAGTTTGTCTCATTGTTAAACATGGCGGATTTCACAGCTACGCTTTCCGTTGTCCTTTAAAAATATGTATCGATTTAGTATTGTTATATTTTTATAAATATAACAAATTATTAGTTAATTAATTCATCGGGAATATAATTTCTTTGTATTATAAAAACAATGGATGTGTGTGTATTGCGTTTACATGATCTTTTCCTCTCTAGCAAAAAACAATTTAGACAAATTAATTTTATCATGGGAATACAGAAATAAGAAGGAAACGTGATAATGCAATTCACACTTCTTTGTTACTTTCATATTATCACATCCACCTTATCTGCGAAAAAATAACTGTCTTCAGCACTATAAAAATACAAATAAAGTTGTTATCTATTTCTATTTTAAATATGGTGCTAAGATATAAGCAAACTATTCCGCTTTTCTTTCATATTTCGAAAAAATATTAAAACTTGCAAACATATATAAACAAATCGACTAACACCAACCTCGTTTCAAATTAGACCGGGGAATAAGAAAACATAGGGTTACTAATATTAAGTCTGAACAATAGTCACATTTTACACCGCCAAATTATTTCAACTCTTCAAATCTCTTCAAGTGCGCATGCGTTAGAATTCCCATTTGGAGCCGATGTTCCGGGCCCGGTCTCGAGACGCTTGTGTCCTTTTGGACGGAAGGCAGATGCTCTAACCAGATGTCAAACCATTTAAGTATGGCGTTAATAATACAGTGGATACCAGAGGGCTCTTTGTTGTACGAGGACCCAGAGGCTAATTTAAGTTTCGAAACTCTTCATTTAACCGAGATGGTTTCGATCAGATGGTTACCCGGTTTTTGAAGATTAAGTGTTCTTTTCCAAAAATAGATTGAGCATTTGAAAAAAAAAAAATTATACTTCACATAATTTTATATTTAAAATACTGTGAATTCATCGTAGTTATCAGTAAAGCTTTATTTTTTATAAACGTGAACAAAAAAGGGTGTGTGTTTTACATGCCGGCAAACATAATACTTTGCTAAACATACAATTATTATCACAGCCTTAACTTGAAATGACTGATTAAAAATATTCGAACCAATACAAATACTTGTATTTGGAGTAGCGGATAAAGTGAGAATTTGAGTTTAATTTGAGGTTTGTAATTAGCATTTTGATTTCCAAAAGAGATGCCTGGATTTTATTATGCAATTTACATGTATCTGATATTGTTATTTGTTTTAAAAGTTATTTATGCAATGCCAGACACATCATGTTTGTGTGGAGGGAATAGAGCTCACAACTGTTGAAAAAAAAGACCAGAGCATTAAAGTTAGGTCACCATCCATCGGATTTGTACAATGTAAAGAAAGGAAGAAAAAAAGGAGCACATACTAAACGTGCACTTTTTAATAAGCAAATTAAAATATCTTTAATATCCAACAGCATATCCTGAAAACTTAAATTTTATGTAATGCAAAACAACTGGAAATCATTTATGCTTCTTCCAAATCTATTATGTTAAGATGCTGAAATATTTGATATTCTTTATTTATGTACATTAACGAATGTTTCGCACGAAATTTCAAAAAGAAATTTATAGAAATACATTAAGAAATCTTAAATAATAATTTAAGGGTTCTTAACTTATAAAGCTAACATTATTCTCACACATTCAGTAAATAAGACTGAATTAAATTTATTAAACAGGAGTAACTAACACTTTGACAAAATTTTAAATTTTACACTTTAAATGCGATTTCAACAAGCTACTTTTACAAGAATTTAAAATATTCCACTTGAATGCAGTAAAATATTAATTTTTATAATATTTTAGAAATGAAATACATCTAACTAAATATTATAATTTAGAGATATAAAAAAGTTTCAACAAATCTGAATATAATTTATTACTTTCATGGTACTGTCAAATGAAACGTTAAAATAATAATAGTAATAATAATCGATATTACTAAAATAGCTTTAAGAAAAAGGTCCTTTCAAAAGAACTGTGTATTTCAGATGTTAAGTAGAATATATAAATCTATATGAATTTATATTGTACACAGGAGTATATGTTTGCTTGGAAATAAGAAACGGTTGAAGTTTTCAAATGAAGTAATATTGCATAAAATTTGAACTATTATTTTTGCAAATCAATTAACAATACCGAAATTTTATGATTTGCGATGTAATTAAAAAAGAGAAGATTTATATACATAAAAAAAAATCATTAAATCACAAGAGATTCCAGAGTAATCATAAAACTTTTAACTTATGTTATAAGTGTATCAAAGACTTCCAATGGATATTTTAAGTTAATAAATTTATAAAATACACCAAGCAATAAAACTACTGCAGCACCAAGAATATACTAAATTATTCTTGGTGCTGCCATCTCGAGTTTGGAAAAGAAGTAAATGAAGAGAAATATATAAATAGAGCAGAACGATGGCTCATACAGTATCTTATTTTCTTAATATTTTCCATCTGAAGCCGTGATCGTATAGTGGTTAGTACATTGCGTTGTGGCCGCAATAACCCAGGTTCGAATCCTGGTCACGGCACATTTTTTGAATGCATAATGTTAACTAAAATGTAAAAACGAACATCTCCAGTAAAAACAATAGTTAATAAAAAAAGTTATTTCTTAAATTTATCCAAAAATACTTAACTTCTTTTCAATAAAATTACAAAACATTAATGACGAGTTTTATTTATATATCGTTAAATATTGATTTTTCTTTAAAAATAAAATTTTTAAAATTTATTTAAATTCTTTAATGTAAAAAGTCAGAACTCAAATTAAGACCATTTATTATTGAAGAACAATCTTACTGTTGCAAGTTTGCCATTGAAAGATAATGAAAATGGGAGAGCGGAAAATTTATTTTATATTTTCAATTACAACTTACGTAATTTCAAATGTATAATTAACATTTCTAACGTGCATAAACATTTAATGTTAATGTATATATTACACATTTCAGATTACAATATCAAATATATTTTAAGCATTACATAATCTTTATTTTAAATTAATATATTTTTATATTTTATTTTCTAACACTGAAACAGATGCAATCTATATTTAGATTTAAAATAGGTGTTTCACACACAAAACTTCCGGATTGCTAACTGACTGTTTTATAAATCTCTTATTTAAGTATACCTTTTTGGTATACTTAAATAAGAGATTTATTTAAAACTGTGTGAGTAAATATTACTTTGGGAATTTGCAAGAAATTGAATAAAAGACAACCAACATGCTGATGTTACCAGTGAAGCATTACTTCTTTTAATTAAAATTTCCAAAATCAGTACATAATACAGCTTTTTACTATTACTTGCTAAATACTTATTTTAATACTAGATCCAAAATAAGAGAAATACTTGTTTAGTTTAGATAATTTATCATATAAATCTAATAATCAGAAGAACAATATGAATTTTCAAATAAAAAGAAATTTTATATAAAAGAAATTATATTACAACTCTTATTTATATATTGTTACCAAGAAATAATGGCAACAGGATAATTTTGTGGATACACAAATTTTTTTAATAATTAAACATATACATAATTTTTTTTCAGTTCCATATCAAAAAATAGATTCAAAACCCAAAAAATCAAAAATGCTCATGAATATGATAAAAAATAATAACATAAATTAATAAATGCTAACAGTTGATTATCAATTCTCGCAACAAATCTTGAGTCGCGTTTCCTTTATGCGGAAAAAAAAAGTTGGAGATGTTGCATCTAATATACAGACCAGGACGCAAACAATTTTTGAGAACATGACTAAGTACAAATCATTCTCAGCATACTGAATTTGAACACACTATTTTTTAGGCTGAAATTCTGTTTTCACCAATGTATTTAGTGTGGATATACAATTATTGAATTAAACATTTGAAAAAATAGATATACATAATTTTAAAAATTTGCCCACTTTTAATTTGCAGTAAATGTATCTTGTTTAAGCAAAATCACAGGACATAGCAATTCTTTAATGCTTACAAAACAGTGCTGCCATCTAGCATATATTTGATACTGCAGAAAATTCCGTTGATCATTTTAGTCTAATCATTTCTTGGCAAATGAACAAGTTGAAATTATTTTAAACAAAGTAATCTTTGATAACGAATAAATCATTGGATACTTACCTGTAAGTTATTAGATATATGATAGATACATATGTATCACACCTAAAATTAAATCTTTTGGCTTCAAGCTTCGCGTTTCAATTGTTTCATGTGTATAAAAGAATTAAAACCCGAAACTTGGAGCCAAAATTATATATTTCAAGAATATAATTTCAAGTATAGAATAAATAATGTAACCTTATACACAATTCTAAGAAAGTAACAGAATTATAATTTTGTACAATAAAGTCATACATGTTTTAACACATTGAAAAAAAATTTGGGGGGGACGGGGGAATTTTCTTTTTTAAAAGTTAAAAATAACAGTTCCCAAAAAATACTGAAAGAAACATACTCAATTAAGCATCACAAAAAAAGAGTACTTTTATTTTTATAAAATTATCTTATGGAAAAATTACATTGGTGATAATAATAATAAATCTGGAAAAATTATTTTTAGAAATAAGTTAAATTTAAAAATTTTGATAAACCAATTTTTAAAAATTCTGAATAGGAATAACACTAAAAAACACATAATATCATCCATTTCAGAAACTACTGATTTAATATCTTGTGAAACTAAAGTTTTTTCACAGATAGTTAAGAAATTTTAAAACTTAACGGTACATTTTTTAGTTATTTTAAAATAATATATAAATTAATGTAGACTTCATATTTGACAAAGATCTTAAGCGCGTTAAAAGCAAATTCATTTTAAATACATAATTACTAATACTTATAAAATGCATTAACACTGTATAAAAATATGTAAAGCAATTTAACTAAGAGTAACTCTAGAACATGAAATCACAGAATCTGGTTAATTTTTCATTTTTCGGAAATTTAAAGATTAAAATTATTGCAGTGCTGCCATCTAGTATAAAGGCATGGTATTTCGCTGCTAGAGAAGGGTGTGGTTAACATTATCTCCAAGAGCTCTAAATGGAGCAGAACGATTTGATTAAATGTGTTTTAAGAATCTTGAGACTCGAAGCCGTGATCGTATAGTGGTTAGTACATTGCGTTGTGGCCGCAATAACCCAGGTTCGAATCCTGGTCACGGCATTCCTTTTTAATTTTATTCAAACATGGAAATATATTAGTTTTAGTTAAAAAAAAATAAATAAACACAATCTAAATGCTAAAATATGTTTCTTTATTATTTAAGAAATTTTATAATACTGTATTACAAATAATAAATTCAGAAAATATCAATTTATGAAACAGCAACTTGTTCATTTATATTTCAAATATGGTACTATCAATTTCAAGCTAATTTATCTGAACTGACATGGATATATGCTACTTTTTCTAAATCATTAAATCTAAGAATTCCTAAGAACAATTAAAAATAAGAACTTGCTCTAGGAGAATTTGACAACAAAACTAATCATTTGAAGTTATGAGAGCTGAGCTCATTTTAATGCAATTTTTTATTTCTATAATTTTGATATCCAATCTGGATTATATTTAACATATTTCACTTCATCAATTGGAATATTTGGATTTATGTTCGAAGATCATTGATTGCAATATACCGTATAAAAATTTCTTGAATCTTAAACTGAAAATGCAAGTTTCCAAATATTTGTAAACTTTAAGGGAGCTTTACATAGAAAAAATATTGAGATTATTAGAGCCTACCTGTCAACAAGAAAGTTTTATTCATAAGTCTTTAGTTTGACATACGTTTTTCTGAAACAGATATTTCTGATAGTTATTGAAATTGTGCTTGTGTTTCAGATGAAAATAGATTAAATGAAACAAAAAATCCAGTTACCAAGCGAGAGGGTGAAAATGAAATTTTTTAAACAGAGTTAGTTGATTGTTAAATTGAATTTAGTATAGTCAGACAGCAACTATGAATATTTTGACAGCACTTTAAAGAATTATTTTTGAAAGATAGTAATGATTTCAACATATGTGTGATTACGGTATAATGATTACATAATTTTTTAATTTTATTTTCTTCATCACACTGTCTTCATGTTAAAATGAAACGAAGTATGATTAACTTCCTAAACTTTTATAGAAAATAAAATTTAAATACTTATATTTTTAAAAACCAAAATAATCTTATTTTTGCATTTCAAATGCTATCTGTCTTTTGAAAGGATAGTATTCCCCAAACTGACTTTGTTGCTTACTTCAAGGGAAACAACGCCCACAATAGAACCTAAAATATTTTTAACATTTAAGTATTTCAGCTTAACTTCGAATGACTTAATCAAGCCACAAACATTTAATTAATTGCATAATATTTTAGGAAATAAACATTCTGTACTTAATTCCATTTTGAGACACATTTGGTCCCATAGTGAAACATTTCTCACTCTCTCTCCCAAGAAAAACTTCCAACTATAGGCTAATGTAGTATATTTTTGAAAATTATTATTTCGTGAAATTATATGCGTGAAATTTAACCCGAAATTTATCAGAATTTGCTTTGAAATTTTTCTAACCAAAATTTGATGAATCAAAGAAATATTTTAAATTTATACATTAATTAATTAAAAAATCCATTATAATTTTAGGCTAAAAAATTATTTAATAATTTGAATTTTAAATAAAATTTATTTAAAATGTTTTTCTTTACTTCGTATTTATCTGTATTTGAATCTTAGTAAATTCTAAAAAATAAATGAAAAAGAAACTAAAAAAGTATTCGATGAAATATTCTTTGTTTCTAGAAATAAAAATACATTAAAAATTGCTAACAGATTATGAAATGATTCTTTTGATTAAACAGAGATATAATTAGCATCCTATTCTATTTTGAACACACGATACTATTACTTCTACTACATAGCAACAGAAAAAAATACATTTATTTGTTAGATTGATTTTCAACATTTCATAATGTATTAGTAAAATTTACAATAGGGTGTTATATATAAAAAAATTGTCATAAAATCATGTCTTGGTTAAAAATCTTTTTATAAAATGACAATTCAGAAAATAAGAAAATCAGTTGAAAGTATGCATGAAATTATTTAAAAAAAATAAATATAAATTTTACAATAAATCGATAATACAATGATCGCAAAATGTCAACTCTTTTCTTCCATATAAATTATCATCTGTTATCTATGAATTAAAGTAGTGCTGCCATCTAGTGAGGATAAAGTGCGATTATGCCGTTAATAGCCGTTGAAAAGGGGTGGGGCGTGTCTTGGAGGAAAGGTGCATTATGTCCTCTGTTCAACATAACTGGAGCGTTACGCCTTTAAGAATAAGCTTTTAAAATGTTACTTTTACGTAGCCGTGATCGTATAGTGGTTAGTACATTGCGTTGTGGCCGCAATAACCCAGGTTCGAATCCTGGTCACGGCATTTCTTTTTGTTTTAGGGAGAGTGAGAAAATTACAGCATGAAAGAGAGAAAAATTTCATTCGTTGTTCTGAGGTAAAACTTAAGGACACAAAATCAATTTTTTCACAAATTTTAGAAATATAAGTAAATTTAAAAAAATGTTTTTATACATAAGAATTTATCAGTATTTTGTGCTAGGTACTTTTAAATTTTGACTCTTGGAATACAACATAACATTTTATCTTATACCGCTGAATATACGAAAGAAATTTGCTATTTTCAACTGATTTAGGTTAAATTTGCTTAAAACTTGACTTAAATACGCTATTTAATTTTTTGTTCGATGCTCAAGATTTATAATACACAACAGTAAATTCCAGTATTTTTTTGTATTTATTGAATAGAATAGTACATTTTTTAAATTGAAAATTAAAAAATAATCAAAATCATGTTGGCATTAGTTCTGAAAGAAAACAAAATGTAAAAAATAAAATTTATATAACGAGTTTATATGTATTTACTATATTCTAGTGAAAAATAATAAATATAAAACACAATTATATATTTACATATGTAATTTTAACTCGCTAATTATATCTAAAATAAGTGTTTGCTAGTTTTTTATTTTTTTTTGTAATGTATGATTTATTAACATACGCAAGAATATACATAACGCAAGATAATTATTATAAAAGAGTAGAAGCTGTATTTTAAAAATATTTTAAGTACTTTTAACATTTCATTCTTCTACAAAAGTGATCGAAATGGATATCAACCTTCAAAACACGATTAATATATTTCATAAAAAGTATAATTCTCATCTTTAAATAATGCTTTTTAAGAATCCTCCAAAAATCTCAATTTGGATACTTGGAGGAGGCTCAAAATAACTAAATATTTGAAGACTGAATATTTAAAAAATTATTTGAACCATGAAAATTGATACACTTGAAACCTATTCATCTAAATTATTTTTACAGTTAACACTGTGTAGTAGTAGCGCAGCCTAAAAAATAGAAGCTTGTGAACGTATACTGCGAAATCTTTCTGAGGTCTAAGGAATCTAAGGTCAGTGGACCTAATCCGCGTCAGTCGCCATGGAAAATTTTGGAAAATTCTCAAGCACCCACCTCCACAAACGCGTGCGCAGAGGACAGACCTGCAACACCTGCCCCCCAAGGGAAATTCCTCTCATGAAATGACCCTTAAATTAAACTGAAACAATAAAAAAGTTTTTGTGGAATTAATAAAACAAATAATGAATTTTCGCTAGTAATAAGGAATTTGCTGGATAATATAATGAAATTAACTGAAATCATTTCCTTTTTTAAATTGAAAATATTTTAGTATAATAACCCAATGATTCTAAATGCTGTAAGGTCGCGACAGAATTAATGTCTCCACAAAATACAATACGAAATATGTTGCCTTATAAAAACTGATTATTAAATTAATAAAATTCAATATTTCTTTTAAAAAAACGGGGTTTTGATAGATAATTTATCTAAACTTCATAAATGTGAACGATTTTTTTATGTATTAAAATTAGAAAGCCGTTATATATACATATATATATAGTCTCCTATTATAAAAAGCTTTCACCATGAAAAGAACACATAATTTAAAATTTTCTTATTGAAATTAATGTGTACTGTACTGAATAGCCGCATACATTATACTTCTAATTTTTCTAATATGATTAACAGAAGTATAAATAAAATACTTCCTGCCCGTTAAAAGTGTTCATAATATTTACAGGATACATAATATAGCAATATGGAATCATGGCCGCCAAATATTAACAATCGATCCAGAAAGCAGTTACATGAAAAAATAAAAAATAGCTTTGGGAACAGCGAGATAATTAATGAAACCCACACCGGTAACATTAATTCAAATAAATTTTGATTATTTTATTAAAATTCGGATTTTAGACGAATTCTTTTACGTCAGATAAATATTAAAGTCGAAAATTACATTCTCTTCTTTTTTAAAAAATTATACGGATACAAAATTTCATTTATTTAATATAATATTTCCGTAGAAATACTTTGATATGTAAACATTAGACTGATATAATCAGTGGTGCCATCTAGGAAAGGAAAAATAAATTCAATGGGTAATAAAGATAAAGGAGAGGGGCTTATTTCGTGGGTAAAGATATATTTGTTAATCTATATACTGAATGGTTTAAAAGACAAATGACACAATAATCTAAGCTTGAATCCTGGTTATAAAAATTTTTATCAATGAAATATTTGAAATAGAAGTTACTTGAAGAAATTATTGGAACTAGAAAAAAAAAAACTGAAAGGGATTTTAATTTTAAAACTTTTTTAAACACAGTAAACACATTTTAATATATTCAGAGAATTATAACTACATTTGAATTTGATTATGGAATAATAAAAGAACTGAAAATATATAAAGAACATATAAAAAGACTAATAAAGATAGATTAATAACATGAGTGCGAAATTCCAAATTCTCTTCAATCTATACATTTAATTAAGGGGAAGAAGCGTAATTAACAAATTTACAAGTAAAGAAAACTAATAATTTGAAAAAAAAAAGACTTTTTTGATGAGCCGTACTGATTACTTATAAGCAATCCTCTAAAAATTTGAAAAATTTCATATATGCTGCCATCTATCAGTGGAAATATTATTTACTGAAAAGATTTAAAATTAGTGTACATTTATCAGAAATATATATTCAGATAAAAAAAATTTCCGTTATCTTTATTAATTATATCATTCTTTTCCAGATAAGAAATTAAAAAAAAAACAAATAATGGTAAAAACTTTTTTAAATATTTTTAATTTTGGAAATGATAAAACAGGAAATAATATACATTAAAAAACAATGAAACGTTAAAATGACTCAAATTAGTCATATAACTATCAATTACAGAAAAATTAAAGGGAAGAAAAACATCTAATCTTTATCTTTATTTAATTCAATGATCGTCCAAAACAACTTGTGACATCAAGAATGAACTATATAAAGAGAGTATGGTTAAAGGTAAGCAATATGCTGAGCGTACATTTATTTGTGAAATAAAATGAAATTAAAACAATCGCTCACTCTAAAGAAAATTAAAACTGAAATAAACTGATAAGTTATCAAGTCATTTTAAATAATTCGATATGCAACAGTAAGTTTTCTCGTGAATTCAAAATATGTCAAAGTTAATATTTATTCTAATTTTTTTACATCGACATTTTAATCGATAACATACATATGAGAGAACCTTTTATAGTAATCAAAAATTAATAATAATATTTATTAAAAATTTTATTGAATAACCATAAGCTTTTTTCAATATTACTCGAAAAATTTTCATTCCGTTTTATTATATTTCATGTTATTTTTATATTAAAGTTATATATATATTTATATATATTTAGTATATATTAGTTATATATATTTATTTTTTAGTTTAATAACAGCAGTCAAATTGAAAATTACCCCACCATAATTATAAAATTTAAAATCATACAAATTACAATACTTGTAATAGATTTAAATATTGTAATATTTATTTATAACAGAATTAACTGATTATAAAAGTGATATTTGTAATTTAAAAACATTATTTAAAACACGATATATCTGCATATAAATTTTTTTTTTCATTTTAATATTAATAGCATTTTTCAATAACAAAAGTTCATTTAAAAACAATATTTCACAAATCATTATTAACGGAAGATTAAGACTGAGCCACAAATTATTTATGACATAACTATCATAAGATTATGAATGTATTATTTCTACTTCTAAAATATGTAGCATGGTAAGAAATTGTTCTAATTTTTGTCACTGTATTTTGAGCAATATCGTACAAGAATTTCTAGTGGAATATTCAAACTTAAATTGAATAGAATTCCAATCAACTACTTTTTTTTATTATGATTGAAAAAAACAAAAAAAAACTGCATAATTGATGAAAGAAACACGGATCTATAATCAGGACTATTTATTCAGTTTGTTTGAGCATTTTAATTTTAATTAAATAATAAAAATTTCGTTTAAAACAATCATAATGATTTATTATTTAAATGAAATTTTAAAAAATAATAAAAAAAACTTTGTAGTCGAAACATATATCAATAAATTCAATCGCAGGCTAAATTTGCTTATTGTACCAGCCGCAAGCCAAACCATTCCAGCTTTTGTTGAAATCATCTCATTTTATATGAAAATAAGAATCTTAATGACTTTTTTTACCCCATCATGCGGTTGCCAAAGATGAATGTAGTGCCAACCACGAGATGAGGTACAGAGGCGGCAAAAAGACAACAAGCTGACAGCAGTGAACAAATACACTGCAATTTTAAAGTAAATAAAATATAAAAAAAAAACACTAAAAAAAATTAACACTTAAATATGTCATCTTGGGAAAAGGTAGAAAAAAAAGCACTTCACTTTCCCAAACAAACACTTCTTGAAGTTGTTCCTTTGATATAAATATAACGCACATTTTTTTGGCAACGTTTATCAAAGCTCGCCGCTTTTGCTCCTGTCAGCATTTTTAGATTGCTTCGTGACTTTTTTTCTCTTTTTAAGTTTTTCCTACTTCATTCATATAAATTGAGTAACTTTCGAAAAAATTCAGTTCTCTTGTAATGCGAGGCAGGTGTGTTTGATAAAATGAATTAGCATTTCTCTCTTGTGAATATTTTTCTCAGCATTTCCTGTTCAATGCATTACAAAGACTGATGCTGAAGTTTAATTTGCTCTGATGTTTAATTTTTGTTTTCCTTTTTGGGGAAATTAAGTACAAGAAAAATAATTACGTATAAATACTAATATTAATAGGAAAAAAACATTAAATAGTAATACATTAATCAATACAAAACTAAATACGTAAACTTAAAAAACAAATAGAAAACATTTAAAAATATTTCTTACTAAAACATTTATATAAAAATATATCCTAAAAACAACCCAATCATAAGCAAGAGCCCAGTTAAGAATAAGAATTTTAGAAATTTATAAAAGGCTTTTTTTAATTATAAGCTTTGTTTTGAAGTCAGTGATATTTGCTTTAAGGAAAACTGTGATATAATTAAACGGTTATTTTCAAATAGTTTCATTAACATAATTTATTTACTACTAGTGTTTCCAATTAATTTTTACCGAAGTAGTTTAGGTGCAAACAATTTTATTTTTAAACTGCTACTGTGAGATTATTCCAGGGAACAGAAACAGATATCAAATAACATTAATTGAGCTAACTTAATCATAAGAAATAACAATTAGATTTTTTTAGTATCGTTAGTTTCTGATTATCCTTATTTTTCATTGATGCTTTTTCTTGGGAAATGAGGTGAGTGCAAGAAGCTCTCAAATCAGTTACTTTAAATTCTTGACTTTTCAAACTTTTGTCTTGTAAATTTACCTTTAACTGTTTTAGATGAGAATTTTTATCATTAGTAAATGGGAAAGATTCTTATTTTAATGAAAAAAGTATATTAATTTAATCATATAAGGCTCATGTAAAAAAACTTAATATTATTATACACATACGCGATTATTCCACGGTTGATATTTTCCATATAATTTCAATCAGCTTTAGAAGATATTAGAACAAATTTCCTACTCTTTGAAAAAATTGTAGGAATAATTTAAGTAATAAAATTTTCTTTTGAAACTGCTTTTATTAAAATTGAGCTAAATACATATAAAAATGTTTGCATGGGTTATTCCAACTCCAATAATAAAATAAAAGGAATAAGTGTAACAAAGCCTGTGCCAATTAATAATTATAGTTCAATGTCAAAGTTAGAATGTATAGCGGATGACTTAATTTCAAATTAAGAAAAAGTACAAAATTTATAAAATTTAGCAGGATAAGTACATAAAAACCTAAAAAGTGTTATGATGAAATTCAAACTGGGGGCTAAAAGGCAAGCATTTTAAAAATTGTTTCTAATAAATAAAGCTATAGCTGCGATGAAAATATTTGTATAAAAAAGAAATAAAATAATAATAACTGGTATAAATATTGCATTATTATTAAAATATAATAAATTTAACAAAAAATCTATGATAATAAAGTATAAACGTTCACGAAATATTTTTTGCTGAAATATGTTTTCTTCCTGATGAAGTTTGATGTTTT
The DNA here is from genome assembly GCA_037975125.1 of Latrodectus hesperus. Taxonomy (NCBI): domain Eukaryota; kingdom Metazoa; phylum Arthropoda; class Arachnida; order Araneae; family Theridiidae; genus Latrodectus; species Latrodectus hesperus. Next base: position 18,715,717 of record CM075852.1, on the reverse strand, counting down.
CAAAAATCATATACATTTCACAAAATAGATAAAATATCATAATTTACATTATTTTCAATTTTAAAACTGAAATTATGAAATTTTGAAAGCTTTGGGAAAAAACAGAAATTTAAAAAAAAAAATCTTCAAAGCAAATTTTTTTAGGAATTGTATAATTAACTCTATAGATATTAACACAAAAAAATAGATTTGTTTGCTTTGAGTTTCTTTTTTGTCACTCGATCATTTTCTTGCATAATTTGGCTGAAACAGTTTAAAGCACACTCAAAACTATTACAAACATTCATGTCCGAGGTGATAATGAAAATCATGATTACTGATCGGTCTAATAAAAAATGTAGCAAACATGTATCTCTGCATTTCTTATAACAGTATTTGACTTTAAAATTTAAAAAAAAATGAAATTTTTAAAAATTCAAATAATTTTTGCCGATTTAAACTAACCATAAACTGGACGTTTTGTCTTGTCTTTTTCATTTTGCTTTTCTTCTGTTGAACTGGTCATGAGTTAATGGCTGGAAAACGGCTGCTCAAACCCATGCTTTAGTGTACTTATTAAGAAATCATTTTATAAACAAAATGAACTCCGACTCTATTCTCAAACATTCGATGATGAATTTCGCCTTGTTTGCTGCTGTTCGAAGAATGCAATTCGAAGGCAGGCAGCAAATTCGTCGACAAGTCGTATCTACAACGCCGACTCAATACGATGACGTAATTATTTATGTGTGACGTAGAAGAAACGGTATCTGACGTCATGAATGTTTTAAACTAATGAGAATTGTTATATAAAGTAATGTAGACATGATTTCAACTGGAACGAAAGAACCACTTTATGGTTAAAAAAAAAATCAATACATATAGAATTCATGCATTTTTTGCAATAAGCACTCAAGCAAAGATATGCTATTTGAAATTACTATGCATACATTGTGCTTTAATATATCTAAATATATTAATAAAAAACTACTATATCTATTTTACTATTTCTTTGAAGTAAAATAAAACTATTTTACCCCAAAGATAGTTTCGAAATCGCCACAGAAATCTCGCCACCATTTAATTTACAAGCAAGATCATTATATAGCTTCAATTCCAAAGGGTGGTCACGTGACGAGCTGCCTAGGGCCTCGAGACAGCCCCCGCTCCTTATCGAGTATAGAACGGAAATTAAAATGCGTTCCGCGGTGCCACCTCGGGAGTCCGCCACCAGGACCACCAGGCAGCTGTCTTAGAAAATATGCTTCCGTTTGACGTGTTTTATGACACTCCCCTCCTTTGGAGAGTGGTGCGATCTTTATTTTTTGCTGAAAAATCACATTTTCTCTCTCCAAACTAAGATTTATTCACGAGTTTCCAAGTTTCCGGTATCCATTTGGTTTGATTTATAGAAATATTGCTTGGAAAATGTTTACCCACCCCAAGCATTCCCATGAGATACGAGGGTAATAAAGTGTCATTTTTTTTGTGGTACCGAACGCAATATTTCTTATTCGAAGCTGAATAAATATAATACCAAAATTCAAATCGTTGCAGCGAATTTTGTCAATTGCCACTGTATGGCAATAATATCAATATGAATGATGCTTTTACGCATTTCGGAGATGATTATCAAATAAATTTCTGCCAAATGCATAGTTTAAGAAGAATACGCAGAAATACGCCAAAATTAAGTGTTTAAGCTTACATATCTCGTATTTTTTTCGTTGTTATTAAGAAACAAATTTTAAGCTGTAAGTTGTCTTTCTATCACACGAAAAAAAGTTTTTTTTTGTTCCTATAGTATAAAAGCCATTAAAACAACCACATTTAGTTGAATTCGTTAGCAGTTATGATCTAGCGAAAATGGGAAATGTGTTGGTTTTGCATCTTGTTTATATTGTAAATGTTCCTTCTTAAAAACATGTTAGGAACGGTAAAATAATTCTTTAAATAAAGTTCGTAAAAAAGATAAAAAAATTACTAGATCTTACATTTTTTACCACGTTTCTCTCTTTAAAATAAAGTACTTATTAGAAAAAAAAATTATCCAGTATGCATTATATAAAAACATGCAATAAAATTCATAATTAAAAGCAATTCTTATTTTCGTTTGATTGAGGAAAAAAATCAGTTAAAGTAATCACTTTTCAATTTCAAAGCTACAAAGCTTTACTAATATTTCAAAATCGAGGCCTGCTAAAAACTTATCATGCATAGAAACTGGAAATGGGACAGTATTCACAACCTATTTATACCCAAAACATTAATAGTTATCTTGCGAGTTGATATTATTGAATTTTAATTTAAATAATATAATCTGATAGCTGAAAAATAATTGCTTTTTTTAAATTTAAAAAAAATGTAAATTTTGATAATTTCATAGATTTTAGTAATATACATAACAGGAAAATTTAAATTTTTTTTTAGTCTCTGATATCTGGATCCTCAGTGATAGCTGAAGTTCCATACAACATCTGGCCCAGTGGTGGCGGCAGGGTGACATAATAACTAAAATAGTACAACATCTTACTAAACTAGTTGTCTTTTTCATTGACTCCCAGTCTGCTATTATGGCCATCACTTCATATTTAATAAGCGATTCATTTCACGTGGAAGAAGTAAAATCACTCTTCAATCATGCCATTTCCGTCGGGTGGGAAATTGTTCTTCAGTGGATACCTAGATACTATGGGAATGTCTATGGGAACGAAAAAGCAGATGACCTTGCAAAGAATGGATGTAAACTGCAACAGCCTGATTTTATTCCATCATACCAACAAATTTGCAACTTAATCAAAAACAAACTCCTCAAAGACATTCATAATTCATATAGCGAAATTACTAAAGACAAGGATTGGGGTTCCCTGTTGAACTCTCCACTCCCAATGTGCCTTCCACGCTCCATTTTCACAGCCAATTTCAGAATTTTGACGGGACATGACTTTCTCCAGGGACACTTAAGCCGTATCGGCGTGGTTAACACGCCCTACTGTACCCTGTGTCCTTCAGGACCTTTTATGGACTTTATTCATTTGACAAGCTGTCCTGCGCTTTCTCTTTTGAACTGTTTACTCGACAACTTTCACAATAAGGCTAATTTTTATTGGGCTGCCAGAGGACTCATGGCCGATAAGGCCGCTGTCTCGACGTAAGATAAAAAAAAGACTAATTTGAAAGCCAGTACCATGTGGGTGCCATCTCATGTTAATGTGTATGGGAACGAAGTTGCGGATCAGTTAGCCAAGGATGGAAGCCTACAGAATATAATCATTGGAGACTGCTTGTCGTCCTCAGAGCTGACCTCTAGAGTTAGAATGGCTATCATTGCTACTTTTAGGGATACCATTCCTACCCACGAATGGTACACATGCAAACATCCTGGTTCCGCACTAGTGGGTAAACACAAGAGATGCAGCCAAACGGCTTTGACAAGACTGCGAAGTGGCCACCTGCTTGCTCAGAGACACGTCTCTGGTACCAAGATCTACCCTCTCTGTCCCAAATGTCGAGTGGTTCAGACCTCCCCATCTCATATTTTTCAGTGTATTGGGTGTGAGAGAGGGGACATGGAGTTGAGACCGGAGGTGATGCTTGAGAGACTGTTTTTGGATTCATGGGGCTGGTGTGATGGTACTGTCACGCCAGTCGGGGATAAGCAATAACAACAAAATTTTTTTACTGATTAAGCAGTTAAAATTACAATACTATAGTGCTACGAAAGAAAAACATTTAGAATGTTATGAAATACATTAGTGTCTAATTGAAAAATCCAAGTGATAAAAAGTGTTCTTGGTGTGTTTTCTTGTAATCAAAATTACTGAAAATGATTTAGCAACTTGCATGAAAAATTTAGGTCGTAATAATAAACCTACTTTAAATAAAGAATAGGGACACCTGTTAGAACTGATTATTATTCAAAATAAAATATATATATGAAAATCATAATCGTTAGTACATATATTCTATTTGTTATTTGCTTCAAGTACAATCTCCAAAGAATGTAACACAATTACATTTACAATGATTATTTATTGAATGCAATTATTCTTATTTATTACGTCTGCGAACAATAATAGTTGGTGATTACAAGAGCATATCATATTTTATTTCTCATTGCTTGTTGGCAATAAACAAGATAAGTAGAAATGCACATTTAATACCTGAAACTAAAAGCTTTCAGAAGCGTGCAGTGGCTATTTATTTTGGTATGTAATATTAATGTTTTTATATGCTGGATAATAAATAAAAATCAATTCAGTTTTCTTTTGGAATCGAAAGTTTGAAAGCTAATTATGGTTTCTCATACGAGCCTTGTGAAAATATATGCATTATAGAAACAGATTATTCATTTTTTAATTAATATATTTAAAAATTAAAATAAAATTTAATATGTCACAAATGTGCAAAAATATTTACTTTAAACAGTAATCGATTAAAAGAACATTACCAAGAAAAACTAAAGTGGAAAGGAAATAAAAATTCTCAAATATCTAAAATTATATATTTTTGAATCCAATAAAAATTATTAAATATATATCTGATGATTTCGTAGAGCTATGAATAAAGCGAAAAGTATATAACATTTTGATAGTAACTAATACGAAAATAACAATATTTTTATTACTAAATCTGGAAAATTATTTATAATTTTTATCCTTTGAATCAAGAAACACATACAATAATTAAATAATATTTATTTAGTTAAATACATAGTTTTATGATATTATTTTCGGAAATACTGCACCATGAAAATCACTTTTTTAACTGAGAAAATTTAGAGGTTTGTGATTATTATTTAAAAATAAAATACACATTTTCTGCGGAGGAAAAAAAATCATGTAAAATCTAACATACTGATAAGACAGCAATATCTAGGCATTTGCAATTAGTAGCGGCTAATGTTTATAGATTAATTTGTATCTCGAATGTACTTTTACAACACAAAAGGGTTAATTAGTTCGAAACTAATAGTTTAAATGAATTCCAATAATAAAATTCCATAATCTAAATGAGAATCGAACTGAAAGCATTGTTGAATCAAAAGCCAGATATTAACTAAGCATTTGTTTGCTAACTCAACAGTTTATTCATTAAAATGAAAGTTTGGGAAAATATTCAAGTAAAGATATTACTTTTGTTTTGAGATCAATGTTTGTTGATCAAAATTATAAAATCAATTTTCAGTTAATTTCAAGTTGACAAAAAAAGTAGCCCAAAATGTAATGAAATATATATAATTCTAGAGTCACCAGCTCAACTATACTACAAAAGAAAATGAAATACCTAATATTATTGGTACAGCATTAGAATTGAATATTTATAGAGTATTTATGGATTATTTATATAAAAAAATAAAAGTACATACCGTCAGCTAAGTATTTGACATTCAGATGATGTTGATGTTGAGGTTTGGCACATTTATGTCTAGGGGAAACTTTTTCTTTGTCTTTCTTCGGACCCAAACTCCGAAACAGCCGTCCAAGTGGACCTCGTTTCTTGTTTTGGTCTGATGTTTCTGTAGACGAATGGGAGTCTGAAACGAATTTGAATACGTTAAATAAAATAACATTCTTAGAGCATTAATATACATCATACTATGTTAACAGTAGAAATGCAATTTTCGCTGTGTTACTTATGACTCTTGGACAAGCGAAGCTCGCTATGCCGTTGGCTATGCGAATTCAAGTCTGAATGGTGCGTCTTTCGTTTAACCAGAACACCAAGAAGGTGAAAGTACGACTTTGTTCTAAACTCCTCCGATAGATGGCACCACCAGAGGATCCACTTCCTCAATTTTGACATTGATCTGAAGTGGGAGGAAATTTTCTCCAACCATTACAACCATGGTAACAGCTCAACGGCCGACCACAGGACTTTTGATTCCACACATTTAACGAGCAAGTATATCACATATACTCGGTGGGTCTTTGGCGGCATTGGGAATCGAACCCTGCCCTTCCGGATGGAAGGCCGATGCCCTAACAACAAGGCTACCATGGCCACATTTTTTGCTGTGTGTATGCATCAATGTTTCAATTCTATATTTCCAACAATTGAAGTATATACTGAATTGAAGAAAGTATTAAAGCATGTTCTTCGAATTCTTATAAAATTCTTTAAATTATTTACTCTTATATATTTTTTTAACAAGAAATGTAAAATTCTCACTGACCAATCTAATTTCTTAAAAAATTAAGATTGGTCAGTAAAAATTTTACATATTTTTTAAAAACATGTTGTGGAAAGATGCTAATAATTAAAAAAAATAAAAGAAATTCAGAGTTTTCTTCAAGTTTACGAAATATTTACTAGAACTGGAAGGTTATTTTTACCCTTAAAGCTTTTCCAAAAATTGCTTATCGTAAGCAAATCGAGAAGAAATCCTATATTAGTAAAAAGGATGGAAAGTTTTCAGCAAATAAGCATGAAATATAACATAGAATATACTGAAATAAAACTTTTTCTTTAAAGAAATCTTTGGGAAAAGATTTTGAAATTTTTTTTAGCAGAGTTCGTATTATTTCGTTTGTAAAAAAGCAACGAATAAACCGACACGTTTAAACATTTTACAATCAGGTATTCCTTGATTTTTTTGTCGATTCTTTCACGCCAAGTTAGGCGAAAAGATATGACAAACAAGATGTCCGTTACATAAAATCTAAACTAAGAGAAATTAAATTTTATCGCCAAATTTTTTTCGCAAATAATTTTACTTCGGACCCGATTTTACATAAATATGTAAACGTTACCTACAGAAAGAATCAATATAAAATATTTCATCGAGGTGGATCAAACTTAAGCACAAATAATATTCAGGATGCCATAATATCTGCATGTGAATTCGATCCATCTAATTGAACAAATTAGTCGAAGCACGGTCAGAAATTCAAAATTTGAAATCTGACAAATTTATCAGAATAAATCCTCGAATCCAGAATCCGAAAATGAACATTCTTTAAAAATAGCAATTCGAAACTGTATTCGGAAGTAAAAATTATCAAATTTAAAAAAAAATCATAATAAAATATTAAGAAGTTTATGGAAGATTTTAAATTTTAGTATAAATAAATTGAAACTTTCCTACGCTGAAAATGTTACGGATTCACTTTACATTTCCGTTAGAGTACAAGCAAATTTACGTTAATTTTATAATATATTTTAAAAATATTTTACTAAAACATGAAATTTTGCTTGTTTATGATACATACAATGAATTTATTAATATCAATCCTTCTCATCGATTTTGACAGAATGGAAAACTTAAAAGAGCATAATGAACTTAACAGAGCCCAATGAAAATTTAAAAATTTTGTACCAAATCTTTGATGAAAAATTAAATGTAAATAATGTAAATAGATGCATGCTTTTTTTTAATAAGTTTAATACAGACTAGTCAGAAAGTATATCATTAAAAGCAATTTAAAATATTTTATTAATAATAAAGGTATATGTTTAGTCAGTAAAATTAAGAACTATTTTTTAAAAAAGCATGGATTTAATCTTATTTCCATTCAGAATAATACCAAAGAAATACATATAATATATTAATATTATATATATATATATACACACACACACACGAACGCATATTCAGTGGTAAGTATATAACATAAAAACAATGCATAACACATAATAGATAACAGATACAATTTTAAGTTTGTTAAATTAAAAATAATTTATGTAAATTGTCCAGTAATTGTTGCTCTTCAAGAGAGAGAGATATATACCAGATATATCAATAATTATCATAAATATATTATAAATGAAAAAAAATATTTTTATAAGAGAATTTTTAGGCTTTTAGGGGTATCCTCGTATGCGCACTGGAAACTTAAGGAATTAATTTGTGTCGTCTTTGGACGCAATTAGACATTAGTAACTTGTGGAGAAACTATCAGATGCTGCGAGTAGAAATCAATTAATTGATCGAAATCAATTAATTGCTGTAAGCAACTAGTTATAAGTCCCTTGTGAAAGCTAGTTTTGCATATAATTTCCGGGGATTATTATGAATTAAAAGCTTTTCTTCATACAAAATCTCACAATATTTTGTGAATATCATGGGATTCACTAGTCACTGATACACATATTTTGTATTAAAACAATCAATCTATAAATTTATAAAATATAAATTTTCGTAAATAATTTATTACGTTGCTACATACATAATACATTTTTAGAAAATCCACAAAAATCTTATAAAATAAACACTGAAATGTTGTCGAAGTGGTTGGTGTGCAGAATATGTATAAGAAAACACCTATTATATCAAGTAGTGTTTGTGTAAAAAAATTTGTGTTGAGACTTTTTCTTTAGATTTTTTTTTAAATATTTTTTACACCGGAAATTCTCAAACTTTTTACACCTTTCTAAAACGGATGTTAAAGGATAGGGAGAAAAGTGGGTGAAGCTTTCTTTTTATTTACTTTTTTTTTCCATCACATCGAACAAATTCCTAGCGTACCAATCTTGCAAGTTATAACGTAGCTTACTGTAAAAAATTGAAAGGGCAACAGAAGAAAAAAACTTAAAATTGGAATAGGCGTGTGAAGTAAAAATAAAACGGAACGCGAAAAGAAAAATTACAATTTTTTTCCCTCCCTCCCGTAGATATGTTTCACCGCTCGAATCGTTTTCAACTCCTGCCCAAAGAGTTCGCGATTCACATTTTCTATAGCAAATAAGTGTTGTGGAATATATATCGCACAGGAGAAAGCTGAGAAAAATTTATCAGAGCTTAAATAAAAAAAAAATTTTTTTTTTACGATCTTTTTCCTACCCTATATCCGCCTTTTCAGTGAATGGAGTTAGAAAGAAATGGAAACTGAAGGTGACATAGTTAATCCGAGCAAAAAAGAATTTCGGAAGCTATTTGATATAAGGGAATTTCTTAAATTCATGTAAAATTTATTTTCATATCGTTTTGATATCAACTGAAAATATAAAATTTTGTTGACGCACAGTGTTGGCAGTTCAGATTAACGCAATAAAAAGCAAACTATTTTAATATTAGCAACATTTTTTTATATTAGCAAACGATTTTATATAAAAAAGTTGAGATGTACAAGTAATAATTCAGTCATCACTTGATGCATTTTGTGATTCATTTCATCAAAATCAGTTTTCAAATTTATATACCATATGATAAAATTGTTGATTTTAATAAAATACGGTTATATATATATATATATATATATATATATATATATATATATATATATATATATATACATATATATATATATTATATATTATATATTATATATATATATTATATATATATATATTATATATATATATATTATATATATATATATATATATATATATATATATATATATATATATATATATATATATATATTTTCGTGTTATCACTATATTTTTACAATTTTTTCACATTATTTATTTTATAAAATTAATTAAAAGAATAAAAATAGTAATTAAATGAAAAATATAATTTTCAAGGCAAGCTTCGCTAACTGATAGTAATCTCAACGTAAATGTTTATAAATGTACTTTTAAATAAAGTTTGCATATCTTTAATCTCAAATTACATCAAAAGAGAAGAAGCCTATTTTTTCAACGAACAAAAATAATGCAGCTTAAAATTTACTGTTAAAAGATAATAATTTCTTCAAAAATTTGCATTACTTACCGATGGCAGGAAAAGGACAGGGCTCGTAGAAAGTTCTAGAACGAGGACTAAGACACCTAAAAGAGCACAAAATTTTCAGAACATATCTTAAAACAATACATACAAATATACATAGATATATAAAGTCAAATTTAAAAAAAAATTACTGTAGAACTCCAATTATCCGAGCTCCGTCTATCCGAATCGTTGATTGTCCGAATTGCTTTCAAAATTCCCGAAAAAATAAATTATAATAAGAGAAGGAAATTGAGTAAAAATTGGAAACGTTCAAGAAAAGAAAAGGTAAGAGAAGAGAGAATATGAGAATGACGTATCACTTTAGGAATTTATAAACATTCTTTTGAAAATTCCTGGATGTTCAGAAGTGGGCGCTGAACATATAAGAGAATAGATTAGGAGTCAGACACTGGATTTCAAACTGCAAATGATGGCAAATTTATTGAAAGTGTTAAGGAAGAAGATAGACTTAATGTCCAAGTTAAAACAGACATGGGACCATCAGCTAGTGAAGCTTTTGTCGGATTCAAAATTGCTTTGAAGTGGATGGAGCGTCAGCCCCAGTGTGACCACATGCAAATTCTCACTGCCAAGCGGATGCGCGACTGGACTGTCCAAAAACGGATGAAGACGTGAAATAGCTTATCTTGACCGAGATGTTCAGCAACCAATGACTTTCATTTACAGCACTGTATAGGTATACTGCATTAATGTGCAGCACTTGTAAGTACCTTGACAAGTAAAAGTGTTGTGCCGTTTCATTTAGTTTTCATTTAAAGTTCTTTTTCTTTAAAAATATGAAGATTTTCTCCCATTCTCTTCCAACACAATAATAAACTAAAATTGATTATTTTTTTTCGAAAAGATCCAACTAACCGAATTTTTTACTATGTGATTGGTGACCAGTCACAACTGATACGGTTAATTGGAGTTTTATTGTATTGAGTATATAAATTCTTTTTATTTTATTACTTGATATTTTCCTCAATCGCGGTTTGGATGATTTTCTGGCGCAGTGTACAAAGAGGACACACAAGCTGCTCCAATCTCATATCACTCGCCCCCAATTTCCTCACCAATAATTACTTATAGAATACACACAAATTTAGTTGTAGTTTATAGAATGAATAAGATATTTCTAGATTTACACTCTAGAAATGTCTTCCTCATTCTATAAAATGCACAATTATATATATATTACACACACGAGAGAGAGAAAGAGAAGAGAGAGAGAGAGAGAGAGGAGAGAGAGACTCTTTTCTTTTATTTTTGAACATAGAAAAAATAATTCTGTGCATCAGTATTCATATTGATTTAGTCTTAAAATAAGATTTCCAAAGATATTTTTACTTATGCTAATAAAAATAACAAGATTAATTTTTGTTTTATGTTTTTTAGTTTATGTTTTACTATTAGTAATAAAGGAGCTAGCAAATGGTTTTATGTTATATACATAAACAGTGTTCATATTTTACTCATAGAAGTTATTTTAATGAAATTGGAAATGTCAAAAAAAAGTGTAAAATAAGTTTCTTTTTAAAAGAAAAAAACCATTTTTTGGACCTTGTACAAATATCAATTTTATTAAAATATTCATAACAACGTATTATCATTGTATCCACCCTTTGGTATCGTATACAATATTTTTGTGATTTAAAATCAGTAACATATCTACTAATGAACAACTAATATTTTGATAAGTTTGATCTCTCACAACATAAAAATAAAACCGAATGTTTATAATGATTGCGTTCAAGGCCTTATTTTCACTACCAGGATGTTTTATCCATTAGTAGGATAGAATATAAATACAAACATGTTTGTATGAAACATGAAAGTTTTTGCATTCTGCGAAATCTGAAGCCTCCCTATGAAAATCAGAGAAAAATGCAACAGAAAAATCACATTTGTTTCTACGCTGTTTTCCAGCTATTAAATTATGTTACCTCTGGTTCACTGTAGTTAATCTATAGTTAACCCCTTAACCACCTGTGGATCTATAGTTGACATGCTTAGTTAGTTTAGATTTAACCAGGGTAAGTTGTGTACCTATATTTCGGGAATTCTGCTAATTGGGGCAGAGTTTTTCCCCTTTGTGAGAAAAAAAAAAACTTGTCGAAATAAACAAATATTCTATTAATTTAAAAAAAAATCACTTGACTAGAATTTAAACGTAAAAACATGAATTCTACAGTTTAACAAATAACAAGTTAACTAAATATTTTTTAAGCTCTAATCTATATCATCATAAACAAACAAGCATTAAATTAATGCAATGTAAAAAAATCAGAAATTACACCAAAAAATTTTTTAAAAAATCATCCTGACTGAAGTTTTAGCTTAAGTGTTAAAACCTGAGATTCTTCAATTTAAAATAAGCAAATTGTATTTATTACAAAAAATTCAATAGAATCTCAAAACCTAGTTTTCCACCACAAAGTGAATTTTCACGTATAAATTACAAGCAATTCGAATGAGAGGTAGAATACTTAAGTATCCCCATTAGTTAACGTGATTAAAAATATTGAAGCCGGAACTCTTTTCAATTGCGAAATATTGCATTTTGGTGAGATGACACAACGAAAGGCTAAATAATTCGCTGTAGAGAGCAAAATCAAAACTGATATAAGTTTCACTTTATTCCAGATATAAGTCAGTTTTACGGAAGAATTATTAATCATAAAGTGGTTGTTTCTTTCATTCCATTTGAGATCATGGTTACACCACCTCATAACAATTCTCATTGGTTTAAAATATCCATGACGTCAGATAACGTTTTATCTACGTCACCTCGTATTGAGACAGTGACGTAAATCCGACTTGTCGACAGAATTGCTGCTTGCCTTCAAATCGCATTCTTCGAACAGCAGCAAACAAAGCTAAGTTTATCTTCGAATGTCTGAAAATAGTGTCTAAGTTCATTTTGTTAACAAAACGATTTCTTATATAAAGACCAAAGAATCGGTTTAAAAAGCCGTTTTCCATTGATTCAAGCCATTAACACGTTGACAATAGAACAGAAGAAAAAGCAAAAGGAAAAAATACAATTTAAATCATCCACTTTATAGTTAATTTAAATCGGCAAGGACGATTTAAATTTTTTTTTAAATTTCATTAATTAATAGAATTTTAAATTTATAATTCCAATGGTTGTTAATCTCTTTTAAATATTAAGATTAATGCCTTGCTTACACCAACATTAAGTTTTTTATTGAATTAATTCTTTTATATTAATATTAGATCAAATTGTAGTTTCTAGAAGTTATTTTTAAGAACAGAAAAATTTGAAAGAACTACTATTAAGGTATTTCAATAAAACGACTTGCAAATTCTTTATCCATAATACGGTTGCTGTTCACTTATCACATTGGGCAATTTCTTTATTGAACACAAGAGTAAACGGGATCGAGCTTTCAATTTAAGGGTTCTTAAACACTACAAGCATCCTCGTTTTATGGTGGAATCGAACTCACGAACTGATTTCATGACTGCAAACCCTCCAACTGCCAGCTCAGCTGCTTGTTAGTTTGTCCCTCACCATTCATTTTTTAAGACAATAAGTGGACCAGAACCTACAGTTTAAAGTGGATTTGAACCAGGACAAAAAAATCATGCTCAAATTCTAGCCCAAGAACTGTTGAACCAAAGCACAACTCATTTGGCTGTTATCTCTGCTATGTCATGATATAATTTTACATTAACTTGCCACTAAGATTTTATAATTAAAAATTCGAAAAAATTAAAATATACTATTTTTTGAAAAATTAGTCTCGTCTAAGAATTAGTATCCTTTCATTTCTAACAATAAAAATTTTCCTTAAGGGAATTAGAAAAATCTTGTATTTGATGTACTGGCTTGAGTGAAATGTCATTGAAGAATCAGAGGACCATTATTATTATTATTTTTTTAAATAAATAAATGCTTGACCCCTTGCATGAAAATAATGAAAGTAACAAACTTAAAATGCTTTTAAGCAATTCATTTGTTTATTGTTATATGAATACTAAAAGCACTACTGTATAAATATATATTAAAAAAAGGTCAATAAATATATTTTTATTTATTATCTAGAACCACTGATGTCCAATTTCAAGAAATTTAAGACAGTTAAAAAACTATAACAATTTTACGAGCTGCTATGACGCAGTTATGAGACATCAATGTAATACAGCTATCAATTAAATAAAAAAAAATCAGTTTTTAAATTAATTATTTTGAATATTATTTCGATAAAGAATATGAAAAAAAAAGCATTATTTTTGAAAATTAGTGACACACAGCATTACCAAAATGAAAAATATTTTTTAGACGCAAAAACATGATTTTACTTACACGTCTTTTTTATTTGGTTGATACATAATATTGTATAAATATTACCTTTCAAAAATAAAAAACGTCCAAAGAAATTTCAAATTTCTTAATTTAAAATACAGTTTCAAATTTCTTGAGTTAAAACCTATTTGAAATTAATTTCGATTATTAAAATTAAATTTACTGAATTGAAATTGAATTTTTGTCATATTCTCATTTTAAGCTTGATTTCCAAAGCAATTATGAAACATTTTAGGCTTTGTGTCAAAGTCACTTTTTATTTCTCATTTAAAATACGCATTGATTTTATGCTGGAAAAAACGCTTGAACATAATTAGTTAAAAAAAGGTTAAAAATTATATATATATATATATATATATATATATATATATATATATATATATATATATATATATATATTTGACGGTTAAAAAAAACTGGAAAACTTCTTTGAGAAGATAAAAAAATATCAGTTTGAAAAAAAATTGATGAAAGAAAATAATCATTCGAAAAATAAAATACAAATTACTCCGAAATATTTAATAATTATTTCAAAAATAGAAATGCAAGAACTTTTATTTGCACAACACAATCAAAATAATTCGCGCAAAATCATCTCTAGTAAATATTTGCTTTTCCAATATTTTTGTGCAGCGCGCAAGGCATTTGCATTTCTATGCATCTTATTCCCTGCGTTCTAGATAAATATAATCATCTCCTTAAATAAACTTTTTCAATACTTCGCTTTTCTTGCAATTGAATTATTCAAATAAGGTTTATTAAATTTTAGAAAAAGCGGACCCCTATTCCAGTTTTCTTTCTGCAAGCGGAAATGCTGGGTTGAGTACCAGTTAAAGATTTTTTTTTTCCTCTCCTTTTTTGATGTATAATCAAATGTAGTATTCTAGACTTTTTTTTATCAGGACAACGCTACAGTTATTTTATTTCAATTACCACTGTTTCCATGAGCAAGCGTATGTGCTGAAACACGAGAATTCTCTGGTGCAATAATTCACACGATTCCCCCTCCCCAATTTTTACGCTTGTGAAATAAGTAAATTATCAAATTTTATTCATTTTAATCGACTTAAAAATAAACGTGTGCTTGTAGTTTATTAGATACCGTGTAAAAGGATAAAAAAATTAGTTTGAAAAATTTAAGAACATGCGATGATTTTTCCTTTCAAATATTAATATGATTACACAACTTAATTTTCATTTTTGAATTTTAAAGTTTAAAATTTATTTTGAAAGTATAGCATGATTTAATCTTAAAAGCATACACTTTTAAATGATACTTTTAACAATTATTTGAAAGATGAATTTTATATAAGAGTTTTTTCAGATTTCTCTCTCTCTAATCGAGATATATATTAAATTGTCACTATTTTCCGTTTTTTACTTCAGTAAAGTGGTTAAATCAAGTTAAATAAAGTTGAATTTTTAGAATCAATATTTAATTATAATTAGGACATCATGATTTATTTAATTTTACATTTTGATAAACTGGATGTGCATAAACACTTATTGCTCATCTAGACTTGAAGAGCTACTTGACATTCTTAGAAGAAAATGGTCGATCACTCAGTAATTAAATGTCTTAAGTGAAGTATAATTAAAAATATTAAAGTACATATTACAGAATTTAAATCCTTATATCGATAAAACACCAACTTTTTATATTTTGATTTGTAGAATTTTATCAATTTTTTTTAATAATATCATAAAATATTTCAAAAACTAATATCTAAAATGAGATTTACAACTTTCAGATTTTATGTAAGATTTTAAGCCCTTATTACGCAAATTTCAAAAATATTTACTAATATTTTAAAGTTACAACTGCAGGTTTCAAAGAAAAAATAAGCTCTTCTGTTTTTACTGCTTTTGGAACTATTCTTAATGATGCCGAAAAAGATTTAATGTATTTTCTCCTTAAACTCTTATATTTGGAACGAATCAAATATCATTTATGAAATATCTTACTGTTTATATAGGTAAATCAAATATCATTTACAAAATATTCTATAGCTAAGTAAATCAAATATCGTTACGAAATATTCTACTGTTAGGTAAATCAAATATCGTTTACGAAATATTCTACTGTTAGGTAAATTAAATATTGCTTATGAAATATTCTACTGTTAGGTAAATCAAATGTCATTTATAAATTACAATATTGTTTAGGTAGATCAAATATCATTAACGAAATATCCTACTTTTAGGTAAATCAAACATCATTTACGAAATATTCTATTGTTAAGCATTACACTGTTGTCATAAGAATACATATGACAAAATATTTGTTCTGAAGTGCACAGTTTTCAATTTAAAGTACATTTCACCAGCTTTACTGTTTGCAATGTAGATTATATCTTAAGATTGTAACATTACTGATAAATTAATGTAGGAATAAGCTACAATCTTAAGACTATAACATTGGGAAAATGTGAATAATTTCATTCTTTATCAAATTACTTCTCATATAAACTTTATTTAATTTTGCATTTCACACTTCGTGCTGAATACAAGACTTCCAAAAACATTTTATTTACTTTATCTATATTAAGCATCAATATTGAGGACAAAAATAGACTCAGCATCCGAAACCCTGACTATTGTTCAGTCTTTAGATCGGAGATCATAACTATTCGAGCAGCTCTTAATTACGCTCTGATCAATGATAAAAACAGCATTTGTATTTTGACTGATAGCAAGAGTGCTAAACAGTATTTTAAAAAAACTGGCCAAATATATTTGATATCCCAGGCCAAGTTATAGTGCAGTATCTCTGCGAGATTGGCCTGAAAACACCTGTATGACTTTAGTGGATTCCATCGCATGTTGGGATATATGATAGCGGATATATTCGCCAAGAATGGTTGTGATCTTCCTCTAAACAATTTAAATGAGCTTACTACCTCGGAAACCCACTCCTTAAACAGACAGCAATTGCTCTCTGTATGACGCCTTCAATCTGTCCACCATTGGTATGCAGCCAGCAGTCCTGCTGGTCTGTCCCTATCATGCAATGGGTCAGGCTCTTCAATTGGCCTTGGCAAGATTTAGAAATGAACACTTAAAATATCTGAGGTTCTAGAACGGAGAGATATTTTCTCTTCCTTTTGTTTTTCTGCCAATTTTGCTCAACTCCTTAACTGTCTTGGGGCCTCCTAGAGGCACCTGTGGGATGAAAAGGGTTTGATCTATGGGGATCTGGCACGTCGGGGCCTTTTGAACCAGGTGTAGGTTTTCCTACAACAGAGAGAAAAGTAACAACATATTAAACATCATTATCCGAAAGGTGGCGAGATTGAAACTTGACTCAGCAGAAGGCTATCGTGTTGAGAAGATTCACACAATGCAAAATGCTCCATCGAGTAATATCCCTTCATTGTTGTCGCGAGGTGTAGAGAGAATCAAAGTAGAAAAAATGACTACTTCAATATTTGATTACGGCAAAAAAATTAAAGTTAATTATGTTAAATGCTTTTGTCCACACGAAATAAATAGCTGCTGAGAGCGAGAAGTAAAAAAAAAGACAGTTTATATACAACAATCACTACATTCGTCAATTTACTTATAAGAATGCTTTAATGAAAAACTAGTTTTTCTTTTGTTGTTGCTTGTTCTCTTTGGCCATCAGCCCTAGACCAGGTTCATAACGTTAAACAACCCCCAGGAATCCAGCACCATCAAAATATCGTTGTATAAATCATGCTTGGATAGTCCCTGACACTCAACGATGTGTTCTGGCGCAACTTGTTCAAGGAAACAGTTTCTTTTACCTTTATGATTTACTCACACTTTACACAGTATAAATCTATCTTCTTTTGAAGATAACTTTTTAAAACATTCAATTATTAAAAGTATGTAGGATTTAATGAGAACGGGAGGTAACGAAGTTCGCTGACAAATGTTTCGAAAACAGTTGAATCATTCCTTCGAAAAGCTTTTAAATAATTCAAAAACCTCGGGATCAGCCAAGAGAACTTCCAGTCAATTCAGGCAATTTCCTCGAACATTTACATCATGGCTTTCACAAAAACTCTCGACGTCCTGAAAATAGGATCCGGACTCTATTTCACCCGTTACGATGTGATCCGGAAATTCCAGACACCAAACCTACCCGGAAACTCGGTGATTCCTCCCCCTCTCCCAACACCTACTCCCCCCATACAAACATCGGATATTAATTTCACGGTCCTCCGGTGACCGTGCCATTGAGATGATCACCCAATCTGTCTCCTCGTTTTGTGACTCACCCATTTTATCTTCCACCCCCCCCCCATTCATATCGCGCACGTGCGCCAAATGGGACGATATTTTTGACACCCGGCTTCCAGTTTCAACTGAAAGTCACTGCAGACGCCCTATTCATCTGCATTAGAATGCAACATTGGCGGACGTGACGTATACGAGTTAAAATATTCATTATGAATAAATAGCAAAGGGGGAAGACTTTTAATTTGATAAATAAGCAAGAGAAGTCTTTTTTTCTTTCACTGCGATAAATCGCGATTTCATGTAAGGAGACACTTTAAGTAAATGGCTCAATTAAAGGAAAAAAAAAAAAGAGCCAAATATGTATTAAACAATTTTGAAAATTAAAGTTCAGATATTTTTTAACAAGGTTAAATAACACTTTAAGAACGACAATTTTAGATGTCTCGACAAAAGAGTGCGATTAAAATAAAATCAGTGGTAGTCTTGTTATAAATATAAAATGTTAAAAAAAATTCGAAAAATTTATGCCTTAACATCTAATTGATGAATACAACATTTTTTGAAAAAGATTAATCGTGAATAATTAAATTCAAATGAATATTTTGCTTGTTTGTGTCGCTCAGTCATTTCTTGAACACAAAGGTTAATTAGACTGGGACCAAGTTTAAAGAATAAACATTTCAGATTTATATCAAATTAATTTTTCGCTTATTTTCTTTGTGTTGCAAGATATGTAAAATAACAACACTGTGTTTAATAAAATTTCGACAAGTTAATACAAAAACAGAAATATTTGTCAGAAGTGATATTCCGAGAGACATTAAGTTATAAATAATTCTATAAAACAATGCTGAGAGTTTAACCACCTGTCAGCAAGAATTCCAAGATTGCGGTTTGATTGTCTTTATGGTCACTTTTTGATCATGAAAGTTATCTGGGGTAGAATAATACATCGCTGAATTGGATTCCGAATTAATCACAAATACCCAAGCCGGCAAAGGGGGAGTTTGAATTAATCATTGTTGAACAGAAGAAAGAGAGCTAACAGCTCAGAACAGTTCAGGCACTGAGCTGTTGGAATGGTGTACCAAAGTTCTTTCCATTCCCTATATATTACTAACTAACACAATCATACGAACTGACAGGTCCTTATATCACTCGTAATTGAAATTCTAGGTTCACAAGTGAAAAGAGTTTTTATAGAAATTTCATAAATGCAAAAACTGTAAAGTTTCAAATTCTCGGCAATTACAGGTGTGATTAGCAACAAGAACAAATTTTCAACTATTATTTTCCACAAGCACCAATAACGGCTCGAATATTGCCCACACTGACGGTTCCTCACCTTATATTTTATCCTATGTGCACAAGAGAGCTGCGCATTTCACATCCTTTGCATAACTCGGTAAGGTGCGTCTACACTGAAATTTGCATAATTTTCTGGTCACTCCTTCTTGGTGTATCATTTTCAATATCGGACAGTGTATTTGAAATTTTAATTACAAAGTGATATTTTCCATTATTTTCACAAAAAATGATCTATTTATAATAACATAATTAAGAATTTTACAGTAATGTGGTTAAATCTTAGAGCAATTTTTTCTTTATTTGTACAAATAATCACAAGAGAGTTTAACAAAATAATTATTAACAAGATGATACACAAAAAATAACACACTACCCTAGAGAGAGAGGTACATTTTTACAATTTAGGGACATAGGCAATTCAATTAAAATTTAACTAACAAAATTATGCATAGATGAGCTTACTAATAGCACAACTTAAGTAGGCAGCTCAACTCACTTGAAGGCGCGCGCACACACACACACACACACACACACACACACACACACACACACACATACACATCACACACACACACACACACACACACACACACACACACACACACACACACACACACACACACACACACACACACACACACACACACACACACACACACACACACACTTTACTTTTATCCAAGCATTTTTCACTTACATATATTTTGATTCAATTATTCTACTTTGTAAATATATTTAACAAATTTTTAGAAAATTCTTTCTTAATATTCTCTTTCAAATGACAATCAACCATTCTTGAATCATAATCACACTTCATTTAAGAATGAAATATTAAATTTATCAGCATCTAAAAAATAGATATATATTTACTTTAGAAATAATTGCAAAACAGGGTCAAAATGCTTATGTACACAAAGTAAAATATTCATAAATCTCTTCTACCAAAAATTTAAGGGTAGTTTATTGCAGAATCAGACCTCTCAAATTTTTGGTCTTTTTACAAAAACTATACACAACTTCTCAAACTTGAACGATTCTTCCGTGTGCAATCAGAACTCAAAATTAATTCACAAAACCTTTCCCAAAGAACAATATGGACAAATATAAGGGGAAAAAAGCAGACAAAAAGTTTGAACCTTGAAGAGGAATGCTAAAGTCCTCTAAGTATTAGGGAGCACTCAAAAATTTCACCACCTAAAAGACCAGATGCTTTCTGTTTGAAGGATTTTTTCTTAAAGAACTTCACATATGTCAATACGGTCTGGTTCTTTATAATTAACCTGATGCTCAAGCAGACGTGACAAGATTCTTCACGACTTTTATCGAGCATTATTTTTCTTCTAAATAAGTTTCTCCAGGTTTTTACTTTATTTTTTTAAATTATTCAAGCGTCGTTCCGGGGTGTGTGTTTTTGCTTTTATTCTCGGATTTACAAAAAAAAGTTTCGTTTAAGAGGGAAAAAATCATTTTCGAGGGAAAAAAAAGCTTATTGTATACACAAAGTTAACATTTACGTTTCGGTACTGTAATTTAAATTGACGGACCGATTCAACATCAATGAAAGAATAGAAATTGCGCCTATTCATTGTGAGAAGAGAAGAAAACTATTCGCCAAATGAAGAGAAAAAAATTCGCCAAGTCATGCGAAAATGAAGAAAAAAATCGTGTTATACAAAGGGGGAGAGAGAGCATTGAATTAGTTTTCCTGTCATGTAATTTTAAATAATCTAATCGGCAAATTTGATATTTTTATTTTTTATATAAATTTGATAAACCTGAAATTATTCTGTAGACCTTAATATGAAATAAAACCGATTTATTGATTGAAATTTTTTTTAAAGTCATTTTTTCAGAACTTTAATATGTTTCCAACGAATTTTTTTTAATAACCGCTATTTCAATTAAGAACTAAATCTTTAACATGGTGAAAAACGTAATTAAGAACAAAATCAACACTGCGCTTGCTCAAATTCAAAATAAGCCCTGTACAGAAACATAATTATATTTTAAATGTACTCTTTGATAATTTGGAATGTTGATTATTGTGCCTAATCATTATTCATAAAAATGTCAATAGTGACCTGACTCTTTCAATTCGTCAAATTGTTTAGAGGCATTAATACAGAATTTTGTTAGTTCGTTCTTAACTCTATAATCAATTTTAAGACTTAATTGAATGTTGTAATTGGAAAGAAAAAATTGTTTGCAACATTAAAATACACTTTCGCCAATACAGTTGTAATAGATATTAGGAAAACTTATCAGATAGAACATATTCGAAAGTATAATCAGTACATTTTATATTATTTCAAGTAGTTCTAAAAATATGTAAGCACCATTTTTATGGAATCGTTAGTCGGTTGGGTTTTATGACGCAAGGTCCAAAATGGACATGCTTATATGGAGTCGAAGCATTAAATATAAACATTGGTGAAAATGTCAACAATTTGTTTTATTGGAGAAATATTTTCGGGTACTTAATCATGGTCAGCTAATCTAGTTGGCCTTAACTTAGTAGAATCAATTTCATCATGAGTGGGAAAAATTAGAGGCACAAATTCATACATATAAAAAAGCATGTATGGATATTAAGTTTAAAATATTGAATCTAAAGTTCAACCAATACATATCTTGCTCAAACACATCTTAAATTTATCATCGTTGGATATTTACAACATTAGTACTCTAATCATCCGAATCAATTGGGGCCGGTCCACATTCGGATAATCAAAAATTCGGTTCATTGGAATTTTTCAAAAAAGGGGCTTTTTAATTAGTTATTGAACGTTGAAAATGAGAGGAAAAATTATTTTAAAGGAAAAAGAACTTTTAGTTAATTAAATGAAAAGGTAAGTACCTTAACATGTAAAGGAGTTGTAAGAGCTGTATATTATGACACAGTGCTTTAAATGAAAGACATTGTTTGCAGAACACCTCGGTCAGAGTAAATTGTTTCACTACTTTCATCTGTTGTTAGGCAGATAAAACACGCATCTATTTGGTAGTGAGAATTTGCTTGTGGTCACACTCTCGAGCTGACGCTACATCCACTTCAAAACAGGCAAATACTTCCCTAGCTGGTGATTCCGTGTCTGCTACAACTTGGACATCAAGGTCATCTTCCTAAACAATTTCAATAAGTTGAACATCATTTGCAATAGGAAATACATGTCTGATTCGTAGTTCATTCTCGTACATCTTTAACACTAATTTCTGAACATCCAGAAATTTAAAAAAAAAAAAAAATGCTTCTGAATTCCTCAAGTAGCACGTCGTTCTCATCTTCTCAATTCTCATACATTTCTTTCCTTGAGCTTTTTCCGTTTTCTCATTTTCAGTTTCTTCTGAAAGCGAGTCGAATAAAAGAAGTTCAGATAGTTGAAGTTCCACTGTATATTAAAACTTTATAATATCGAAAAGTGATAAATATTTAAAAACAAATCGTTTGTAGCAAATTTTCTCGAGGTTTAGTTTGAAAAATTCTGATTTCTCATGAAAAAATTATAAATGGGAAACTAATTTTCACTCATAAAATTTTTTAATTACGAAAAAAAATATACAAATTCAACATTTTTATGAAAAAAATACGAGAATTACGAGAAAAAGTAAAAACTTTCCCAAAAAGCTTTGGGAATAAAAATTAATGGCCAACCATTTAATTAAAATTTTAAATATTCACAAAATTCTTTTGAATTCGTCTTCGAGCAATAAAATACTTCCCTCTACTTCGAAACCATCTTTGGAGTTCGAAGAAATGTATCTTGGGGAAGTCGGATTTCCCGACTAATGTTTCCGTAACTAAATAAAAGTACCGTAAGTTCGGCAGCAAGCTCGGTCGTTATAAGTATTAAATAGGTTTGCCAAAAACCTCTTCAACCATTCACAGTCACGAAAGTTTTTTAACAATTTTTTTTGGTAATTTTGTATATACATAAGTAACCTGCAGCAATTTTCAGCGAGGGGAAAGTTTTAGGGAGAAAATGGCAGCACTACATCTAAATGTTCTAATGGCGTGCACTGTTTTTTCCCCCTTTTCACAGGGTTCACATGGTCGTTGGCAAGGGCGAAATGGCTTCTAGGAATGGTTCGGAATTTTAATCTTTCTTCGGGTACAAAGTTAAAAAAAAATAAAAATAGCATTTTTATAATATCTTGCAAGCGATTTCCCTGTTCCCAGTAGAACATTTTGAATCCAAAATTGCTCTTTGGCAAATTGTGCGGGAATTATAAAAGAAAACCAAGAATTGAAATTTAACCTTTTCCCTTCGAAAAGGAAAAATTCTGAATGAAGCAAACAACAATCAAATGTCAAAAGTCCGAAGATGGTAATTTTCTGAATTATTGTCTAAAACAAAAGAAAGCGAAATATTTCATTTTTCATCTTAAGTTCCCTTCTGCATTAATAATAATTTATATTAATTTACAATGCTCACACATATTATACACTCTTCTAGGCATTAAAATTACTACACTAAAGCAATAAGCCATACAAGTGATACTTGCACGTCAGGAAGATCCAGTGAAACGGGAATGATAAATTTTTCAACAAATTTATGACTGGGTATGTATCAGTCAACGGTTACTTTTTTGCGCAAGAGGGTCAATTAGACTATGACCTACAGTTTACAGTATTTTCCGAGAAACTACAACATATATCCAACCCCAAAATAATATTGGAACCTACGAACTGCTGAACCAAAGGCAAAGGCAAGTTGACCAACGGACTTAATTAAGGGGCGGAAGCGACGCATGCAATATATTTAAATAAAGAAATAGTGCCATAGATTTCTCATACGCATATTGTACTTGAAATCTGTTGTTTGGTGAAAAAAGTTTGTGATGGCTCGCGTAAAAAATAGAAAGATTCTCGGCACATTCTAGATTTGGTAAATGTCGAACTTCTAGGATTGTAGTATAACGTACCAAAAAATTGCTGCTCAAGTCTGTAAATTATATGACTGTCAGCTGATATTTAATCAATGGGTTAAGAGCGGTCACACGAAACGTTGTTGTTGTTACTTATGACATTTGGACAAGCCAAGCATATTAGCCGGTGCCAACGAAATTAAGTCAGATGGGTACGTCTTTCGTTTTAATCATAGCACCACGAAGCTGAAAGTAAGTCTTTGCTCTAAGGCTCTTCTAATAGATGGCACCACCAGAGGATCTATACTCTCCATTTAACTTCGTTCTGGTGGGAGAGAAAATTTTATCCACACCATTACACCTATGGTAACTGCTGAACGACCGACCACAAGACTTTCGATTCCACAGATTTAACGAGCGCGTATATCTTTGGCGGCATTGGGAATCGAACACAGCCTTTCAGGACGTAAGGCCGATGCTTTAACCACTAAGCTACCACAGAGTCAATCTCAATGGCCTGCTATCACTGAAAGGCGAAAAGACCAACTCATTAGTCATGTGGACTAAACGGATCGTATAGTCACGCCACGAATACCGAGTCCAGAAACTGGATTTCATTTCAAGACAACAAGCTAACTGAATGAACAGTTCAACGATTATTGGTGTAAACTGGGATATCAACTAAGGGATCCTGATTTCACTGTAGCTTTATGTTGCATGTAAAACAAGAGCGCCTTAAAATGTGTAATCAACGGTAAAGCTGGAAAAAGAAATGGTATTACGTCTTTTTTTTCTTATTGGAAGGGTCCTTGACAATTTACTGCACCACGATTGTCAAGTCCAAGTTTGAAAGCACTGAGAGAGCGTACATTTCCAGCGCGCATTTAATATTGTTGTACTGGCCAATCAGCTGGAATTGGATACACTTCTAGATCGCTTCTATTCGCACTAAGAGCTCTCTAAACAGTAATCGTTATAACTCTATTTTATTAAGACTATCATCTAGTCGAATTATGCGGAATGCTACATTTCAAAGAATGTATGGTCACATGCGTTACTTATATACAGTACATATCTGAATTGATACACAAAATGATTGACTACTGACTTGGAGAGTTTCTCCAAATCTCTTACCAGTACAGAAAAAAAAATCGTAATTTATGGTGGTTGAGCGATTTGCTTCTCACCATATTCCAGACGTTGAGCCCAATGAACAGTTGGATGTATTGAGGCTGCATGATCACATACACCATCTAATTTTTGTTTAATTCGATGCTCTTGTCTAGAAATACCTTTGTTATGGGTACTATTCTTTCAGATGATAGTTAAAACAACTCAATTTTTAATATCTATGCTTCAAGAAATTTTATGAAAATTTATATAAACACTTATTTTTTATTGAAAAATATCTGTCTAATAAATATTAATTTGTTATTTGCAATTCTTCTTGAAGCAGCAATTTTAATGTAGTGTTGTTTGGAAGCAAATGAATATCAAACTATAAGAGTTACCGAATAGTATAAAAATATTGAGATGTGTTAAATAGCAAGTATTTATTCAAGATAACTACTTTTGTAATCAGTTATAATTTAGAACATACATCCTCCTTTATACAGTAACACAGAGTAATGCATAACATAAAAGAATTCTATTGTTAAACTACTTTATATATATATATATATACACACACATATGCACATATACATACATATACAAACATACATACACATATATACACACACATACATACATACATATACAAACACATACATATATACATTATTATAAAACTGAAAAATAAATATCGCTCATTATCCTTTTTTTAAATAAATATTATTAATCTAGAGTGCGGTGAACTGGTTGGTAACGGCGTTCGTTCTTATCGGAAGAGAGTAAATTCCACACAATCCCGACCCAAACGAAAATTCCTCGTGCTCACTAATTTCGGTTGGGGCACGTAAAGTGTATATATATAATGTCATGACTGCAACGTCCTCCATATGAAATGATATATTTGGGGGAAGTAGATTAAATGTATGGGATTTCTGCTTTGACCCTGCTTTAAATTACGAAGACCCACTCACTTTCTGGGCACACCCATTGGGTGCCCCTCTATGTATGTTGCCATCACTCCTCGCAGGGCCGAAAGATAGAAATCCATGTTGTTTCTGGGCATTGAAAATAAAAAAATATTTTAATAACTATTA
The DNA here is from genome assembly GCA_037975125.1 of Latrodectus hesperus. Taxonomy (NCBI): domain Eukaryota; kingdom Metazoa; phylum Arthropoda; class Arachnida; order Araneae; family Theridiidae; genus Latrodectus; species Latrodectus hesperus. The sequence continues at coordinate 18,689,161 of CM075852.1, read as the reverse complement.
ACCAAATCAAATCCTGTAATTTTTATGAATTATTTAATAAGAGCATCCTTCACATGAGATTAAATGAATTTTCATACAATACGGTAACAATATCTAATAAATAAATGTTCATTAAATTTCATTTTGCATAATCTTTATTGTTAAAATAAGAACAAATAAAACGTATCGATTAAAAAGATTATTCTATCAAATTAAGGAATAATCGTATTTTAAATGCAAAAATACCATAATGTGAAATAACTTTTTTAAGTTTCTATAAATATTTATTTATTAAATAACCATGCATCTAAATATGTTTAAAATGAAAAAAACTTAAAAGATTATACAATAATGCAAACACTTCTAATAATAATACAATAATGTAAACACTTCAAATTAAGAAGCGCGGAGATAATGTGTACTGCACTCAAATCCTATTTACGCTATTTTTTGTTTAACAATATCTAAACACAACTTAGATTGAAATTAAGGTTAAAAGAATAGCAAGTACTTAACTAGAACTTCGTAGGATCTTGAAATAACATACATAATGATTAATAAAAAAGGGAAATGTCAAAATATTTCCAAATGCTAAAAAAACTCAAAAATAATCCTAAAGGTTAAAAAAATTCTTCTGAAATTAAAGAGTCTGAATAACAAGAAAAAACAAAGAAAGATTAATAAAGCCGAATATATTTTTTATAGGAAAACAATGCGGATAATAATGAATATTACTTCATATACAATTTATGTTTACTCATCACCATCGTAAAAATGACGTAAAATTTCTCAGTCATAAAACAGCCGTAAATGCGATTTTTTTGTGGTATGAATGTCGCATTAAGGTTACAACACATTTATGGAGGGCTAACATTTGGCGATTACAGCTAGTCTTAATGCCTAGCTAACCTCAGATTCCACTCTACATGTCCAAGCCAATAAAGTGCCTTTTATAAATGGACAATGCAACCAAAACAGACAGTTTTGTCATAAAAGGGATAGAAATATCGAAACCATAGCATAAAAGGGAAACTGCTTTTTCAGAGAAAAATCATAGTGAAATCTCGTAAACTAAAGCTGTGTTGCTGAATTTTACTACAAAAGGAAACATTTTTACAATCTCTACAAAGACACCGGAAACTTTATAGTCGGTGCAGCTAAAATTTCACTCGAATTTTTCTAGAATCACTGCATTTTATATTTTTCCACGCTATCATACTATTCCCAAATCAGAAATATGGAAAAAGGAATTTTGTAAAATAGTGGTTTTTATTTTTACTGTGCTTTACTTGTCACATATCTAGTATGTAGAAAATAAAATTAACTACAGTCAAATTTTAGAGATCATTAGATGAAATGAAAGAGATCAAATTCCAAGTCCGTAAAATTTTTTTTAATTTAACTGAAATTGTAACTATCATTTTATGTTGTTTTTTTTATTTTATACAATCTTAAAACCAAAATAATCTTACTTTTTACCCTTTTAAAATTATCTATTATGTATCTCTTATGCTTATATTATATAAAAACAGTGGTAAAGTATTTCATAGATGAGAAAAATCTCTCGTTATATTATTGTCCTATATGATATTTGACAATTATTTTGAAATTATATATATATATATACTACATACATTACCCAAAGTAGTTATAAATTGTTTTTACAAATTAAAAGGAAGGAAGAAAAACGCAACAAGTCAGAATATAGAGCCTCAATAATCGAGGTGAATTACGCGAGCAATTCACGTGGTGATTGGTTCGATTCCTGTATAATGGATATTCATACTTTTAGCTTTACATCACGCCAGATCTATTGATTAGAACAAAATATCCGAACCTTCATGGAACAAGTGCTTTCCCAGTTTGTTATATGTTGCTAAACTTCCCAACTAGAGAGTCAAGTGGTTCATGCACAATGGAGCTCCACCACATTTTCTCACCTCAATTCGTGACTTCTTGAATGACACAGATACCCCACAAGAGATCAAACATGCGGCTTGGCCTCCTCGTTCACCGAACCTCGATCCACTTTTTCATCTAGGGGCGCATGAAATCTTTAGTGTACAAGAAACCCGTGGACTCAGTGAAGATTTCGCGAGGAGTATCATTGTTGCCAGGGGTAAAATAAACAAGATACCAGGAATTTTCGAGAGAAAGCCCCTATCATTCCAGTGTCGGTGTCAACTATGCAACGGTACGAATGGTCGGTAATTCGAGCAATTCCTGTGAATTTTCACTAAGCGAAAAATCTGAGTAACTTTTGCAATCGTACGCTTTCTCAACATAGTTGTAAGTTCAGGTTTAAATTCTAATACCCTTTTCTTCGTTCTGATTAGATTACAATCTTATGTAATTATTGGTTATCTAGATGAAGTACTATCACACTTCTTAGATCGTAAAAACAATTTAGCATCACCTTGTATCAGTTAATAAATATTTTTTTAAAAAATAAATATATAAAAGTATATTAAAATAAAAATAATAAGATAATATAAAAATAAAATTTTAAAATATATAAGTTTATTTTTAGAAAAAAAATTAACATATTTAAGACATTTGTATGTAGTGATGCTATATTAGTGCCTTTTTATACAAAACTTATATCAATATGAAAGTGAAATTTACCAATTACTCAAAAAGTATTTCAATACTTGCATATTTGTGACTTAAAAAAGTTATGATCATAATTTAACTGCGTAAAATTAAGTTGTATTTAAATATATCGTTCAAGTAAATCAATTTGTTTAGAAGGAAATGCTTATAATTTCATTAAAAAAAACCTAGAACCAATATTTGTACACAAATTTAGACTGAAATCGTGGTATGAGCGGATAAAGTTAATGTATGGTTAACATGTTGCTGTCTTGTGCCAGGGCATTATAGGGTGCACTGCTCCACTTTTCTGAACCCTATTTATATTGTTAACATGACGGTTGTATTTAATACTGAGATTATTATTTTTTTAAATACATTTATTTTTGAAATTAGAGGTGGTGTTATTAGAAATTTATATATTCAAACATTCTCGATAGGTACCCATGAACCAAGTGACGCAGACGAGTAGCCTTACCCACATCATACACCACCACAAAACTGCTTATAAGGTGGGCCATATTCATTCACTATCTCAATAAGAAAGAACAAAGAAACACATAGAAATATCCATGCTCTAACTGGGATTCGAACCTGGCTCCAGCAGCTCAGTAGTCAAAAGCGTTAACCACTAGCCATTGGCCAGCATTATTTCAATACTCTAATATTGTATTTAAGTTTTAAAATTAAAAAAAAATCCTGATACAACTGAATAATCCGTTTAATGCTCTAAAAGTATTTAGAACTATGCAAAACATTTGAGACAAAAACAAAGAATTATCTATAATGATCATTACGATCAGAACAGCTTTCAAAAGGTATAAGAACAAATTGACTAAAAGAAATCGATTAGAAAAGAATTTTCTAAAATACAGAGGTGGAATTTGCTTGGACGAAGAAATAAAATCAGAATAATAATATTCAAGATAAATAAAGAATTTCGAAGAGTATGGAAGTAGAGATAAACAAAACGCAGGGAATTTACGAAAATACTTGCGATAAAATTTATCCTAATATCATTAGTTTCCGAGAAAGAAGGGAGATACACAGATAATAGTGAGGGGGTGGTGTGGAAGTATTTATTGATTGGAGTGAAGGGGAAAATTGCTTGTATAACAGGGAAATTAATCATCCATAAAGTGTAAAAGAGGGAGTCAGATAAAAACCGGAAAAAAAGTAAGTAAAATATGCGTTCCTGCGTTAGAATAAATAAAAATAATAAAACTTCGAACTCAAAAGATTTTAATAGCGAATTTTTCTAAATGTTGAAGGAAAAGGGAGAAGCTCAAGCACTGTTCATTAAATAACTGCCACCCCCTCCATCTTCCCCAAGGCAAGCGACCTAAGTGTTTCTTGGTGAATATATTTACACCTGAATGCGTCTAAATGACTGTTAATCTCGACACCTAATTAACTAGAAAAGAGGTGAAAGGGGTGTAAGAGGGGAGCAATTACTCCAAATTATCGCTCCAACTAGGAATTAAGAAGTAAAGCACAAGTTGTGCAGCATGTGCCCCACCCAGTCGCAATGTACCATCTTTTTCGAACGCACTCAGAACAATTAAGCAACCAATCGAAAGAGAGATCCACCATAAAAAGAGTGGTGTACATTACCCAGTTTTTATCAGCAGCTCTTCTAGTTAAGAACGAGTGGAATTATCATTTCACTCCATTTGAATCGTCAGGACGGTAAATAGCAAACGATAATTCAGGACCGATGCCAATAAAATTCTGTTTTTCTCCGACAAAGATATCCACACAATTTCATATTTTTTTTTACATGCATGCAATTATATAAACTGTGACAAAATGAAAACAATTTAAAGAAAATAAGAAAGCAAATTACACTAGGGTTAATTCCTTTGATAAGAGAAATCTCTGTGAACATTATTCTTTTTTTTTTTCATGATAAATTAAGAAACAAATCCAATACAAATTTACGTAAATATTGATATTTCATAATATAATTAATAATGTTAGTTAAAATAATTTTTGCAAAAGCTAATGAATATGTACTGATATCTTTTGAAAAAAAATACATATAATTCTTTAAAAAATGCGGCTCGGATAATTGCTAATGTTCCAAAAGATGAATAAATTACTTTGTTTTTGATCAAAACGTAAACTACAAAACACATAGCCTACAGAGGAAGAATCCCATGCAATTATATTGTGAAAATATGATTGGTATTTTATTTTCCTTTCAAATAGGCGAAGAGCTATCGCAAAATCATCAGTTTTATCTCTAGACAAATTTATCGCACAATCATTATGTTATTCATAAGCTGCGACTATCATTAAGGCTAATATCACGACAAAAGTGTTGAAAAATTTCTAGTTTCTTTTATAAAAATTTAGTAAACAAAATACTTTTCCACATCTATTTCCCATTTTGATTTCACTTTTAAAACTCAATCTGATTTAAAACTTATTTATTTGGATTAAACTATTTGATAATTCTATTTGAATTATTTAAATTTGATATGAAAATTCATGAAAAACTTTTAAGAAAGTTTAGAATATATAATTGGTTTTATATTCTACAGTCTGTTTGAAACAGATACATTGAAAATGTAGTTTTTATGCGATCAACTTAACAATGAAATAGCTACTTAAACAGGCTTAATATATATTTGTTTTATGTTGTATTAATCACACTAATTTTGAGACAGGTATAAGTTAATAGAAACTATTTGTCAATGTTTTAAAATTTTTAAATGTAGAAGACTTAAGATTCAGTATTCTGTAAATCAGGTTTCAATATTTTTCTTAGTGACAACTACTTAAAATTTCCCTTTTTCTTTTAAAATTTTCTATACATACCAAAATTAACAATAACCTTGTAGTTATAAGTTAATACCGATTTATATATATTTTTTCATTTTATTTCTTTCCGCATAGATTTTATAATTCTCAACGAATAATTTTAAAAATGAAAATAATGCTTTTAATGTCTTCACTAAATATTCTGTATAAATTCTCCATCAGTAATATTTTTTTAAACATTTTTTAAAGCCATTTATTCTTTTATTTCATTCAGATCTTTGCTTTGTTATAATAAATTTTTAACAAGTTGTTAAACAACTAAAAGAATTTTCAACTTCTTCAGACACTGATACTTATTCAAATGGTTTCCAAAATTTTTTTTAAACAGGTTGTAAAATAATTCATCATTTAATATTTGCCAATATCATTGCGCTCAATTATTCTATTGAGTTGTTCGGAAAGTAATTTCGTTTTACTCACCTGGATAAGTTTTTTGCTAGTAAAAACCAACCATATTATGTGAGTGTGGAATCATTCTACCACCGAAAAGATGGCAGAAAGTATTGGATTAAAATTGACAATATACAATTCAATAAAATTTTTGCTAGTTATACGTATTCCAGTTTCATAAAAAACGAAATTACTTACCGAACAACCCAAAAGTTCAGATACTTTTAAAACTGAAATTAAAAATTATATTGACTCAAAAATGAAGTGAACTGACAAAATAAGAAAAATAGAGTTTGGTCATCGGAAAACCTCTCGCCAAATCATGAAACTACTATGGCGACACATTTCTCGCTCATTTCTTAAATTTCACTTTTCGGGTCTAAGGAGGAAGCAGATATTCCCACTCTACTGCAAGCAGCAGAGCAATTCTAAGCAGCTGGACTAGTTGCCAGTAACCAATAACGATTCTTTTTCCCTGGATGTTAACGGCCCAGGATGAGATTAATAGATATTTTCGAAACAGGCGAGGAAATAGACGAAAGAAGATTTTCTTGGAGAATATAAAAGTCAAAAATACTTAAGTGCCAACTTTCATAATTAACTTTGATGATCCAGAGCAGTTCCTGAAATTACCTGGAATCATTTTTTGAATCCTGGAGCGCTGTATGTCACCATCAGTGAGTTAATTAATAACCCGGAGAGCGAGAAAAAAGAAAACCATTGTGTCAAAATGAAACAGTCCAGAAAAATGCCAATGGGTTTAGCGATATTTTTAATTTAGAACACGACGGGGAGAATGTGATTTAGTGACAAAACGCTATGAAATAAAGTCAGATATTCAAGCAAGGGATTTTTGAGGAAAAAAGCAACTTACTTTTATGTTTTTTTCCCCTTTTAGTAATAAAACTTAAACCTGAAATTTAGTTGCTTATTTTATGCTAAATCATTATAAAATTTTGTAGCGAAAATTAATGCATATTTAAAATTTAACTACACTTAATGAAAATTAACTTTTAAATAAATTCTTTCCCTTATTGGTTCAAGTAAAGATCGTTATGAACGATCTAGATTAAATTGTATAATAATAGTAATCTTTTCATGTGCTCTGGTTATAAAATTATAATTATTGTATTCGCAACTTTAATAACAGCACAAAAATTCAACAATACAAAATTAGCATAAAATGTATCCTAAGAGTATGCAGTGTTCTGTTGTACACGTTAGGTGAGATCAGCGAAATTTTTACAGCTAGATTCATACTAATTAAAATATATCGCTAATATTTTAAACTATAGCTTTATTAACATTTATTTTAAAATAGCTTTATTAACAAATCATGCATTTCTAAAACTATTAAATTCTAGATACGATTTTGTGACAGAAATCTTTGTAATGTATGAAAACTGTAAAACTTAAGCTATACTTTATATATTCTGTACAATTGAATAATAAAAATATAGCTTATTTTGGCCGTACTACAGTGTCGTAAAGAAAAAAAAAAAAAAAAAAAAACTGGGTTAGCAACTATTCAAAAAGTATGATTAAAAAAAATCAGAAAAAACATTCTTTATTACCAAACAGTATAAATCCAATTACCCGAATAAACTGGGGCAGGATCTCATTCGGGTAATCAAAAATTTGGTTAAATGAAAATTAATTAAAAAAAAGTCTCACTTTGATTCATTATTGTATGTTGAAAATTGTAGAAAACTTAATATTTTTTAAGAATAGGAACTTTTAACCAATTAAATGAAAAGGAAAAATTTTTACATGTTAAGGTAAAAATGTTGTCTTTTCATTTAATTATAAGTGCTGTACATTAATACGGTATGTATTTACAGTTGTGTAAATGAAAGTCATTGCTTGCTGCCCATCTCAGCCAAATTAAGCTGTTTCACTGCTTACAACCGTTTTCGGGCAGCCAAGTCGAGCATCCGGTTGACAGTGAAAAATTATATGTGGTCACACATTCGGGCTGACACTAACCACTTCAAAGCCGTTAAATGCTGCACTAGCTATTGGTGCTACACCTGGTTCAATTTGGTAATTGAAGAGTCTTCTTCTTCGACACTTTCTATAATTTTACCATCATTTGCAATTTGAAATCCAGTGTCTGACTCATAATGCATCGTCCTGTATTTCCAGCACTAAATTCTGAACATCCAGGAATTTTCTAAAGAATGTTTCTGAATTCCTCAAGCTTTATTTTCTTTCTCTTCTTCAGTCTAAATTTATTTTTCAGAAATTCTAAAAGCGATTCCGATAGACGGAGTTCGGATAATTGGAGTTGTACTGAATCTAAGTTTTGTTACATGAGGTGCAATGAGATTCCTCACGGTTCACACTGAATAACGTTGAATGATCTACAATTGTAGCATTATGTAGCCAAGGGACATATCTGTTGCCCCTTTTTCGCCCAATTACTGGCCATGATTGTCTCTCTAAAGATCTATATCGTCTAAAATACTGTCAAGACCTCTTTGCCAACTATGCAACATAAGAGAGGAAATAAACACGAAGCATTTGAGGTACATTACCCTGTACTGGTTTCGGGACACTTGTGGCATAGATACTGGAGAACTCGGCACAAGGTGAACGTTTTTATAGATTTACTATGGTTTCGGTTATATATATATATATATATATATATATATATATATATATATATATATATATATATATATATATATATATGTGTGTGTGTGTGTGTGTGTGTGTGTGTGTGTGTGTGTGCTATTTCTTTTACCTTTGTTCTATTATTAATGTTAATTATTTTGACTAGTTGTTTTCTAATCTGCTGTTAGAAATAAAGTTTCATTACATAAGAAACATTGTAGGTAATCTTTCAACTTTCTCCTTCATAATAGACCTCATTATGTGTGTGTGTGTCTTCTATTAATTTCACGTAAGAAAACCACACAGAAGAATTATTTTTTAATTACTTTTTTACCTTAAGATAAAATCGTAAGGAAGATGGTAAAATTCAAGCTTGCAAGCAAGTAGTTTCCAGAATTCGAAAAATTGAATTAGAATTAAAACCTATTTAGAATTTTAACTCACTATTACATTCTATATTACATTTTTAACAGTAATGTGTGTATGATGAAGTTTTTAAATTTACACTCCTAAGAGTAAATCTGACGCAGAGAAAATTAACAATGAAGTATACACCTACGAAATTTCAGAAAATTATCACAACGTATTATCAGAAAAATTTATTAGTTAAATATGCTTAAAATTAGTGCAAAATTTTCATGTTAAATATGTATTCCTTCTTACAGATTCTTGGCCAAATATGCATGTCTAAGCGAGAATAGTACAATATTAATCGCATATTAATATAAAAAAATAATAAATGCGTTTATTGTTTTTATATATTAGTAGCGAAGAAATAAGTTTTACTTAGTTTTGCATAAATTCTTTTCCACAAATGTGTATGTGTGTTCGTGTGAGTAAATTAAAAATTTAAAATTAGTTAGTTAAAATAGAAAGTGCGGCTTCTTTAACTTACAACTATTAAAATATCTGGTAATGATTTCACACAATATAGCTACAAAAACAGTCAGTTTGTTCATAATTCAACAAAATCTCTGTTGGGGATTATTCTGAGAATTAACTAGGATGAAAAATATTGAAGTTTCTCATTTCTCAAGCGTGAAGTGCTCATTAATCTGAGAAAATTAATATTTATTATCCCCTGAAAGTTAAATATTGTGAGCAAACACTAATGACGCCTACTAAGATTGCTTAAGCAAATGGAATGTTAATTAACTAAAAAGACCATACACAGGCTACTTAGGCTTTAATAAAACTGTTAGCATTTGCTAAATATTAAATATTTCAGGAGATTTAAATAAATTTTAGAAATTAAAAAACAAGAATTTGAAATTAAATTAATTTAAATAATTAAGAATTACTTACATATGCGATACATCTATAAATAATCATCTGTCATTGAAAAATAATTAACTCTTTGAATTAAGCCAAGAAAATAATCTTGTAAACAAGAAACATTTTTGTTTTACTGAATTTTGTTTCCATTACAATCTAAAAACCACGCACAAAAATTAGTTTATTTTGTTATAATACCAAAAAAATTAAACTTCTAATAGTAATTTTCACTAAAATTCATAAAAATTTTACGACAAATTCTTAAATTTTGGTGCATTATTTTATGTACATTCCATTCCAAATTGTTAAGACTGAAGCGGTAAGAATGAGTTCAAATCAACCATTATTTATTTTCTTTGACACGAAATGGGGCTAAAAGCTGAGATGTTTATAAAAAGAAACAAAAATTTCGGTACAAAGGTAGAAACAATTTTGAATTTCCTAAAATTATAAGACATTTGCAAACATTTGATGAATGCTTAAAGTCGATCGACAAATAAATGACTTGAAAATAGTATTTATGAGAAAACCTTTCATATTCTTACTTGCTTGTCTTCAGGTTGCAAAGCAAATTTCAATTCATCCTTAGACATAATTTAGGCACAGAACTAGCATTTTGGCGATAGCTTTCATAGACCTCTTTGGAAAAAGGGTCTATAAGAGCAGAAACTAGCCATATGTCTTTTTGTACACTATAAGGATAGATATTGATTGTGAGTATCGCTGAAATTAACATGTCATAAGTGTGGATGTCACAACTTCGATTTTGCTTGACGATAAAAGCAAAATAGACTTCTAATGATGTAGTTTGGTAGACCTTAGGGTAAGAGGCGGATTTCATTGATTTTTTTCTTTGTAATTTTGAAATAACAGAATGACGAATGCCAAAAAAGCAAGGAACATAACTGACTGATTATGACTGACTGAACGTAACTGATTATATCATTCTCATGCATTTGACAAAACGTCACCGCATAAAATCTTCAATTCGTCCTTTGAAAGCTATGGAAACACAATTCTAGAAAATAAGTCGTACTAAGTTTTTAAAAACCTTTTATCCACATTTACAAGTTACTCCTTTAATCGACATAATGTTAATTTTCTTTTCTGATGACTTTTTTTTTAATGTATTCCTCAACATTAGACCAAGATTAAATGTTACATAAAATTATAAACACTTCCATATACTTGCACAGGTAACAAACAATGCACAGGTAACAAATATGTTCATCCACACATAGGTAGCGAAGTTACTTACAATGTATATCTATTTATACAAGATTGGTTTGTTTATTGTTCTAGGGTCAGTTCTGTAAACAAAGTCCAACTCAACTAGGACATACAATTTAAAGTATAGGTGTAAAACTTAAAAAGAAACAATGTAACAATTACAATACAAATATGAAACATGCATCTATGCAATGAAATAAATGATAGGAAAGGCTATAGATTCAGGTAACTTAGAAATAAGTTTATCTAAATATCAGAAAATAATACATGATTTTCACAATGTGTGTGTGTGTGTGTTTCAATCCGTATATTTAAATAAACATAAAATCAAATGATTATGATTAACATTTGCTATCAAAGCTCTTACGCCTTAGCGATTGATTTGCTTAGAGTGTAAGGGTTGGATTGATAAAATAAATATGTCGTCTCAAAACAGAATGCTGAATATAGGCTTAGCAATTGTAAGGCTTTCTGACATACACATTCTTATTCAACGAGTACTCTTTGAAATGTTAACTTTTCGCGAGGAAGGAAACTCATAAAACATTTAAGTAGTTGCGATTACAAAGAAGAGAAGCAGAAACTGCATGTCCTGTTATGCTACTGTTGCTAGGATTCAATCCCAAAATTTTTAATTTGAAGAGCGTAATCCAACAAAGTTACGGTCTAATCCAAAACAAAACACAATTCATTTATGAAATACATTCAAATACTGTTGATTCTAATAATATATTAGACATTTATGAAATCCAGGGAAAACAATTGTAAGCCAATTCCAGCAGTACTAGAGTCTGATTTTAAAAATATCGTAACTAGTAACGGAAATTTCAATCATGGATGTTGCTGAGTACACAGTTAATGAATAGAAATAATAACTCATTTTGCAAAACGAAATTCCCAATAAATTAACATTTCTAAACGAAATATAAAATGCAATAAAAAATTTCGCCTACATTCCAAAGTATATAAAATAACTCCACACATACACAAGCAACAATAAAGACGTCATACTTCAGGCTTCAACGATGAAACTGATGAACTGTTTGGAAGTTTTTTCCTCGCGATTATCAGCAACATCAAGGAAAGTCTCAACGAGATTTATTCTTATTGGAGGGAACAGAAAGAGAATCAGTTACAGTTAGAAAGGCGTATCAAATTACCATGGAGTGCCAAAAGAAACGTGCTCTTCGATTATTTCATAAAAGATAACATTGTGAAGAGTGAAAGGCGGTTTCAATCGTGCTTCCAATGCGTTGGAGAGACGTCATAATTTTCTTTCACGCCTGGAAAAGTTTCTCCAAGAAAAATATGATACTACACTGACGAAATAGACTGCTTATTTAGCAGATTAATGTACAAAGAAACAACTGGGCTCCAGGGTCTAAAAACTACAAGGATGCTGCCACCTGGAGACCATTGACTGCATCTATAGCCTTCCGAGTTCTAAAAATATTTTATAAATCTTATTTTGTAATTAATAATTTTAATTAATGGAATATGTACATTTACATATGTATTGGGAGGAACTTTTGTAATTTGACACTTTGATAATAAAGATAAATTTTTTGATAAGAACTGATAAGTAACTGAACTATATAATAAAAGGAATATAAATTTATACCAATGAGATAAAAAGAATTATGAAAAGACTTTCAGAGTGAGGAAACTGTTGTTGGCAACTTGAACACGTGAATTATTTTAAGAAATAATCAACATTTAAATAATCTGTAGGTAAATGATATTTATATATACTTATATATATTAATTTAACACTAACCAATTAATCCGTAACTACAAAAATATAAAAACGGTTCGACTTAACAGTTATTTACCCCCACACATATCCATTCTCGTATTTTATACGAGTATTAATAAAATTTTTATATGCAATGTTTTGAGTAGTTTTACAGAAATATCTCATTTATTTATTACTTTAATTAATGTTTTACTTTAAAAATATTTGTAAGGTATAAAACGTATTTTTAAGGTTTTCCTACTATGATTATTTTTCTATCAGAAATCATTTTTTTAATGACATTTTACTTTCATAAAGTATAAGTTTTTTAAAGTCTCTTTACTGATTATTTACAATTATTTTTCACTAATTCAAAATTTGAATTGCAATTTAAATTTATTTTTTAGAAAATGAAATATCTTGATAAAAATAATGTCAGTTTTTTTTTTAAATCTGCCTTATCAAAAGATCTTTTTTAATGATTTTATTTTTTATAATTTTTTATAAAAATAAAAACTTGATTGAAAATAAAGTATAGTTATTTTTAAATTTACTAGGATAATGTTAATAGTTTTCACTAAATTATATTTAAATAAATGAAGTATTCTCAGTTCATCACCCCAATAAGTAAACTCAAGGGTTCCTTTATGTTCAAAAATTCATAAATCAAAATTACCTAACTGACCAAAACTTACACAGAAAGGATGCGAAAATTTAAAGTCACTTGGCTTTAAATACGTTCTACTTCAAAATAAAATTTATACATTATCGAATCGTCAATTGCTGCCAAAAGAAAACAGCATTCAATCGCATTTACGATTAACTCAGTGGATGACACCTGTGTGGCGAAAAATTCGCTCCGCCTCCTCCACAAAATTTCATTTGTGGCTTTAGCCTTGGAAAGGATAAGCTCTGAGGAGGAGATAGCTTGATTGGGCTTACTAACTGAAGAAGGGAGGAACTCAAAAGTACAAAAGAAACGGAACTTCATTAGAGCTGAATCCAGAAAGAAAAAAAAAAAACAAACAAACCCCAATTTCTTTTTGAGTCGCCCTCTCTCAAAAAGAACAATCACAATGGAGCGTGGCATGCCTAGAAAATGAAACAATCGCAAACGAATCATGTAGCATGCTCACAACACCGTGAATTTCCAAAGAAGTTTGGTTTGCTTTGCCGCACCTACCCCTCCCCCCTCCTGAATACATCCCAATCAAACAAGCAAAAAAATGTTCAAGGACCTCAAAGAAAAGAAAAAAAAAACAGTGATAGGTAGAATTGTAACAGCTCAATCGTTGGGTTTAAAAAATAGTTGCTGAAGTATCAACACAGTAAAAGCTCAGCATTCAATGGGAAATTCACGGGAAGTAGTTTTACCCAAGCGTGAAGATAATGAAAGAGTTAACATATCAGATCATAAATATTTCAAAGCAATTGAGCATTTGGTCAACTCGTTTGCTGACTTTGGAAATTAGAAATATTAATTTTTGAATACATTAACAATAAAAATCAAGGTCAAGAAAATTAATAAAGAAAATATTGCATTGCATATTAACATATAACATTTATGCAATTAATAATTCTAATTGTTTCAACTTCTTAGAAAATTTAAGTTATTTGGAAATCGTTTGCGCGGTAGACAGTCATTAATAACTCCAGAGAAGTATTCAACTAATACTTCGTCGCATTTTGACAGGAATTGTAAAATAAATATTCAACTAAATAAATGAATTTTCTAAAAAAAAAAATTTTGAATTCCTGCCAGTATTAGTCTTTATTTGAGTAAATACCAGTTTTTCAGACATTCAAACTTAATAAATGTATTTCAAACGATAGAAAAATCATAATATCAGCTCAACTTTTAATTTTAAAATTTGGTAAATTTATTCTAATAAGATCATTTAATTGTTTAAATATCAAATTACGCCAATCTTAGCTCAAAGCAACAATTCATAAATATTTTCCACCGCAATTTATAAGTAGTTAAATTTTTTGTACAGTTTAACTCATAATATTTAGTTTAATTTGCACCTAAATCTTGTAACAAAACTTACTTCATATCATCATCGAAATATTTATTAAATCCTGATTTTAATAATTATTGTAATTTAACCTATTTTTATTATCTTATAATCGCTATTTCATTTATTTTGCTTATATTATATTTGGATTATTTTATTTAAAATGAAATCAAATGTGTAAATACATCAATGTTTACATACATAACTCACTTAATTGTATTATTTTCCATTTACTTATTGAAACACTGTTTTTCAATAATGCACTTTTTCACAGGTGTTTTCGAAAATAGCTGTAGCCACATATAAAAAGCAAAAGGACCAAAATAATGGTTTCTATGCGGATAATTGTGAGCTGGGACATCATAGAAACTACAAAGCAACCTGGAAAACTTATTTACTCTTTGCTTGCTGTTCGTATGAAAGAAAGAAAAAAAAAATCCCTCACCTTTGCCTGGATGATGTTCGCAAGGGGTCTGCAGGGGCTGTGTTGGAGGACGGGATTTCGGAGGAGAGATTTGGAGGAGCTTCGTACAAACAATATATACTTTCTTCCTCGTGGTCACTCAGGCAGCTGGACGGCTGGGGAAAAAATAAAATGAGAAATACAAAAATTAAATAAGTTTCATTTAAAAAATAAAGTCATACTATCAAAACGTTACTATTTGTGAAAATAAAGATAATAAATGTTTTGTAGATTGAGTTTAATTTCCTCAAAAGAACAAAAAATTAGCGCTTAAATTCAAGAATAAATAGGAAAAGAAAGCAATACTCTAACATTACAAACTTAAAAAATTTATTATAACATGTAATATTATTTTTCATTTACAAAACACAAATATATAAAGCAGACAAGCAAGGTTTTTATACTCGGTAATAAAAAGTGGAAGAAATTACTTTTGAATAATCAGATAACTGATAAATATTATATAATGTATATATTAAAACATTTCACGCATGAGCACTAGTTATTAAATATTTCATAATTTAATAAATATTCTGTTTTTTTTTGTTTAGTAGATTGAATATTAGGTATATAAATTATATCCTTTAAAACCATTTTGTTTATTATATCGTTGAAAGAAAATTCCATAAATATATAGGTTTTAAAACGTGAATGAAAAACACATTTGAAGACTTAGAAGGTATGTTTACGTGTAAATTACAAAATATTACTTTTCAAGAAATATGAAATAAATGAATATATGCAACAAACTATAATAAATGTCAATGTAGACTTTAAAATCTCAAGAAAACATTAACACACTACAATTAATTAACACACGCAATTAATAACTTAAGTCTTTTAAAAAAAATACAAAAGTCTTTTAAGTGAAAACCCAAAAAATTAGGTTAATAATTAATTTCAGACAACGTAATTGAAGACATAATTGAAGACGTAATTGATTCAGACAACTTTTCATTGACTTATTAATTTTAAAAGAACCAACCCTGTTCTACACTTAAAATTAACAATTGATATTGAATTCTGCTGTTTAAGTATAAAAGCATTAGAGTGAAATTAGCATAAATATTTTTCACAGTTTAAAATGTTAAAAATCAGATTTTTTCCAAATCATAAATAATTCCTGGCTAGAATAGAAATATCGTAAAAAAACTTCCGTGGTACGGAAAAAGGCATAGCCTGGATTTCTAAAAGTATTTTAGCGTAATATAAAAGTGAATTAATAGTTTTTTAAAAAAGTAATATGGTTGTGCAACATTAAAATCAGAAAGTTTTTTTCTTTTCAAAAACATTTTTCTCACATTTTTCACGTAATGATATGTTTAAATACTTTTCATGTTCGTTTGACACTCAAAAATCATTTTTGTTCATACGAGAATTAAATAAATCGGAACTTAGTTTCAAGTGAATTCGGAAGCCCATGAAACATTCAAGCTCAAGGTCGGAATCGTACCTACGAACTGTTGAATTGGAAACCACAGAATAAACACCTTAATTATCAGATCAACCAAATAATTATACTTCTTATAATTTTGGAGGTTTACTTTATCGCTTAAGGGTCACTTTTTGAATATGATAAATAATTAAAATCTGGTAGAATTGTTCAAGATGATTATGAATTACTGGAAACAACTATGTTTGAGGTAATAAAAATCAATCTTTAATAAAAAATAAGCAAGCTAAGCGGGTCGAATATTATTTAATTTATAAGAACTTTTTTTAGCTTATCGCGATCTTTTTTAGAAGAAATTATGTTGATAATCTGTTATTTTGGATTTTTTCATACTTTTAATAAAATAATTCTTATTTAATACGAAATGTTTAACTAAAAAATTTATTAAAATCATGAGATAATATAAAAAAATACTTTTTTTTAATAAATATCTCCAATATTAGAAGAAAAAATGACAAGCGACAGTTAAAAGCCAACATTTTTCAAAGAATGGTTCATTAATTAACAAATTGCTAATTATTTTGTCTTAAAAATTAGAATTGTTTATCAACAAACTTACTTAAATACTGTGGTTATCACAGAAAATAAAAATTTAAATTCCATTCTTAGTTACTACTGAATTAACTAAAACATTTAGCTCGAGTTTAAATATTTTATTCCTAACTGCATAAATTATATTTGCATATTTATTATACCTAAAAGTGTATTCAGTTGGAAAAATCCCAATTTTCGTTTTTAGAAAATAAGAACATAAATCCAGCAATAATTAATTATAAACAAAATTAGATTAAAATTTAAATATCAAATTAAAACAATAAAATTTATAACGCAAGAATTTATCTCAGTACTTTTTAGGCAAATCTTTTTAACGAAAAGTAATAATATTTATTCAAAACTGCAATCATACAAATTTCCTGAAAGTCACTTCAAAATTTAGCTCAAATTTCTTTATTTTGTGAATAAAAATTTAGTTTTAATTAAGTATAATTTCTTAAGTAATTTACAATAAAGAAATTTCAGACAGAATTTCATATTGGGGGAGGAGATTCCCTTTTTGAAATCAAGTTAATAAAATGTCTGCAAGTAAATTACACATTTTGCTCATTATTTTTGAAAACATTTATATTAAAGAGAACAAAAAAACTAATTTTCAAATTATCTGCTTTCGATTCACAACTTCTGCATTAACGCTGTCATCAGTCCCTATTTTAAAAATTTGGAGATATACAAAATACTAAGAAAAAATTTCGTGAATCTTATTTATAAGTAGATAATGGGGAAAAAATACAATAGTCAAGTTATTAGAAAAAGGAAAAGGAGGAAAATAACACATCATGAAAGAAAATTAGTTTTGAAATCCTCACTGTAATGAAATGCCAGTCTTCATTTGGACCCAGGTGGCAACATAGCGGGAGCAGACATAACAACAATAAACCCAAAGTGGCACCAAAGGAAAAAGATACTTCCCCAGTTAATACATGCAAGCAAGGATTCCTCATTCTGTTTTCTTCCTTTTTTTGGGAAAGGAAAGAGGGAGTATATCCCTTTCCGGAAAACCCCAGGAATAGAAGTAGAGGGGTGGAACTCAAAAATGGAAAGATGGCAGAGAAAAGGACCGCCAATGCATCAGTTGAAATTTTCGCCTAATCAAATTTTGTCTTTTGAGTTCACCTCGCATTTCTTCTCCCATCTTTCAAGTATCATTATCGGCCTTTATAAGCATGTTACCGGAGAGCGTGAGATGGGAAGGAGGAAGGATTCCCCACTGGGGACCAAGGGCACGTGCGATGAATATGGAATCGCTTTCTCCAGCCATTGTTTGGCTTGGCGAAGGTTTCCTTTCGAAGACGGAGAAGACCGTGATTATCTTTATATCAGTGGTGTAAGACTTTTCCTTCATACAGGGATTTGGGAAGAATATTCCCATCTAACCTGCTATCCACGTGGTATTTTTCTTCTTTTATTGTCGAAAGTACCTCAAGGTGGGGTTGCCTACAAAATTGAATTTCACTTGCTGTTATTGATGCAAGTGCCTAGAGAGGAAGTGTATTACGCAAAGAAAAATATGGAGGCAATAATTGGCCGGGAAAAGAAGGCATAATGCTGAAGAAGGAATTTCTTTAAAAGGCCACATTCAGCCATTTTTCGTCAAGTCGGTGTCTAGTCAAAGCGATATATTGTCCTTTTTGCATATTCGTTGGCTATAACCATAGACGTTTTTTGTTTTACAAATTTACAGGTATCTTTTAACAAAAGCAGACTACTTCGAAAGATGTATGAAACGTTCAATATTCTATATATTAACGAATTACTCTCAATCGAAATAATTTAACATAACTAGGTTGGACCAGAAACTTCTTACGTAAACATTCCTCAATGTTTTTCGTAACTTTATAAAGCCTTTTTTTAAAATCAATTATCACAGACTAATATTACTAGTTGTTAAGAACGAACTTATTTAATTGCATTCAAATTTATGTTATAAAGCCTATGTTGAGAAAAAGTTCTACAATTTGCTTAATTAATATTCAGATTTCAGTTTAACATTGCTGAGTTACCATGATTTGAGGTCAAAAATGCTTATTTTCTTACCAGAAATCTTTTCTTTGTTATATAAATTTTGATTACTTAATTTACATACTACAAATAAGAACGCATATTTTATTACAACTAAAATTTTTATGTTTAATATGATGAAAGTATTTAAAATTTTAAGTGACTAAACTTCGATATTCCGCAAAAAAGTAATAATTTAATTACATAAATTTTCTGTTTACATATTGTAAAGTGAAACTACAACATATCAAAACTTATAATTCCATAAAAATCAACGGAAATGTTTCATCATTATTATGCATAATTAAAAATTTAGATAAATAAAATCATACAGGATTCTCTCAACACAGAATCGGTCATACAATATTAATTTGCTCTTCGGCTTTTGTGGTCCTCCCACAACAGCGTGGGCTCACAACTCGTGGGCCGATATCTGAAATTAATGATCCCGGGAAACCAGAAGCCTGCAGAGAAGAGTAATGACATTTCTACTTCATTTCAAAAGTATGACAAACATTTCGTACTGCACTCCACTCCCTTGCTTCCCTTCCTATTTATCATTTCAGTTATACCCATTGCTAAAGCTCTTTCAATCCTGAATATACATTCATTCATTCATCCTCGTTGCCATTCGTAACAAATAAACCTCGGTGAATTTAAAACTCCAGCCTTTCTTTTGATCCAATGAGTTGTCTGCTTTGAATGTATTTTTCCACACGAGTGGTTTATTTTTAAGCATTCTCCTTAAAAAGAAAATATTAGAATTTATTTGACGATTGCTTTTTTGAAGTCGTGATAATTTGAGAGCAAAGAGAATAATTGAAGAAAAATGTTAATAGGCACTCACGAGTGGAAATAAATAAAATGCTACACCTTACAAAGTACTTTTATTTTTTTACATACACTAAAAGGGAATTAACTATAACATTGAGTGATCCATTTGAAATAAAGGAAACTTTTAAATATCAGATTGCTCCTCATTGTAATAAATAATTACTAGTCATTTTCGACTCTCCAATAAATGAAGCATCTTCCTTATTAGAGATTTCAATTATCAATTTCGGGGATTCATGTGAGATTTTCTCAGGGATTATATAAAATAAATTTGTTAATATCTAGTACACAAAAATAAATCTTGAACTATAAAAATTACAAAAATTCCACAAATGGATAGCGACCATATATTATAAGCATCAGATTATACGATATAAGGTTTATTCAATAAAAGGATATAAAGTGCAAAAGCTCTCACCAAATCAGTTTTATAGAGGAACAATTTCTCATGCATTACTGAACTCGTGGATAAATGAGAATCTTAACATTGATCGTTATACCAGTTCTTTTGTATACTGTATACAAGAGTTCTTCTTTACATTGTATACCAATTTTTTGTACATTGTATATCAATTCTTTTGCACATTGTATACCACAGTTCTTTTGCACATTGTATACCACAGTTCTTTTGCACATTGTATACCACAGTTCTTTTGCACATTGTACACCAGCACTTTTGCACATTGTATACCAGCACTTTTGCACATTGTATACCAGCACTTTTGCACATTGTATACCAGCACTTTTGCACATTGTATACCAGCACTTTTGCACATTGTATACCAGCTCTTGTATATTATATAACAGTTCAAAGAGAATTCAACAGCAACAGAGCTTCATGAGCTAATTTTGCAGGGAGACGAAGGAACTGCCTGATCTATGAATGCGCCGTTCAAAATGCAGCATACACGCTTGAATCTTCTATTTCATCGTAGTCAATCTATTAAATTATACCCCTAGTTATAACTCAGAATAGAAGTTCTGACTTCGGAGTAGGATTTTGTTTCTTGGTTAATAATCCGTAATCCTTACTTTTAGCTTTTACATACCTTACGGTAGTCATTAAATTTTTCTTTGTCCTTAAAAATCGATACGAATTATAAATCGTTTTTCTTAACCTCAAGGAGTAAAAAAAATAAGCCATGATTCTAAAATTTTGATGCTTTTGTTTCAATGAAAAAAGAAAATTGCTTCCTTATTCTCATTATGGTAGAATTTATAATTTATCAATTCTTATTACAAGTTAAGAGATATTTTCTCTGGTCTTACTTTTTAGTTATCTTTATTTTAACTTCTGCGCTTCTGATATTTCATTAATTACATTTGTTTAAATTTTTACTTTATATTTAATATTCATACATTTGAGCTATAAGATTCATTATAACCAAAAATCTCAGACTATAATTTTGCTGTGAGTGAGTGAGTGTTTGTTTCGTTTGTCGCTCAACGGTCATTTTTTGCACACGAGGGCTAATTAGACCAAAACCTACGGTTTAAAGTGGATTCCAAACCACTACAAACACACATGCTCAAGGTGGGATTCGAACCCACGAACTGTTGAACCGAAGGCAAGAGCGCTAACTATTCGGCGGCCAGCTCGGCGAGAGAGAGAGAGAGAGAGCGAGTGAGATTCGACATCAGAACATCAGATTGAATTAGTTTTTTCAATAAATTTCTTTTTTGTTATTATGTTATCCAGCAAAATTTCTATAAGCTCCTCATAAACATTATTTCAACTTCCCTCATTCAAACCCATGCCATCATTATTTTATCAATTTATCACAGAAAACTACCTTTACGATTATTCTTAACAATTGTTGCAATTTTAGCCAATTTTACTTATGAATCTTCTTTGACTACTTAAGTAAAATCTATTTTTGCACAATTATATCAAATGAAATCAGTTTAGTGATCTCTATGGATAACGGTTATTCTACTACTGTCACAACTATTTCTTTTCCTGTAATTTATAAAAGTATGTTTGAAATGTTGAATTAAAAATTTTTTTTTAAATGCTGCTAATCCATTCTTACTAAAATAACTTGATTTCACTATTGCTAAAACTGAATCACTCAGTGTTGTTCTATTCGTATAATTCTACATTCATTTTTAGTCGTTTCTTTTATTTTACGAGATGAAGGAATATGTATTAAATATTTAAACTTTCCAAATAGCTGTACGATTCTCGAAAAATGTGATTGAATATCAATGAGATTTTTTCTAAGAAAGAAAATAACAAATTATTTTTACCATATTAGTTATTTTAAACCATTCTTTCCTAGAAAAATACTAACATAGATGTCACTTTCAAAACTTAATATTTTGAAATAATTTATTGGAATTTATATAAATTGTCTTAATGCATTAAATTCATCAGTTTCCATAAATTAAAATAGCAATCAAATTCAGTAATTAATCTGGAAACAAAATAAATGAGCTGCCTTCAAACGACATATAGCCTTTGGAAAATTCTCTAAGCGTATTTGATTTGACAGCCAAGACTTTGGCAAGACCGACTTCATCAAGCTATCACATTCTTAATTTTATCATTTCCCATTTATGTAAAACTGAATACACATGTCTGTTTAATCTAAAAGACGTATTAATATTTCTGTTAGTAGTTCTACTTGAGCAAGCTTATTTTGGGATAGACGCTTTCGCGAAGCAAAAAGACATAACAATTTTTCAGAATTTGATTTGTTTTGTTAATTAATATGTGCTTATTTCAATTGATGAAATTTCCTCTTTTCAGTTCGTATTATTTTTGTTTCTTTATTTGAGCCTATTCATGTTTACTTCTTTTATTTTTAATTTACTTCTATGTTCTCTTTTTCTGAAATTGCCATTAATTCCAAAATTTCTATTATGAAATCTGAAATACCAATAAAACTTAAGAGTTCTAATGATTAATTCTTTCAAATCGGGTATTTTTCATACCATCCATAGACAAAATCTTCCAATTATACACATCCCCCATTCTTTAATTATTTTAGTACTCTTAATACTTCTAATGAACATTGTCTACAAAGACTTCACTATAAGTAAATTATGCTTAAGTGCAGAAATTTCACATATTACGCAGAGTAATAAAAAGCGCAGCTGCACAACGACTAGTTTCTTTGCTCTCTTTAACCCTATACCATTTTCAACCGAACTTTCTAGGTAACGAATTATCTTTCCTGAAGCATTCGAATCGGCAACCCTGCATTAAGACATTTTCTTCTCGTTTTAATACCCAATTCTATCTTTTGCTCCAAATTATAGGAACCTCATTTAAACGAAAACATTATCTTAAATGCTTTCAAGGCATTTGAAGATAAGAATTTCAAAATAAATTGTATTTCACATCACAATTATACTTTCCAACTTCAAAAAGTCATACATGTAATGCAGATATGGTTTTAATGGTGACACATACGTCTCCAAGACAAATTACTTGCAAAACAGAAGATTCCATTTGGAGTGATATTATTGATTTAGATCCTTTGATAGATCACAAGTGCAGCCTAAAGAACATGTAGAGAACAGGGAATATTTTTTTATTTAAATGAATTAAATATTCTAATACCGCTTCAAACAAATTCAAAAGTTTTTATTCACAAACATCGAAAAATAATACAGAAAATCGCAGACGTCATTAGTTTTGAAATTAAGAACACAGAGACACTTTAAATACAGTTGACAATTGTCAAAGTATATATATGTTTCTTTCACGGACTTTTTTCTCAACATTTTTACTTCTTTGATCAACTAAATGACTTTTAACTCTGTTTAACATCAATTAGGTATGTCATGCCATTAGAATTTCCAGAAAGTGAAAAAAATCCTTTTGAGAGCTATGAAAGATTATTTCCACAATTTTGAATATTTTTTTCATTAAAATTTTCGTTAATTCACATAATGTAAATAAACCAATTTTATTCTTTTTTTTAAACGAATATACAAGTGGCTGTTATGGTTGCACATACTTACAAAAAGGAAAAAAATTTTGTCGGACGTTGTATGTATGTGTATATATATATATATGTCAGGTAATGAATGTATCCGACACATTTTTGTTACGTTCTGTAAATATGTGCAACCATAACACCCACACATACTAATTTTAATAATTTGACTTATTTGAGGTTTCTTAACAGAGAAAGCAAATTATAGAAATGTTCATTCTCCTATTTTAACATTCTAAGAAAATTCATATCAGTAATAAGATTTTACAGAAGTCGTGCTTAAAATTGATGAAAAAAGTTCAAACCCAATAACTTACCGAATATTTCCCTGGTTTAAAGTTCCGACTGGATTTTAAAGATAAGCTATCACTTTGCGGCTGAAAAAAAATTAAATATTAAATAACTTTACTAATTACAATGAATTAAAATGAATTTACATCATCATTAAATATAGAAATAAGTGAAAGCATCACGAGCATATTAATCTAAATAATTCTTTTTATTTTATTTACTAGTGGTACCATTATAGAAAAATTAGTGCTTAACGAACTTTAAGAAGTTCGATTTTAATGGTAGTATAACAAATTCTCTTTTTTAAACTTAATTTTGTAGTGATAATTGCAGTTAAATTTCTCGTACGAATTCAATTGTGGTGTACTTTCACTATTTCTATAAAATTTTAACTTTTTTGTAAAAAAAAAATTGTTAAAATTAAACTTAAGAATATTAGAGTTTGGTAGCAAACTTTTTGAGTCGCAATGCGTTTATTTTGAGAAATAAAATATGAAGAAATTTTTACTAAGCACATCAGAAGTGCGAGGGGACGTATAAAAATTTGTAAACTGACTGGCAACGGGGGGAAGTCGATGGCCACTCTCCTCTTCCTGATCTCCTCCAGCCTTGCGAGGACGTCTTTGTAATGGGTTCGAAGCTCTTCGGCGTACCTCGTGGCCAAGCTCTCCAACTGGCCCCTGCTGCCATCCTGCAAAATACAAAAGTCCACCCTTTAATATTCCAAGCATTCCACCATGAACAAGGATCATTCTACGACAAAACTCTCAAGAAACAATCTCAGCCAGCTTATCAAAAAGCTTCGCATTTAATCAGTATATGCAAAAACCAATTACAAATTAATTTTCTTATTTCCTCCCGAATCAAAAATGGTAATTTTTTCCAACTTCATTTACCGATAAACCAAAAAAAAAATTGTAAACAGAGTGTCATGATTATTCTATTGATTGTTGTGTTAATTTACACAGCTATTTCAGTGTCAAATTTCTAGAATTCTAAAATTTAAGAAATGCTTTTTACTTTTAGGAACTAACCTCTTGATTGCAAAAGAATACTCAACATTTTCTCATTTGATAGCAAGTCGTTTATTTGGAAGAAACTATTAGATTAATAAAATTTCGTTCATTAAATTGGTCTTTAGTTAGAGAAAATTTATACTCCATTTCTGACACCACACAAGAGTGTAAACACTATCTCTAAATGTTAAATAAAATACACAAAATTAAAAAGTTTTAGTATTTTAAAAACTCATCATTGTTCGATAAAATTGAAAGAATTGTTAACATTTTATACAATAAAAATTTAATTATAGAGTAAAACCTTAAATTTGAAATTAAAGATTACGATACCATATATTTTAAAGGAGAAACACTTTTATAAAAATGAATGTTCCGCTATCATTTTTAACTAGGTGTGCATGCAAAGCGAATGAATTTAACAATGATGATATTTTAACAACGATGCATTTATTTGAAAACTAAAAGTAAATGAACGAGAATTAGTAATGCAAATAAAACCTTTTAAAGTCACGTGTCATTTTCTCTCTCAACTCTGCTTTTGTAAAAGTAGAGCTACAATTATTTCAGAATTTCAGGAAAACAGATAAAAGAAAAAAAAAAAAGAAATTGAGGAAATGCTGAATAAAAGGAAAGGTAAGAGAAGGGAGAAAATGAAAATGAGAGACAGAGACGTGTCTCTTTTGAGGAATTCATTCTTTCGAAAATTCCTAGAAGTTAAAGATTTTTTGTCGCTCAACGGTCATTTTTTGCACACGAGGGCTAATTAGACCGGGACCTACGGTTTAAAGTGGATTCCGAACCACTACAAACATCCATGACCAAGGTGGGATTCGAACCCACGAACTGTTGAACCGAAGGCAAGAGCGCTAACCAGTCGGCTGCCAGCTCGGCGCTGAAGATATAGGAAAATGGATTATAAGTTAGAGACACTATATTTCAAGTTGCAAATGATGATCAACTTATAGAAAGTGTTGAGGATGAAGATGACCAAGTTGAAGTAGACGTGGGACCATGAGCTAGTGAAGTATTTACCAGCTTTGAAAGTGCCCTGAAGTGGATGGAGTGTCAGCCCTAGTGTAACCACATGCAAATTGTCAAGTGGATGCTCGTTTTGGCTACCCGAAAACATAGGAAGGGAGTGAAACGGCTTATTCTGACTGAGGTGTTCAGCAAGCAATGACATTCATTTACAGCACTGTACATACATACTGTATTAATGTACAGCACTTGTACGTACCTCAACACGTAAAAGTGTAATTTTTTAAATTTACTGACTAAAAGATCTTTTTAGAAAATAAAAAAATATGTAGTTTTACTTTAAAAAATATGTAGTTTTTTCTCCCAATGTACAATAATTAATGTACAACAATGTACAATAATTAATTAAAATTCGAAAAATTTAATTAACCGAGTTTTTGACTATCCGAATGTGGTCCGGTATAAATACTTTCGGAAGAATGAAGTTCTACTGTATTTATTGTTCTTACCGGTAGTCATATTTACTTGGCTATGTTGAAAATGCTGTTTTGTTGTACGGAATGACTCACATAAAGATCACCTGAAAACAAATCTGACAAGTGCTGTGGGGCAATTAATAATTTTAACTAAAAGAAATTTTGAAGTTATTAAATATTGCAGTTGGAACTTCGTTAGAATTGTAATGCATTTATTGAGAAAGAGGAAGGTTGTCCACTACGGGGAGCAAAATCAACGCTTCAAAAATATTTAGTTTTTAAATATAGTATGATAATCTAGAAAGGAAAATCCGAAGCGATGCAGAACATATTTTCTCTACCTGCAGAGGTTATGAATAAACGAAGATATCAAAAGAGCCATACGCCTCCTTTTTTAAAGCGCACAAAGTTCCGAAATTGTGTTACATCGTTAACAGCTCTTAAATTTACATCGAGACTAACATCGTGATATAATTTTTTTCCTGTTTTCAGCTGTTCTCAGTTCAAACGTAGATAAAAATTTGATAAACAGAAATGATTTTATTAATATAGATTTGTTTTTTGTGAAAGAAATTATTAATTTTTCTTCAATGTTTGAATGATAATTTTGAAAAGGTTAAGAAAATATTGACGAAGAGTGGATCGAAGCTCACTCTACTTAAAGAAAATTAAATGAATAAAAAAATAAGTAAAATCAATAGATAAGCAATTACATTAATTAACAACGCTTTAAATAGTGAAAGTTCCTTCAAAAATTGGAATTTTTTTTCACTTATAAATAATTTTATATGATAATGAAAAAAAATTAATACTTTATCTTCATAGAAATATTTTTTAACATAAACTAATAATTCAACGAATGCTTCTACTAAACGTGTGATTTAAAGTCTTGAAAGATAACACTTAAGATTCCATGGAAAAACATACCTAGGCAAATAAATTGTTCCAAGATTTCAATCTTACAGCAAATTTATCAACAAAATTGATAGAGCCACTAGGCAAATAAAGTTTTGTTATTTAGTAACAAAGGGAAATTATAGAAAATCTATTTTAATATTCTATTCTATGATTTATACATTAACAAAAAGTTATAGTATAACAACTTTTGATAAAAAACTATTAAAATTTATATAAAATAGTAATAATATTAACGCGAATATGTTCGTGTAGGACATTTCTTACAGTAATATTGGAAATGCAAGAAACTTGATTCACTTCCCCTTTTATAGTATTTCACAATAAAAATTTCCTACTAACTTCAATATAAAAAAATAATAACGATTCCGAAGTAAAAGAATCTTATCTTTTGGAAAACAAAATTTAAAGCCAAAACCTATTTACCTAACGTATTCTTATAATTTTTTTTTATTCTTAGAAAAGTCATGTTTATTTTGTGCAATAGTTCAAATGAAACAGGAAACAAAAAAAAATGCATGAAAATTGACTTTATCCATTAGAGTTGACGAGAAAAATAAAACTGGAATTTTTCCGAGTATATAAACCAGTTTTAGGTTGAAGAAACCATCACCAAATCCTTCAATTTGAAAATTGATAACGCTGCAAGCTTTTTTGAATGTATTTTCTTTTAAAATGTAAAATATTTCAGCAGATGAAAAACTACAAAAATCGATTTTTCTGAAAGTCATGTTTAAGCTGATATAAATTGGCAGCGTCACCTGCTCCTTTCGATTTTAATCAGTCAATATTATCTTTAAAAACGAAATCTTTAACGCCATTGATTTTATTTCACTTCGTTCTAAAAATGTTAATAATTATTTTTCAAAAAAACAAGTTTTTGGTCTGTTTATTTTTTTCTTCCGCAACTAGTTTATGTTTGAAAAGTTTCATTTGAGACGCATAATGAAACCATATTTATGAAAAAAAAAAAAAGGACAGTGAACCTGAAGATCTTAGAAAAATTCTTAGCCTATTTTATGAAATAAGATTACCTTTCCAGAGAAATGATAATCAACAATAAGTCAAAATGGTTAAAAAAATATTAAAACTTAGAATTTCCATCGAGAAATTGACATATAGTAATAAATTATTTATGCATTTAAATAAATCTGATTAGTAAAATATAATTTAAAGTTTACGCATCCAAATTATGTAAAAGAAAAGTCTTAGGAATTAAAATGCAATGACTATTTAAAATTCCACAATGATATGTAATCACATTCAGAGATACTTTTCCATAAGTGATTCCAAACAAAATAATGGCTGTCATGGTATCAAATAATAGCTTTATTTTAACCGCACATTGAAATTCCTTGTCTAATACAATTGCTTTACAAAAAAAAATTTTTTTTTTTTACAAAATATTCTATTAAGTATATATAAAAATTACGTGAAATTGAAAAATATGAAAAATTTTTCGTCTTACTTACACTTATATTAACGATTTAAGTAAACATTTTATTTAAATTAATAAAAAAATTTTTCAAAACAAGTTGATTATATTAAAGATAGGCTGAAAGAAAATATTTTGTCAGAATTTTCTTGAACAAAATGAGTTATATGTAAATAAAATTCTAAGAAAAAATGCACACACACTATACAAAATAAGAAAACAATCTCATATATAATTGAAGTACTAATAAAATTTATGATTATATCTACGGTTTTAAAAGTTTAGCAATATTTTTTAAGTAATATGTATACTTTAAATTATATGTGTATTTTAAGCAGGAAAATTTGTTAAAAATTTTTAAATCTTTTTAAGGAAAACTGATAATTTCTAGGAAAATTGGAATCTTAAAACTCCTATTATATAATCACAAACAAAGCCCTTTTGTAATTATTTCGAAAAAACTTTTCAAAAAATGTGCCTCTCCTAATATTAAATATTTTTGTGAAATTTTTACTGGTAATTTGAGAGAAAACAAAATAAAATCAGGCAATGGAAACAAAGGAGTAAAGAATATGAATATTTTTTTTTACATCTGAATATTACCCTACCAAATCTAAAAAAAGATTATATTTTTCCACATTAAATAACAAAAAGTAATAGTTTTAAAAATTAGCATCCCACATTTCTTTAATACGAATAACAAAACAAAAATTAAAACATAATTTTATAAGCAATTTTATAATTATGAAATAGCATTTACTAATTTTATTGGCATTTATATAATTTTATATTTGATTTTACTACAATGTTAAAAAATGTTACAAATATTCAATATGCCGAAAACCTAAACTAACAGTATAAACATTAGTGGAAAACCCAAAATTTAGGTACCTTCCCCCTCTTATATATATTAGATTATTACTGTCGACAGGTTAATTCATGTAAAACGCCACCAAGTACAAACTGAGTTACATACGACCAATTATTTCTCCGAGACAGGCAGTGTGAGTTCAGAGGATGGGACTAATAGAATTAGGATAGCAAACACAGCGCTTATTGTGAAATTTCATACACTATCACGTTCCTTTAAAATACACACGAAATGAAGCTGAACGCGTGGTGTGATTCTATAATCTTCAGACCCTCAGCCGAAGAGAAACCATTAGCCATTACGATTATTACCTGCCAAGCCCTGTACTGCGTGTATGTCCAGCAGTTATTATGAGGAAGACGTCGCTTGGTTCTTCACAATTACCATTACTCCGTTGATTAACTATTCAGGAGGATTGCATTAAACTTTGCACAAGTGAGAGTTGCGTAATGACACTTATGGTGAAATTTGCGCTAAATGAAGGATGCGTGCAAAAGAAGCGTTAAAAATGGTTATGGCGCTTGCACTGCTGCAGTTTTGATTACATTTCTGCGGATTTATATGACAACTACTACATGATGAAGTAGCATAGTGCAGAAAATATTTTTGAATTTATGATGGGAAATTATCTGAAGCAAATATTACCTTCTGATATTATATTATCATAAAAATAAATCAAACAAAAAGTATGCTAAAATGTGTTTTAAAATTTCATGTTATAGTTGTGAGAATTAGTTAAAATGCTTCTCACCCCTTTAAAGTTTTTGATAGTTGACACTAAATATTTCTGGTTTCATTGCATTCGGAATAGATCTATTGTAAGCTAATGGACTTGATTTTATCTCAAGTGTGCATTAAAAGCTAATTTTATCTAGTCTTCTAAAATAATAATCTTAATTTTGAAGAAATCCTATAATAAACTATCTTAGATAACTGAACAGGGACGTTTCCTTCCTTCCAGAGAATTACTTTATATAGCACCCATGAAAAACCACTTTGTATACCATACTTAAGAAATTTAGCTTTTATTGCTGACATAATGTAATCATCTGTTCACAAAGAGCTTTATAATGATAAGACAATTATAATTGAATATTTTTTATATTTGGTTTAAGAAAACTTTCTTTTATTATGATACATCAATATTCAAGAAAAAAATCCGAGAAAATATTTCTTAGAAAGGTAAATTTTTTTGTAAACAAATTTAAATCATTTTATATACATTTTTGATTTAACCTTCTTCAATTCAATAAACATAGAATTTACGATGTTTTTTTAGATAAAAATGTAATTGTTAAAATTAAGTTGTATTTTAAAAATTAGCAATTTTGAATTTAAAAATTTTGTTTGTTACAGCGCATAGTGAAAATTTTGATCAAACAGTTCTAATCAAATATATATAAAATAAATAGCTATCTAGTCAAGCATTTTGCTATTATTTCTTAGTACATTATAAGACTATATTCTTCGAACTTTTTGTAGGATGTTTGCATATTTAATTGTTAAGTATACAATGCAGTTTATTTAAATAATTACAATTTCTTAGATGATTTGAACTGATAATTCTGTAGTTTCTGGAAACATCAAAACACTTAACAATGACAAACAATTTTGCTTTAATCGATATTTTAGTTTTCTCATAATACTTTAACGTTAAACTCAATATTTCCCCTAACCTTAAAATAAAGAAAATAATGAAAAGAAATAAACAACCCAACGCTTGAGTTCAATTTAATATATTTATCAAGTTATAAAAAAATAGTAACAATTGAAAAAAAAGCAATAAAATATTCATTAAAAAAATTCCTTTGAACGCTAACTGAATTATTGATATTAGCTTTTCTCATATTCCGTCACTAATTTAAACAAATTTTACGAATTACATACGTTATAGAAAATATTAC
The DNA here is from genome assembly GCA_037975125.1 of Latrodectus hesperus. Lineage (NCBI taxonomy): Eukaryota > Metazoa > Arthropoda > Arachnida > Araneae > Theridiidae > Latrodectus > Latrodectus hesperus. Next base: position 18,657,358 of record CM075852.1, on the reverse strand, counting down.
TTTTATATAAAATTGTTTTTGTGCACCTTATTTTTTATTTAGTTTTTATATTAAATTATCTTTCATATTGTTGATTAACAGTAAATGAAAGAAACAAATGAGCTACAATTTTAATCGTCCTATTGATTGCGAAAAATATATGAAAATTTTTAATGGTTCTAATACAAATATAAATAAAGCTTTTACTATTTATTATACAACTGACTTTTAAACTTATTTGAACATTCACGGTACAAAGATATAATTTAATATCAAATTATCAATCAATCATTCATATATACATACACACACACACACACATATATATATAATATTAGATAAATTCTACCTTTGAAAAATGGACAGAGGCGAACAAATATCACAATCGATGTCAAATGTCAAATTTAGCAATGAAGTTGCCAAAATTTAAATTATATATTTATTATAGAATCAAATTATACAGACAATAGATGAAAATCTCGATTAAAATTTCGTTTCTAAAAAAATTAGTGATATACAATTAAATATAGTCACAATTTTAATGGAGAAGGATTTCTATATAATGTTCCTGGAATGTGTATTTAAGATTCAGACTTTAAAGATCCTCAAATCCATTTACGAACTGATTTAAAAAAAGCCTGTGAATTGAAATTTCTTATTTAAACAGCTGTAAATCTGTTCTTCCAAAACTTACTTAATCTAGTATTCTCATATAAAACATTCAATTCTACGATTCTATTACTGTTTCATCTTAAAAGTAGAATTTTATCACTCTTCAGAACACAATAAAAAATACATGTAATTTGATTTACTAAGCCTCTTTTTATTATTTAAAAGAAGAATAAAAATATCATTGTGCTTTGAATCTCGTAAAAGATAAGCTCTCAAAAACATTTTATCATCAAAAATTTTCTTTTAAACATGGCAGCGAAATGAAAGGAATTCAGCAAACGTAGAATTCAAAAGAAATATCCTTTTCTTACTTTTGCTATTTAACTTACTGTTGTAAAACGTAATAAAACATTGCGTGGGCAGGAGCACAGATGTATTTACGTCTATTTCATTTCATTTCACCCAGCCGAAAAGGGGCTCCAAAAAGAAATAATCTAGTAAGCTAGCAGCCGGGCCTTACCCTCCTCATGCTGATGACGTCTTCCTCATTTCCATAATTGCCTGCTTTCAGCGGATTCCTTCCATCACTCTGACATTAAATGTGATCCAGTTCTGCAAAGCCCAGAGATTAGCATTTTCTTCTTTGAGAAATGAGTCTTTCTTTCGGAGCGTGCTATGTGCCCAGCCTCATACGAATACGATTCCAGATAGTACTAATCGATACGTGCTGTGGTAAAGTAACATCCGTCATCATCGGATTCTGGCTTTCAGACACAGACGTGATTTCTTTTATTTTATTCATTTTTTTAGTCTTTCTGTGTGTTGAAATCCAGGGTTCTAATGTTCAATCTTTATTCTAATAGAACATCGATAAGGTAAAGCATGTTCTTCGAAAACGTGAGAATTAAGCTTTTGAGATTTCAAACTTGAATGTAAGTAAATCGATGACACTGTTAATTTTTTCACGATTTTAGTTATATATTATTAAAATTTAAAATAAAAATTGAATTTAAAACTAATTATGATTAGGAAATTATGCTATGTGCAATATTTGTAAAGTGATCTAATATTTAAATGATTTGAGCAATATATACTACAATTTAAGTGATTATTTTTCAGAAAATTGTAACTTATCATAATGTCAGGTCATGTACAACAATTTTCTGAAAATAAGTTCACTTTGCATTCTTAGCAATAACTATTAGACAGAAGAATACTTCCGAATACGTTGGTGTATTATATTTTCTAAATTTCACTAAGCTGTTACCATTATAATATCAATTATTATAAACAATCTCTTTTAAGTAAATATAAATTTCAATCGATTGTTCTTATTTCCTGTATTAATATTAGATAAAGCGCTATTCTTTACTGTAGAAGGAGTAAACATTTACACTTCCTTATATACAAAAAAATAAATGACCTTTGGTAAAATTACCAATAATTTTATATAATCTAGTCTTGTAGTTTTTTTGTGTCCATTTTTAATATTAAATATTAGAACTTCAATAAAAAAATTCTGTCTTTTGAATTCAGTTATAAAATATTAAACTGCTAATAATGCAAAGAGAATTCTCCATTGAATCTTTCTGATTTATGTTGTCAATTTTAGCAAGAGCAAGTCCCCAACCATAACAGCAGTATGAAGTGAAAGGTTCAGTTTTCCTCATTCACAATAACGCAGCAATTTGAATGAACCAAGTCATTTGAAAATCGAAGGTGAATATTATTACCAGGACCAGTATTTGGGATATTTACTTTTTAACTGTGGCATTCGTGTCTTAAGCAAAGAATGTCTGATAGAGAATCAATTCCTTTAATTATATCCAATCCAATCTTGAAAAAATCATGACTTCTTGCGTATTTATTTGTAAAGAATAGTATTCCTTAATTGGTGTTGAGTTTATTTTCTCAAATTATGGTTACTCATTGTTTGCTCACAACGGTTAAAAAGGCCGGAATTTAAGATTTGAAATGGATTCCGATAGTGATAACTCTTCCTGCTCAAGATGGCCATGGAACCCATCACTGCTGAACTGAATGCAAGAGCGTTATCTATTCAGATCAACACATAGAAGTTCGAGAAGAACATTTAATTATTTAATTTTCAAAATTGGGAAGCATTGATCAATAGTCAGAATTATTTACCAACTGGTAAGATTCAGTCATTTTATCGTTCCTCTATTCAATTTAAATTTCTATTTAATAAATATATTAATTTCAATTTTAATACATTTTTGTTTAAAAGTATGCTGAAAACATTGGAAATTCCTCATTAAAGGAAAAATTGGCCTCATTTCAATTATTAACAGTTGTTAAAAGTTTACATAAAATTTATAAGAAACGAAGATTTTATTTTCGCTTGCCTCTCAAAAGCGACACTACTCAAATAAAGTATAGCAACATCTGAGATTAATGTAAAATAACCAAGCAGGCAAAGAGAAACTAAATTTTATTGAACGTGTAAAAATGCTATAAAAACACTGCTCTTTTTAAGTTAGCAGGAAAATAAAATTGGCTATTACCTAAAAACCTTTTCAGCAAGTCGTCATTCGGATTGCTGCACAAAACCGTATATCCTATTTTATGATCAACCCAGAAAGTGTAGTTTGCTGGCCGTAATACCAAATTTTACCGACTGTTAAATAGTCCAGCGAAGATTTATGACCGCCCTATTCTGCCCATCCTTTTCACAAACCAGAGCTTTGCTTAAACTTTGTAGAATGTGAAGCAAGTCAGTCACACAGCGAAACCTTTTTTAGAGTCACACAGTGGAAGAATTTATGGATTCAGAAATGTGCTTCGTCGAGCTTCTAAATCTGACTGAGACATCGTAAATGGTAAAGCGTGCGAGTGCTTTTTTTTCTTCTTGTTACATCATGCTGAAGAGTTCTGTGAGTTGATCTAACAGTTAAGAAATGTCAAATAAATTTCTGGAAAGGATCTCACAAATTTTAGATAAAGTCTAAAAAAATTTATTTCATTACTGAGTTAAAATAAATAACTGCAGTTAAAATATGTATATAACAATTATTAATGTAATTTGTGCTATCTGACGAGTAATAAGTAATTTTTTCCTTTAACACACATTATTTATGATTAATATATCCAATAATTATTAAAAATGTAATAATAATATATATTTGTATCATTAAATCCCAAACATTAGGAAATAAAATAGCAATACATTGTTCTTCCTAAAAAAGAACACCGTTTCCTTTTGTGAGTACATTAATATTTTACTTTTATTAATAGTAAAATAAAGGTAATATGACTTATTCAACAAATATGACCTTTTCATTTGCTTATTTTATATTATATTATACATAGAATATATATATAGAATTTAGGAAAATAAATGCAAACTAATATTTTTGGAAACTGTGCGAGAGATGTTATTTAAAAAGTAATTTCTGATTCATCTAAAAATAGTCGTGTATGATTCTAGTTATAAATGAATTGTGTATGCATGTATGCGATATGCTCAGAAACAATTGAAGAATTTAACTCTTAAAATTGGGATTTAAAAAATAATGCGTAATTATTACATGACAAATTAATGACTTACACGACAAAAACATTAAAAATTTATATCCTCGGTATCTATAGTTTCAGAAGAAGATAACAAACGTGATGAAATTTATATGAACTGCTATTTATTTGGCAATAACTTTCTAGAAACATTTAAACATATAGTAACTACATCACCGTGGGTTGGGGACGTGTCCACGTTAATATGTGACGTCCAAAGTCCTTCCGCTGGTGTGCGTGGAAGCGGAGAGGAGGGTGCCAGCTCAGGTGTGGCCTCGTCACCTGACCGTGGTTCAAAATTACGAGGCACCTTAAAAAGAGCAAAGTCGTACTTTCACCTTCGTGGTGCTCCCTATTGACTTAATTCGCACTGCCAAATGCAAAAAGCGAGCTTGGCTTGTTCAAGTGTCATAGGAAAACAACAACAACTAACTACATCAAATAGCTAAGGAATTTTAATTATGTTTATTGAATTAAAATTAACACAGCTTGCTTTAATTTTTTATTAATTATAGTATCTACCCGTAAAAATGGGAAATTTTTCATGGACAACGTAGATCTGAGGTACCCAAACATTCCAAATAACCAAATAAGACTTGTCAGGTGGTTGTTGTCGTGTGCCAGCTAGGCTGGCAATATGGGGTGAGCTGTGCTCCACTTTTTCAACTAAGCCATATTTTGGTGTGGAGTCCGACTTCTTCAGTACACACATGCAATAGGAACCCATTTATAGGGTAGGCAACCATTTACAACACATTCATACACAGAAAGGACAAAGACAGGATAGATAGAGAGCGATAGTATATCCATGTCCGAATCTGGGATTCAAACCCAGGACCTCCCTATCTGTAGTCAGGGACTCTGACCGCTAGACAGAGCGGGCGGCACTTATCAGGCATTCAGGATATTTTTCACGCAATTTTTCGAGGAACAAACTAATATGTTGAAAAGAAAGAATGTTCAGGAATTGTGAAATTCTGCAGAGTTTTACGATAATATGTAGAACACGCAAGAAAAAATATCACCCTTCATTTTCGAGAGCTTATGGAAGTTTTATTTTTTAATATTTTTTTATTTTTTATCATATCTCGCGATCAGGTGATAATATCTCGACAAAATAACACTCAGGAGAGTGAGAAAGTACATCTGCATACTGGAAGCCATTTTAAATTACAATTTCGTTTGAAGTACAATTCCATCCTTATCTTGTCTTCGTGGCATTAAATAATTGTATAAATATGAAAATGTTAAGCAAAAAATTATACACTTATAAAGTTTATCGTTTAGTTATCATACAATTTATTTCCAACTTTTTATCATTAGATTTCCATTAATTTCATATAAGAAACAACTTTTTTTCGTCCGTCAAGCAAAATACAGGCCATATCAAGATTGAGAGTGAAACTCAAAATCATGTTGGAAAAGAATGATTCCACATTGATAGATATTTAAAAATCTTTAGTCTTTCAATTCTAAATAAAATTGCAGAAGAATAGCATATTTATTTTGCATTTTACACGAGTAATGGAATGGGATTTATTACAAGTAAATTTGAACAGCTTGGGAAAAAAAGTATTACCCAAGAAAGTTTAGCGAAAAATTCATAACATAGTTTATATTAAAATGAAATCAAGACTTACTCACGTTTTATTTGTGTAGTAATTTTCACGATATAAAAAGATGACTGGGTATACGTTCCTTATTACTTAATAAGCACTTATAAACAATCTTTATAAAAAGGAGTTTCTTATAGCACGAAACTTGTCTATCTGTTTGAAATCTGTGTTAAATAACTTCTAGAAACAAAAATATTTAAATTGAAATAAGCCTCTTTGTATCGTATCACGAGTTAATAAATGTTTTTTAAAGTAAAATTAGCTTTTTTTTAAAGTACTTTTCTAGCCGTATAACTTCTCATTCACGATTAATTTGGAAGTACTCTGTAAAATTAACTTTAACGTTAACTACTAACTTCACCATATAGTTTGAATGTGCAATTATATAAACAATTTATCAATATCCAATACCGCAAAAATTATTATTGTTAGTTTATTCGTAATTCAAAACACATTTAATGTTTTATTTAATATAAATGATAACTGTTAAATTAGTGGCAGCGTTTCACGCTCCCATGACACAGGTCCGAGGTTCGATCCTCGGGCTGGGCAAGGTTGACTCAGCCTTTCATCCCTTCAGTGGGTCGATAAACTGAGTACCAAGCATGTTTGGGAACTAAACTTACGTTAAACTGACCACCTAGTTGGGACGTATGCTTCGCACCCCAGGGTCCTCGGTCATGAAAACAGTTATGGGCACTGTAGGCCTTGGCCCACATGGGCTGTCGTGCCATGGAGTTTAGTTTAGTTTTAGATAACTTCGTGCGAGGTGTTTGTTTCTCTAGTTTGAAGAGGGGGTGGAACTTGATAACCGATAGGTACAGACCAGGGCCTCCTCTTCTCGTTGTTGTTGTTAAAATCTTTGCTGTTATTTCTGAACACTATTCATATATTTATATAAAGAATAACCAAATAACATGCAAGTTCTAACAGCTAAAAACATTGCTATTAACTGAAACTTATGAATATGAAATTTCATTCTTTTACAGCAAAACTTTTTTTTTAAATGAAAAAATTAAAAAAAAATTAATTCCAGAATTTTAGCACCTTAAAAAGTAGGTAATTTTAGTGTTAGTTTCTTCATAATTTCATTCAATTCACTCAATCACATTTATATATCCGAACTTTTTCTTTTATTTAGTGTTAATTAAGAATAATTGGAAGCATCAGCAATATCAAAATGCAAAGGAATTATTTGAATGAGTAATTGCTCGAAAAGTAGACACCTGTCCAATCCATCTTTGAATTCCCCTTTTTAAATTATTTCATGAACTCCAAACATAATATTATGTATACAAGATGACTGATTCGCTGAAAGAAGAATGAATGTCAGACAATCTGCAGCTACAGAAAGAAATATGATTCCCCCTCCCGCCTTTTGACGTTATCAAGAGTGAATGATTGGATATAAAACTTTAGTTTTAACCGAGCTCTATAATCATAACCGTACCGGCGCACTCAAAAAACATCGTGTGAGGTGATGACATTATATATTTTTCTTTTAATATCCGCTAAGGGAAGTGGTGTCAAGAACCTTTAGAAATTATTTTGCTGAAGTATTTATATTTCTAGTATATCCTATGAAAAGAAAAGTATTTATTGAAAAATACTTTTCTAAGCAATAAATCGTGGCTGTTAAAAATAAACATTGCATTAAATTTTTTAATAATAATTGAACTCTAGCATTTTTGGGAGGTTTTATGAAAATAAACAATGAATTGATTTCGCTTGAAATTTATGAATCTATTTGAATGGTAAAATAGCAATATTTTTTGAGCTGTAACTAAAACATATTTTTCTGAATTAAAATTTAGCGAGGAATATTTGTTTTTAGTTAGTTGCTTAAGAAATTATTTATGATTATATAAAATTGTTAGTCATCAGCTTCTTAACTGTTAAAATTGACTTTTAAAACTGAAGAAAAATAATTAGACCTTAATGTTTTAAACATATAATATTCATAAGTTTCCTTCAATGTATTTTCATTTTTAATATTTTAATATTTGTTTTAAATTAAACTCCAAACCAGATGAATTTATAAATACTCATTTTTTACAAATGTATAAAAATAGTTTTGCATAAATTAAACACAATTTTTCCAAACGAGTAAGGGTTATTATATATTTTCATGTACAGTTTTAAAATTTAGAATGCAATTTAAGTATAATAAAATTAAATTTGGTTATATTTTCACATTTCAAAAAATAAATTCATTGGCATTGGATTCAACTCATTCTGTAGTGAAAATAATGACAATTGACAAATCTCTATTTAAATTTTAAAATGTATTAAAGTATTTTCTTAAATTACAATAATTTTTCGCAATACAAATTTAATGAACTTAATACTTATATATTGAGAATTAAAAAGTTTCCCCTAAATATTCAATTAGCATAATATATTGCCCTTGAATATTTATATCAGTATACTAAATAATTGGTAAGAAAATTTCGCGTAAGTCAGACTTAAGCCACTTCACTCTGGAACGAAAATTGCTTGAATATCTCACTGTTAGCAGGTAAAATAAGAAAAGAGCGCAGCATTCTGGGATTGCGTGTTCCGAAAACCCCAGTGTGTATTGTTCGCCGCCCAATGATTATGCCTCCTCATAACTTCCATGCAGGGCAGGAACGCCAAACACTTCAACTTAGATTACAGGGTGATGTTTTACGCTCTTCTCTCTTTCTGATTGCTTTGCTTAAGAGACGAAGCGTGGCCTTTTGTTTCAGACATTTGCTGCTATGATTTGTGACTGTAATGCTTAATTACAGTCCATTTTTCTCTTACTCCAATGAATTTGAAGTTAAAAAAAATTTGAACTCTTAACTAACCTATTAAAGAATTAATAATTTGAGAGATGTCTTTTCTTGTTTCTAGTAGAAATTGAAATCACATTCACAATTTATTTATATTTATGGATGACAAAAATTATTTGAGAAGTTAGAATTTAAAATATAGGAATACAAATAAGCAAGAAAAACATTGAAATAAAAAATTTATAGTTAAAATGTAGTTACTTATCCCTCTTGTGAAAGAAAACCAACCAGGGCCAAAAGACCCCGACGCAACAGATCCTAATTACATCTTGCTCATGAAAAAGCGACCTCCATGTGGTGCCAAGATTAATTGAGAGTAAATTTAGGTAAGCAAAAAAAATAAATAAATAAATAAATAAATAAAATAAAAATAAAAAAATAAATAAAAAATAAATAAAAAATAAATAAAAAGTCGGAAAGCAAAATTTAGTTTTCTTAAATCAAATTTTATGAAAAAGAGAAAAATTACAGATGAGTCAAATTGATATTTTATTTTACTTTCAGTATTAGTTATCACCTCTTTTAGTATATTTTAACATTTTGAACATTGTTGTTATTACTTATGACACTTACACTAGCCAAGCTCGCTAGCCGACGGCTTGCGAAATTAAATCAGAAGTATGCGTCTTTTGTTTAATCAGAGTACCACGAAGGTGAAAGTACGACTTTGCTCCAACACTCCTCCGATAGAGGGCACCACCAGAAAATCCATTCCTTTAATTTTGACTTTGATGTGGAGAAGGAGGAAATTTTCTCCAGACCATTAAACCCACGATAACGGTTCAATGGCTGACCACAAGACCAAAATATTTGCGCCATAAATTACTGAAATTCCTACTAATGTAGATTAAATAAAAATAAATAAGACCGGGAGTCGCTGAATATCCCGAAGATTTAGTTGAATAACCGTACGATTTGTTTCACTACTTCTGAGGTAATAAATAGTACATTTCCATATTTCTTACGGTATTATTTAGATCTTGAGGTTGAGATAAAATGCCTACTTTTGATCAATTTTTAAAATTAGTGCAATATAAAATGAATTTTACACTATTTTAAAGCTAAATTAATTAAATTTGAAAATTTTTCTAACTTGCTTTATTAAAACGCATAACTACAAGAATAGAAGTAAATATCACTATATTACATGCTTCTGCATCAGGTAAAGGTTAAAACTACTAAAAGAAACAAAAGTCAACATTGATTGTTTAAAAAAACTCTGGTGTGAAAAAACTTTAACTTTGGATTTTTTTACATGTATGTCAAGAAAGCATTTCAAAAATATTTTTAGGTTATCTTTGCCAATTTTTTTTCTTAAAAAAAAGGCTTTAACTTACTTTTTCTGTAACAAATGATCGGAATTTCTATAAAAATTTTATAAGACATGACCATTTATTCCAGAGGCATTCATTTCTTACATAAAAGGGAAAAAAAGTGAAGCTTTGCCAAACCAACTCGTCATTTCGATGACACCCTTCTCCATTTCTGACATTTTTTTTTCTTTTATGTACCTTTTTCCGTCGAACGAAGAATGAATAACAAAGGATAAATGTCAGTGCTGTCCAACCAGGTGTACAGCAACCTATTTGTCTGGCTTCCCTCCAATACATCGGCATTCGGTAGATAAGTCAACTTTACAAGGCGATCGACCAAAGAGAAAAGGCTTAGGGATAAATTATTAGTAAAGGGAAGAAATAGGGGAAAGGGATTCAGGTTACCTCTTTGGTAAAGTCCTGATGTGGCTTCTTTCCATACCGATGTAATGGATATCCAAAGGTTCAGTGGTTGGCGTTATCTGTCAGGTTATTTGTCAGGCCGTTCCATGACACAATACTTGCCTTAGAATTGCGTTCCAAACGGCAAGCCTTTTCGGTACAACTATAGAATTGGCGACGTTATTGGCTTTCTATGAATGGGTTTGGAATAGACTGAAATGTCAGTTTGCGAAAGGATGATTATGCAATTTCAGCGAATTATTATGTACTACGAATTGTATATCTATCTTGTGTAGTTCCCCTCTAGATATATTTGGAGTTGTTATAATATTCAATATTTAGATTATATCACAAACATATATATAAGAATTATTTTACTGGTTGATAACATTGTGTTATCAAAAGTTTAAAACGTGAATTTAAATGAAGAAACTAAGCAATAAAAATTAGTTTCAATTTTAAAATGACAGTAAAACATGGAAAATAATTTCGAAAATAACAATACACTTTTTTTTAAAATATAGAATAGTTTTACTTTTGTACTGTGACAAATTTTAAATAAAGTTTGAAATTTATAATCATAGCCCAAAATTAATTTAAATTAATTTTTTAAGAAAAATAGTTTTAAAAAATATGTGATTATTTTTGAAAGTAAAGAAAACTCTCAGCTCATATAATCAAATTACTATAACTGGCGAAGGTGTAATCGAATATTAACTTGCGTCCTCTAAAGATTAATTAAATTTTAAGCATTTGAAGCAATAATTTCGGCGTTTTTAAACATCAAGGTAAACTTTTCTTCCGCTTTAAAAATGTGTGTATTCAATTTCCACCGAATTATTCTTTATTCCACGATAATTAGACAACTGAAAGTTATATTTTAATAGTTTTCATTAAAAATTTAAGAATTATGAAATTTTACATAAATGTAGGAGAAAAACAAATTTATAATTATTTAGCAAATATATTTAGATTGTGTTATGTTTACTTTAATTTCAACAATTCAGATTGATTCAGAAAATTAAAATATTATCAAGTAGCAATGATATATATATATATATATATATATATATATATATATATATATATATATATATATATATATATATATATATATAATTTAATTCTAAACAATAAACATTCATCAAATCTCTTGCTAACACCCCAACTTTCACAATTCCTCTTCCTATGAAAAATATTAAGGAATATACTTTCAATTTACTACTTTTATTCTATTACATATTACAATATTCTGAAGTCTTGCTGCGATTTATATTATAATCCCCAGATATATTTTTAATTTTTAATTACCATACTTAAAGTATTATTTTCAGGTTAAAAAATTATCAATTTTATTAAAAATCATTATTGAGCAGTCTGTTATAAAAAAAGTATATTTCACCAGAAAATGATAAAAAAATGATCTTCAAGCACACATAAGAATCTTAAAACATTCTTAAGTTTGGCCTTAAAATGGTTATTGTACGAAGATCATAGGTAAATTTTCTTACATGTTTAACAACTTGAAAGAATTACATATATCCAATGCATAATAACGCGTACTTTTTTTCTGACTATGATACAAATGTTTTGATATCAAATAAGAAAAGATCTTAAAAACTGCTTTTGTAATTAAATATTGAAGTCAATTTTACAATAGCACAACTACTTTTAAAATTAAAATGTCGTTACGGAAATAGGAGAATGAAATCATTTTGTTATTCATTATTATGAATTACAAATTAAAGACCAGAAAAAAGTCTAAATTTATTAAATAAATAAGGAAAATGGTTTTCTCATTTTGTTTATAATACAGTAGAACTCCATCTGTCCGAAGTTGAGGTTTGTTTGTCGCTCAACGGTCATCTTTTGCACACGTGGGCTAATTAGACCGGGACCTACGGTTTAAAGTGGATTCCGAACCATTACAAACATCCATACCCAAGGTGGGATTCGAACCCACAAACTGTTGAACCGAAGGCAAGAGCGCTAACCATTCGGCTGCCAGCTCGACTCCATCTGTCCGAACCACTGATTATCCGAATCGCTTTCAGGATTTCAGAAAAATTAATTAGATTGAAGATGAGAAGGAAAAAAAGAAAATTGAGAAGATTAGAATAACGTATTACTTGGGGAATTGAAAAACATTCTTTTGAAAATTCCTGGGTGTTCAAAGGCTAGTCCTGAAGACATAAATGGATGGATGAGTCAGCACTGTGTTTCAAATTGCAAATGATGATTAACTTATTGAAAATGTCGAGGAAGATGACATTGTCCAAGTTGAAGTAGATACGAGATCATCAGCTAATGAAGTATTTTCTGGCTTTGAAACTGCTTTGAAGTGGATGGAGCGTCAGCCCAAGTGTGACCACATGCAAACTCTTCTGTCAAAAGGATGCGTGACTTGGCTGCCCGCAAACGGATAAAGGCAGTGAAACAGCTCAATCTGACCGAGATATTCAGCAAGCAATGGCATCCATTGCCAGCATTGCACATACATACTGCATTAATGTACAACATGTGTAAGTATTGTAACATGTCAAAGTGCTGCCTTTTTATTTATTTGATCAAAAGTTCTTTTTCTTTAAAAATATGTTGCATTTTCTCCCATTTCCAACGTACAATAACTAAACAAACTAAGCCTTTTTTTTCGAAAAAACCAATTAACCGAATTCTTGATTATCTGAATGGGATCTGGTTCCAACTGATTCGGATAATTGGAGTTCTACTGTAGTAAATAACTTTTTTAAACAAACAAAAAAAATTTCTGTAAGCAAGTTTTGAAGTAAACATAGCATACTTTACACTTTATTTTTTTTCAAACATGGACACGTTAATCTCTGTAAGTATTGATCATAAATTGTATAAATTAAAATCACATAAAATAAAAACTTCCACAACAATAATTTTATTATTTCAGCCAAAAGATTACCTTTTTAGCACAAGGTAATTTTCAACTGAATTTTAACGACAGTACAAAGTTAATGAAATATAATTCAAAATTGAAACAAAATACAGTTCACGCAATTGCTCCGAAATGACTAATCTAATAACCTTAATGAAAGTACAAACAGCTCCTGAAAACTCTTAAAATATGCATACGAGAAGAAATTTTTCCTTTAAAAACGTATATAATACTGAGAAACAAAGAAAAACCTAATACTGGAAAACAAAGAAAAACGTAATGTGTACAATGTCAGATACAGTAAAAAGTAATTACCGGATACTAATAAATTTCCGGAATGATCTCTCTAATACTACATAAGATAGAATCATTAGCTTTTTGAGGAGGATGAAGAGCGCATCGTGTAGTAAATAACGATGCAAGGATGCAGAAACAAAAAAGATAGTGCAAAAAAAGAGAAACGTGTCAAAGGTATGAGTATGTATTAAGAAAGCCGTTCAATTTAAGTGAGTAGTTTTTCCCCCGGATTTTTTTCTTACTGCCACCTCCACCTCCCCCCCCCGGAAAAAGCAGAAAAGATGAAGAAAAATTGAGGAAAACGATGCTATCTGGAGTCAATGGAGAGTGTGAAGAACACAGAATGCAACTCAAACGGAAGTGGAAAAAAATAACATCAATGAGTTTCTCCTAGAAAACGAAGATATATATCTCGTATCGCTCCGGAAAGAGACACAGAAAAACAACATCAGTTGAATTTTGGATGCGTTAGGAAAAGCAGTTCTGAATTTTTTTTTACCTTATTTTCCAGGAAATGTTTACTTTTCCCCGTAAAAGTACATCGTTATGTCGAGAGGCGAGTAAATGGCATTTTTCTATGTATTTTAAGATGAGCGGGAATACATAAGCCGTTTACTTCAAAAATGAGTATTTTTCCCTACAGATTCCGAGAAAGGGAAAAATGGATAACAATGTCACAACAATCGTTTAGATCCACATCTAAAACGGCATAAACCACGACGAAGACTAACAAATAATAAGGAAAGGAAATGAAGATACTGATGCTTAATATAAGTATTCACAAAAAATATTTTTCCCGATTATATTTATAAAACTTGTAAATAATAGATTAACATTAGAAGAAATTGAACTATTACTGGAAACTATTGAATTAAAGTTTCATAAACATTAAAATATTAATATTTAAATTACTTTGTTAATGAATTCCAATACATTATTGAAACCCAAAAAACAATCAATCCACCAAATTATTATTTTACAGCAGAAATCGTTCAAAACCTTTAAACTAATACCTTATAACTGAATTTTTTATTTTTAAATTTTACATGTTTATTACCATTTAATAAATAATATCATGTTTATCAAGAAAAATAAAACTATCAAGCAGAGATTTACACATTAAGTATTTTAAATAATTCAATTCTAGGTGCATACGTGCCAACATTGAAGAAAAAACAGTAGATTCTACTGATTTTGAAGGCAAAAATCAGGAAACACTACTAGTGACATTTTTGTTCGAAACAGAATGTTTAAAATGGCAGAACCACAAAAAGACAATTTTACTCTTTACATTATACATTTTGAGAATGATTTACTTAAAACAAATTTTGTGTTAATCTTAATATTTTAATGAAATATACATCATTCTCATAAAGGAGCAGTTAAAAATAAAATATATTACTTGTAAAAAAATCAAAAATCAACGTTTACGTCCCAATATTTATTTTATAGGGCAACTTTTTTTCTACACTAGTGCAATTTATAAATATTAAACTTATAAAAGTACACAAGAACGCAAAATTTCGGATATTTTAGGTTGTTCACTGAAATTGCCAAAAATCTGTAGATTTTTATACATTATCGGAAAATTGGGTGAAATAATGAAAAATCAGGATTTTCACGATAAAATCAGTAGAGTTGGCAGCTATGTGGGTGTGAATCAATTGAACAATATTTTATTTATTTTCTTAATTCTTAAAAACTGAATCATTATTATTTGAAATTCAATAGATTTAAGTTTGGCAATTTGATAAAGTACGGATATTAGAATTTATTGCACTGAAGCATTGCCGACATGTAAGCCAATCCACAACAAAATTTAAAAAAAAGTTTTGGTAGATTAATAACTGTAACAATGTAAAATAAACTGATAGTATACTGACTATCTGAGCTAGTACTATAGTATACTCTAACTGTACTAGTACTTTAGTATATTAACTGAACTAACAGACTGAGAAAAGCATCACCTAACTTTCTTACACACGTTATCAGGCCAACATAACATTTAGCAATGAATATCAAGATGCTTTTGAGAAAATCTATATAATCTATATTTATAGAACATAATTATGAAGATATCAAATTGAAGAGCATATGCTTTTATATACCAATAACTGTATTTCATTAAATTTTTAATTTTTGATAGTACCTGGATTTATTTGAGAAAGAGAAAGGGGGAGAAAAATAAGTGAGTAAACAAGACTTAAATTAATACAATACAGCATCCAATGGTAGATGCATGTATGAAATGCATGCAAATTATATTATAAATGTGTTAAATATAAAAATGTAAGCATCTCTCTCTTCATTCAGTTTGTATTACTGAACAATATATTGAAGTATAAAAAAAAACTGAATAAATGAGAAGAGAAAGAAACCGATCAAATTTAACAAATCTTCTTTCACTTTCCATAAATTGAAAAAAATTTTTAACAAGTTTTTAAGCGCGGTTAATATTAACATTATCCGGTGGAACTGACAAAAATGGAAGTAGAAAATATTTTCGTTGCCTGTGAGATTTCTTCCGTCTCGCATTCTGTGAAACATTTTATGTTGCTTCCGATAGCCAGTTTTTCAAAAAAAAAAGTGAAATATGAGAAAACTTCTCAAAACTGAATCAACAAGCAATGGAGGGGGTGCGTGAGGTGATAAACGATAACCGTTCTTCCGACAGGAGGGTCATCAAAATAATAAAGAATTATGACCAGCCGATGTTTTTTCTGAGAGTTCCGGTTACATCGGTTGCATTTGGTGACTGATGGAAACTTCGGCCCCCCTGACAGTGAGCATAGGATCAAACCACCTTCCGCATCTAGACTTAAAAATTTATCCAATCGTAGGGTCGCAAGGGAAAAATTGAGACATTACAATAAGTGGCAGAGAGGAGATTCGATGCCTTGAGATACTTCGTAAGAATAAAGAGAAAAAAGGGATAAGCTTGGGGGAAAAGCTCGTTTTACAAGTGATTATTTTCCCTGAGAAGCTAGGAATTTTTGCAAGATTCAAAATTTGAAAAAGAGCTTGTTTGAGTTAGTATTTTCATTTTATAAATTTAATACAAAAATAAAGTTATTTTCTACGCGTAGCACATAAGCTGATGTAGAACGAAATTTTATACTATTTAACAAGTTATAATGAAAATATTTTTAAAATTTTAATGAAAATAATGGCAATATGAGATACATTTATAATAATTATAGGTGTTCAAAAGGTAATATTTTGTTAAAATAAATAATCGTAATAACTATGAAAATTAAAGACACAATAATTATGAAAATTTTGCAGAACAAAAGAATCGTGGAATTCCAAAGAAATACTAATTATTTCTCGGTCGAGTGATTTCTCTAATCAATATTAAAAATTTAGGTTAATTTTGATACGGGCACGCAAAGCAGCTGAAAGGCTTAACTGTGCCTTAGTAATGGGTTATCGTGTTCATGGCTGTTCTACATACGTGAACGAAACAGATACATTTTCTGAAGGCAGGTGGTTTCTAATGTCAAATGTGGGGGGAGGGAGTATTTAGAAATTGTTTGGCCCAATCATATTGATATGTTGCATACTCTATCTTCACTGTATTATAAGAAGGTCACATGCCCATCGTGCACATATTTGATTGATATTTGTGTGTGTGTGCTACTATAAATAACACACACACACACATCACAGTAGTGATTACACTTATAAGAAAAATGTAAAATAAATATATTTTTACAACAAATACATTGGCATATCCATTGTAATAAAACTTACATTTCTCAATAAACTATACGAACTTAAGGTTAGATTCATTTCTTGAGGTGTATTTTATTTACGAAAATAGAATTTGAAAATGTAAGTAAAATTCATATACAAACATCTAATATTTCAGTGTTTTACATTTTTTTGAATCCTAAATTAAGAATAATTAATGATATAAATTCAATAGAACTGATACATAGTTTTTGGGTAAAAAAGAAAAATTCCAAATAATTTCTTTATAAATATAAAAAAACAACAAAATTAATTAAAATTTGCAAAGTAAAACGAATAAAAAAGCAAAATATATTAGTTATCGTCAAATAACTTAGAAAATATTTTCGTATATTGATATAAATATTGTCAATTACCAAAACACTTACTAACTTGACATGTTACTTAAGCTAATAATACAGGTAAAAATAGATAAAATTGAAAATAGCAAGAAATAAATTAAATAGTTAAAATGTAAATGAAAAACATTTGTTACAATTTATATTCAATCACAACTCATTAGAATAATAACTACGTTTTAAATCAATACTTTGTATAAAAAAATACGAAGCATTGTATCTAAATTTAAACTATATTTCTGATTGTTTTTATCTACACATCCACCATTATGTTTATTAGTTTTTAACAAAAGCTGTTACAGCAGTTTTGGAATTCAAAAAGAAAAAAGAAATTGCGAAGTTTAAATCTTTTGAAGAGTATTTTACTAAATTAAGGTCGATATTTTAATCAACTAATACAAATCCTCAGAAAAAAAAAGACTGTAACCTTTCTCAAAAACTTTAACCGTAACAAAGAAATTGAAAAAAACCATTTAAAAAATTAAAATTTTTTACTATCTTTTTCTTTCAGTCTTTAGTAAATGCGTGACAAAGACAAAGTCTTGCTGTGTAATTAGAATGGGAATACCATACCATTGATCGACGATCTAATGCTATTTCGAATTGGTGCCCCCAAGGGTAAGAACTTCATTAACTCAAAATCAAATAAAGAAAATTTCGTTCTCCAGAATGGCAACGGTTCTTTTGCGTAAAGAAGGGAAATGAAGCAACCAGCTATTGCTTTATTGCCGTTGAAAAGCAACGGAATTAAGAAGTTTTCGAAACTAATGAGGATGTTTCAATAGTTCTAAACCATTTCTCAGACATTTTATTTTCAAATGTTGCTTTGCTTATCCTTCTCTTGAATTTTCGATTACGATTTTTTTTTATCTTTTCTTAATTTATATTGGAAAGAAAAAATATGCCAGAGGCAAGAAAATAGAATTGATAGATTAATATAAAAAATATCCTTTTAAGATACTTTTTTTTAACCTAAATTTTTTTGGAGACAATATTAACAGTTTCGGAAAAATTTTAACTATAAAAAAGTAAAATGTGCATTTTTTAATGCATTGAATATGCCTTACAGAAACAATTAATTTTGATGTTCAAAAATGAACATTTATGTTCTATAATAAAAATATATAATTACGGGAAGATTCCATTTTTTTAAAATAAAGAACGTTTATAAACTAGTAAAAGGCGTTAATGATATTAGGCGTATTTGTCTTAAAAAATAAACTAAACAAAAAATCAGCAGCTAAAAAAAATTGAAATAAAATGCATATCAATAAAATAGCCTTGATTAAAATAAGTTTGATATTGGGCGTAGTTATTTTTACCATCAGGAAAATCAAATATTGCTTTACAGCAAGAGTTTGTTTAAAAAAATGTATAAAGGATTCTTTAAAAGTATTGCTAAGAATATTTATTATGTTAAAATATTAAAAGAACGTTGAGAAGAATACTGAGTTGTTTCCGAATTTCTCCTCCTTGGGTTCAATACTCCGAACAATTCCTTAAACATTTTTAATCTATTTTGATACTAAATAATAAATATTATTTAGTATAATTTGTATACATATTGGGCATTTTTTAAGGTATTGAGGAAATTTTCAAATCGTCCAAACCGCGAAAAGGAGATTTTGCGTGTCACCCAAACTCATCATACAAAAACTCAATTTAATAATAATGGATTTTCTTATATATTTCCAGTCGATAATTTGTGATTATTTTATTACTGTACTTAAATACTGCATTGTAATCATATAATCAAGTAGCTAATTTTCATTGTATCCAATTTTGTACCAAACAAGCTTTGTTGTAATGAGGAAAATAAAAATAATTAAATCTATACAACTCATTAAACGTCATAACATTCATAACTATTTTTGAGATTTTCACACAATAAACGTGATTTATATATAGCACGTTTTCAAGACAATTTTCATTCTTGTTTAGTATTACTCTCTTAAAAATATATAATTATAATATATAGCAACATATACACAATAAAACCCCAACATCCAAAAGAATTGGGAACGGACCTCATTCGGACTATCGAAAATTCGGTTAATTAGATTTTTTCGTTAAAAGAGCACTTTAATTACTGTACGTTTAAAATGAGAGAAAAACTACAGATTAATTAAGAAAAAGAACTTTTAATTAGTTAACTGAAAATGCAACAATTTTACTTGTTAAGGGTCACAAGCGATATACATTAATACAGTAATACTGTAAATGTAAGTCATTGGTTGCTGAAGTTTCTCGGTTAGAGTAAGCTGTTTCACTGCCTTCATCCGTTTTCGAGCAGCCAAGTCACTCATCCGCTTGACAGTGGGAATTGGCATGTGGTCACACTCGGGCATGACCCTCCATCCACTTCAAAATCGAGGTCTTATATCTGCTTCAACTCGGACATTAACGCCATCTTCTTAATCGACGTTTTAAATAAGTTTACCATCATTTGCAATTTGAAATCTAGGGAGTGACTCATAATCCATTCCTCTTGATCTTCAGTCCTAACTTCTGAACAATCAAGTATTTTCAAGAAAATGTTTTTGAATTCCTCACGTGTGACAAGTCTCCCTGTCTATCTATTTCTCAAATTCAATCTTCTCTTACCATTCCTTTTATATTGTGCTTTTTCCTTTTTTCTCATTATCCATCGTTTCTTAAGCCTAAATGATTTTTCTGGAAGTGATTTGGATAATCAGCGATTCGAATCGACGTAGTTCGGGTAATTGGAGCTCTTCTGTATTATTCCAGTTTATTTGCTCTCAAGATACTTTTTACACAATAATAATAGGGCCGTGGTAGCCTAGTGGTTAGGGTATCGGACTTCCGTCTGAAAGGACTGGGTTCGATTCCCAATGCCGATCAAACCTACCAAGTACATGCGATATAACGTGCTCGATAAGTCTTTGGAATCAAAAGTCCTGTGGTCGGTTGTTGAGCAGTTACCATGGGTGTAATGGTCTGGAGAAAATTTCATCCCCCTCTAAATCAATGTCAAAACTGAGAGTCGAACCTCTTGTGGTGCCATCTATCATTGTAGTTAAGAGCAAAGTCGTACTTTCACCTTCGTCGTGCTCTGGTTAAACGAAAGACGCACCCTACTGACTTAAATTCCCATAACCAACGGCATAGCTAGCTTGGCTTGTCCAAGCGTCATAAGCAACAACAACATAACAAATCTTGTCCTGCATAGATGTGAACGATATAATGAATTATACGAGTAACATATTATGAATTTTATGAATAAAATTCGCTTTCTCCAGCAATCAGAGAAAGAATACTGAATGATTTTTACGTTTTGATGTTTGAATTAATGCTTTTTTTTATTGCTCAATGCTTGTTTGAATGAAGTACTTGAAAAAGTAAATTTTCTGAGAGTCATTAAAATCTAAAATCTTAATGCTAGGAATTAGTGAATATCTGTCGAAAATTTCTTAAAACATGATATATTTTAATATACATTACAATTTTTATTTCAACAAATCTCTCATATTGGAATTTATTCTTTAATCACCCTTCTCTAAAAAACGTTGTTTTAAAATTTTATCATCATAAATTGGTTTAGTAAATACCAGATTGAAATATAATTTTTGGAATTCTTTAGTTTTTCTTCTAAAAGTCAAGTATACGTATCGCATAAATTTGAAAATGATGTTTTGTCGTACACATTATTTTTTCATTTAATAACAATCAATTGACAAAAAACTATCCACGCGAATAGAAGTTTTTTTTAGAATTTATTTTAATGGCTTATTACAAAAAATGCTTTCTTCCAAATGAAAAAAACTATAAAAAAATTGAAAAGCTTTTAAATAAAAAACAAAAAAGTTCTTTTTCAATTGGGTGACAATAAAAGTTTCCAAAAGAATTAATGCTCGGAACAACTTCTATTTTGTTTTTCTTGTTTTTTCCTTTATTTCTGAATGTAAAATCTTCAAGTAATTTTTTATATGAAAAACATTTCTTACAGCAAAAAAATTTTTATAGATAACAAAGGTAAACAAATCAAAAACAGGAAACTAAGAGAAGAATTTAATATTTTTAATTTATACTCAATTTTTTTAGTAGCTTTATAAAATGAGAATTTTCAAATGAATTTAAGCATTTTTTCTGAATTATTGCATGACTTTGTTTCAAAATTTAGTATTAAAATGCTTTATTACTAATTAAAGTCCTAGATACGTAACAAAATTTTATTTAAAACGGATAAAGATAAAGAAATTCTTAAATAATATTTTTAAAGCACACAATTTCTTTCACAAGAGTTGTTGGCTTTATGCATTAAAAAAATAACATTCATAAAAAAGAGCAAGAATTTTTATCAAATGAAATTATATTGTTTCTTATTTACATTTAAGATATTTTTGTTGAATACAAAAGTATTGTACGCTTAAAAGGAACAATTTCCTATTCTGTACTGATTTTCTATGATTAAATGTACCTATATAATTTCATCTTTTATCAAAACTCGAAGAAATATATCCTTTTAAACATACTGTATTCATAAAAATATTAAATTTCGAGTATCAACAATATTAATTTAAGCTTAACATTTTAAGACTTTTTAATAGTTTGTTTTTCATAGGTTATGGAGGTAAATAGTACATCTCTATATCTTAAGAAACTGAATTGAAGCCAATAAAATTTGAAAGTTTAGTATTGCTTAAATGAAAATTACATTATTTCGAGAGTAACTATTAATACACTATTACTAAATTCATAAGATAAT
Organism: Latrodectus hesperus; assembly: GCA_037975125.1. Taxonomy (NCBI): domain Eukaryota; kingdom Metazoa; phylum Arthropoda; class Arachnida; order Araneae; family Theridiidae; genus Latrodectus; species Latrodectus hesperus. Next base: position 18,635,070 of record CM075852.1, on the reverse strand, counting down.
TTTCTAAACTACCCATGTACAGGGTGACCATAATTAAATTGCAAATTTAAAAACGCTGTAAAAAAAGAACCACTGGTCAGAAATACCTGAAATTTCACCAGAATGTACTTCAAGCAGGGGGATTTTCTTTGCCGTGTGAAAAAAATTAGGAAAAAAGTAACCAATAGATGGCGCTGCATAGGCGGCTGTAGGTTAATTACATGAATTCTGACATGAACGATAATCAATTGTGGCTGTAAACTTAACGTTAAACCAGTTGTGCTATTGTAAGTCAAGCAGATGTTGTGGCAGTCTTGGTGTAAAGCTATTCAGAGCGACAAGGTGGTGCCACATCGAATAGGAAAAAATCGGTTTTTAATTGCCCTGCGGGCAAAAAACCGTAGAAAAAGCCAACAATAATTCGGTTTTTAACTGTCCTCAGTCTTCAAGAAATTTTCAATATGATGGCCACCATTTCCTGTTAGGAGGTGTAAACATAAAACGGTATTTTCCACAGCAGCTTGGAGTGTATCAGTGCTGATAATGTTAACGTGCTGAGTAATGCGGCATTTCAAATCCGCTAAGGTGTCTAGTGGAGCACTGTACACAGCATTTTTCAGAAATCTCCAGAGCCAAAAGTCACAGGGAGTGATGTCTGGTGATCATGGCGGCCAGGTAGTTGGAAAATGTCGGCTGATAATACGGTCATTTCCGGAATGGCGTTGCATCACCATCGACAATTAACGAGAATTCAGACTACTCAGCATTTTATAGAAGACGTTAATTTGCATATAACCACCTGTGAAGCGCCATCTATAGGCCACTTTTTTTCCTAATGTTTTTCCCATGCCAAACAAAATCCCCCTGCTTGAAGTACATTCTGGTGAAATTTCAGGTCTTTCTGACCAGGGGTTCTTTTTTTACAGCGTTTTTAAATTTGCAGTTTAATTATGATCACCCTGTATTTAAAAATATGAAATTTAGAATAACCATTTATTCAGTCATTATTCAGGAATTTAGTAGCATTTGAAAATCAAGCAGGATCAACAAAGTAAAAAATTCTTTTAAAAGTTACTTTCTAAATCTTTTAAAACGTAAAAAAAAGATAGAAAGAGAGAGTTGTAGGAAAAATTAAATCAAATGTATCTTAGGTTTGAACCACCTTGATTCTGACCGAAATGGCCCAGAATTCAGTTTAAATTACGCTGAGTTGGCAGATGAATGGTTAACACTCTCAACATCGGTTCTACATATCGTGGATTCCATTTCCGATTGCATTTGCACTTTGAGCAAAAAATGATCATATAGCGACTTAAACCTATATACATCGCAAGACTTCAAAGCACTACCTCCAGAGTCTCTTAAACAGCATACTCTTAAGAAACTATAATGCATACTTTTAAATCTAACCACGTTGTAAAATCAACAGGCAAACCCTGATCCAAGACACTTGGAAAAATTTATGTCAAAAATCCCAAAAAGGTTGAGACAAATTTCAGACTGCAATTAGGCCACGATTTCTTGGCGCGACACCTAAATAAGATAGTCATCCTTTCATCTAATTTATGCCAACATTGTGATTCGGATACTTTGAACACAGAACATCTTATATGCTCAAAAACGGAATGAGTTAAGTTGTTATTTACGACAGTTGGACAAGCCAAGTTCGCTAGCTGATGACTATGCGAATTTAAGTCAGTATGGTGCGTCTTTCGTTTAACCAGAGCACAGGTGAAAATATGACTTTGCTCTAAAGTCCTCCGATAGATGGCACCACCAGAGGATCTACTCCCTCAATTTTTACATTGATGTGGAGGGCGAGGAAATTTTCTCCAGACCATTAAACCCATGGTAGGTGCTCAACGAACAACCAGGACTTTCGATTCCACAGATTTAACGAGCACGTATATCACATATACTCGTCGGGTCCTTGGTGGCATTGGGAATCGAACCCAGTCATTCCGGACAGAAGGCTGATGCCCAAACCACTAGGCTACCATGGATATATGATATAAGCAAATTCCACCGGAGTGCCAGAGATTCCCCTTTCAAAGACCTTTGTTTCTTTTACTTCTTAATTTTTTTTATTTTTAAAATTTTTACTTGTCTTTTCATGTTATTTTGTTCTGGTTATTACTTTAAATGTTTCTTTTTATTATATTTGTTCTCTGTGATAGTTGAGTTGTTTTGTATTTTGGATTTATTTTTCCAATTAAAATATTTGTAACCACATATTGAAGATCCCATTCCTAGAAACTAGAATCCAAACACAAAAATATTAGTATTCAATTTTATTATATTGAGTTAAATAATAACCTCAGCTAATAATAGATCTAATTTAATTAACTATACTTCACAAAATTGTTGCTTTTTGGGGTTCTAATCGAAAAATTGTATGAGTAAAAAATGCAGGAACTGCGTCTCGCTCGAAAGTACAATCTTCGCTAATGATTTATTTATAATTTGTCAGCCCTGACTTTCAATATTGTAAATAAAAATGCGTTTTTATTACAATATGCAAGAAGCAAAACACCTTTGTTGAAGTTCATTTAATTCACGCAGGATTTGTCAGATGCAGTGACTTTTAAAGAAGATTTGAGAGATAAAAATTCGGATATCTCTCAAATCAGTTTAAACTTTTATTTAGATATTCATCAATAAACATGTACTATAGTAACTAGCATTATTTATTCAAATAAAAATATCATCAATAGTATCCAACTAGGTCCAGATAAATTTACAAAAATATCGACTTGTTAATTCTTTACTGTCTGTGGGTTAAGAAAGAGAAAGATATGATTCCACAAAATAAGCTTATGATGTTAACTCATGTTTAAATTATACTTTTCACAATAATATTTATGAAAACACGATGGTTTTTATCCTAAAATTTATTCTACGAATTTAAGATTAAGCGAAAACTTCATTACTTATTGTTTTTATATTCAATTAAATTAAAATTATATTTAAATAGTTTTACATAAATTTTCTTTAATCTATCTTATTAAATTTTCAAATTTTAAATAAAGTAATCATATTAGCACTTTTTAATCATTATCAGATAATGCTAGTTAAGTAGACAAAAACCTGGAACCAGGGGGTACGCGTACCTTCCTGGGGCTTGAGCAGCCACCAGGCGCGTCGGCAGGTGGTGGATAGCCGAATGTCCTGTAGGAATGACAGGATAGCCTTGAATATAGAATCAGAGGCCATGAACCAGCTCCCGTAAACCCTGGTGTTATGCGTTCCGTGCCTAGGGCTAATTGGCACCGCGGTATTGGTGTCTTAACGGAGCCTCTAGTTGCCTGGCAAACTTCTAGAGTAATTTGCCTTGCCCAGTATCTCAGGCAATGCTGGGTGGACTTATATTACCTGAGCTTATTAATTGTTATCTTGTGGCTGAAAAGACACAAGAAATAATAAACCTTTCTGCATTTGTAGGTGAAGCCTCTGAAGAAGACCTTGCTGAAAAAGACAAGGGAATTCAGAGGCAATCTTGTAAAGGGGCAGCAATGAATCCTTCACTTGAGGTAGAAATGACCTCCAAACCATCTTTTTTGGTGAAAGTCAGGAAGCTATCCCTAGCATGACTGACTTTCTGACCAGATGGGACTGTTTCAGCAAGACCCTAATAATCATAATTTTAAAGAACTTTTTTTAGTATACCAGATTTATACAAGTTATCAACTGTCATTTTTAAATCAAGTAACCCTATTTTCAATAAACAAGGTAACACATAAGATATTAGGAGCATGTATCCAGAAAATTGTGTGTATTTGATATTAACATGATTTTATCTACACAAATTTTCATTCAGAAATTTCAATTTACTTACACTTTTTATATTACAAATACTTAGCTCTGTTCGGAAATTTAATCAAATGTAGGTAATTGACAATATTTTTAAGCATTGTATATCTCTAAAGAAATGGTTCTAGGTAAACGTTTAAAACTTTCGAATTCCAATTTAAAATATTCTGCTTTATTTGGCAGATTTTTCTAACAGGAATCATATAATTTAATTGTCGATGGGAAAAGAACTAAAATTCGCAAGCAATTTGGCACTAATTAACCATGCATCTAAAGGAAAGTAATGATTTACTGATACAAACAGGTGGCGCTGAAAGCGGAAAAATTATTCAAGAAAAAAAGAAGAACTTATTTGAAGGAAAACATTTTCTGAAAGAAAAAAGCTCACAAACGACTTTTGCTACTTATTTCTTTAGTGATTATCGCCACCTAACGGCGACGAACGACATCGTCGGGGAAAAAATTTTCTACCGAAAGGGTGCAGATGGGAGTCAAAAAAATAAAATTTTTCGTCAAGACAATTACCGACTTCGTAAACGAGCTTTTAAAAAAGCATAGTCGTGTCGGGAACAATGAGAAAAAAGAACTTGGAAGAATCTTCTTTGTACCGTGGATAATCCCTTTTGGCGAGAAGTAAAAATGTGTTGCAGAAGCGTTAAGCACTAAAACAGATTCAGCCAAGTCTTTGTTCGCATAATCACGTAATAATACTTCCATTCTTAAAACTGCTGATAATGTCCTTGTAATGAAAGTGAGCTTCCCCTTTTCTATTTTTGATGAGGTTAGGTATATTGTTCGGCAATTTTAGGAAATATTTGTGACCTGGTCTTCCGATTTGCATCGAGTAGCCTTAGGTTTACAATTAAACTGCTGCCTTGACGAATTTATTGCCAGAATCGGGAGTACTTTTCTCAACGATACTTGAGATACAAAATTTTTTTCAGAATTATAATTCACAAGTTCATTGATGAAATACTGCTGATATTGCAAGAATTATGGGAAAAGTTATTAAAAAATATTTATAAGCATATTTAATTAAAAAATAATTAGAAAAAATATTGACTTAAGATTAAAAGCATTAAAGCTCATTTTTAAAAAATATTAAAGATAATTACTCACTGTAACTGTTTACGTTTTAAATCGAATATAATTATCTAAGTTTACATAAATTTTACGGATCTCCCAAATAATTGTTCATAAGCAAATAATTTTAGTCATAAAAAAGAAATTTAAATTCAAAAAATTCAAAATCTAAAAATGTATAAATTCAAAAAATTACTCCACTCTAGCTTTATTTCAAATTTTCCAAATCTAAAAAAATGATCTTATTTCAATGTCCCTTACCCTGAAGTGATACTCTGATTTATAAAATTATTTAAAAATATACTTATTTGTGTGAAATTTAACTCGTAAGAAAATAGATATAATTAGTTCTTTCACAATTAGTAAAAAAATTGTAAACAAGGTAGAAATTTTGAAAATTTCCTAATACAAACTAAAAATAAATTTACAACAAAAACTATCCAAAAAAATGTTTAAGTTTGAGAGATTCTATTTTTTTTTTTTGAATATGATAGGATATTTAATTTTAGATTTATCGATTCGTTAAATTTGTTTTAAGAGTGGATTACTTGACGTTCATGAATTAAAGAAAGAAACAATAGGAAGAACTGATTCTTTCTTGGTAACTTTTAAAACACGTAATTCAAAATGCGCATAATATCAATTAGCTTTGAAAAAGATTCTTATTTTCCCTTCTCTCATTATTTCATCATTAATTACTTTTCTCTTATCTCTCATAAAATTTATATATATATACATATGTACATATATACATGTGTACATATATATACATAGATACAAATACATATACATGCATATACATTCATACATACAAAACGTACCGATATTGTAACATTTTATTTCGCTTATATTTGATATTTTATATCCTCGCACAAGAAATGGAGTAAAACAAATTACAAAATATTCTATTGGCAGAGCGTATGACCAACATTTTTGAGTTCAAATCTTAAAATAAGAAACTGGTTGACATAAAATCGTAGGTACCAGACTCACAATATCATGAAACAAGTCCCTATCTCTACAAGTGCGCATTATTCCAATGCATAAAGGTAAGGGGTGTACTGCAATATAAATTTCCACGTAGTTAACAAAATTACTTGGGGGAACAAAAATGCGTCAGGTACCGTCACCCATAAAAACACCCTTCTCAAACCCTTTTTCCTGGGAAGTGCATAAATCCCGAAAGAGCCCTACCGATCGTAAAACGGAATTAAACACGCTCTCATGCTTGATTGTTCTTGGCGCATGACAAAGAAACTTGCGACCTCGTAAAAACTTCCATCGTCTACCCTTATCCATAGAATGTCCACCGTAAGGGGAAGGGGGCGTGATAGAAACAAAAAAAGGGCTTACGAAATATCTTTCCTCCACAGGGCCGCAATCTGTATTGATGAAAAAGGATGGGGTTAGAAAAAAAATAGTCGCATCACTAGTTGTGGGAGTACCAGAGGGCTTGAGAGACAAATTAGAAACATCAATATTTCACACCTTATCTTTTCTGAGGCAAAAGCTGGTATGATAAAGAGCGTGATAGGAGAAGAGGCTGCACGTACGGCACGCCCAAGAATGTGATAAGGAGGAGGAACTGACTTTGCCAAAATTCACACCCAGTTTTAATCTTCTCTAAAATGTAAAACGAAGTTGAGAGTGTTGTTGACAACTCATTCTTTCGTGTTAACGTATCGCCATGAAATTGAAGAAGCCATGGGATACATCACTTATCCATTCAATGTAACGCAATCAATGATAATAATAAAATGTTGATGGTTTTAAAATTACTTTTAAAATGGTTTGAGAAGCCATTTATCAAATTACTAGAAGATTTCTGTAATTTTGATAGTATATTGTAAGGACATCTGTCTTAATGGAATATGGTTATAATTATAATAGAATTTAAATTCAGTATATCATAAGATTATCTGTCTTCATTTGGATTTTTAACCTTCAAATAGGAACAGAAAAAAATCTAGAATAAAGAATTCTTTATAAATTTAAAAATCCAATTTATATAAACATGATGAAATCTTTTTCGTTTAAAACAAAATAGCTTAAAATCTAAAATATGAAAAAGCAAATTTTTATCATTCTTCTATCTGTCAAAGTTCATTATCTTCAATACAATTAATTTGTATATACTGGAATAACTTCGAGCAGGTGGATACAAGTCACATCATATGCAAAAAATATATTTAACACATATTCAACCAAACATTTTTATACAAAATTGCAACCATTTTAATTTTTTAAAGCGGTAACTTAAAATAATTAAATCAATCATTATTTACTATAATGCCAAATTTATCAACGACTGCTAATGATATATTATTGTGGGAAAAGAATGATTTCGTATTTTCGAGAATAACAAATTATTTACGATTTAATCAAGACTGATCGAAATAAGGAATATAGCCAAGTTCTCGCTTTAGTTGACTTTAATAGTTCTCTTTGATCAATGGACAATGATTATCAAATTTCACGACAAGCTAACAAGTTTCAAACAATATCCAAAATACAATACCGTCTCCCAAAATCAATTAAGCATAGCTTACCTAAAATAATTTGTTCCTTGTTAATTTATAACGAATTGATATTCATAAGTTGTATTGAAGAGATTTTGACTTCGATTGATCAACTTTAAAAGATGAAATATTATAAATAGCAAAAAAAATTTACAGTTTAAGAAATACTATGTAATCAATACACAAAATAGAATTTTTTATTCAGTCTATACTTATATATAATTCGAATAGAAATTCATTAAAATTATACAGTGAAAAACAAATTTGTTTGTTTCTTTGATTACTTTTGTATATTAAATGAAGCAAAAAAATCGTGGATAGGCAAAATAAAAGTGAAAATTTTTTTCCTGAAACTGTACGGTTGAACAAATCTTATAAATGGTTTTAAAATACATTTAATAGTTAATATCTGATTTCTTTTCATTTTATTCTACCAGGATCTTCGCTAGACCTATTCTATATTTGCTGCATAAGGAAAATTTACCTTTTTTAGAACAGTTGTAAATAGCAAATTTAAGTAAACCATTAAAGTCCCTTTCAATAAGTCCTTTTTAATTTTCCATTTTTGGAAAGTTTTTCCAAATCATAACTATCATGATTTTAATATTAAAAACATTGAAACTGTATTAAACTTTCAAAAAACAATATTTTGATCAAGACAAAAGTTATTAAAGTACAAAACAAGTTAATACAGATTTAAAATGATTCAAGGTTTTTCACGAATAATGGAAAATTTTAAAATGATTGTTATCTTTCGTCCCCACAATATTTAATTGCCGACAGCTAAGACAAATGTTTGTTGCCAATGTTTCTGCAAATTTAGTAAGGATTGTTTTTATTTTTTATAAACTTTAAACAAAACTGATGTAGAATTAGTATATTTACTTAAGTTTTACGTTAACTTACTTCAACTCTAGGAAACTGCATATTATGATAAAAAAAAAATTACAGTGGATAATCGGTTAATGAACAGTTCGGATTGCGAACACAAATCGTACAACGAATAATTTCACGAAAGATTTTTGTATTCGAACAATTAATTCTAACGAACACTTCTCGGCTCTCGGAGCATGATGTGCTCGGTTGCCAAACCCAACGTTCTAAAAACCGTTTTTCATCTCTCTTGAATTATGTTGCTTGTCTATTAAACTTCAATGTTCTATACTGGAATTTTTTTTTCAATAGAATATTCATAGCTAAAAATAGAAGATCAGTTTCAGTTTTGATTTCATTCAAAACCGAAATTGATTTCATTTTGAGTAATCCCCCCATTCATTCATTGAAGAAGTGGGAGGATGTCAGAAAAATGGTCTTAGAATGGCACCCAAAAGAAACTGATATCTATAATGTAAGGGATTTTTACTACAACAATGCTATTAACCACTTCAAGAAAGTCATAAAAAAAAGCAATAGATATTGGACATGTTTTCTTAATGCCTCATAAACAAAAAACGGAAAGGACTTATTATTATGCAATACTTCGTATGTATTATTTTTTTTTAATAAACTTACCGAGAAACTATACATCCTTTGTTTAATTTAATTTTAGGGACTCCAGAACAATTGATTTCACAAAACAATCCATGGTAAATTGATGATCGGTTAACGAACAATTCGGATAGCGAACATAATCTTGTAACGGATTATGTTCGTTAATCGATTACCCACTCTAAAGTTAAAAAATGCATAATCTGAATTCTTATTCATAAACATTATATATCAAAATAGCTGAAGAAAATCGAAATCTCAACACATGAGGTGATAGTTCTAGTTTTTTTAGTTTTTAGTTTTTTTATTTCCTGTTCATCAACATGTTCTTATAATCATCTATAGTATTTTCAAATTTTGCATATTATTTTTAAGCATCTTAAAAATCAAAATATTTAATTAAGCAGAGATCAAAATTAGAAAATTGAATATAATGAAATAACGTTTTTAGTTTTGTAGTCTAGGTCCTCATTTGTTAACAATGAAGATTTAATAATTTTGGAATGTAGGACACCAGTAATCATTCCATTTTTAGTAACCATTCAATCTTACAACTATACAGTGAACCAAAAAAGAGCCTAAAAACAGGAGACTGCTGGAAACAAATAGTTAGCTGTTAGCTTTTTGATACTGTCGCGTAATCGAAATTCCGCATACAAATGTGTGAATTGTTTATTTTTTATTGTTTATTCATTATGTTTTACCTAATGTAATGTTTTTAACAATACCATTGAAATTTTATCGATAACTTCTGTTAATATTTTTTTTCAACTAACTCAAGATAGAGAAGCGCTTTGATTTCCCAGAGTGAAAATCTACGTGATGCTATTAATATGTGCTCGATCATCCATCCGACACAAGACAGATGAAACATCTGATGGAATAGATGATGAAAGACGCTGCATCCTATATACTCAATAAATCAGTGGGATTTGTTGAGGGTCGTTCCTTCGATAATCCTGCTATACATCACTCCCACGCAACGATAGATTTCTCTGGTTCTACGAAATATTAACTAAGAAAATCAGGAAAAATAAAATCATAGATGCACGCATTTTGCAACGTACACCAAATAATTAAATTATTAGCACTATTTAAGTGACTCATGTGTATTAAAACGCGATTTTAAATCACGTTTTAAGTTAGCTATAAGGATATAATTTCTTTAGAGATATTGCAATTACTGAAAATGACTTTATTTTTACATTAAATTATATAAATTTAATCATTTGTTATGTTTCAACAAAAGTTATAATTCTACACACAATCTCGCATCAGTTATTTTATTTTTCAATAAATAGTTTCACTTTTCAATTTATTTTTAAATTCATCAGTTTTATGAGCAAATTATAAAATTGCATTTTTAGTATATCTTTGCCGTAATAATCTTATTTTCATAACTAAGCAAATGAATAAAACAATAAAATACAAGTGAATATTAAATTTGAATGCTTTATATTTGTTACCAAGATAGAAACTTTAATAAAAAATATAAGATTAAACATTTCTTAAACTAAGCGCACTTTTAAAAATTGATTGTTTTGTCGACATTGTCTTTTCCAAAATAAAGATAAAATACTTTGAAAATGTTTATTTGTTTATAAATAATTTGTTTTCCGTATATTTATTTGAAAGATATTTAAATTGAAAAAATGTTACGAGTTGACACTATAAATAATTTGATTTTATACTGTCGCTTTTCACAAAATATAATTTGATTTAAATACTTTTAAGACATTAGAGAAATGAAATAAATTACTCTTTCTCTTCAAAGTAATTTATAAGGAAATATTATTGAAATTCGGATTAAAAAATACGCTACACGACTAAATTTAAATGCAATGCATATATCCTTGCTTATTTAAACTATCATGAAGTATGCCACGTTTCAAAGCATTTATCCGAGTTCCACTGTTTAAGAAATTAACACATTGATTCGCATAGTAAGTAAACAATATAAAAATATAAATGTATTTTTTTTTGCATATTTGTATTCATATGACAAGATTGTATATATACTTAGGGAAACAGATTTAAAACTTCCGAAAGGCAATGAATTTTAATAGAAACAATAGGACAAAGAATATACCATTTTAAAAATCGATGCAATCCAATTTTTAATAGGAATTGAAATGAATCTTAAAATTACATATACTAATAATTGTCTGCAGTAAAAAAGCTATATCAAGCCAATTTAAAACGCAAAACGTAAGTACACTTTGTGGTTTCATTTCATAACTTAAAGATCTTAGATTCCTAAATAATTATAATTTTAGTTAATATCTTAAAAAAAAAATTGCATAAAATCTCTTTACATACGAAATTTTACAAAAGTATTTGACAGAAGTAACATTAAAATTACAAAAATATTCAAACTGATGACAGAATGATATATTTGCTGATAGGTAGTGAGTGAATCCTTTTATCAACCGGAAAAATACGAAAAATGATTTATGAAAATTGAATAAAGAAGCATGGCATCACTATCCTGTGATAAGAAATAACACACTAGTGTTTCTTATGAATGTCATATATATATTTCTTATGAAAATCGCGTGAGATCTCTTGCGTCAAACCTACGACGTGAAGACTGAAAAATGACTGAAGCGCCATACCACCCGGTGCGACAAAAGAGCGATATGGACATAAAATTTCACAAATTACGCCTCACGTCGGCTGAGGAGCATTACGGAAGCACAAAGCTATCTCTTTTCCCACATATCTCCCACAACAAGAGGGCTCCAGTTGGCGAGTGGGAGACACTTTCCTGCAGGAACAAACACAATGTGGCCCTAATCTCTAAAACACCAATACAGCAGATATAGGCAGCTAATGCCTCCGAACTAAAGTAATGCCGCGAAACTCTCAGAGGCGACACCTACCGACCATTACCTTAAATCAGAGCAAAAATAGGGGAGCCCCGGGAGGGGAGGGCCTGACTATCGCGAGAGCAAAGCAAGATAAATCGGATAACGAGAGAGCGGCCCCCGCATCAATATTTCACAGGGGCGGTTATCGCCCCAACAGAAGGAGTGGATGACAGTGTGCACTCGCAAAGCGCCCCTCGCTTTCTGGAGTGGGTGGAGGTGGAGGACACAGCCATTTTCTTTTCCTTATTAGTCCCGTGGATAATGGCATCTTGCAGAACCATCGGTAAGGCCCTTGCAAGGGAAACCTGGGTTCCACTTAAGGCTTACGAGCGCTGCATTACGGTTAAAAGCCGAGATACACAAAAGGGGTGAGATCAAGCCAAAGAAGCCCCGTGTGAACTGGAGTTGATGAAAACAAATTTCTTCTCGTGTTGTAGAGGCGATTACTTCCTTTATACGCTGAGACAGTGTTCATTATACTCTTCAGCGAACAGAGGGCGAAGGATTAGGCGAGATTTATACAGCGTATTTGCGAAAGGTGTTATGTCAAGTTCATTTGACCTTTTCCTAATGACTGAGTTTTAAACAACATTTTGACAAGAGTATAAAGTCCAAAAAGTCTCATTTTCCCCTCTTGTATTACCAAGATGAATTAATCGATGCTTTTTTTATAATTGATAATTTGTGTGAATCTTCTTTATATTTATAATATTGATAAATAATGTGAGAATATGGTATTAAGAATTTTTTTTGCCATAGATAAAAAAGTAAAAATACGCATTCCGAAATTTCACATTTATTCCCAAAATTTTTATTTTAAATGTTTAAACAAGGTACAAATCTCTTTTATATTTATGAAAACTAATTTTAAGTATTTTGTGTGCTATTTCATATTTATATATTTTAATATAATTTTTCGATCTGATAATTAATAAGATGATTATACTTAAGATAAGTAACACATATCAAATACATATTAGGCAACATATAAGAATTTATGTATGTTGCTTATGCTAAATATTGAAACAAGCACAATATACTAAGTAAGATTTAATAAAATGTTATATAAAGCAGATTTCTTTTAAAAAAATTTTATGTGTACATTTATTTAAATTTTTCAAAAGTTAAATTTTTAAACAATGTTTATTTTAATAATTACATTATTCTGTAAATTAATTTTTAATTGGAACGAAAAAGAGAATGACGATTACAATTTCATTATTAATATCTTTATTTGAAATATAAAATGTGATAAGAAAATCATTCTTAACTATTAAAAATATTTGGATCAATTGTCGATATAGAATTCAATAATTCAAAGAACTGGTAACAAAATGAGACTTTTCCTGTTGTGAACAAATTAAGAGATAAATGGAAACATAATATTTAGAATTTTCAAGTTGTTATATAAATATTAATTATGAGTAACAGAATAAGTCTCAAGTCATTTTATTACACGAATTAAAACCATTTCAAATAAAATTCATAAAAAAAGAATTACATAGGTCCGAACAAATTTACTATAAGTCAATGCTTCAAAACAGAATTTTTTTACCAAAAATTATTTCAGAAATAGAATTGAACTTTAGTGATCATGGAACACAATCTTAAAACATAATCAGTAAAAGCACACCTTTTAAATAAGGAAATATTCTGTAAAACACTAATGCAGCACAATGCGAAGGCACTTTTAAAGTATTTCAACATTTTCTTCTTAAGAATATTAGCAAAGTACATAGATAAGGAAGAAAGGCCATTTTTAAAAGCCAATAATGCCTAAGGCCTGATATGGGCGTAGTTCCCCTAAAAGGAAGAACAACCGTGCGCGAACAAAAAACGAAAGGAAAAGTAATCGATGTCACGCAACACGGACATTTGCATCCACTTCAACCACGTCGAATCTAAGAACTTAATCTCTCAATTTCTAATCGACACCCCGGCTATATTTCAACAAATGGGTTTCAGATTCTTCAGCAGAAAGGAAGTTTTTTTGAGAGTTAGGAGTAAAACCAGGCAAGGAATTTAAATGCGCATATATGATTGTGTTTCATATGGTCTTTTTGGAAAAATCAATTCAAAATATAAAACAGCAAGTATCACAGAAGAACAAATATAGTAAAAAGAACAAACACTTAAAGTAATAACCAGAACAAAATAATATCAGAACAGAAGTAAAAATTAAAAAAAAAATTCACAAGGAAAAGAGCACAAAAGAAACTCGTGAAATTTCTGGAGCTCCAGAAAAATTGGCTTGTCTTATTCCGTTTGAGAATCTCTATTTAATTTTAAGCATATACAAGATGTTCTACGTTCACATTGCTCGAATTATAAGGTTGGAATTGTCATGTGACACTTGCAGTTTATTATATCGTCTGCAATGTATATTGCTTTCTATATATCGTCTTCTGGTGGAATTATTTTATTCAGAAGTTTTGTCTCGAGAAGTATCGTTGTGGCAACGCAAAGCTGGTTTTCAGCTGTTTTATTTTAACTTTCAGCAGTTGGATTCGACATTGCAATGTTGGAATTTTCCTAGCCCAAGCTTTTTTCATTAAAAAACGTAATTTTTGGCCAACCAAATACGGTCTTGGTAAATTTTTTTCTTGTTTTTATTCCTCTATTTTCCTTCAAGAGATCTCTGAACCGTTTTTTTCTTCAGCAACATGTGTCCTAAATGAAAATTGTTAATGTTTTATTTTCCAACGGCGGGCACATAGGGTTGAACCCTATGCCACAAAAAGGCCGGAAACTGCTACTCATTTGTCGTTACCCAACGGGTACCTGTGAACCAAGTCACGGAGGCGAGTAGTGTTACCCGCGTCATACCACCACAAACCCGTTTATAGGGTGGGCCACATTCATACATCACGGGAGAAAGGATAGTTTGTTTGTTTGTTTATTTGTCGCTCAACGGTCATTTTTTGCACACGAGGGCTAATTAGACCGGGACTTACGGTTTAAAGTGGATTCCGAACCACTACAAACATCCATGCCCAAGGTTGGATTCGAACCCACGAACTGTTGAACCGAAGGCAAGAGCGCTAACCATTCGGCTGCCAGCTCGGCAGGGAGAAAGGATAGAGAAACACAGAGAGAACAGAGAAAGAAAGTAACATCCATGCCCGAACCGGGATTCGAACCCAGGACCCACAGCTCAGGAATCAGGAGCGTTAACCACTCAGCCATCGGTCGGCAAATTGTTAATGTATACTCACTAAAAACTTTTGGGGTACTGTAATTATCCTTACAAGAATCTGAATAAATAAAAAATGAAGTTTCTTCCATATCATCTATATTCAGTATAAGTCAGTTATTGTTTTTTTTCTTTTCACAGGATTCTGATGAAGCAGGAGAGATCTATTAGGTACGCCATTGTATGATCACGGTTGAAGAATTGTGTCATTTTTAACAAAATTCGAGTTTTTTAGTTTCCCCACGTAACAGGAATAAACTAGATAGAAGGATGTCTATATTATTTAGATGTTATGCCAAGCAATTTTGGACTGTTTTCATTTTAAAATTCACCACAGCCACTTAACCGGATATTGGACAAAACTTTTTTCAAGTGCCTTGAATATTAGCCCAGGGTTTGCCTGTTGATTTTTCCGTCTGGTCGAATCTAAAATTACCCGTTATTTTTTTAAAAATATGCTAAAAATGACTAAAAAGAAGCGGTTTTATTCCCTGTGGCTCAAATATTCCTCTCTTAGCTAGTGAATCTGCCATTTTGTTCAAGTCAAAACCCATAACATAAAATGTTACTGCATGTAATAAGTTCAAGAATATGAGTGCAGCAAAATGTTCCATAAATATGTCATTTACCATCAATATTTAACAGAGTTTAAAATTTATTGAATTGTTGTCGACAGAATTCAAAGTTTTAACAATAGAAGTAATGTAAAGGTTGAATGGCCAAATAATCAGAAAGTAGGGGTGCTTATAGTAGAAAAAGATAATTTTTGATGCATTAAGAACAGTAATTACAAATGGTAATTAAATAAAAATAATTATTAGAATCAATTTAATAAATTCAAAATGAGATGAAGCTTAGAATGCCTTATAGACGAAGGAGAATGACTTTTGCAACAAGAAAAAGAAAACACAATTTTACCTTCAAGGTGAATGTGGCATTTCATTGTATATTAGAACTTTAAATTACTGCATTTAGAGCAAAAAATAAAAAGGACTCAAATATATATTATCAATAAACTTACATAAGATAATAGAATGTTAACATTCGATTTACTAAAATTTAATAAGAACTTGTGTTCTCTACAGGAATAGTTCCAAGCAGTTTTACCATGCTAAATAAATTTCAAGAATAGTACTCTTATTAGAGAAGTATTCTTGATATTCATATGCACCATCATATCAGTGAATTGATTTCTCATCAATTCATGGCAGGATAATAAAGATCACACAGGATAACAATTGTTTTCAATAACTTCAACTCAACCCCCTGTAATTCTCTGGTCCTCAATCTCATTCACCATGTAATTCTCTGGTCCTCAATCTCATTCACCATGTAATTCTCTGGTCCTCAATCTCATTCACCATGTAATTCTCTGGGTCTCATTCCCATTCACCATGCTCAAGATGTTTTAGAGAAATTTATTGGAACTCTGAATTCACCTCTTAAGATATTTGAAACATTTACAGATTTATTAAGAATACAATTGCATGCGTAACTCATTGTTTCTCGCATACTCCATACTAAAATATTTCTCCCATGCCAATAACTTATGTTGGTTATAATTTGTTGCTTGGCAATTTTACAAATGTGCAAATTTTTAAGACAATAATTGCCCTCATTTGAGTTATTTTAACATATGTATTTAATGTAACACAATTTTATAAAAATCTGAAATTCACGCTGTCTATTACTTAGGGAAAAACCTTTAAAAATCAACGTAATTTGAATCACTAAACATTTTACTAACAATTCAATCCATTATTTTCAAGACTTTATTTATTTACTCGACATGTACTCAATTATAGTTCTCTCCCCAATCAATTTGCAAATTTTAATAGATTTGTCTTTCAAATATTTCAATATCTTCCAAATAGTCAAAATTTGATTTAGTTTTTATTTTACTACCAAATGCAAATAAAATTACATTAATTAAATTAAACTTTAATAGGATGTATCTATAACATTATATATATATCTCTATAAATTCTTCATTAAATATTTTCTTACAAAAATGCTTGTTTTCAATGTCTAAACACTTGAAAAGGAACAGTAAATTTTAATTTGAGGGTTCCAAGAGAATCACGGGTTCACAATTGAAATATGCTTCTGTGCACAGCCAAATCCTCTGGAAACCTGAATAAAAATTCAATTCAAAATAAATAGCATTATGTGTGCATAAAAATAGTAGCTTAAATTTACTGGAATTCATTTAATGAATATTTTCTGCGCTTCAACTGTGAGGTAGTAATAATCAGTACTTTGAATAGCAGAAATAAAATTTTATACATACAAGAAATTAAAGGTGAAGTAATTACAGATGTATTCTATATATCACTAGTTATTTTTCACCCAAATTCTTTAGAAATTGTGGACTCGCTATTTTAGGTATGCACACTTTATAAATAAAAATATAATGCCACAACAGTAAACTGAAAATTGGAATCATAAAAGCTATTTGCAAAGATTTTACGCGTGCTTATTCTTCGGCAGCTAGCCATGAAAACTACAAACAATTGACCAGGACTTTTAATATCGTGATGGAGAAACGCAAAGGCAGGAAATCTGCAAAATGGCCATTATCAAAAGCAGCCATGCAACCAAAAAAGAATGGAACAAAATTCATGCCGAATTCTCATGTTCGGGAACATGCGCCTCCGGATGTAATAGAGGACATTTTGTAAGTAGAAATGTCGATCTCTTTCCCTTTTTTTATACGTTTCTCTATCTGAAGGCAGTGGAGATAAATTCGAAGACATTGTTCTTGGGGCTCAATAGAGTCATCACGGACTGCGAATCAGCCGCGTGTAACATGTTTAATGTTCTGGATGCCCACTTCTGCTTTTTTATTCTTGGGGGAGGCTGAATTCTGTATCCTTATAGAGTCATCCATCATCTCAAAAACTACGTACCGTGCAGAAAACACGACATGCAAGCCATACACAGTAAGAAAATTCCGCTGATAGCATTTTTATACAAGAAAAGAAAAAGGAAAAAAAAGCATTGAAGCTTATAAGAAATATTGGCATCTGTTGATGAAGAGATGGATTTGTCTATGTTGATACTGAAACTAATTCATAGAAAGGTAAAATGTAGCTTAATATGTATAAATTTATAATATATTTTATTGTTAGTGTGCGTAAAATTTGTAAAGGAAATCTAAAGAAGTTACAATTTCAAAAAAATATCTCAAGAATCAATTAGCGCAAACAAATTCGGAAAGCCATTTGAAAGACTTTACACTTGACAATTTTG
Source organism: Latrodectus hesperus (assembly GCA_037975125.1). Classification (NCBI taxonomy): domain Eukaryota; kingdom Metazoa; phylum Arthropoda; class Arachnida; order Araneae; family Theridiidae; genus Latrodectus; species Latrodectus hesperus. The sequence continues at coordinate 18,616,876 of CM075852.1, read as the reverse complement.
ATGACTATGAACATTGTCACATGATTGTTTGACTTAGTATAGTGAAAGACGTTATAAGAAGACTGTTAACGTTAGAAGTATCTATTTTTGATCTAAAAATATAATTACATTTTTCACAAACACCACAGAAAAAATCAACAATAGGAAAATATTTTTTTTTCCTCAACAAAGGAACGTATTATTTCTTACAATTAGTAATCTAAAAGCAATCCACAAGAATAAACACTGCTTAAACTGTGGCAATATTTTAACATTGTTGAGAAGAACGAGATACCATTTTTAGTACTGCATCTTATATCCGAAAGATATTTAAGATTTTAATAACATTTCAAAAATACTTAGAAATGCCTTATTTTCCCAATAAGAAATCTTATTATTTACAGATAATTAAACCATAATGGCTACTTTTTTTTATTATCGATATTTGAAGGTTTCAGTTTTGGCTGATAATGTTCACTGGAAAAAGAAAATCAGCTGAAATTTTCAGAAATATTTATTAAAATCTTTTTTATTATGTCCGATCAAAATATTATAACCCCCTCCCTCATTTAATAAAAAGTTTCAAGCAGAAACTCTTACGAAATCAAAAGGATATATAATTACATTTATAATATGAGATATAGCAACTAAAAAATATTTTAGTTCTTTTAATATTATATTACAGCTATACACACAAAATTGTGAAATACAATGAATTTTTTGTCATTATTTCATAAAAAAATGGATATCAAAAATAACTAGCTTTTTAAAACAAAATGAGAAAGTTGTTCTTTTAGTTTTAACTTTCTAAAAGTAATGATTACAACAATAAATTTTTTAATATAATATTAAAAGGAATTTAGTAGTCATATGTCAAAAGAGTAATTTACATTATATTGAAGTTCTCTGGAAAGTTAAATAGGTTATATAACTCCTTAAATTCAGGGGGGGGGGATTCCATATCTCTTCAAATACATTGTGGGTAATTACTTAAGCTGGTAATTACAATATTCGATTAAATCAAAATGTCTATTAATTAAATTGAGAAATATGCATAATTACACATTACGTTCATATGATTCAAGAAGACGTTTAAATATTTAGAGTGATAATAATTACAAATCTTAAGCAAATTTACTCAATCTTTTGCTTTTATAAAATTGGAAAAATACCATATTTTATATCATTTATAATGTAAAATGCGTATAGATTTCTTGTTTCAAATTAATATTTTTATATAAATATATTTTAATAACAAAATAATTATAACTGACAGTCATTGTTAAAGAATGAACAATTTATAGATATATAAACAATAACTACAACGAACATTATATAAGAACTTCTCTCTATAGTTATATTTTAAAGTTTTTTAAATTTTTTAAATAAACTTGTTTTATTTACCTTAATTTGTACATCAAATTTTCCTTGAAAATTTTTTAAGCTGCATACAAAATCAAATATTTGAAAATAACATTAATATAACCTATACAACTTCTATATTTCTTATATATGAAGTTATACTCTAAGTTCTTTCCCTATACTTTTGTAGAGACAATTTTGAATAATTGTGGTCTTAATACTATATGGAACAATTCATTCTACAAAATTAGAGCTTATTTTCTGGAATATATCTAGAATAAATTTTTAGATCTAAGTTTACTTGTAATCACTTTTATTTGACATAAAAGTACGCAAGCCATTCCCAAATCTTATTTAAAAACGTATAAAAAACAATTTTCATTTAATTTGTAAATCCTTTATCTGAATAAATTAAGTTCATTTTCAATTATTTTATATAAAAAAGAAAAAATTTCATAAACAAAAATAACAAATCCTTTAAGGCTCGGCATAATTGATGAACTCAGTATAAATGAATTGAATCACCCAACAAATTAACAGAAGTGTTTAATTTTCTAGCTTTTCTAATCAAACAAAAACATTTGCTTAAAAGGTGAAATTTTGAAATTACATCTTTTAAGCTTTACTTTAATTACTTTTTAACACGCCACAAACACATTATACGCGAATTCTCAAAATGCCATTAAACAAAATTTGAAAGAAAGAAAATAATTTTTTTATTTTTAATCCATTTAAAATAAATTGATTAACTTTTCGTACATAGGCACACATCTGTAATTTTAAATTATTAAGCCTTTCCATACACATATTTGTGTGTACATAAATATGCTGCTGTAAAAGCCTGAAGTCTTTAGCATTTATACAGAGAAAAATGTAGCAGATTTGCCAAAACACTTGCATTGTTTTATTTATTTCATAAAGAAAAGTTTTGAAGAGTAAAATTAGAATTTTGAATCTGCTCAATGGTCAAAAAAAAAAAAAAAAAAAAAAAAAAAAACACTCGAACATTAAGTTCTCTAGTATTTTGAACTAAGTTAGTCAGTTGGCATTAGTGCCACAAAATCAATGTGAAATTAAACAAATTTTCTGATATATTAAATCAATATAAAAAAAAGAAACCGTTTACGTTATGATTATTTTTTTTAATGGATCGTTCGACATTCTAATATGACGTACATGATACAAAAATGGTGACAATTTGTCAGGTGCCAAGTGTTACCTCATCCATACACTATCGCTAACGGGCATTAAGCAAAGCCACGAGGTATGGTTCTCGCTAACTATCTGAAGAAAGGTCACTTCACTTTCAAGATGGATCATCGATAAGCTAACGGATATACGAAGCCACTTAAATTACGATGGAAAAAGCAAACAATCACTCGCAGGCCAATTCATCATGGGGGTACTTACCGTGCTAAACGAGGCACGACACAGAGATCTTTGGCAGGATAAAAGGGTTAAACGATCCGTACTGCCGCCAATAGGACATCCTGCTAACAACACATTGAACAAGGCACGAAATCGTACTCGGCAGGGCCATGATGAATGCCGCCAACAACTTCCCTGGACACGCATGGAAGCGATGCTTCAAACACACGGCTATATTTCAGGCTTAGACAAGGATGCTTAACCTCCGAGTTCAAGTGTGCTTTTAGAGCGCCGTAGTATTTCTTCAAAGTGAAGGTCTTGTGAAAATGGTTGCGAAAGGGTATTCAATCGAAGAAAATGTTCAATCTAAACACATCATCCAAAAGGATTCATCCTATAATAAATTAAACGGTTCCTAATCCTAAGAAAAACTGCCATTTAGAAGTAACTGAAAACTTAACAGATAAAAAAGAAGCTTCTTTACATTGTGCCATCAATTCGTCAATAGTTATTTTAAAGCAATTTATAATAAAAGGAGATGAATACTCCTCTTGTTTTGATAACTTTTAAATAATTTATAATAAATTTTTAATGAATACTTATAACCTGAAAAAAATTGTATAAGTAAAAATTGTACAATCAATAAACAAAGGTTACAGTTTTAAAATAAATTTTATATTCAATGGATTTAAACTTTATATAAAACATAATAAGTATAGTAAAATTCTTTAAGAACTCTTACAAATGCATTTTTCATTTTATGACTTTAATCTTTTAATACAAGAGAGAGTTGTTCAACGTGTGTGTGTACATACTTCTCGTTATCTAATTCAAACTTGGGCACTAACAATTGGCTCAGAACAATCGGATGGGAGGATTCTTCATAATTTAGAAGCATGGACCAAGCTAAAGATCCAAATACTTTACCATCCGCCCCACAGGTATCATTTCACTTGGAGGACATTGCGACCAAGACTTGATCACCGCGCTCCACCTTCAGCGAGCACAACGAACTAAATCTTGATTCGAACCATCTTTCGATGAAAAAGTACACCCGACGAGAAGACCTCCGCAGGCAATAATTATCCAACGTAAATTGAAAAAAAAATTAAAATAAAACGGCACTAATTTAATGGATTACAAAAAATTAACAGTGAAATTAAGAATTAATTTCACTTTCTATAACTCTTAGTATTTCTTACCACCCTTTCTGTATTTTTTAAAATTTAGCTTTGCATGTTTTTAAGAGAAAAAATTATTGAAAGTAATATAAAAACTTTTGGGATAAAAATTAATTTTAATTTTACTTCACTGAGTTCAAATATGACTTGTAATTAAATAACTACCATTAGATGGATTGTTTTTTTTTTTAATTCCATAGATGAATATTTAATGAGTTTTCTAATTTCTGCTTTAAATATAAGCAAACAACTTTTTGAATATTTTGCTTCCCTTTTTTATCCTTATTTTTTATTTAAAGCATTTAAAAGATATGAAAGTCATTTATGCATCTACATAATTAATTTAGAATTTAAGGTTTTATGGCAACAAAAAATATCGATTGAGCCAACGATTTTTTCATCGTTATTTTGGAGGAGGAAGAGGAGTGAATAAATATACAAATTATGCTCAGATCCACGTAACCAAAAAAATAAATAAATAATAATAAAAATAATAAATTTCTCGTTAAAATAAAGTAAGATACATTCAAACAGATACTCGAAAAAAAGAGCATTTCTTTGCATGCTAGTTTTTTCTTTTTTTTATCAAAGAAAAAAAAGCTAATCCGTCACCAAATTATGGGAAATACGAATTCATTTATATATATAGTTATATAAAAAAAATAGAAATGATTGAAAGGTTTTTTAAATCATAATTTTCTGAATAGTTCTATTTTGTTTGTCGATGTAATCACGTCATTTCGCATACATGCTAACTTTTTTTTTTTTCTTTTCATTGAATTTTAGTATCAGTGGATTGTAAGGACAATTCCTTACAATCCAATGCAGAATTTAATTTTAAAAATGACAGCAAAATTTTGTTACATAATTTCAACAGTACTAAAAATTTTTTACCGATCACAAACGGAGCGAGAGAATAAAAAAATAATCTGATCATTTTCGATGTAAATGCTTTTGTGGATTATCTGGAAAGATAATATTTTTTTTAATTTTAGAAGAATGTAAAACATTTTTCTAAACGTAGAAGAATACATCAGGTTTTTCAATGAAAGATTTACCACAAACACAATTCTATAACTTTGCCTTTAATAACATCACACTTAATAAAAAATACTTTCACTTACTTTAAAGTTCAGAGTTGAAAACAGCTAGTAGTGATGTAAACGATTCTATAAATATGTCTTTCACTTGTCAAAATCATGTTTATTTAAGAAGTCTGAAAATTATAGCATGATTTTAGCTTATAGCAACCTTTTGAATTAAATCTTATGTTATTTTCAAAAACTTTTGAAAGACGAAATTGAAATACATCGTTAAAAATGATATATTTAATATTTGATGAAATATGGGTATTCGTATGACGAATTCTACCACACATGTGTGAATGGTCTGGCATGTTTTGTTTCATTATTTAGTAAATTCAACAAATCAATTATGTAAAGCAGAAACTGAATATCATGAAAGTTCAACAAGGTACTGATGATTTGATTTTACTGGCCCAAGATCCTCAGATGGGAAAACAAAGTAACCTTTAATAAAATTAAATGCTTGAGTAAATTATTGGATAAGAACTAATTGAGAATGTTGAGATGAATCAAGATATTGATGAACTGATAAGTCAAATTCACATGATTTTGACACTACGTAATGAACAGCTGCGTGGCTTGCAGTTGCAGACACTTTAATATCCATTCCATAAATCGCTTCTTGGAAAAATATTGAGTTTCATGCACGAATTGCAAAGAAGGAATCTCGGAAAGCTCTCAAACGTCCTATCTGGCATACATGTCTGCAAGAAGAAACATCGCCAATTTCATCTACCGTTGTTGAACAATGGCTAGAACTCAACCGATAATTCTTCGGTCTGAAGAGAGCTTTCTTACTCCACTAGGATATAGTAAAGCCATACTCTCATTATTTCCTATAAATATTTGGTGAATAACTGGTTTGTTTGGTTTTTCTAGTTGCTCAACGGTCATTTTCTACGTATGAGAGCTAATTAGACCGGTATCTAAGGCTAAAAGTGAACTCTGAACCAATACAAACATCCAAACCATAAAAGGATTCGAATCCACAAACTGTTTGAACCGAAAACAAGATCATTAACTTCTCGGCTCAGTTAATAACTGATTTAGCACATTATGAATTTGAATGAAATTAAAAAAGTTTGGAAGTTTTTTTCTTGTTATAAGCTTGCAAAAAACTTTACAAATTGACTTTTCATGGAACGTGTAAAAGAAATATAAAGGTTTCAGGATCAGATATTTACTTTAGTTAAGGTGAGATATTCACCAGGTGCGCAAGATAGGTAATCGTAGCGAAATTAATATTACCAGATATTTTTATAATGTGTTTTTTTATTTTTGCATTTGTTTGTTTCAATTCCTTATTTTAATTGTTTTGTTGATTTTTCATAAAACTCTTATCTATGTAGAGAGCTTAAAAACTACTTTCAAACAGATTTTTCTTTCATTATAAAGATGCATAAATTTATTAATTAGTTTTCATTTCAATCAAATAATTTGATTAGTTTTCCAGTGACCCGTAATCACTGAAGTGTAAATAATGAATTTAAAAAAATTTAATTATTTTAAAGTTTATTACTTAAAACATTAAATTTTAATAATGATGATTTATATTATTTAATTTATTATAAATTATTGTCGTAATACAGTTGTTCTTTGCACACAATAGCAGATTGGAACACGACCTAAAATGTAAAGTGAACATCGAATCATTTTAAACAATTACCTCGATTGAACGTGTACAGAACTAAAATGTAACATTCATATTATGATTTCAATGGTTGACAAAATCAAATTTGAGATCATCTTTATTAAATGCAGTAGTTTTGCATCTAGTGGATAACTTTAGCAAATGAAAACTGCTCGAAATTTATAAAATCTGCCATATTTGCCACAAAAATAACAATATTAAAAATAAATAAAAACAAAATAATATAAAATTAGAAATATAACTTTTTGTTGTCACTCTATTAGATAAACATACAAGTACAAAATCAACATCCATTTACCAGCTTAATCACGGTTGGGATCAAACTTTGGTCTTTCCTATGCAAACAACATTTTCCTACCACTAGGCTATCAAGAACTTGTATTGCAGTGTACTTTCGAATTTAGGATTGGATAGCTTAACAGATGAAAGCATGTAAAAAGCATTTGAGCAAAAATCTCAAAATACTGTATACCTTCTTTTTTGGGGCGAAATTTTTCTTTGAAGGTGGGTCGTAATTACGAGACTAAAGTGAGAAAGTTCGGAAAATTCTTATTCATTGAAAATAATGGACATACAGAATGCACAAGTGCACAACATCTATCTTAACTGTACAACAGCGGCAAGAATCAAACCCTGAACCTTCCTTTCTGAAAACAACACTCTAGCCTACAAAGTACCGAGCAACATAAAGATCGAAAAATGTTTTAACGAATTTGAATAGGCACTATTCTTTGAAAAGAATTTTTCAGATTGTGAATTGTATTCAAGTGTCGTAAGATATGACCCAAAAGTGGAAATTACAGTCACACACAAATTGAGCATTACTATAAATTTGATGAATTTTGTTACTACACTGTGCAGTAGAACTCCAATTATATGAATCAAATGGTACCGGACCCTATTCGGATTGTTAAAAATTCGGTTAGTTGGATTTTTTCAAGAAAAGGAACCATTTTAATTATTATACACTTAAAATGAAAAAAAAGACTATTTTTTAAAGAAAATGAGCTTCTAATCAATTAAATGAAAAGACGTTATTTTTTCAGGTTAGGGTTCTCACAAATGCTGTATATCAATACAGTATGTATGTACAAAGCAGTAAATGAAAGTCTTTGTTTGCTGAATATCTTTGTCAAAGTAAGCTATTTCACTGCTTTCATTCGTTTTTGGACAGCTAAGTCACGCATCCGCTTCACAGTGAAAATTTACAAGTGGTCACACTGGGGGTGAGACTCCAGTCACTACAAATCAGTTACAAAGCTGGCAAATACTTACTGGATGGTGGTCCCGTATCTGCTTCTACTTTGACACCAAGGTCAAACGCCATTTTCAATAAGTTGCCCATCACTTGCAATTTGAAATCTAGGATCTGATTTCATAGTCCATTCATTCTCCTATATCTTCAGCTCCAGTGGCTGAGTAGTTTCACACCAGTTCCCGTTAAGATCAGCAAAATGAAGCATCACTTATCAGGGGCAGTGATTGGGAGAGTGACTACGTTCTCTCGTTCACTGGGTTGCGTGGTTTGGGGCGTATCCACGTTAATATGCGACGTCCAAAGTTTTTAATCTGTAGTGGCGTGTTAGTGGAGAGAAGGGTGCCAGCTCAGGTGTGCTTTCACTTGATCGTGGTTCAAAATTACGAGGCATTTGGTGAGTATTTCAAACCCGTTAACCTAAAGGTGAAGTCCAGGACAGACCTGCACCGTTATGTATGAATGTATATCTTCAATACTAATTTCTGAACATCGAGGAATTTTCAAAAGAATGTTTCTGATTTCCTCAAGTGACACGTCTTTCATTATCCCTTCTCCCTTTTCTTACCTTTCCTTTTCTTGAGCTTTTTCTTTTTCTTATTTTCCTTCTCTTCTTCAGTCTAATTTATTTTTCGGAAATTCAGAAAGCGATTCGGATAATCAACGATTAAGATAGATGGAATCCATATAATTCGAGCTCTACTGTAATGGACAAATTAATAACTGATAAAAGTTTTAAAGTATTTGACAGGCACCGTCCTTTTGTGAGAGCTTTTCAGGCAGTCAGTTATATTCGCATGTCACAAAAGAACACAAAAGAAAAGAAAAAATTGAGTATTATTATATATAGTTCATGAATTTCATTACTAGAATATTACCTTATCTAGAAATGCTAACGATCCCAGAAGTTAATTCTTATTTTCCAACTTTTTCCTATTCCGTAATTTTAAACAGCAATGCCCTCACGTACGCATATTATATAAGTAACATATGTTTCGTTTCAATAATTAAATTGATAACGATAGTTATGATTTTTTTACGTGTATCCAAATAAATATCAAACTCAAATACGCGTGCGCGAACATGAAATATTAGGCAACATCCACCACATAAAAAGACTGCCAAAGTGTATAAATGGACAAGACACGAGCTTACTTAGTATCCTATTTGTTTCCGAGAAAAGACGCATCAACATACCCCAAACCACTCTCTGAAGAACAAGAAACTCCTGGTTTTCACTCTATTTTTCCTCATTTCTCTCGGCCAGAAAGTTGTCACGGCGAGTGATAATTTCCCGCTCCTAGAAGAGGATACGAAGGATGCTCAGGATCAATTTGCTGCCTGTCTGGGCACGTCACGTCTTCTGTCTGCCCCTAACTTTTCTTTCTTAACACACAGAAGCGTGTTGTTCCATTCGAATGGGTGCTGTCCCAGAATGCGGCAAGATCGGGGGGTGCACTGTCAGAGAGGGGTTGACGTGAGAATGGAAAGAAAAAAAAATACCTTCAATAGTTTTGGTCGGGAAAATTAGCTTTTACCATTTTTTCCCCCTTCCTATCGTCTTCAGTGTGAAATGATGGATGAATCTGCTTGAAAAATAATAGGTACTTCATCGAAAATGGCGGTATTTCACGCATTGAGGGGAGAGAATGACTTATTAGCGGTTATGGATTACTAAACTTCAATTCGTACTCTTCAAATGAAGGAGTAATATATCATATTTTTAATTCTGAAAAGTTCCATTGAAGTAATTGAAAGTTTCATTCGTTGCTTTATGGATAAAATTTAGAAATGGATATCAGAAAGAGTTACCATCTGTACTTATTACAGAAACGAGTAAAGACCACAATTCTCACAAAAATCGTTAATTATGGAAGTTGATGATGCAGCAATTTGAGTCCATATAGCTATGAAACATTCAAACATAAAGAATGACATTGATAAATTCATACTAAAGACAAGTTTTGGGCAAACTATTTAGTACATTTATTTTACTCTTCACGTAATGTAAACAGTAATAATAGAAACAAAAATAGTATTATTCAAAAATGATTGAGTAATTACGACTTAGAGTGAGAAATGTGAAAGGTACAGAGCAAATTATAAAATCGTAGTAGCGATCATAATAATCAACCAAAATGTTCAACAATTACAACAGAATTTTACTTTTTATTTTTGTAATTACTATATTAGTGATTGTATTAGAAATTAAACACAATAAAAAAACTGAAAAATTTTGTAATATACAATACAAAATGTTTCACAATGAAAAAAAAAAAAAAAAAAAACAGCCTTTTACTGTTTATGAACAAAATTAAATGTTATAAAATGAAGTGGTATAACATTTCGTTATGTTGAGACTTTCTGATAAACAGAGAGTAAAGCAGTAAAAAAATACTTATCTCTATTATAAACCTTAGAAAATATTTAAAATATAGACAGATTTTTTTAAAAAATCTATATTTTGATAAAATAGTTCTATACAAATACATACACACATACATACACATATATGTATATAAATATCCTATCAAAGAAATTGTTCGGTTTGCTTAAAGAACAAAAAGTTAACCTACGCAACATAAATTTATTTGTGCGGGAAATTATAGATACAATAGTATGATTGCAATTATTTAAAATATTTTAAATACGAAGCATTTAAAAATGTAATCATCTCAAATTTCAAGTTATGAATGCGAAATTGTTCCCACAGTTATATATAAACTTCTCAAAATAAATAATTTGATCAAGAATCGCAGTTAAAATTGGATTCTGAATCATTACAAACATCAACTCCCAAAGTGTAAACCTAATTTGCGAATTGTTGAAGTCAAGTATTCTAACCACTTGGCAACTAATTTCGATTTCTCAATTTTTCATTTGGTTTGTTTGTCGCTCAACTGTCATATTTTGCACACGAAGGATAATTCGACTGGGACATTCCTTTTAAAGTGGATTTCGAACCACTACAAACAGCAATACCCAAGGTGGTATACGAACTTTGGTTTCTTTTAAAATGTACCTCAATTGCATGGCATTCATAGCCATTTTTTATATAATTTGTGAGTTCTTATAATCACAAAAAAAATATTTTTTATTAAATGTGTTTTTCCTTAATAACAATAAAATTTCATTTATAAAAATTAAAAAATATGTAAATCTCAAGAAATAAAATCCAAAGTTGAATATACTTGAGATATCGAATAAATAGTATAATATTCATACACCACTAATTTTAGAATTAATCACTCTAATTTTAGAAATATATCTATTCGGATAAATCATTTACATAACTTTAACTGTCAATTAGTGAAATATATATTAAATTATATTTCAAGATTTCAAAGTTTTGATATTTCTCATACACAAGCCAAATTTTCTCAATTTTCACTCAGCATTCCATTTATTTAAGCCTTTAATCTAATTTAAGAGTTCTTGATTAATTTAAGAAAATAAACAAGTTTAAATCGGCAATGACGATTTAAACTAACGATAAAACGGATGTCTTCTTCATTTTGCTTTTTCTTCTGTTCTATTTTCAAGTTGTTCAATTTGGAAGCAATATCACTACAGATTTGAAAATTTGAAAGCTAATTATTTAGAACAGGTAGTTTTTTCATGATTTTTGAAACTTTTATAAACTAAAAAAATATAAATAATTAAGAAACTAGTATTGAATTATTATTACTTGTGTGAAAATCATGAATGGATCACTCGAAGAATGCCACTTGAAGGCTGGCATCAAATTCGTCGACAAATCGGATTTACGACGCCTTCTCAATTCGATATAATTAAGATGAAACCTGCCGACCGATGGCTTAATGGTTAGCGTTCCTGACTCCTGAGCTGTGAGTCCCGGGTTCGAATCTCGGTTCGGGCATGGGATGTCGCATTCTTTCTCTGTTCTCTGTGTTTCGCTGTCCTTTCTTCTGTGATGATGTATGAATGTGACCCACCCTATAAGCGGGTTTGTGGTGGTATGGCGCTGGTAACGCTACTCGCCTCCGTGACACAGGTGCCCGCTGGGTAACGACAAATGGGTAGCAGTTACTAGCCTTGTTGTGCCCAAGTGCCCGCTGTTGGGGGAAAATGAAATGTTATCTGACGTCACAGGCACTTTAAACCAATGAGAATTTAATAAAGTGACGTAATTATGATCTCAACTGGAACGAAAGAAACACAACCACTTTATGGTTAACGAGTATACATACATACATAACTGTGAGGGGAGACACCGGACTGTACCTTAAGGTTAGACGGGTGCCGTCTCCCCAACACCTAGTATGCTCCACACCTCTACGAGGTCTGTGAGGGCGCCACCATCGTGGCATTTAACAAGGCAAAGAAATTGTGCTTACAAATTGGTAGCAAGAAGTTGCAAAACATTTTAAGGGGCTTTGAAAACCCTGTTGAACATCAGGCAATATCATTAAATATTTTCTCCGAGTTAAAAATAAAATATAACATGATGACACATACAACAATGGAGAAGCAATTTACAATCAATGAAAAGACAGTCAACAATTTCTATTGTAATTATGGCAATAAAAACATTATATACATTGAAAGCAATATTATATATAGTATGAATAATTAATTATGAAAAGGAAAAAAATGGCCTGATACGAAAGTTGATAACTATATACAGGCAGGCAGCTTATTCAAGTTTAATAAGCACCTTAGCTTTTAAAAGCATTTTAAGTTCAAAAAAATTATTTAAAATGTTTCTAAGGTACTAAAAGGGAATAGGATTCAAAAATTTTTCGAAGTTCTAAAGCGGGCTCATAATGTTCGAAAAGTCCAAACAATTCGGAACATATAGTTCATAAATTTCAATAAGTTCATAATAAAATTTTAAACTCCATTATTAATTGTGGAAGAAAGTTAATTTTAAGAATAGTTTTCTGATTCATCTGTGGAGTCTTCTAGATCGTCTGTGGAGGCGTGGTCTAAATCCTGACAAGTTCTGTTGTTGTTGTTCCTTATTCCACTTGATCTAGTACAATCTAGACCAAGTCCAGTAGATCGTTTGCTCAGAGAAAGTCCCGAACCAGCGCAGGGTTATCAAAAAGATCTCTCTTCTCCAAACCCAGACAGAAGAGCAGATGGTCCGGAGAAGCTTGGTGGAAATTACACCTGAGGCACACAGGGAACACTTTCTGACCCTGAACGAATGTAAGGGTGCGAGTATGTCCAGTAATGAGCCTGGTAATGGTGGTTTGCAATTTCCTATTGCCCTTCAGCTCCAGGGCAGCCCCAGGATGGTTTTGTTCGTACCAGTCATGAGTAGGTGGGATCCTACAAGTCTTGCTGTTTTCGGCTTTGACCTTTGAGAAAATTTCACTAAACGTAAGTAGTCCACCATTTTCAGTTGTTTCAGCAGAGCCCTCCTTAGCCAATTCATCGGCCAAGCCATTGAAGTGGAGGTCCACTGACAAAGTTCTAATCCTCGTTTGTTGAGATGAATCATTAGCTTTGTGAGGAGTAATCTGCGTATACGATGAATTTATTTTCTCAAAATTATACAACTATTTTACAATCCATTTAAATTTTGATCTATTACCATAATTTTCATATAAACAATTAATCATACGCAATGAATTTCATTTAAAATTAGTGTCTGAATCAGATTAAAAGTAAGTTATCTATCTCTTTCGCTGTTAATAATTTCAAAACCAGAAGCCACACTTTTTGTTTCGCCATAAAACTTAGTGAAAGATCGATCGCGTGGATCACAGGGTAAAAGAGTTTTCTAGTCAAAGAGCGATGAGGTGAAGCCGAATTTATATCCCCTGCCTGCAATATAAAGAGTGCTCTGGGCGGGAGAGTTTAGTCCAGGCGACGGGACGTGAATGGAAATCATCCATTTAAAGCAATTCTTCGAACAGATCTTGAAATAAAACCCTATAAAAGAGCTCCACCTGAAGAAAGGGGCCTAAAAGAAAGACCCTGCGAAAAACAGCGTCTCGTGTATCTGAATATATAGCTCTTACACTTCCCTTTTTAAGCTATTCAGACAATTGAAGTATTTTATGAAGTGACTTGAAAATACCTACACTACAGCTGACATTTTGTAAAAAAACTATGCTTTCTTTAGTAGATCTGGTTACAATGCCTAAACATATGAAATGCAAAATAAATGTTATTTAATAAAAATTCTGATAGAATATTTACGTAATTTTCGTTTATAAATAAAGCATTATTTTTAAGTTCTTGAATATTCAGAATTTGATTTATAACTTACGATCTTCATCTACAGTGATTAGAATACCAACCGGTTATTTCTCATCTTTTAGCTATTCAAACATTGTAGTTTTGACCTAACAATTTATTCTATTCGAATAGTTAGAAGAATACTTAACAATGTTAACATTTTATTTTTATTGAAAACTCTATTCTTTTTTTTTTAATTCATTGTAAACAAATGTAGTTAAGTCTCCACTAAGTATGCTATGAACCCAAATAAGTCTGAATAATTTCCATAAGCTATTATTATAGATTTTATTATAACCATGAATCCGTATGATATCAATCAATCCAAATATATGTATCCAAAAATGATTGCCATTGTAATCAGAGATTAGAAAAAGAACCGTCAAAATATTAAACAAGCGCAATGTTATTCATTTCTACATTAATATTCTAAGCTTATTTTGTGAATACTGGTTATAAATGACGCTATAAATTATTTATGAATAACAGTGATCTTTGGTTATTATGAATAAAAATTCGCAGACAACTACCAGAACGTGTGTGCATGATGGAACATTGTTACAAAAGGAAACACTAGATGCAATTTCACAACGAAAATAAATGTTAGATTTAAAAATCATATATATTATTAGATATATTCTTGGTATGCAGCCAAACTGAACCAGTTAAAAATCAAATTATTAAAATATTCATTGAAAAAAGACATTTATCAATAACCATATTTTTTTTAAAAAAAATCCATTTTCATATCGATAATAAATGCTGCTATACTAAAGTTCATTAACTGCTACGTGAAAATAGGTTAATTGATTGATTGATTGATTGTCTTTTTCTGGCGCAAAATCCAAAAAGGACATACTGCGCCGAGCGAAAGGTTAAAAAAATTTTGAAATTAGAATAAAATATCCATTATAAAATTTGCAAACAAGTTTATTGCAGTAAAAGATTATAAATTTGAATCTTATTAAAAAAAATTTTTGGAGTAAAGAGAATACGTTATAAGCAGTGCAAAATTCTGATAGCCCTTAAGAAAGCAAAGAGATTTGGATGAGGTATTTCCCCAATCAAGTCCAGTAAATTTAAGACAGTGTTGTGGAAAAAGGTAAGACGAAGATGGTTAAAATTAGGACATTCAATTAAGATATGATATATAGTTAAAACTATTTTACAACTCGAACACAGAGGTGCAGGTTCCTTAAATAAAATGTAACTATGTGTCAAACGAGTATGACCGATTCGAAGTCTGGATAAAATAACGTCAGCACGTCTGTATGAGATATTACTCCAGTTCCGAATGTGAGGTTTAACACAGAAAAGTTTATTTGTTACTTGCGTATTCCAAGAATTCTGCCAAATAGAATGCGTATATACAGAGATTGAATGCTTGATATCTGTATAAGGGATTGCTTGGTCTATAGGGTCTTTACCTTCTTTAGCAGCTAAGTCTGCTAATTCATTGCCAGTAATACCGACATGACTAGGTATCCAGCAAAACAATATTTCGAAACCATTACGAGACATTTCATTTAACAAAACTAAGATTTTATTAATCAGGGGATGAAAATGTTGAGGAAAATTAAGCTGTTTCATAATGCTCATACTGTCAGTATAAATGCAGAATTTGCGGCTGCGAGAGCACTTGATTATGTTAAGAGCTTTCAAAATGGCAACAATTTCAGCAGTGTATATAGAACAGACTGACGAAAGACAATAGCTATAGATATTAGTGCCATAAACTATGCCACAGCCGACATGTCTTTCGGTTTTTGATCCATCAGTAAAGATTGGGAAGTAATCATGAAATTGATTCCGATGAATACCATAAATTTGTTTGAAAATTATGGGATCAGTATGTTCTTTGCTAAACAGAGAAAAGTTGTTTAGACAGCATATTTGTGGAAAATCCCATGGGGGAATACTATTGTAGTCAGTAATCTCGACTGGAGTTAAATGAAGACCAGCTTCCTCTATAAGAGGTTGAATCCTAGCATAAAAGGGAAGAGTGCAAGAAGGGCGAGCGTTAAAAAGTCTCTTTAACGTAGAGTCAACTCTTGAAGACCTCAGTGGATGGTTTAGAGTAGAAAAACTCTTGAAATAATAATTAAGGGAAAGCTTAATGCGTCGTAGTTTTAAAGGAGGTATGTTGCAGTTAACATAGAGACTGTCGACAGGTGAGGTACGAAACGCTCCACTACAGATACGAAGTGCAGCGTGATGAATTGGGTCTAACCATTTTAGGGCAGACTTTGAAGCTGAACCATAAGCCACACTGCCATAATCGATACGGGACAATATGATAGATTGGTATATTCTGCACAATGAGGTTCGATCAGCACCCCAAGAAGTATTGGAAAGAACTTTTAGTATATTAAGAGATCTTTCGCACTTTTTGCGCAAATGTAATATATGGGGCAAGAAGGTAAGTCTGTTATCAAAAATTACCCCAAGGTATCGTATTTCATTAACAACAGGAATGGATACCTCCTGAAGTTGGATATTGGGATCAGGGTGAAGGCCACGTTTCCTACAAAAATGAATACAACTGCTCTTACTTGGTGAAATGGTATAGCCATTTTTGTCACACCAGTCAGTAATTTGATTTACAGCCATCTGTAGTTGTCGTTCAATTAAATGTATATCTGAACCTTGACAGGAAATCTGTAAGTCATCTACGTAAAGTGTACTTTTAATACAGGAAGGTAATATAGATAAAACCTTGGAAATAAAAACAATAAATAATGTTACACTAAGTACACTACCCTGAGGGACGCCCTCAGTTTGGACAAAGGATCTAGATAAAACAGACCCAATGCGCACTTTAAAATTTCTTTTTTGTAGGAAGTTTTGAATAAAAAGTGGTAGGTTACCACGGAGATTAAAACCATGTAAGGTCCGAATAATACCATAGCGCCAGGTTCTATCATAGGCCTTCTCAATATCTAAGAATACTGAGACAAGATGGTTCCTACGAACGAAAGCAGTTCTAACATCATTTTCCAAATTAATAATATTGTCTAACGTAGATCTACCCTGACGGAAGCCACTTTGCTGCTGAGGTATACACCTATTGTTTTCTAAGTAAAATACAAGACGGTTATTTACCATGCGTTCCATCGTTTTACAAAGGCAGCTTGTTAAGGCTATAGGACGGTAACTTAAAGGATCTTTAGGGTCTTTTCCTGGTTTTAGGATGGGGATGACTATTGCTTCTTGCCACATAGAAGGGAAAGTATTTTCCTGCCAGATTCTGTTGAAGAGGAACAGAATATTGGTGAGAGAGACTGGTCTTAGATGGCGGAGCATTTGATAAGTAATTCCATCGGGACCTGGGCTGGTATTATGGGTCTTGGATAGAGCCTTTTGTAGCTCATACATATGAAATTCGTAGTTGTAGGGTAACTGTTCAGAATTATTAAAATTTATGTTGATCTGCTCAGCACGACTCTTATACTCTTGGAAAAAAGGTGTGTAAGAGTCAGATTTGGACACACTAGAAAATGCTTCGCCAATTTTATTAACTACATCCTCGGGAGAAGAATAAACTGCAGTGTTAGTAGTCAATATCGGGAAAGAGAATTCTTGGTACAAGCCATTAGCTGCTTTCACCTTTTTCCAAACAAGTTTGCTAGGAGTGCTAGAAGTAATATTTGATGTATATCGTATCCAAGAGTCTCTTTGACTTTGCCTGCGAATCTTGCGGGCTACAGCCTTCGCTTTCTTAAAAATAATTAGATTATTGGTAGTAGGATGTCTTCGAAAAATATTCCAAAACTTTTTTTGTTCACGGTAGGTTTTTGCACAGGCTTCATTCCACCAGGGTTTCCGCAGTTTTCGAGGACGAGAGGAATATTTTGGAATAGATATTTCAGCAGCTTTCATAATAGTATTTGTAGCTTTAATAACAGCATCATTTATATCAGTATTTGTAATCATTTCTTCTGTAATAACTGCCAGTTCTGCAAAAGAATGCCAGTCTGCCTTGTGATACTTAAAGGTTGTAGGTTGTAAGCCATTAGAAGGTGGATCAGCAAAAGTAAGGATTACAGGAAAATGGTCACTGTTATACAAATCATTTTCAGTGGTCAAGTCCAGATGAGGAAATAAAATAGGAGAGCAAATAGCCAAATCTATGGAATGAAATGTTTTCGTAGGAGCATGAAAGTGAGTTTTTTCATCTTTATTTAGCAGACAGAGGCAGTGATCAGTTATCAGTTGCTCAATTTGTCGTCCTCGAGAGTTTGTATTAGTGCTTCCCCACAGAGCACTGTGACCATTAAAATCACCTATTAATATATAAGGGACGGGAAGTTGCTGCAATAGTTTATTTAAGTTGTTTTGTGGAATGGCATTACGTGGTGGTAAGTAAATGTTACAGACAGTGATTCGAAAATTAATGTGTATCTCAACTGCCACAGCTTGCAACGAAGTACGTAATGGAAATCCTGTGTGGGGGTAGTTATTCGAAGCAAGAATGCACACCCCTCCTGATACAGAATCATCAGGTATGTCCATTCGATAAGGCGTGTAACCTTTTATTTTCCAAGTAGTATGAGATTTCAAGTTGGTTTCTTGGAGTGCTAGACAAACAGGAAAGTATGAATTTATTATGTCTTTAATGTCAGATATATGCGTGCGGAGTCCATGGCAATTCCAAGAAAGAAGAACCACCATTATGATGGGTTCTTTTTACGGTGACGTGATCTGTTCTTCGCAATCAACTCAAAATTATCAATATCAGTATCCATATCACTATGACTGTCTGTAGGAAGGCTGGTTTTAAAAGCAGTTACATTTGGTTGATCTTTAATCTTAAGCTTTTTTCTGTTATCAGAGTCACTTGTTTTTTGTGGCTTTATAAATATAGACTTCTCTGTAGTAGGTTTGTTTTGTGTTCCAGGTTTAAAAAAGGCAATTGATGAAGTGTCTGTTTGTACAGCAGTTGATACTGTTTTTTTCAGTACATGGGCATATGGTTTCTTGAAATTAATCGTATTTTGAAGTTGTTTTTTAGCTTCTTGATATGAGATTTTTCGTGTCGTTTTTATCCGTTGAATTTCTTTTTCATGTTGCCAGTGTGAGCAGGTTTTAGAAGATGCGCTATGATTTTCTTTACAGTTAATACAAAATGGTTCAGATTTACAGTCAGATTCCTGGTGTTCCAGACTTGAGCATCGAGTACATGTAGCTTTTGATCTGCAAAACATCTTAGAGTGTCCAAATCTATTACAATTAAAGCATCGTATGGGGTTTGGAATATAAGGTCTTACAGGGCAATTCAGGTAACCTGCTTTTATTGAATTTGGAAGATTAGGACAGTCAAAAGTTAATATTAAGTTTTTTGTGGGAAAAATTTCTTCACCTCGATGGATGGTGATTCGACGGACATTGCAAACTCTTTGGTCTTTTAATTCTTCCAGAATCTCAGTTTCAGATACTGATAAAAGGTCTATCTCTGAAATTACACCACGACATTGATTAAGTGATTTATGACTTGAGGCTATGATGGGAATTTCTCCAAAAACTTTTAAAGATAAAAGAGACTTTGATTGTTGAGCAGATGAGCTCTCGATTAGTAAATCTCCGGATCTTAGCTTTTTTACATTACTAGGTTCTCCTGCAACTGCCTTAATCTGTTTGAGAATTTTGAAAGGTGACATTTGCTTAAGCATGCCCTCGTTGTTCTGTATTAATATGAACTTTGGGTAAACATTTCCAATTTTGTCAAATTTACTATCAATTTGTGACGAGTTAAGGCCCTCGCCGTACCCAGAATTTTTTGGACCCATGAGAAAGAGAAAGGTTCATCCCAGTGGGCCCCCGCCCATCACAGAGCCCAACAAGGGAATGCAGTTACCGGCTCTGGCAATAGCCAGCCTCGGCACTTACCTTAGGGGTATCACCAGGATATAGTACTACATGTTGGGTTGAGGATCTAGCGAGCATGTCCGCACAACCCAGAATGCAGGACTAGCCCTACAGCACCATGCAAGGGTTATAACATTCCTAACATAGCACCAGCCGGTTGACTGAGAGCGGGCTCACTCCAGCCACCCGTCTACAGAGAAGCCTGGGCCAAAGGGAACGCTAAGGGACCCCAGGACACCAATTTCCTCCTTACGGGACGCCATACACGGCCAACATATGGGGTGGAAGACCAATGAAAAAAATGGATGTAAGACCCATTGAAAAGCAAGATACAACATAAGCAAGAAGTCTTGATCTCGACGACGACAAATAGGAAAAGAAAGATAAAGAAAAGTAGAGGAGAAGATAAAGATCGCTAGGGTACCTTAGGATAGCGACACCCATATTTACCTAAAGAAGGTAAACCCCTGAGGGATGGAAAGGAGAAAAGAAAGAAGAGGACAGATCGCTAGGGTACCTTGGGATTGCGACACCCATATTTACCTAAAGAAGGTAAACCCCTGAGGGGGTGAAAATAGGTTAATTCGCATGTTTAATGCTTATATCTGACTACGGATAGGGAGGTCCTGGGTTTGAATCCCAGTTTGGTCATGGATGTACTATCTCTCTCTATCAATCCTGTCTTTGTCCTTTCTGTGTATGAATGTGTTGTAAATGATTGCCTACCTTATAAACGGGTCCCTATGGCATGTGTGTACTGAGGAAGTCGGACTCCACACCAAAATAGGGTTCAGTTGGAAAAGTGGAGCAGCGCACCCCATATTGCCAGCTTAGCTGGCACACGACAACAACAATGCTTATATCGTAGAAAAACAATTTTTAAAATATGGTTGTATTTCTTTTAAAAATTCTTTACTATATTACAAAATTCCTCGCTAATTCACAATTTATGTCTAAATTAATAAAGCACAATATTTTTTAATAAAAATCATATTCTTCAATTAAAAAAAAGATTCTGAAAATATACAGAGTTATTCTGAAAAAACAATTTTGCTTTTTTTACTTTATTTTATCACAGAATACGTTTATTGAACCTAAAAATTTCAGACATAACCTTTGGTAGTTTAAATGTGTGAAAATATTTCGAATCCTTCACAAGCAATTAAGAACTCTTTTTGAAGTCAGATTACACGATAGGAAAAGGGGCGATACTATGTTGTCTTCCTTTTTAGTTCATTTACGTTGAATGAAAATTAATTAATTTAAACATTAATCCAAAAAATATATTGTATTAAGAGCACACTCAAAATCGTTCATAGAAAAGTTTAATTAATTTTAATCAATTCACAATATATTTATATTTAAGTATACGAACTGGAATTTAATTAAAGATAAGAAATTGCAGGTTCTTGTTTGATAAAATTGAAAAATTAAATTTGTTTTTTCGGAAAGAAACATTTTGTTTAATCAAGTCTAATCAAAAACAAATTTGATTAAATTATGGAGACATAATTTCAGAAATACAGAATTTTTGATTTGGTGCTCTAATAAACAGGCAGTATTTTTCTATTTTTTAATTTTATTAAAAAATGCTTACTTTAATTTGCAAAAAAACTCAAAGATTGAGCGGTAATTTTCTTTATTAAGAGTTATTAAAAAAGGGAACTTTCAAAACAATTTCGTGCGAAAGATTTGCCACAGTAAAGATATTAAAAAAAATTCGTTCAGTATTTTCCATATCTACTGATGCAGTTTCTACGCAATAATTGAAATTTCTTATGTAATTTGATAATTCAATTCTAAAAAAATTTCTAGACCTTTAAATTATTTTTTTCGTTAATATATACTTTTTCATTCTTACTATTTTCACTTATACTGAATTCATATTGCAACGTGACATTAGTTTGATTCAGTTATATTTAGCTGCATAATTATCACACACATTTTAGATCTATTCTTTACTCAATTTAAATTTTGCTCTTTAAAATTTATTAATAATATCTTTAAAAATAATTTTCTTTATTTGGTACAATAATCATATTGTTAAATCAAAATTTAATTTTATTATTTAAACAATAACAGTTTAAGCAGTAAGTGCATAATTTTACTGTTAAAACTAATAGTATAATTATATAATTTAAACTCAAATAAGTATTAGATATTTCCAAAAATATATTAGATTTATAATTATTTAAAGATATTTATAGTGTGATGATAAAGAAATACGATAAATTAAATATGTATATATATATATTTCGAAATATTTACTTCAAGAAAGGAAATCTCAAATTCTTAGATTAAGAAGTTGTTGTTGTTGCTTATGACACTTGGAC
The DNA here is from genome assembly GCA_037975125.1 of Latrodectus hesperus. Lineage (NCBI taxonomy): Eukaryota > Metazoa > Arthropoda > Arachnida > Araneae > Theridiidae > Latrodectus > Latrodectus hesperus. The sequence goes on along the minus strand of CM075852.1, from coordinate 18,594,584 downwards.
AAGCCAAGCTCGCTATGCCGTTGGCAGTGCGAATTAAGTCAATAGAGAGCATCTTTCGTTTGGATCAGAGCACCACGAAGGTGAAAGTACGACTTTGCTCTATTAAGGTGCCTCGTAATTTTGAACCTCGGTCAGATGACGAGGCCACACCTGAGCTGGCACCCTCTCCACATCCACGCCACACCAGCGGAAGGAAGAAGTAAATAAAATAAACGTATTATCATTTAGATTTTTCAAATTTACAATACCATAATTATAACTAAAATATATATTAAAAGCATATTTTCAACTAATTAATTGAAATATGTTGAAAATTGCTTTTACAAGAAAAAGTTTACTTTATAAAACTATCCTTAAAATAAGTTACGCTTCTTCGCATTAAAAATCTTATATCATATTGTTCATTGACAAAATTTGAAAAAAAGGGTAATAAACATACAATACACAAGTAAACTATCCTAATAATAATAGAAACCTAAGTTTTCATGAATGATTCATTAATAATAGTTTACTTTTATACGATGAGTTTTGAGACTGAAAAATCAGAAATAACTCAACAAAAAAATATTCTTACATATTAAGTTTTTAATGAAAAAAATAACTGATTTCGAAGGAAAAAGAGAAACACAATGGCAATAATTAAGTACAAAATAGACAAGAGAATTTCTCATAAAATTCTAAAGTCCTAAAATTTGCTCTCCTTTTTTTTTACCTTTGAATTCATCAAACTTATTTGCATACTGTGCCTTCAGGGAGTGATGACGCATGTAATTCTAATGTAACTAACTGCAACTTTATGCATAATTCATGAGCACCCCCCGTTCCAATTCAGAGTAGGATTTAGACGGACCACCCCTGAATAACCTCTCCCCAACTTCCTTTGAAAATGGTGATAATAAAAAGGGAGAACTGCTATGTGACAAAACCTTACGAGTTATGCCCACCGTAGCCTACACAAGTAAATTGTACGTAAAAAAAATAATGAGCCTAATACGCTAAATTACATGTGATTAAAGAGTAATACACTCAAAACGGCCATGCGCTAGCGAAATTATATTCATGCTCATGAAAGTCGAACTTTTTATAATTTTACAAAGCATATTCTCTCATCACAATCAGATATTTTATATATTATTTGAAAATATTTCATTTTAGAAATATATTTTACATATAAATAATATTTTTATAGAGTAAAAAATATACAAGCTATCGTTTCTTAATTTCTAACAATTAAAAGCACAGAATTAATATTCTGATTTTTTTCCTATTAAATATTTATAAAAGTTTAAAAAATTCTTAAAATTTGGAATTGTGAAGATTCAAAATTAAATTATTAGTTAATAACAGCTTTAAATATTTAGATCAAATTATTTCATTACATATAATATGGTGCAAGACAGATCTTTCAGTATTGTAAAACTAAAAATTATTATTAAATTAAATATAATAATGATTCAAGAGCGATTTCCTTTAACCATAATCAAGTTTGTTATTATAACGTGAAGAAATAATCATCAAAAACATTCTAGAACTAAAAGCGCTTTATTATTGCATAAAAATATTACATATTAAAATTTTCAAGCATGATGTCAATTCTTGTAAATAAACAATAATTAAATTTAAAATGCACAATTTGAACTGCATATTTAGGATGATGAGAATTCAATAGTTTGCAGCAAGTTTCGAGAGTTAAGTCTGTGGAAAATATTAAATATATAACTATTATAAAAATATATTAAGATTTATAAAGAAATTACAATTGAGAGTATTGTAAGATGCAATGATTGTGATCACAATAGAAAATTAAGAAACTATGGAACAAAAAGAGAAATCTATATTTGTCATCTCTTGAAATCACTACCAATATTTGGCGGGTTGGTGACATTACAACTAAAATAGTACAACATTTTACTAATTTGAAAGCCAGTACCATAGTCTTCCATTGGGTGCCATCTCATGTTAATACGTATGGGAATGAAGTTGCAGATCAGTTAGCCAAGGATGGAAGCCTATAGAATATCATCATTGGAGACTGCTTGTCGTCCTCAGAGCTGACCTCTAGAGTTAGGATGGATATCAATGCTACTTTTAGGAATATCATTCCTACCCACGAATGGTACACATGCAAAAATCCTGGTTCCGCACTAGTGGGTAAACACAAGAGATGCAGCCAAACGGCTTTGACAAGACTGCGAAGTGGCCATCTGCTTGCTCAGAGACACGTCTCTGGTACCAAGATCTACCCTCTCAGTTTCAAATGTCGAATGGTTCAGGCCTCCCCATCTCATATTTTTCAGTACATTGGATGTGAGAGAGGGGACATGGATTTGAGACCAGAGGTGGTGCTTGAGAGACTGACTATTTTTGGATTCATAGGACTGGTGTAATGGTACCGTCACGCCAGTCGGGGATAAGCAACAACAACACAGCCAATATTTTATATTTTAATGCTCAAATAATTAACATTTGTGTGAATAGTGTGTGAACACAATATATTCTAATTCTCAATAGTAGACTACTTTAATTATAACTATACAGTCACTTTCTATACAAGAGAAATAGTGATCATCAACTTTTTGAAATGAATGTCAAACAGCTTCATTAAACTAAGCTCCATACAATTGTTGAAGTGCAAGATCTATTAAAAGGATTTTACCATTCACTTACCAACTCAAACATTATTAGCGCTAGAGCTGATACTAAAATTTTGTGTAAGAAAGCAAATTTAGTACAAGCTTATAATGAATGTTATTGCACTCGAAAAACAAAGAGTCCTAATATGAAGAGAATTTGTATCAGTCATATCAAACGAAAATTTTAATAAAATTTAAAAATATATTTTTAGACCTAGATTGAAAAGAATTGGCATCGAAAGACTCAAAATGTCCAAAGTTTGATCAGTTTGAATATAAAATTGAAAATTCAAAATTTGGAATTTTGTCACCGATAAAAAATAAAGGCTTCGTGATAACGCGAAAATATTGTTTGAATACTATGAATACACATTTGAACATTTAAATACAATTTCCATATGGGGTAAGTCTTATAGTAAAAATGAATATAATAACATGAAATGAGAAAATTATTAAATCCATAAACAATTTATTAATAACTAGTTGTTTTTCAATTCAAATTGCTTTTAATTTATACTTTAAAAGAATGTTAAAATTGCTAAGTTTTTTTGTGAGATTACAATAGTTTGAAAATTTATTTTCTGAGATTAATTCAATTCAGTGTTAATAAATAAAAATCAAACGAGGTTATTAACTCTTTCATCACACAATACCGAAGAGTAATCATGACATAGCATCAATTTTTGAAAAGGAAAACAAACTTGAAATATTCTTACCACAATAATACACCAGAAATAGCCGGTTGTAAAGTTGTACTTAAAACACACAAAAACACTGATGGGTACTTACCTATAAAAAAGAAAAGCATATTAGTAGATATTAACATACTGCCAAGATATTAAAAATATACACTTCCAAGACTGATAATCAGGTTTAATTACATTAAGATTAAAATGAACCAACAAAAGCAGGATAATATTCAGATAAGCTTATTAAAAGTCTAAACCAAATGAAATTATTGAAAAGATTTTATAATTAAGAAACAACCTATATTGTCAACTAGAGAACATGTTCTATAACCAACAATATCCATATGCAAAAAAAGTGGTGTATATGTAGTCATTTTATTTTAGCAAACCATTTTATTTTGAATAACAATAACTAACAGACATTAAAGTATTGCATCAATAGTTTATTATAACTAAGTAAAAATTGCTTTTTATAGAAGACCAGTTTGGGTAATTATATTCTTGAATTTGAATCTAAGCAATTTTTCTTTCAGCTTACTCAAATAATATAGATATTCTTCAGCTTATTCATTCCAGGTTTATTATGAAACCAAAATAAATTAAGGTTCTATTTTATTCTTTGTTAAGACTTGACACCAATATTTAATTATACAGTGGGTGATGGGTTAACGAACATAATCCGTTACAAGATAATGTTCGCTAACTGAATTGTTCGTTACCCGATCATCGATTTACCATGCATTTTTTGTGAGCTCTATCAATTCCTCCTGGAAACCCTAAAATTAAATTAAAAAAAGGATGTATAATTTCTTAATAAATTCCTTAAAAAGTAATGCATACAGATACTATGGCATATTAATCAGTTTTTTTCCTTCTTTTTTTATAGGGTATTAAAGAACATGTCCAATGTCGATTGCTCTTTTCTCTCTTTTTTTAAAACTTTCCGGAAGTGATTAATATTATTGTTGTTGTAAAGATCCCTAACCTTACTCATATCTGCTTGGTTTGGGTAACATTCTAAGACCATTGTTGTGACATTCTTCCACTTCTTCAACGAAGGAACGAGGAAGGTAGTCTCAAAATAAAATCAATTTCGGTTTTGAATGAAATCAAAACTAAAATTGATGTTCTACTTTAGCTATAAATATTCTGGAATTAACTCTTTTTTCCAGTACAGAAGATGTTCAATTGGGAAGCAACATAATACAAGAGAGATTAAAAACAATTTTTGGTCCATTGGGCTTGGCAACCCGATATATTATTCTCCGAGAGCAGAGAAGTGTTCATTAGAATTCGTTTTAGTTCATTATCCGAATATGTGTTTGTTGTCCGAACACAAAAATCTTTTGTGAAAGTGTTCATCGTCCGATTTGCTCACAGTCCGAATTATTTGTTAATCGATCACCCACTGTAACTTGTTCAATGTTGTTTTTTTCTTCTTTATAGGTTTTTTGTGTGTATGTTCCAACCTATCAACAAATCATGCATTAAAATCAGCAATATTGTCTTGACTTATCCTCGTATAGAACAATCGCACTTTTTTCAAACATGATTAATAAAATTGGGGATGATTCGATACTAAATAAGATTTCTCTTGTATTAAATGGAACATATAATTTTGTAAAATTTAGATGTATTCCAAATTTAATATTTCAAGATAAAGAAAATTTTATAATAAAAAGGAATAAATAAAAATTTTATTCAATTTTCTTTTCGATCATTTTTATGATTTGCAATATTTTATGTATATATGACTATTGACTAAATTTATGACTTGATGATTTAAAAACCCATTTCTACATAAACTTTGATGACATGAAAAAGATTGGTCACTCATGTTCATTTATAGAACAACTATATTTCACAGAAGAAATAGTCCATCGCAAGACTATAATAATAGAAAATTTATCTAAACTTAATATATTTTAAAGATATTTGTTACACAATGTGTTCCATGTTTTATATTCCTTTGGGAAAATCGAATCAATTTAAATAATACTGTTCTATCATATTAATTTCACATAATTTACCAACAAGCTCAGATATTCAGCACAAAGTCTGTAAATTAATTGAATAAAAAAGACATCTAGACTTCAAAGTTAGTTTATGACTACACGTAGAAAAAATATATATTATTTTTTTACAAATTGCATAAAATATATAACAGAAAAGATTGTATCAAACTTTCCTTGGATGACAAAGTACGACTTCGTAAAAATATCGAAAACCTGAAGATTTCCAATTTAATATTGATTACATCTTTGTATTAGTTATTAATTTATCTAGAAACAACAGCTTCATCATGGGATAGGGATTATATAAATTAAATATGGTGGTAAAATCGAAAACATGCTTAATGGTTTACAATAAAAATCCGAAGTATCAAAGTAAAGTGTATTCACAGCAACAATAATTGTATGTTTCCCTGCATATCGAATTGTATTTAAAAGTTCATTTTTAGTTAAATATCAGTGTAGTTCACGAGTTTCTTTAATTGAGAATCCATACGGTGCATAAATAAGAAAACGTCAAATTACCTTAAATAAATTTTTATATGATAAAACTTTTTGCTTATACAAAATAAAAGATGTTGGAATTTTTACATTTTTTTTTGGAGAAACAAAAACATTTAAAAGATAAAAAAATTACTTAAAATATTGAAAAATTCAATTTATAATCTTTATTAAAAATAATTTCATTTATTTGACTTTTATCCTAAAGGAGTGAAAATTGAAAGAGCACCGTTTTCTTCCCACATTGTAATTAACAGTGTTCACGAATCGTGAAGAGTTGTTGAAAAAATAAACTAAATCAATTTAAATTATAAAATATCGAAAGCAATTAATTTGGTCGTAAAATAAAAAAGAAAAGCTTACTACACAATTTATATCTACCTAAATCACGTAATCAATTAGGTCAACAAATCATCCTGTTGAATAAACATATTTTAGAAATACTTAGATGATTTTTAGACCATATATGTAGGAAGAGCATTAAGCCAAATTTCTAGGGCTATTGGACACTCAGTCGAACCCAAAACTATCCAATCAACTACTTGAATTTGACGACCAATCAACTATTTGAATTTGGCTGAGAGGTTAGCGTTCTTGACTCCTGAGCTGTGGGTCCGGGGTTCGAATCCTGGTTCGGGCATGAATGTTACTTTCTATGTGTTTCTGTCCTTTCTTCTTAGAATGTAGAAAAGTGACCCACAATATAAACGGGTTTTGTGGTAATATGGCGTGGAAAATGCTACTCGCCTCCGTAACTTGGTTCACTGGGGCCCATTGGGTAACAACAAATGAGTAACAGTGTCCTGCCTTGTTGTGGCGAAGGGTTGACTTGTCACCCAATGACCGCCTTTATTTAAAATAAAAACTATCTGAATTAAGGCACGATTTCTATCCATTTGAATATTTGTTTCGCCTCCGTCCTAACTTGGAAAAGATAGCACACAACGGATTTTCTTTAAAATTCCAGAATATTCAAACTTCGAAAGTCAAGTTATGCAATCCAGAAACAGCAAGATATCAAGCTCTCTTGAATTTTGCTCATAATGTACGGATCAGTAATTTTTTTATATTACTGATGCTTATATTAAGAACAAGCTAATATATAGAAGTTGATAGAAATGTCATAATATCACTTAATACTTTATTGGTGTTCATCGCATTCTACATTATAAGCAAAGACTACGGCTTTTTAAAAATAAGAATTTTAAAAAGGTAAGTTCAAATGTTATTTTTGAACTTTTCTTATTGTCACAGCTTACGGCGCTAGATTTAAATGAAATTTTTTGATATGACTTCCATAACTATTTGATTTTATAAAAATTCATTTTGTATGAAATCCAACTCATGAAATTTCATTACGAAGAACAAAATCAATATTTTTGGTCTCATTTTTAAATCAAACTTATAGAAGATCTGAATTAGGAAAAATGGGACATTTAGAAGCATATCTTTTTTTTTTACCTAATCACTATTAACCACCTAAACATTTGTGATCTAACAACTATTTCATATATAAACATTTATTTTATCTACATAAATATTAAGTTTTTATGGTCTAATTTTTTTACTTGAAATAAAACAAAGTAATGAAAATATTTTCCCTTCACAGTCAGAAGTTTTAACGAATAATCTATGATTATTATGAAAGTGTGATATTTTACATAAAATAGGTAAAAAAAATTTTTAAGCGTAGTTTAGTTTGCCACATTAGCACATTTTTTGCACATGAGGACTAATTTTACATCTATTCCTGCAGTTTAAAATAGAAAAAGAATAAATCACTTAGGCCTAACGTCTGTTGAATCCACGAGCTATTGAATGAAAGCTAGAATCATGTAGGAACTAGATTTGTAAAATAGTTCCTAGATAAATTACTACCAGAAATCACCGTCAACAATTTTAAAAATTAATAAAATTATCCAAAATAAGTTTGCAGCTTTCGAATACAGGAAATCGTATGCATTTTGCATTTCGTACTAATTTCTCTTTCGATAATCATTGAACATTTTTTAATTTGATTTTTTAAGTGGAAAAAATTTAAGTCTTCTCTTTCTGTATTCAGCTTTGAAAAATGAAGTAATCCAGTTAGGTAAATTAAATTACATAGCAACTTCAATTACACATTTACGATATCGTTAAACCGCCCATTCAGTTTTAATCAAACATACACTAACCAACAGCTAATAGTTCATCTTCAGTCTCAGAGGACAAGACCAGGAAAGTAGGATAAAAGAGTTGAAATTAACTTCATACCTTATTCACCGTTTATAATGATTGCTCAGGGACGAAGAGGGTGGTTTAAGCGGCGGCAAGAACAAAATGGAGCGGAAACTCGTTAGCCACCGTAATATCCTCTGAACTAAAGCATGGCGAGATCTTTTAAATCTTCGGCACTTCTGCAATAATGGTTGGCAGTAAAAGGAGCCAGAAAGGAACGATGGAATGAAAAAAAATAGAAAACTCTTTTCTATTCTATTTCTCCTCTTGGCAAGTCCACCAGCTGTAGACATAAAACAAAGACCGTTAAAATTTACTCCCAGCATTAAAAGAGCGAAGGGTAGTAAATCGCCATAACTGCCTTTGGTCCAAAAACCTCCCTTTTACTTGAACCTGGGTTTTCCCCTAATGGACAGTTTGTCCACCGTTTTTGCCCTTTTTCCTATAGTCTACAGTCAGCAGATATTCTGGACAATATGCTTCTACAGTAGTCGTTTCTTGTGTTCGAAGTTTCTGTAAATAGTTTCAGTTACACTACTACTTTGATGAACAAAATGAATGGAATTTTTTCTCAAAATAAATAAAGTCATTTGAGATCTATAGCACTTCCACGTCTTAACAAATCTAAAATTCTTGGTAAGTGAAACTAAGTGTTTTTATGATTTATGTTATTGGTATAGATTATGTTTTCTATTGGAAAAATTATTTTGGGATATTTTTGGATGAATAATTGATCAGTTGCAAACAGATATAACTAAATATTTACGCTAGTAAAATGGAGTTGTATTTTATTTTCCTTTATTGCTTTTATTACTCCAATGACAATGTATAAACTAGAAATATTATAATTTTCCTTGGTTGATGTATTTTGTGCAGAAGATAATTTGGAATTTATTCTTCCAAAAAGTATTTATAATTCCATCATCATAACACTTATGTAGTTTGCACCACATTTTCGTAGAAGAAATTTAACAAACTTGATCGAAATTGATTGATGAATTTGTTCGAAATTTATTGATTGATGAAATTGAGATAATGATTTGAAATATTTTCTTCCAAAAAGCATTTATATTTCAGTGATTATAGCACTTAGTTTACACCACATTTTCGTAGCAAAACATTAAACAAACTTGATAGAAATTAGAGACATTAGGAGGCACAATAATGGTCCAATTGTTGATCATTCAAAATTGAGCTTAATAAATTAAAGAATGGCATTTCCACGTATAAGTGAAAAAACCTTAAAAGGATGAAATAACAAAATTCTTAAATCTTTGTATATAGTTTGATAACATTTTAATGATTTAGAAATTGTTGAAAGAAATGGTGAAATTCTTTAATCGATTTTAAAACTTATCACTTTGATACTTGCATGTAATATAACTAATTTTAAAAATACCAATAAATATGGAAACGAAATCACAATCCATGTGATTAATTATAATGAAAAAATGATCATTAATAAACCAAGTAGTTATTACTTTAAGAATTAAGATAATTTTCTTCTTATTGTTAATAAATCTGAAGATGATCCTCCACAGGGTACAATTTCGAATAACTTGCAGACGTTAAACATTCGAAATTAACGTTAGAAACATTTACTTTGAATTCAAGAAACTGGTTAAAATTTCATAAAATTTCAAGGAAAAATAATCCACATTTATCAAAGGTTGAAAGTATTTGAAAATCTCGAGTTGTGTTGAGTGATCAAAAATAAATTATTTAAATTTTAATGTTTAGAAGAAAATTATGATCATTAAAAAAGAAACGAGCGCAAAGACATAATTATTTAAAATCATTTGAATGAATTGGCTATTTAACATGCTGGGAATTTAGCTACTATTTATAAATATCAGGCTTATTTATTTTTACAATTCTTACTTATAAATTTCATTGTCTGTTGAATCCAATTAGCCCCAAATTATTAAGAGACATAATACTTGAATTCAATTAAACTACGGAAGAATGCTTTGAGGTGACAGAATCATGAAAATTCTAAAACAATGAAATTTCACACAATTTATCATTAAATGCTAACTTAATGATGAATAAGTTCTAAAATATAAAAGCAATGGAAATAGTAACTTGTAATCAACGTTTATAAACAAAAACGTGTATTTCACATTATTATTTTTGACACAATAACTCGTGTTAATACATTTTGTAGAAGTAAATGAACATAAAACTGCTAAACGCGAATAAAAATTACTATTATACGACATTTGTGACAGTAAAAGTTATTTAATTTTTTGTCTCTGAAAAACTAAAATTTGAATGCGCCAGTATTTCAATCTAATAATTGTAAGTCGAGTAACGGTATAACCCTAAACATGATTATTAATAACTTAATTAAAATAAAATTAATTTATGCATCTAAAAATATAAATTAATCTTTTTGCATAAATAATTAGAAATAAACTTTTTTGAAAGACATCTCGGCTAAAAGAATTTAAATTTTACAGTATAGGAGTAAAATGTAAAGATGAATCATGTTCTGGAATTGCGGTAGAAGTTCTCGTTACCAAATTTCATTCTGAAGTAAAGTGAAATAATATGGGCAAAGTCCTTGCAGTGGTGATAGCATCGAAGAATTTGAGTAGGAAGATCTAGGAAACTTAGTTTCAAGAATGTGATGAAAAATTTAATTTATTATTCGTAGCGGATTTTGCTGGCATATAAAAAGTGGATATCTCATTAAAATAAGATAATTATAAATTTTTCAAGCGATCTTATATTTTAAAGAGTAAAAAACAAAATACAGAAATTAATGTTTTGTGTTTATTAACAAGATAGAAAATTTTTGGTTTGAAATCATTTTTAGAAAATTGGATTCAGCAGGTATTTAAAATAAGAACTGAATATTTTCTGTGGCCCATTTAGATGCCAGTAATAACTTTAATACAATTTAGAATTAATTAATGGTCGATATAAAGAGGATTTTTTATGGAATAATAAACGAGAAATTTTAAGTTTCTAAGCACAAAACCATAAGTTTAAAAGTAAATTGGAAAAACATTTCCCATATAATGAATGTTAACATTATTAAAAATAAATTGATAATAGTTAACTGAAAAATGCTATTCAAACAATGATAAAATATGTTACAAAGTTTTATATTTCGAAAAAATAAAAAAGGAGCTTAATGTGGGGTATATTATCAAAAATGAAAAATGCCTATTTTTAAATGACTAATATCTGGTCCAAATATAAATCCTAATACAGTAGAACTCCAATTATCCGAATCAACTGGGATCAGATTCCACTCTCATAATAAAAATTCGGTTAATTGGATTTTTTAAAAAAATCGACTGAAGTTAATTATTTATAATAATTAATTTCAGTTGGTTTTTTTTTTAAATGGGAATAAAAAACTACATATTCTTAAAGAGAAAAACTTTTAATTAAATGAAAAGGTAACACTTTTACATGTTAAGGTACACACAAGTGTTGTACATTAATATAGCATGTATGTATAGTGCTGTAAATGAAAATCTGCACATCTCGGTCAGAGTTAGCTGTTTCAGCGTCTTCATCTGTTTTCAGGCAGTCAAGTCGCGCATCCGCTTGACAGTGAGAATTTGCATGTGGTCACAGAGGGGTTGATGTTCCACCCACTTCGAAGCAATTTCAAAGTCGGCAAATACTTCACTAGCTGATGATCCACTTGTCTGCTACAACTTGGATATTAATGTATCTCATTCCTCGACAGTTCAATAAGTTGACCATCATTTGCAACTTGAGAAATCTAGAATCTGACCCTTAATCCATTCTATATGTTCAGCACTCATTTCTGAACGTCCATGAATTTTCAAAAGAATGTTTTTGAATTTCTCACGTCTCTTTCTTTCCTTCTGATCTTCTCCCTTCCCTTTCCTTTTCTTTAGCATTTTCCTTACTCTTTTCATCTCTTCTTTACTCTAATTTCTCTGAAATTCCGAAGGCGATTCGGATAATCAGAGATTCGGATAGACGGAGTTCAGATAATTGGAGTTTTACTGTAATTTAATTACAATTTTAAGATTTTGCATACATAAGATAAATATTCATCATAAAAGAGTGTGTTCAGTCGTCCCAATGAGCCGACCAATGGCTGAGTGGTTAGCGTTCTTGACTCTTGAGCTGTGGGTCCCGGGTTCGAATCCCGGTTCGGGCATGGATGTTACTATCTCTCTGTGTTTCTCTGTCCTTTCTTGTGCGTTGATGTATGAATGTGGCCCGCCCTATAAACGGGTCTGTGGTGGTATGACGCGGGTAATGTTACTCGCCTCCGTGACTTGGTTCACAGGTGCCCGCTGGGTAACGACAAATGAGTAGCAGTTTCCGGCCTTGTAGTGGCGAAGGGTTAGTCACCCAAGTGCCCGCTGTTATTTAAAAAAAAAAAAAAGTCGTCTTCAATGTTAGGTGGCTCAGTTGCGCCTAATGGAGTTAGCTTCAACTACCATTTTAAAAATGAATGACTAATGGGAAGTAAAGGAATCTTGAAAGTATGAAATCATTGTAATTTCCTTTTAAAAATACACAATAATTAAATTTAATTTTAAACACACACAATAATTAAATAAAATAACAATTTTCAATTAAATTTTTATAAATTTAATGAAACTTCTTCATACATGAAAGCTATTTTATTGATTTTTAATGTAATAATTTATGCAACTTAGACAAATGTGTGATTAATATCTTCCTATAATTCAAGATCATCAAAAGTAAAGTATTATTTCAAAAATACTGTTCTGTTACATAGAGGATGCATTTCCTAAAATTTAAAGATTATTAAGGTGCATGAATGACTGTGATTATTTCAAGACATGCATAATTCAATCATTGTTCTGTTGGTTTTAAGATTCAAATAAAATTTTCCAATTATTCAGTTCACAAATTTATTCAATAAATTGCATTTAAGATTATTTATCTTAAAATTTTCCGTCAAGTTTCTTGTACTTATAAACTTGATGTTAAAAAAAATTGTCACATTTTTCAATTAACAAACTTATTAAAAAGACAATATCCTTTATAAAATGTAGACAACATCTATTATAAAATTTTCAATTAAAAATTATGTCAAAAAAAAAAAGACTTGAATAAATTCCTATATATTTAGTTTTGTTAAAAAAATTTGCAAGTAATGCATAAATATGATAAATACATCTTATAAATAAACTGAATGAACTCGTATATAGTCTAAATACATGTTTTGCAAAACATGCAATGTCTTAAAATAAGACATTAATGAAAAATTAAGGCGAGACAGGAAAATATTATCAAAATGAAAGGAAAAATCAATAATGTTAATAAAATAACAAAAATGACAGGATACATTTTTTAATATCAGGAATTTGCTTAAAATGAATTATAAATTAAATCCTAATCAATTATTATCCTTATTAATTTAAATAAATATACAATTAAAAATAATTTATGTTACAAAAATTTAATATCAGTGTAAAAAGTATTTCACACAAGATAATGTATTATAATACATATATAAGTACAAGTCACTTCAAAATTTTGTTTCTTTTCGGTTATCTATATTAAAATTTGAAATTTTTATCAAACATTCAAAGAATTTTCTACATTATCATAAATTCCCTTATGAATTTACGATAATTTAAAAAAAAAATTCAAAAAAGGAGATTGAGTTACTTTATATAAATAAAGTAACTCAATCTCAGTAAGTATTGTAATAATAAATTCGGTTAATCAGACTTCTCTTGTAGAATTGGCCTAATATATTTCTATTGTTACAAGTATTGGAATGAATTAAGTTTTAAAAAGATAAAATGCATCAAAAATGAATTTCGAATTTCAACACAATGTATCTTGTTTACTTAAAATAATTTAGAAACACTGGATTAAAGAATATTACCAAATTGTAATTTGATGTTGCTTAAATTCTTTAAGATGCTTCTATAAGAATAAGTTCTGAAGAACTTTATATCTTCCATCTGCTCATGAGATTTAATTTATATAAGAGGTTAAATCTTATGAATTTAGAAATTAAAATCTTGGTACAATCTTAGGAGAGCCCACATCCTCGGCGACAAACTGAAAAAAACCGCCAAACCGGAACTAAATTCCAGAAACAGTTTGTGTATCCATATCCAGAGTATCGAAATAGGGTTATCAATATTGGCGCAAGCAACAATTATCGCCAATCAAAATCATTTGCGCCAAGGGTGTGGCTCTGCTAGGATCCAAGCTAAAATCTTATTTCAGTAATTTTAAGTAAATACCATATTTGACATCATGGTTAAAACTTTATGTATTTCGAAACAATATTTAACTTGAATAAATAAATTAGAAATTTAGATATTTCCTTTCTCAACAGTTCCGAAATGAGCATTTATTATTTTTCATGTTTAATATTTAATGCAGAATGCCACTTTTAATTGATTGTATAACAAGAATCATTATTTTTGATAATTATAGAAAATAAAATAATTCAGAATTTTTTCCCTCGATAACAATTAATTGAAAACAATAGTTTACTTAAATTATGTTTGAAGTGATAATATTTTAAAGTTTCATGTATTATGAAAAAGTTTAATACAAAATACAAGTCACTAGGTATGAAAGTAATATTCAAATTATGCTGCAAAATTAAAGTTGGTCTGTTTATCATTTTATCGTCACATTTTGTATACAAGGGCTAACTCCATAGGGAAAAATGGAAATTAATTAAGGTTATAATGTTATAAACTTAAAAATTAAGGTTGGCGCGTAGGGATATAAATAAACTCCACACAAAAATTATAAACGTAAAAGTGTTGCCAAATATTTCTGCATTAAAACTGGTATAATCAGCAGACATTTTTGTATAAAAGTATATTTTACATGAGGAGATATATTTTATATAATAGCCTTAAATTATCTAAAACCTTCATAAGTAAAATCTTTTAGTTGCAAAAAAAAAAAAAAAAAAAAAAAATGCATGAAAAATATGCACTGATATTTAAATGGTAAATAAGAGTTAAAACAAAGCACCTAAGTACTATTCAACTGAAGTAAATTCATAATGTTGTATTTATTTGCTAATCACATTTCGGATGTGAATTTTTTACTTTTTTTTCTTTGCTTTAGGAGTAAATAGATGGTCATTTATTATGTGGACAAACAATTCTTAAGCCAAATAGAAGAAATTAGGGTTAGAGTAATTTTTTGTAAACAATTTAGCTTATTGACTATTTCACTTCTGTGCCTTTTCGTAGTGATATTTTTGATTCTTATGTTTTCCAAGAAATTTTTAATTAAAACATGCCCACCATTCTAGTACCAATCTAGAAGATATGACTATATATTTACTAACAAAAGGTATAAACTATCAAATTATTTTATGCATAAGGTATTTCTAACATATTTTTCAGCAAGGCGTTAGGATTTCAGCACGAATCGTTTGTGATTTTTATACATTGCATAACTCAAAGATCATTTGGAATAATCGTACCAATATAGAAATAAAAATAAATATTGCAAGTTTAGGGTATTGAATGTATGAACCTATAAATATTTCGCAGAATGATCATTTAATCCTCGCTAGACTTTACCTTGGTAAACTAATATTGATTCTATTGATTTTAATTGGAATCAACTTAACACTAATATATAGTGGATTATAAGAGAAAATTTAAAGAGAGATAACACATTCTCAAAAGGCATACTTACCTTAAAGAATAATTCACAAAATAAATGTTATGAAATTATATTAATAAAGTAGGTACTTAAAAATCTTTGTTAATTTTTAAAACCTAATATTTTTAATACAGTACATATAAATTTAGTGCATATTTATTCTCTAAAAGGAGTTTTAAAATACTTAAGAAAACGAAGACTTTTTCACAAGATTAGAATTTCGAATTACTTTAATACGATGTTCATTATCAGTTTAATTGCTTTAATTTATTTTCTAGAAATCTCTTAGGGAGGATTAGCAGAGATAATTTAGAATGAAGACGATTGAATTTGCCCCTATCAGAAGAAAAATGAAAACTAAGGTAACAAATTATTCTCTTCGGATAAAAAAAAAGAAAAGTCTCCCTCAGGAGTATCCAATTAAGAAAAATATGCAGTAAAAATCGGCAAATAAGAAAAAAAATGCATCGTGTCCCGTAAATTTGTCAGCGGTCTATGACAGGAGGATCTTAAAAGACTAATGAAAAAAATCTGAAGAGAAGGTGAAAGAACATTCTTCATTCCTCTCCGGCCAAGATAATACTGGGAAAATGAAGGCGCGTTTTTAAGAGCCTCAATTAACGAATTTTGTTAATTAAAGGGTCGTTGTCACCCAAATGACAACCTCTCGCGTGTTTCCAGTCCGTGAGAAACTCGCCAAGATTTTATTCTTTTAGCACCTCGACACCCAATTCTTTTTAGTTTTTTGGAAACTTAAATTATAGACCGGTTTCGTCGCATCATTTATCAGAATGTATAAGGGGGGGGGAATGAAGACAACCCACGCATCCCCCTTTAACTTGAGAGTGTGATATATAAGGTAAAATGAAAATCTGTAGGTATTGTCACGTGAGCTGAGGGATTTTTTTAGATTGGATAGTGGAAATTGGACATTTTAGGGATGGGTTAAAAAAAAAAATTGGGAGTTTTTTCAGCAAATTCTTGGGATTTTTAAGTTTGATTTTTTTAGCCTCATCCGAGAGCTTAAATATTTTTTAAATCTCAATTAAAGTACTTTTTGTAATTACATTAGTTTTTTCTCACTGCCATAAAGAACATGTTTATCATTCTAAATTTTACTGGAGGTTTTCTTTATTGTTAACGACCCTTGGGAACGTCAAGTTAAAAAAAATGATAGCAAGCTTTTGAGTAAATACAAGCAATGTGCTAAGAACTTTAAAAGTCAGCTATTATCTAAGTTAATTAGGAATGTTTTGATTTTTATGAACTAATCACATTGCATTAATTTGCTTATGAAGTTTCGAAAAGATATTATTGATGGTAATTTACAAGTGGAATAGGCGATTTTTCGAAAGATTATGACTCAAAGGACTAAGAAAATAAAACTAAACAGATGACTGTGTGTAACCCAATCGATATTGAATTTGGTAAAAAGGCTAGTTTTACTGTGATAATCTTTTAATAAAATTTGGGTATTCTGAATTTAAAAGTAGCTTTATGGGCACAATATTTAAGCTAACTCATAATATCAATAAAAGAAAATGTAATAACATACATATCATTTAATTGGCATTGAATTATGTGCATACCCATAAATATATGCAATTGTTTGTAAAGATAATTATCACGCATTTCATATAAAATTCAATAGAGATTTTCTTGCCATTCAAGGAAATTCGTTGAATGAATGACAGTAACATCAGAATAAATTCCAAGTAGCAACAGCATATTAAAAAGCATCAAAATTAAAACCATAAATTACGCATTTTTTGTAGTATTAAAATCAATTCAAAGTGCAGCAGTGGCATGTTTTTTTAAGCTTAAAAACATAAAACTTTAAAACTACATGAATTGGTTCAATGGCTATAGATTTTTCATCTTTCACGCAGTTTGCTTTGAAATCACTATATGCATTTTTATTACTGACATTAATGGTAAAACTTAAGTATTTTTTATTTATTTATTTTTTGAAGAGAAAATAATTTGATAAACCACAGATGCAAGACTAAGCATTTTTCCAAAGAAATTAGAAATATCATTTGGACAGGTTTCATATTTAGCTTTTTAAAACTAAAAAACATAAAAAAATATGAAGTCATTCTATATTTGTTGTATTAAGGATGCTTAATTAACAGCATGGAGAAATAACTCAAAATATTTCCATTTCACATTCAACCAAAGTGCGGAACGCACCTTAATATAAATTTGAAGACTGATAATCTTAAAATAGACACAGGAATATTTATATTGAAGCGTAGTTACAAAATTTTATTATATTTTTCTGCATATGAATATTTTTAATAAAACACAATGACTGTAGCTGCACAATTATTCTGTCTTATCGTCCTAAGCATTTCTTTTCAGCCTTTGTCAGAAAAAAATATTTTGAAAAATAATCTAAATAAATAGTAGCTATTCGTAGAATCCATTAACATTCCATTGTGCCCTATAGGTAGGTACTTCCTGCTTACATTCTCATTAACACTCACTTAATAAACTTTTATGAAAAGCGAAAGTTATAAATTTCATTAAATAATGGAATATATATATATATACACATTATATATATACATATATATATATATATATATATATATATATATATATATATATATATATATATATATATATACTACACACACACACAGAGATGGCAACCTCTGATCATCCCAATCAGTCCTAATCGGACATATTTTCAGTACTTTCAGTAACCTTTTCAAAAAATTTCAGTAACTTTTTCAGTTTACATTAAGAATACACTTATGTGCATAAAATTAATCCTTTTAAGGTAACCTATGTTAAAATATAAAAGTAAAATGATCATCTAATCATAATAAATATAAAAAGAAATAATTAAGAAAGTAAACCATTCTCTTAAATTTAAATGCCTTACCTCAGAAATCCTTACAGCACAGATTTTTATATCATTACAAGAAAAAGAAAACACTGATATTGAAAAGAAAAATTCTTTTTTATTGAAAACTAACATAGCACACTGATCTGTTAACTGAGAATGAATAAATAAATAAATGACATGATAAATAGAAATAAATGACAATCAATCACAAATTTTGTGTTATAGCTTTCTTAGCCATACTGATTTCTGTTTGAGAAAATTCTCTCGGATAACAAACACAATTTTGAGTCAGAAATATTATTCATATTTTTCTTAATCCAATTTCAACACTAAATTAGTAATTTATTTGTAACCTTCACAAATTTTAATCGCTATAATACAATAATAATAATATAATCGTACATGACGAAAAAGGATTATTATTAGAGATCGAGAGAGAAATCTATTTTCCGTCATTTCGTTAAGATCATCGTAACTTCGTAACGAAGAGTAGAAATCCGTACTAAATACGGAAAACTCATAACAAACAGCATCTCTGTATATATATATGTAACGAAAGCATGCAGCTAACACGACACTTCAACAACGCCTTCACCAAGAGCTATGACAAAATTCTGGCTATAGACCTGTTTTTCTAATTAATTACGGTCCAGCAACTTTAAGTTTCTTAATTTATGAAGGGGCAGTGCATAGTAAGTAAACAAGAAATTATTAAGCAAGCACACAGCCTAACCAGATCAGTTGTTTTGACATGAAGCCGTTGCGCGAACAGCTTGTCCAAAGAAAACAGAAGAGACACGGCCATTGAAGTGAACATTAAAGCTCGGAGGCGTGGGCCGAGCCAATTTCATGTGGTAAGCACTTTAGATACGCCTCGCGAACGGATCCTCTAATCTCATTAAGAAGGTATGAAGGCATTTCAGAATCACAAACGAACGCCATCGCGGTCAGGATATTTGAATATATGCAAATGAGATGATCACGAGGGTCACAGTAATTAGGTTGCATTAAAGAACGCCTCGTTGAGCAACCCGGGCTGCTTTGGCGACGGAAATGGCGAGATGGGTTATAATTCACGAGACACGAGAGAATTTTTATCTTTTCCCCTCTTGTGGCATTTTATTATTTCAAAATCAAGCTTATTCATTTGAATCTTTATGAAGAAGAATAAAAAAATTTATGATTGTTATGTCTTTTAGGTATGTTCATTCCGTTGCAAAGCACCAAAAATTTAATTAGCCGCTTCGAACATTTGAAATATTTATCATTTATGTGTTGAGTTCCTTTATTAATATTCTTCCTAAATTGTCTTATTACCATTCTACAAACTATTTCATTCTTTTTACTTTTTTAATGTTCAAACATTAGGGCAGCATTACCACGATCAAAACAACTGATTTGTGAAAAATGTTCGACATTTCAAAAAAGTTCATAAATTACATAAGAGATAATATGGAACATTTGTATTAACATTTTCATTTGATCTTGTGAGTTAAACTTGATTACTGGTTCTATAAACATTTCGTTCGGAGCTCTGTATTATTCTCTGTACACAACTGATTGCTCGAGCAAGAATTATAATTTATAATAGATTTTTTATGACTAAGGACATCATCGAACTCTGGATAGGTTAAATTAATCAGCATCTATCTCACGGATCTATTTAACTTTTTATTCGCGCATTTTTTTAATATAATAAACATGACTCCTTTAGAAAGCTTTAGTTCAACTTTTGCATAAATTCCATTTTATAAAAATTTACATAGAAGCATTTAAATAAAACCGCCAATGTACCGGCTTCAAGTTTTGTCCAATATCAATCAGACGTCATTACTTTTGAAATATTAGTCTCGTGATTTTTTTAATCATATAAACATCAATTATAAGGGTAATTTAAATAGTAAGGGACTATTTATGGATTTCGTTAGAGCTAAAAATCTTTACGATTCAGAAGTAAATAAATGTTTTAAATAATTTACTTTTGGATGAAAATTAGACAAAAGCAAAAATTGAGATCGCCATCAATGTAGCAAAACAAACTGGATGACTTCTTTATTTACCAAAATATATACATCCTAAAGTATTTATTTTAAGAGTAAAAAGAAAACTTTTAAGAACAGTTTTTTTGAAGTAAAAATATATTGAGAATAGAAATGCAGCATTAAGGTATGTAAAATAAATGCGATATTATACACATAATAAAATGTACGCCAAACGTAAAACGCATTTTCCATACACAAAGTAATTGACGGAAATTCAAGAAAAGTTGAAATTCCCAGTGTGAAAAATTTGGAAAATGTGACTGTCTTATTTCTCTTGTACTTATTTTTTTAAAACAAACTAATAGTGAAAAGAGATGCTAGTCAAAAATGTTTTATATTAATATTTCCTTCATTTGGAAAAAAGGCAACTTGTAATAAACTAAAATATGTACATACTTTAAATAGGAATTTTTGACATTTTATTTATATATTTAAAAAAATATGACCCATTAATTTTTATTCATTAATTTCTACAGAGTTGAGTAATATTTACTAGAATGCTTATTGTATTCTAGAATAATTACTAGAATGTTTATGAATGTATCCAAGAAAAATTTCATAAAGCAGATTGATTTTAGATTAAAATTTTATCAGAAAATAGAGTTTCTATATAAAATAAGGAAGTTCCAATTAAAATATTTAGTCTTTTTAATATAAAATATAAATTTTTCATTTTTAAAACAAATACAATTTAAGAATTATTTAAGATAATTTTTTTTTTAAGAAATCAATACATGATTGCTTTTAACGAAACAAACAATGCAGGAATCATTTTTTCATAATGCATTCCTTGTTTAAACAAATATGCCGCCAACAGGAACATTTTAAACTTTCCAATAAAGCATTTATATTAAAGTGAATAAAAGTTGCTTCATTAGCAGAAAAATATTTCAAATCCTAAACATTTAGTTATTACTTTAAAATATAATATTTAGTATACTCCATTTCGAAAAATTATTTTTTATGCTTGCCGAATTAGCCCAGGAAGTTTACATGACTGGGCCTTAAATCATTCATAAAATTATAATTCTTTGACCAGTAAAAAAAAAAATGAAATTAATTAATGTAAGCGAATTTTAAATCCTGTAATAATTCGATGAACAAAAGGAATCGGTAGAAAATTACTTTCACAATCTCGCCAAATGAGCGCGTTTTCACATTCCCATATTTAATGGTTTGAAAGAAAATACGAACTAAATAGCCGTATAAGAACAAATAATGAAATAAAAAAGAGCTAATTTATTTCTTCATTAAAAAAGCAAGTAAAAAAAAAGCTGCCTTTTCTTACATACTTTTCCTATTCGTACTTCCTTTTGCATCTCTAATTAAGTGAGGTAACAGAAGAGGTCTCCCTAGAGGCTAATCCACTGTTTAATCTCGTTATCTCTTCGAAAGACTCCAGAAGAAAGGGAGTTGATTTAGTTTTTAGCAAAAATCAGATTACTCGGCGATTCGCAGATAATTCTAATTAAAAGGGTCTGTTTCCAGATATATACTTCCCTATTTTGTTTGTTTTATTACCGAGGAATCCAATAGGAAGTCTCCGACATTTGACGGGTTTATGCGATTCAAGGTCTTTTGTAATGATTCAATGAAGTGTCTGAAAGAAATAACAATTATGGAAAACCTTGGTGAAAATAACTCGTTTCTTTTGAAAAATAAAAGGCTCATTTCAGTTGCAGAATATTCTTTTATAGTTTAATTTCATTTTAGCTTTGCATAAGATAATGGAAATTAAACAATCATTCTCAAAATGTTTTAATTGTAATTAATATTAAATGTGCCATACGTATGAAAACAGTCTCTCGTGCAATAAGAAATCCTATTTAAAAAATGGTGACGAAATGGTATTATTCAGGATCAGCAAAGTATTACTTGCAGATAAGTTTCGAGATTTCTGTTGAATGGAGGATTCATATCAATTTGATATAAAAAATCTGAAGAAGCAAATAAAGACAGGATGGGAATGTTAATATATTACATAAAGTTCCGGCATATTAATATGAAGTTAAAACGTTTTGTTTAAATATGAATGTGTAATATTATACTGAAATGGTTTTTGTTGAATTGAAAAAGCACTTTTAGTTAACACAAGTACTTGCTAATAAACTTTGGTTTAAAATGTGTTTAGTACTTTTCAATATTGCACATTAATGATTAACCATTAGTGAACATGATTCAGAATATTGTGATGATGTAATATTAAATAACACGAGTCTAATGTAGAAACAGCAGTTACTTTAAAGGTTTATTTGCAATCTACCTTTAATATTTATTTTATGTAAATAGTATTTCTTTAGGTATAGTAGTAAGCATAGATCTGCATTTACAGACAGTACGTAAAAGAGGATATTTCTATGGGCAAGATTGGATTTTCTAAATTAACTAAATTTTAAAATTTTAATGACTGGAACATTTTTATTATTATAAAATAGATTTCATGAATTATTCGGAAACACTTGTGCTTTTGAAGTTAATATTAAAAATCATTAACTTCAAAGAAGATTGCACAATACGAGCTTTACTAGGTTTTACTGCTTTTTCTTAAGATTCTTCTATCTGTTTTCGAGTGCAGTAATAGAAGTTCTTATTATAAAGTTAAAAAGCTCTGAATATTAAGGTTTGGCTAATCAGTATAGCCTAAAACAACTACAATGCAAGTCAACTGAATACCAATCACTTCATATTCCATTGGTAGCATATTTTGATAAAATCGATAGTAAATTATATTTTTATATCAATAATTGGTCGTTTTCATATAAGAATAATATTGCACATATGAATAATATCTGTTGTGATAATAAATGATCATTTTGAAGATTAATTCTATTTCAAAAGTTGGCGACTCCTTACCAGATTTAGAACTAATTTCTAAGCCATTTTTGTTTCTTCGAGAGAACACCCCCTTTGCAGGCACGTCTAAAAACTTATGCTGCCATACATGAAAAATTAGCACAGAAGATACTGTAAAAAATTTGAATTCATTTAATAAGAAAATGAATATTTTAAAGATTAATTTTTGGACAACTGACGTGTTATTTAATTTGCTTTAAGAATATTAATAAAACATTCCGATGTTAGAAAATTAAAAATTACTTTCATCATTCAATTTTAATAATCTATAATTATTTTTAAGATTTATTTTAAAGAAATTAACAAACATTATTTTAAAATAAAAATCTAACTTAGTAAACAGATTTACTTAAAGGCTTTTGATGACAATTTCGCATTATGCTTTTTAACTCCCGATAAGATACATCATGATGATCTTAAAATTATTGAAACAGCGGAAATTATATACTAAACAGATTCATTTGACATAATGGAAGATATCAATAAGAAATTTTTTTTTTTTTTTGAAAAGTTAGCAATGGTTACTTCATTTCTTAGATTTTTGTAATGACTGACGAATTACTTAAAATTAATGCTTTATTAGAAAAAAAACTCTGAAAATTCTCGAACACTTTTATTGGTTTGTTTGTCGCTCAACGGTCATTTTTTGCACACGAGGGCTAATTAGACCAGGACCTACGGTTTAAAGTGGATTCCGAACCACTACAAACACCCATGCCCAAGCTGGGATACGAACCCACGAACTGTTGAACCGAAGCTCGAACACTTGGAATTTCTGTATTCTTAATATCTTGTTTGATGATGTTTGTGTATTTGTTGATGGAATTTTTGTAAAATAGAAACATGATGGGATTAAAGAGATTTGACTACTTAATTTTTATATGAGGAGATAATGAGGATATATAATTTGCAAAATACAAATATATATATATATTTAACTATATAATACAAACTAATATATATCTACTATGATATTATGCATTCCTCTATATATACATACATTTAAATACACACAAAATACTTTAAGTGTTTTTGGACACTTGATATGCACTTGAAGCATTAAAAAAATTGCCGAAATGATTATCAACTCATATCAGATTGTTATTTTCTCGGTGAAACTATCATTGCTGTTTTTTTCTTTACATTTTATCGTTTAAAAATGCATTACTGTGGTTTAACAATGAAGAAAAAAATTATTAGAGGTAGTCATAAAACAACCAATATTAAAACACTATTTGCGAGATAATTTCAAATGAGTAAATTTAAAGTTGCTATCTCACTTGGCATAATGACTTCCGAGAAAGTAAGTATCAACAGGAAACTGCTCAAGATTTTCAAACTGGTCATTTTTCAAACCCGTATCTCTTGATCGATACTTTATGCAACAATGCCGAACAAAATACCGTGACAGTCGGAAAAAAATATAACAAGACAAAACATCCTTTCAAAACAGCAACACACCAAAGATAAATATCTGCGACAAAACCACAACCAACACCACACCGAATGCTTGAATTCGTTAAATCGCTAGTGACAGCCGTTATCTTTTGGGAAAAGTGTCCTAACATCTTTGGAACGCCTGAATGTTGACGCAATATCTTTCCCTCTTTTCCACTGCAGAAAACCATAAAGATGCCTTTTGTCCTTTTGGTGAAGTCGCGGGCAGATGTTGAGATACGTTCAACTCGAAAGCAGGAAATTGGTTCTGACAGTAGTAAGGGATTTTGTCGTTTTGTTTGTATCGTCTCCTTCCTTGATGAGCGGAGTTTAATTTTACTCAGCACTTTCAGTACTTGGAAGTCGGTAGCTTCAAAAGATTATAGACAAGTTAAGAAGATGTCGCCTTTTTTCTCATTAAGAAACCAAGTGCACATTACACCATACAAGAGCTACTACAATTTATAGTGTAAAGTGTCACTATATGTCACTGATGAAATAACAGATACTACCGCATTATACTGATAATGTACAAGCGCACTTAGGAGACTAATGATGCATATGTCTTAGGATAACAAAAATAAATTTATTTATAAATAGATTATATTTAAAATTATATTTATAAGAGACTTACATTAACGAGAATTCTTTTTTGTCGTAGTATATAAAATCTAGTTATAATTGTACATTGACTTGTATAGAACGAGATTTAAAATGTTAGGCATTAAAGGCCATATGGTTTTCCAGTCAAAATGCATGCCTTTCACACTTAAAAGCTAGAACTTAATGTTAGACACATTCATTCATGAATATAACCACATAATGTGTACAAAAATTGGATAATTTTTAGCAAAATACCTGTTTTTTACCAAAGGAAAATAATTTTAGATATATTATAGCTTTTAACAGTAGCTGCACCGTCTAATTTCTTTAAATCATTCGGTAGTATTTATATTTAAAATACAATTTTTTTCCATGTAAAATGAATTTTAAATATAAATACAGCTTTTTTTCAATTTATTTTTATGGTGTGCAAGTTTTTATAGTATTTCCTTTTAACTAATACACACACACACACACATATAATACATACACATATATATATATATATATATATATATATATATATATATATATATATATATATATATATATATATATATATATATATATACATACATACATATATACATATATATATATATAACATACATACATATATACATATATATATATATACATATATATATATATACATACATACATATATATACATACATACATATATATATATATATAGGTACATACATACACATACATATATATATATACAATATACACATTATATAGAACTATAATTAAAACTTTATATAACCAATAATAAATTCATTAACAACAAAAATATCTTTCTCTAGTTTGATTGCAATTTCTGCTTATAAAAAGCTGAATTTTTTACTAATTGGTAATTAGGTGCTTCCATGAAAATCGATTGTTTACATAATAGGAATTTAGAAATGTTACAGAAAGTGTGGAACTATAATGTTGTAAATGCACAGTTATTTATTAGTAATGCGAAAATGTAACTTTTTAATTTAGCAATCATTTATTCATTAACAGATAGAACAGCAGGTGCAATCATGATAAAAAATACTCAATATATATTTCCTTTATTATTGAGTAAATAAACAATATAGTCACCGAAATTTTATTTTATTCCAATTTATAGACATATCTTAAATGGAGCAATTTATAAACATTATGCTTAAGAGTAATAATTTTTATCGATCAATCGAAATATGACTTATACAAGACTTTAGCATCAAATTATGTAGTTATACTATCAAACACAATAGAAATCGCCCATTTACAGCTTATCAAACCGTATAAAAATAATACAATTACATCATAATTAAAGTTATTAAATTCTGCAATATTTAATATGTATAACAATATTTAATCGATTAGGTAAAGTAATCTACAATTTTCAAATTAAATGTCAGTTCATCTAAATTTTAGAGCTCGGAGATGAGAACTATTCATTACATAACAGCTTACAATTTTGTTTCTTATTCATAAAAATTATTATAATAGATTCAACTGTAAAGCAATTTAACATTTAAAGAGTTCGTTATTTTTAAACATATATTACCAAACCTCATTAAACAAGAATTCCGCACTAACTTCCCTTGGATCAAGAATGAATTCTGAAAATGGTTTTATTAAGCACTTAATATTCCATATAATGCATTTTCTAAAATTCTTTAGAATCTCATTAAAAAGCTTAATATACAACAATAAAGTTATATACTGAGTATTAATCTTTTAAAGAAAATTGCATCTAGCCTGTACATTAGTTCATACTGATTTAATTTACACTGTTGAAAATATTTTCTACGGATGGCTTCCTATTTCCCCCCAATAAATTCACACAAGTAGTAAAAGATTCATACTCACTTTCCTGTAAATTAGAACACCATGGTGTCAATTTATAATAATTTACTTAGTTCACGTGTTTCTCAAATTAAAAAAAATAATAATAATTGCAGAAAAATAAAACGTAAAATTTCAAACAAATCATTTTGTACACATACAGCTTTTAAAAAAATTAGTATTTGTATTTGAGTTGAAATGCAAAAGAAAAAATTGGAGAAAATCTTATTTCAATAAAATAACTAGAATGGCGAATTTTTGAATTCATTTTTTTTAAAAAATGTTACAGAACAACTTAAATAGTCGTTCAATGTGGTTGATATTGTCATCTGATCATTTTTAATTTCAACTATCTACAAAAAGAAAGTTATATTGCGAAATAATAGAAGTATTAACTAATGATGCTATTCGCAATAAAATTACCAAGCTGAATATAATTATTAAGTGATTTTTTTAAAGGTACGCTAATTGCTGAGAACATTTTTTGATCCCCGCCACAATGAAAAATGTTCATAAAGATAAATGTTCATAGATACATTCATAGAGTTTAGAGTTTGAAAGATGACTACAAGTTGCCGTAATTTGCATTATGCAACATTTTATTTTATTACTTGTTTACGTAGACTATTCATTTATTACTGTTGAATATCATATAAGTAATCACAAAGAAGCGCAAAATCAGTTTCTTTTTGTCAGTAAAGTTGGAAACTTCTAAGACGTTGGGAAATTCTACATTAATTGTATGCAATGGTTCGCTCTGGTTGGTGGTTATGTTCAAGCCATCCAAACTATATATTATATTATATTATATAACATATAGTTTGGATGGCTTGTTTATATTATGTATATATAACATGCTCTATTCTTTGAGTTCAGTCAATGCATGTAAATTGCTTCAATAAATATTTATTTGATATTCATGGACTCATTTGTTTGACGAATTTCAACAATTACATATACCTTTCTAAGCATTAATGAATGATTAGAGAGCATTTATTTGCCCACTCAAAACTTTAAAAATAGAGCATGTTCCCCTCGAAAATTTCATCGAAAGTCATAGCTAAACATAAAGAATACTTTCATCAACATATTGAGAACAATATCTAATCTCCTATTTACCCGCGATCCGCTTTCAACCCGATTTCCTCGTCAAATCTTTTTCTCATAAAATGGGGAAGCTACAAGAAAAAAAAAAAACAATTTCAATAACTCTACTAATGTAATTACTAAAAACGTTTATTTTAAATCGATAGAGTAAGGACAGGACATACCTTTCAATTTCATTTTTTTTAATCTAAGTAAAGGGTAAGCGGGTACATTTAATATTGAATTTTTGCAGGGATTAATACCCGAAGTATTTTCCACACGCGCATGCAGGCCTCCAATTACTTCGAATCCACCTTCTTAACACATTGCAGATGTTATCTGCTCCCCTCCTCGGAATCTGTTTTTCTTATACCTCAACTTAGAAAATCGATAAGGAATATTTCCTCAGGTTATACATACAAATATTCCAAGATAACACGCGCAAACGGCTTGTTTTGCCGTGTTTGCTTGTAGTCTGTAACCAGAAGATTCTGTGTCATCATTTTTTTCTATCAATAGTTGGTGCTTTTATTTTATATAAAATATGATTCTTTGGAGTTGGTAGTTTTTTTTAATTTACATGAAGCTCAAAATGATATTTTTTTTAAAAATTTAGAAGTATATTCGGGAAAAAAATACCTTTTTCTTATAAGAAAATAAAAATCTAACTTTTTTCCTGTACTAGAACATGTACATTCCTTGTTTTACACTTATCTGATTTTACTACAAAGTTAAGGGACCCAATTGCGTTGCAATTTGAGTGCAACAACCCATGTACTTGTCACTGATATCGTTATTTTTACTCCAAAGAGTGAATAATCAATTAACTAGATATTATATATATGTAATATTAAATTTAACCTATTCAATACAATTCTAAATTTATGATGTTTCCTTATTTTACCCATATCCTGACGTCCTAAAACACAGGTAATCAGTGTATTCCTAAGATATATTTCTTATATATTTAACACCTCGTAGCGCGCATCCCCAAATAAACCCCTTCAGTACGAAACAATACACAAATGTCTGCTAACCACGGTAAAGGGTCATAACTATTTTGTTAGAGATAGACACAATTCAACTTTATTTCATCTTCACTTTGAAAAAATATAACTAGGAATGTGTCTATGTCTTACATCCACTGGCTTAACATTCTATTGCAGACTGCTTCTAAATAATGAATAATATATATATATATATATATATATATATATATATATATATATATATATATATATATATATTGGAGTTAAAAAAATTACAAGCCTCCTCTTTCCAGCATTTTTCGTACAACAGAGGCTGTACAGAACCTAAAATGATGACTTGAAGAATAAGATTACCATTAATACTGTACTGCTAATGTAAGAATATTGTACTGCTAACGAAAAAGGTCAATTTTTTTTTATTATCTACTACGCACTTCTGTAATTTTATTTGCGGTGAAATATTCAAGCTTAATTGAAATCTAAAATGTATTACATAGTTGAAACCTAATTATAAGTTTTTATGAGCATCGTTGGGTATTTACATACTGAACCATTACACACATCAAAGCGCTAAGTGGATTTCACACCCATGAACTGTTGAACCAAAGGTCAACTTTTAAAACAAAATTGGCCGTTGTTATTGCACCAGCATGCTTTTCTGTACCTAGCCCTGCCGAGCTGTCAGCCGAATGGTTAGTGCTCTTGCCTTCGGTTCAACAGTTCGTGGGTTCGAATCCCACTTTGGGCATGGATGTTTGTAGTGGTTCGGAATCCTCTTTAAACTGTAGGTCCCGGTCTAATTAGCCCTCGTGTGCAAAAAATGACCGTTGAGAGATAAACAAACCAAACCTGTACCGAGCCCTCTTTACCAATTAGAAGCAGTCGGGTGGAGTAGGCCTGCCAACCCCAGAGGTATCATTTCACTTGGAGGACATTGCGACTACGACCACTT
The DNA here is from genome assembly GCA_037975125.1 of Latrodectus hesperus. Classification (NCBI taxonomy): domain Eukaryota; kingdom Metazoa; phylum Arthropoda; class Arachnida; order Araneae; family Theridiidae; genus Latrodectus; species Latrodectus hesperus. Next base: position 18,564,257 of record CM075852.1, on the reverse strand, counting down.
TTAGCTTGCCCCCATCACATTTAATGAACATCACAGATCTTCGGTTGAGCCGGGATTCGAACTCACTACATTCCGAAAAAATCGTCCGTAACCACATATCGCAAAGGGACGTAAAACTACAAATAAATTTATTAAAATGATCATAAATTCAATATTAGATAAAACTTATCACTCAGCACGAAAGCTGGAGTTATCCACCTTCATGCTGAGAGTTAATCAAGGGATGAGAATGATCAAGACTATTTCTTTCTTTGACTGGGTAAAAAAACACAGCTATTGATATAACCACCACATATACCGTGTTGGAAAATATTGCAAATAGATAATTTGAGAAATAAAATGCTTCCTTTGATTTTGAAATTAATCAGATAACTTTTTTTTAAATAATTAGCTGATTAAATTCTTACTAAGAATAAGTTAAGAGAAAACTTTTTCAGGAAAAGAAAAGCAGTATTAATATTTTCTTATATATTTTTCATTATTCTATAGCTCAATTTAGTCACTGGGTGAATACATTGAACATTAATTCCATAGCTAAATAAACTATAGTTTACTTATTTGAGAAAGAGAAAATTTTCTGTGTACACAAAATATTAAAACTTAGAAATATTCTACAAATGATTAAATGCAAATGGAATTTTTCAAGGCAAATAATGCAAACCAATTTTAATTATCTAGAGCTATTATTTAAATACTACATTTTCATTAAAATATACTTTATTTTGATGCAATATTTTCACATAAACGAGGATAAACTTCAAAAACAGATTCATAAACTTAAATTTAATACCAATTAAAAGTTGTTTATCTGACTTCCAATGCTAAATACATAATTTGAATGGCGCCTAGAATGCGGTTTTTAACGTCTCGGAATGCACAGATATTTATAGTAAATAAGCTGTCCGATGAGTCTGCGTACATAAAATACGAGTGATGCACACATGAATCATAACAGGAAATGTCTATCCAATGGATCCTATTGATGAAATTCGGTTGTTAACACACAGATAAGAAAAAACATATTCACACTATCTGTTAAACATAATACAGCATACGAAGGTCAGTGGTTAAAATTAAAATCATAAAATAAACTATCAAAACTTTTCGTAAAGTATTTTAAATATTTAATCGATATTTCCGCAATGTTTATCGGTATTTATCAGTTCTTTAAAAAACCATAAATGTAAAATAATTAACTAAAGATTACAGTTTACATCACAAGAGTAACCACAGAGGAAAAACGTGTATTAACTTAAGAATTATTTAAGTGATAAAGTATTCTAATTATAAAACTTTAAACAAACTATGTTAAAAATGTATAAAAGCTTTTGTTACAACTTTAGCTTAAAAATTCCTTTTCTCTAATCTTAGCTTGACTATTTTTCTCCAAACTTTAGTAAATACTAGACAAAAATAAAATGAAAAGTTTTACCATGACATAAAATTAATTAAAAATGTGAAGGGAATTTAAATGTAAACGAAATAGCGGATTATACGTGTTTGAAAGGAGACAGGATAAAATTTCTGACTAGGACAATATTTTTACGTGTAATTAAATGGATTGCGATCTTTAAATACTTATTTTTTTAATAGTACAAAAATTACAGTAATAATATAATTTAATAAATTTAAATGTAATTTTCAGTTATGAATTTATAAGCATCACGATGGTACTATAATTCTTAAGTCTATAAAATTTAATTTAATTACTTTTATGCTTGTAAACTATTTTACTTAGTAAGGAAAGGCATTTAAAAATAATATAGCAGATTTAACTTCAATTTAAATGTTCACGGGCAACAAAAAAAAAAATTATTTATGTAAATGTGTTATTTATATCTAAATTAAAGTTCAACTTTTTCATTTATTTTGAAACTATTTAATTTGCTCCAATTTAATTATTATTAAAAATGCATATTAAATTTCAAATTTAAAAAAAATATTAATTTTACCAAAGAAATTTTTGTTTGAAAATTAATTCAACGTTACGTAAGATTATTTCTGAAATATTTATAAAATTTTATTAATTTGAGTAACATTTTCATATAAACACAATTGACATTATAAAGTAAAATGATTAGGTGAAAATTCAGTTTAAAAATCGTAAGATTTATATGAAACAATGTATCGTATAAAAAATAACTTATTTCAAATCATCAATTTCAGAAACTACTATAAAATAAATACAACTTAATAAACAAAAGAAAGCTTATTACCAAATCAGGAAATTTATAAGTATGTGAGTAAAATTAAAAAAAGGCATTTATTCAATGAGTAATGGAATTTAATATTATATATTATCTGTTCAGAAATAAAATAAAAATCTTCAACCTCAATAAAATTTATTAATAAAGGATTTTTTTCTCTTACAAGAAATTAAATTGAGAAAATAGAAAAATTCTATGAAAATTGGAAAAGTTTACAGCAGCGGAAAACAAAAATCTTAAAAGATTTTTTTAAGGGGAAAAAAAAAAAAAAAACCCCAACAGAATTATCTACGTTCAGAATTCCAAGATCATATTTCTCAAGCCTAGAGATTCAATATCAAACCGATCTTCTCTATCTTTCTGGGTTAACGACATTTTAAATCAAATAATGATACATAAATTTTTTCATTTATATATAATACGGTTATCGTCATAGTGTTTATTAATTTATACATTCCACTTAAAATAACATCAAACAATTTTATACATCATAAAAATTTTTATCAGCCGAATTGACGCGAATGACGATGCTTTTTGTTTTTTATTTAGCATCTTAACATATTTATTTTATATTTTTGTAACAAGTAGTTTTCTAATACTTAAAAAATAATGAAATAATATAATTAAACTTCATTATGTTGCAGATTTAATTAATTGAAAAAGCCCGATTTGTTGAAGACAGTTTTGTTGAATGCTGACAAATGTACTATAATTTTCAATTTTTGCTTAGAATTTTTTTTAAACCAACATATATTTAATTTCGTAAACATGCCTTTAAATTCAAAAAATAATATTTTTGAATAAATCTTTTTGATGTATGGTTGTAAAACTCTTTTCTAACCAACTGCATGTTGTTCCACAAATTGTCTTCAAAATACTTATTTTTCAAAGGACCTTCAGATGAAATAAAAAACTTTCAACATGAAATTTTGATCCAACTCTCTTCGACTCAAGAAAAGTTTAAAAATTCCTCACCAAAAAGCCATGAACGTGCACATGCAATTAAAACAAGTCCCCAGTTTTCACTGAATCACAGGAAATTCGATTTCCACTATGCTGTCCTATTAATTTTACTTCGAAACAAAATTTATTATTTTACAATAAACAAACCAATTTCGGTAAATCCAGTAAAACAGAATAGATAGATTATATTATCACATGTATTTAAAAAGTTAAATACTTTACAACTTCCTTAGAGTTGGGTTTGTATGCCATTAGGCACCTCTGCTTTTATCAGCATTTTGTACTATTAACTCCAAACCCAATGTTTCCTAGTTCCAGTTGCTCGGGTCACCCACTTTATTAATAAAGTCCGATATATATATATATATATATATATATATATATATATATATATATATATATATATATATATATATATATATAACCCTTTAATGGAGTCTAGGTGTAAATCTCTAGTATGGATGATGCCTAAAGAAGTTAATCTAGGAAGGGCAAGAGCCTCGCATTCGTAAATGATATGCTAGGCCGTTTCCTCTTGCGTATGACATTTCCTGCAGATAGGGTCTTGCTGAAACAGTCCCATTTTATGGAGGTGTTTTCTGAAATAGTAGTGCCCAGTTATGAAGCCTACGATTAAACGTATCTTCCACCTACAGCATCTTAGAATTTCAGAGGCAATCCTCGCTGATGATCCACAGATCCTACTTTTAGCGTGGGTTTGACCAGGAATGTTGAGCCAAGCTTCATACATCTTCCGTTTTTCCCATCTAAGAACATTGGTTTTTGCGATCTTCAAATTGATCCCACAAAATGGTTCTGCTCCAATGGGAGCAAAAGACGATCCTTGTTTAGCAAGTTCATCAGCCTTCATTACCTTCGGTACCTTTGTGCCCTGGCAACCATACAAGGATCACCTTAATAAATAAACATAACATAACAAACAAATTAAAAAATAAACATAACATATCAAGATTCTTAACTTCATATAATGCTTAAGTTAAAGTAATTCAAAAGCATTTAAGCAAACATTTCCCGTAAAGAAAATGAAAATATTTTTTTAAATGTCAATATAAATGAAAAATCTTTATATTTACTCTTCGGATGAAGGTCAGTGGCCATAAATACACAATCAAAAACATATGAATCAATGATTCAATCCCTCTTTTATCTCAAAGATAATTTCCCAGTTACTCTACCATTTAACTGTCATATTCGACACCGAGTTCTTCCCTACTACTTATTGAAACATCCCTTCACGAAAATCGAAGGAGATAAAAAAAAAGAAAACAGAATTCGAGCAAATTAACTATCGTTAGTCAGACAAAAGAAAATATCAGCGCCTGACCCCTCCTCTGATATCCATTGATGACAAGGAGGCTATATTAAGGCAGTCTACCCCCACTTCACTACTCCCAAGCAATTTAACTTACATCAGTAGATGTTTTTACTCCCCCCCCACCTCCATCCAGTTTTCATAAGCGACCCCATAGTTCCATGTTTATCTACTGTCTGACCCCCAAAACCCCCTCCCGGAGAATTTTCACCACGCGGCACAGGGTGCCGACTTATCAGCAGCCGATTCTATGAAGTAAACCTGAAGCATTGATCCACCATTTTTGATTTTTCACTCAACCGAGATTCCTCCCCCCCCCGTATCTTCCTTTCTCCACCTACGTAACATCTGGCAGTGATGGCGCAAGAGGGTGGAGGGGATCACAAGCGTTGAGGGGTGTCGGGGAAAGATGATCATGAAGGCATGAAGGTCATGAGATCTGAGGAGTGGGCCCTCCCTCCTCAGGAGGTAGAGTAAAGGCGGCCAACCCTCCATCCTTCTTTAGTATACAACCTGGTCTGCGGCATCCGTGAGAAAAGCTTTCCCCGAAATACACGCGGAAATGTTATTTCCCAATTTTCCCTCACTCACTTAATTCAGTAAGTAAATAGCATTTTTTTCCCAACCTTTCAACTGTTGTTTTAATTATTTTTGATTTGTATAAAAAGGAAGTAAATGCAAGATTTTTTTAAGAAAACTCGCATTAATTTTTCTTCACACCAAGTAAATAATAGGATTGAATTTTGGTGATAAACATACATGTATATATATATGTGCTTATATGTAATCACGCTGCAAAATTGTAAACTATACTTAAAAATATTATGTACATTTGCATAAAAATTAAATGCAAAATAAAATAAACGAAATAAAGAAATTGCAGTATTTTGATTTTTATTTATTTTGTGAGCAAGTGTTCCGGTGATATATTCAAAAATATCACCGGAGCACTTGTTGGCATTAAAGCACTGATACGCACTTCAGAAGCGAAATTTTTCTTCAAAAAAAAAAAAAATGTAAAAGGCTTCTGCTTTGACATTCAACTGTTATTTTTTGCAAGCAAAAGATTATTAGATCAGAAATTACAGTTTAAAGTGGATTCTCAATCACTACAAGCATCCATATATGATGTGGGAATCGAACTGAAACTGTTGAACCGAAGGTTAGAGTGAAAATTACAATAGGACTGGGAAATATAATAATAAAAAATTTCTGGTGATTTTTCCTTATCGTGTATTTTTCACTGTGTGTCCATGTCTATCTATAATCAGTATGGTTTATTATTTGAGCTGCATGAACGTCCAGTTTTAACGCTCCCCAGACACCTTTGGTGAACACGGCGGACCTTCGGTTAAGCCGGGATTCGAACTCACTACCTTTCGATAATGAGAACGATGCCCTAGCTAACCAGGCCACCGCGGTGCCCAATAGGATTTGTTGTTGCACCAGCATGCTTCCCTGTACCTAGACCTGGTATGGGCTCTACCGTTAAATAGAAGCATCCGGGTGAAGTCCGCATGATTTAGAAGCAGGAACCACAAGCAGAAAACCCCCAATATTTATCCTGTAAACCCCAGAGGTATCATCTCACTTGGAGACCATGGTGACCACACCCCAATCAATAGGGGTTGTTGCTTACTTCTGTAAGTTTGTGCTTTTTTAATACAATTTTGACTGGATTAAAAGCTTAAAGTAAATTTCATAATCTTTATGAAATGCATTTAGATATTTCGGAGGCAGCCAAGGATTACGTTCATCCATCTAGAGTTATCAGTACTTAACAATAATCCATCATAAGTTTATTTAATTTCGAGAATTCATTTCTATGGATACAATAGACGGGAAAGAAAATAACAAATTTTAATAAAATAATCACTTTAAATGTCATCCATTTCAATTCTTGTTTAAATGAAACTTAAGTACTCTCAAGTCAAAGCACAAAATGTGACTTACTATCTTAAAATTTCCTTAATCGACCTAAAATCAGACATTGTATGCATACAACAAAAATCCTTTCAAAACCATCAGGACATTCGGTAAATAGACATGCATTAAGAAACAAAATAAGGCTAAGGCGTTACTTTTGTAGTTTTTATAAGAAGAGTTCTCTACTTTCATACTATTCTAGATTTTCGATTCCTTTTAGTGAAGTTTTTTTCTTTCTTTCAGTGTACGGCCGGAAAGCGAGAAGGAAAAAAATGCGCAAAGAACTTAGCAGACAGCGTCGACCGTGTTCTGTCCATTAGGTTTTTCGGCTTGAAACCTGAAATTACAGAACTTTCGAGCCTTTCTAAGTTTTCCATTATCTTATTTGGTTTCTGCTTTCTCGCCTTTGATAGTCTTTAGACAGTTACTAAGGAGTGGCAGACAGGAAATGCGTATGCTACATGTAATACAGAAAGGTGTTATGCGGCTACAAGTATTTACTATTCAGGAAATTTTCAAAGTAGATTTTACGACTTCATCGATTACAGCATAACCATTAATCTGAGTATATTATATGTATCTAATTTTTGCAAAATTAAAATAGATTTTAAAGAAAAATTTTAGTCTAAAAGAAAAAAGGCTAATAGTTTAATATTATTTATGTAGGTATTTTTATATAAGCACACATATATGTATGTATTGAAATAATTTTTAAGCCGCCCAACTTGTCTAGTGGTCAGCGTGCCTGACTGTGGATAAGGAGGCCCTGTGTTCGAATCCCGGTTCGGGCATGGATGTACTTTATCTATCCTGTTTTTGTCCTTTCATTGTATGAATGAGGTGTGCATGGTTGCCTACCCTATAAACGGGTACCTATGGCAAGTGTGTAGAGCAAAGTCGTACTTTCACCTTCATGGTGCTCTGATTAAAAACGAGAGACGACGCTCCCAATTGACTTAAAAATTCCCATAGCCAAGGCATAGCGAGCTTGGCTTGTCCAAGTGTCATTAGTAACAACAACAAAATTTTTAATTTAAAACCAAATTTTTAAACAAGAAATGATTTTAAGAAAGTAATCAGGATAATTTCCCTTTATGCATTTTTAGTAATAAAAACTATAAGCATATAAAATATTTGGTTCAAGAACGGCCGCTTTAATGCGCGCATAAAAATGTTACTTATTATAATCTAATCGTAAGTTTAGTTATCAATGTAAGGTACCTTTTAACAGATTATGGACGGTCACGATGTCCTGATTGGCTAAGGTGTCGTTCATGTCATTGGAAAGAAGTCTTTGAATCTCTTCTTAACAGAAGATCTGTTGTGTTCACTAAAGGTGGCGGCCTGGTTGATTAGGGCGTCGCTCTCATTATCGGACGGTAATGAGTTCAAATCCCGGCTTAACCGAAGATTCATCATGTTCGCTCATGGCGGCTGGTCCATGTTAAACTAGGGGGTGATCACAATGTTCTCCAAGTGAAATGATACTTCTGGAGGTTGCAGGAAAAGTATTGGGGGTCTTCTGCTTGGTCCCTGCTTCAAAATCAGGAAGACTCCACCTGGTTGCTTCTGTCTAACTGGTAGAGCTCAACTAAAGGTTGGTTGGTTGAGTTTTATGGCGCAAGGTACAAAAATGGACATGCTGCGCCAAAAAAAGAGCTTGGTATAGGGAAGCATGCTGGTGCAACAACAACTAAAAGCGGCGGAGCACTTTAAATAAGTCGTAGTCATAATGTTTTTTAAGTAAAATATTTTTGGAGGGAGCTGGTGAAGAATTGGTAGTTTGTGCTTGACACCCGTTTCTAAATTACACAGATTCCCTCCTGGTTTCTTCCATCTAAATGGTAGAGCCCAACTCTGAACTAAGTATGCTACTGTAACAATACATTAGGGATGATTCAAATTGGGGCTTACAGTTTCAAATGGATTCCAAACTCGAAACACTTATGCCCAGTGAGTTTTCGAGTCCACAAACTGTTGAACCGAAAGGCGAAGCGCAAATCCTTCAATTGCTACCCCGTAACCTATTTGTATAATACCGCTCTTTGGAATTAGAAGTCAATTGTTAGATCTTTTTTGAAGAAACTAGGCATTCATAGCTTCTGTTTTGTATACATATCTATCGAGATATGTATTCAGGAGTTTTTAATTTCTTTCTTTGCCAAGTTTTTCTCTTTGGCAGTTATTGATGAAGGCTCATTAACCTAAGAAAAGTCATGTTTGGCAATATGTTGCAGATAATCAAATACTTTTAAACTTTTAATTTAGCCACGCGATGTCTAGATATATAATCTCAAAAATAAGCCAAATATTCACATTAAACAATCTTGGAATATTGGTTCAGTCGAATGGTTTTTTTGACCAACGATCATATTTTTACACACGAAATCTAGATCAATGCTGATTATCAAAATCTAGGGGTTAGTTCTGAGACCCATTGTTTAAAAAATATCAAACCACTATAAGGAATACCGAAGTCATTGTAAAGATAAAATAAGATTTGACTATGGCAAGATTTTATGGTAAGTATCCGATCTGAATACGTAAGCACTGGACAAAACTTGCTAGAGACTAATTGAGATGCATCATAAAAAAGAAGTTTCCCAATTTTTTAATATTTCTCACAACCAAAGAAAGAACTCCAAATTGAAAAAAGTATTTATAAAATAAATTTTACAACAGACAATCAAATTATGGAAAGTGAAAAGTATTATATAATAGTGAATAATATTACTAAGGATCATTTGAAGACTTCATCTTTAATTTTTATAAAATAAAATATATTAAGAGTAGAAGAAATGAAAACTTGTCATTAAAGTGCAACTTTACACAAAATAATTTATCTGTATTTAAATAATATTCAACGATCAATATTTTTAGAATTATCAATTTGAAACAATCAAACTGCAGTTGCCACTATTGGAACTCTCGGCGCGATTTTAAATTTCCAACCGAAAAAATTGAATATTAAAGCCCACAATTTAAGAGTTTTCTTGATAGTCATAAATTTGAGAATTTTATTCATCTTTATTTTAAGATCAAATGTACGTATGCTTCTCTCTTCAAGTCCGTAGGGTTTGATTGCTCACTCAACAGTCACTTTTTACACAGAAAAGCTCATTAGAATGGAACTTAGATGCTTGAGGTGGGAATTGAACTCGCAGACTGTTGAACAGAAAGCCAATAGGCTAATCTTGATGTTGGGAAAGCTACACGACAATCTGATTTGATATGCTGAACAGCCGAAGGGTGATGCAAGTCATTAACACATTCGATGTGTCTTTGTATTCTGTAAATGGCGGGTCACATTGAAGAGTCGTGAAAGAGGAAATACAGAAAGCTCCCGAATATTCTCTAAATGCACGAATTCAGAAAGTGAAAGCGCGGCACACCATGTTGTTCTGTAGCAGCAGGAATCGATTTTGGGGCATTTCTCTTCGAAGGGATTATGCCACCACTAGGACACGGTGAAGCCATTGTTTCAGTGATATAAGTTTATTTGGAATTAAAATTTGCAAATGAAGTTCATTTCCACAGGTGCGTAATCATCAAGTTTTGTAATCATCATCTAGTTGGGGATAGGTTTATTCAGCATAAACATTAAAAATGTAATTCATGCTAAATCATCTTGTAATCAAAATGTTTATACACTATTGAAAATAAAAAATACAGACAAAGTATGGTATATATATGAAGTTAAAAGTAATAAAATTTTATATTTATAGCCCCAATTTATGTAATATAAATAAGAGAATATTATATTGTACGCATACATACAATATATCAGTTGTGTGTATTACTACACATCATAAGAAGATTTCTAACTATTTATTCTTAGCTATTATTCAATATATTGAATAGCTAAGCATAAATAAATAAGGATTAATTTAGAAATAATATTTCCAACATATTTAATTACTGATGGAAGAATAAAATTAAAAAAATTAATTTTTTTTAGATTCATACATTTGATAATCAATTTAATTATGATTCTTTGATTGTAATTTCATAATACAGAATTTTTAATCAATTTTCGATATAATTCTTTCAAAATTTTACATGCTGGATTTAATATCTCCAATTTTATTTGAAGCATTAACTTTTAAAAATATAATCCCAACTAGAGATGTTGTAAGAAAAATTTGATTTGAATACTTGCATGTGACACATTATTCACTTTTAAAATAATTTTGAAAATAGTCTATATTTCTTTTACCTTTAGCGTTCTTCCACGAAGATGAGATGTAATTATACTGGGAAGGCTAATATACAATCGCAGAAGCTTCACCCTTTTTATGAAATTTTTTTTGGGGGACAGAGTTCAGTCATCACAAGCATGATCTCAAAGAAAGGGAAATGTGGGGGAAAAGCAAACTCCAATTACCGCAAGTAATGCTTGTTTGTGGAAGAAAATTTCTCAGTTAATATGAATGTGGTGTCTTTGGGAAATTAGAAATTCAATATCGCTTCATTACAGCTTGTCTTGAGCAGCGTGACAAATACAAGCTCAGAGTCAGACACCGGGACCTAAAAATACAGCCATGACAAATGACAATGTTACGCTCTAAGCTTAAGACCCATGTTTACGTCAATAAATCTTAAGTTTTTTCCCATGATGTGTGTTGCATTATGTCAACGGTTTGAAACATGTTAGACAGGGAGTGCTTTCATTGAAGCAATTAGAATGTTTTGGAATGTTTTTGCACTTTAACCAGTCTAACTTAAATAAGCATTGTTTGAGATGTAACTGATATCGAATGAAAAATAAAAGCTAAAGAAGTATAAAATGTTTCATTTTTCACTACAGTCATTAAAAAAATACAGCTATTTAATTTCTTCATTTTCAATTAATCATAAAATTCTTTCTACCGCAAAATGAGACGAAAGTTTTAATTCTATTTTGCTTTAAAAATTAATTTTAGTATAATTAATTAAGTTGAAAAAATATTTGCAATGTTTTAAATGCATTGGCATTGAAAATTTAGGGATTTTTTTCTTATTTGATCTATAATCTTAGAAATAGATTTTAATAAAATTTTATTTAAGCATAAATTGATATAATGAAAATAATTTGTTAAAAATGAACAGTTATAGATACACTCATTATTTCGGTTTTGTATATTACTCGATGTTTATTCTTAGCAATTAAGCCAATACCTATAGTGTGAAGTAGTTTTTTTTAACTTCTACAGACATCCACACACAAGGTTTTACTAGAATACCCGAACTGTTTATAAAGAAAATTATACTCAAAAAAGAAGGAAAGTAAGAAACTATAGATACATAGCAGTGGAATTAAAAATTGGAAATATGGCCCTATTTTAAGAAATACAGGCATCGCTATGTTATTTTTCTATGATGATAAAACAATTTATGAATTCCAGGGACAATTAGTTTCACTCTCGTTCAGAAACACTAATTTTAGAAACAGATGAATTTCAGAGAGATAGTGCCACGCAAAGTTACAACTCGCTGCAGCGCTAACATGTTCTTTAAGGCACCAAACATGTCTCTGTCAGAATGAGATCGAGATCTAGTTGATCAATCTACTCGGCAAATATCTTCCATTTCTGGAAAATTATTAATTAAATAAACTCTTTGAGATTACGCGTTTTGGCTCATTAAAATGAAATCAAGAATACAATTGAAAAGATATGAATTCTAAGATTGCATTTTAATATCTTACAGCATCGTTTCATAGTGTGCTGGAAGGGAATGTGTTTTTCAAACATCGCCAACCCATCATTCTTCACCAACATAATCATTCTAAATGGACTTTTGTTTGCAAATGTAAACAAGATCCAAAGAATATACCTTCAGACAAACTACCTCCTCGCAAGAATTGTTCTGAAAGCCTTGAAAATCAATTTCCTAACGTTTCATGACACGAGAGAACAGAAAAACAGCTGCATGTCAGTTAGTTCTTGTAGATTCGATGTCCTTTGCCCATAGTGGTTCTTAGATCGCATTGCCTAAGTTCTGTAATGGATCTAGTATTCTGAAGTTACTGACATAAGTTGTACATAAAGTTGGCTATTATCTTCAAGTCTACATTAAAAAAAAGGCTTGGATTGGCCTGTTTCCAGTCTGCTAATAATTCGCCTAAACGTAATTATTTAAATGAAGTTATTTTATTTTCATTAAACGAATTACTTAAAAATATGTAGTAAGAAACTCGGTGAGGTATGTGGTAAATAAAAGGCAGGATTTTCCATGAATACTTATCAATTTATTTCTTGTACTAACTCTGCCAGTACCCAAGTATATGGCAGTATATTAGACACGCAAAATTTAAATCATTTTTTGAAATCCTATTTTTCCGTCTGCTTTCTTTATTCAATTCGAAATGATTTGCAAATTGTCTATTAATCCTTGAGCCAAAGTCTAATAGAACAAACAATATCATATACACTTTTATTTTTATCTTTAGAGGAAATAAAATCACCCATAAAATTCTTGCAATACAAAATCTATAGTATATATAATTGCAATTACAACAAATACATTAAATACATAAATTCCGTAATATTTGACATCATTTAATCTATAAAACATTAACATAAATGTTTTAAGAATTATAAATACGAATCAGAAAAAATTCATAATTAAGTTTTATAGAGTAATTTATGTGTAAATGTATAATTATTTATGAAATCAAATATTTATAAGTAATCGAAACAAAGGCATTTTGAAAGTTTTACAGTATGAAAACCTATTGTAGAATCTAGGAAATGCAACCATTTTCTTTAATTTTCAAAAAATGCTTTTTATTAATATTTTTTATTTATGTGAATGATTAATATTTTAGTGTTTGATACTGTTGGCAAAATATTTTATCACGTTTGTTATTATCTGTGATTTTATATTTCAGGTTAGAAAATCTTTTTTTCCGGTGGCTTAAATTATGTTGATTCTTTATATAATACATACATATAACCTTAAAATATGTCCGAAACGCGTTCTATAAATATTTTTTGGGTTTACTCAAGATGGAATTTTTCTCTTCTGAAATTCATTTTATTTAAATATTTTTGCACATAAATGCATTACGTAAAATTGTATTTTTAAAGTATAAATTTGTATTTTTATGAATAACATTTTCAGGTTACACACATAACATTTTACCTGTTAAATACATTATTTTCTTTCCTTTGAAATTATTTATATGTAGCTCGTGTCCTTCGCCAATGTACTAAATATGCACAACACCACTGCAATATTTCAATTAGTTTATTAGAGACATAAGCAGCTTCATACATTTTCATTGTAAAAGCTCTTTTATACATTTTCTAAGCCGGTAAACGAATGGCTAGAGTTCTGGCCTTCCGTTTATGAGTTTATGGATTTGAATCCCACAATGGGCGTAGTTATTTGCACTGGTTTAGAACACATTTTAAACTGCAGCTCTAGTTAGCCTTCAAAAAAAGGAGGGGGGCGTTGAGGAAAAACAAACCAACTAATACATAAAACTACATTTGCATCACTAAACTTAAAAAAATAACTCTTAACTACAAACATGTGAAAGTATCACAGTACTTAAAGTGATCTCAAAGTTAATGTCATAGCAAAATATGTAAAATTTCAAATATTTTTCTCATATTGAATAGATGTGATTTATTCCACTTAAAATTAATGGTTTCAACAAGATAATTTTAAAAGTAAGCAAATTAAAAAGCAACAAGTATTTCTTTAAACTATATATAACAAAATTAGTTAATTTTAAAATTCTTTTTTAAATTCTCATTTTTAATTACTACAATTTTGTAATTAAAGATATCCTCATAACAGCTTTCATGATTTAAAATTATCGGTGAGAAAGTAATAAAATCAGGATTTCAGCAATAAATTAAAATCTTTTTTATTTTATTATCTTGTTGTACTCTTTAATAAATTTAGAAATAGTACAATTTTCAAATATATATCACGCAATTAACTATTTTGGATAAAAAAAAATTCCATGAATAATCAGCATAGGAAAATTTAAAAAGTGAAAATAATTATCTCATTAAATTACACAAATCTACTTTCTTATAATTAACAAAAAATTAAATTTAACAAAACGTTTTAACTGGCGTCTTTCTTTTTCATGTTTCTAATTAGAATGAGCAGTGTTTCGTGAAAAAAGGTCCAAAGAATTGAAAGCGAAATTGGTTTTTGAAGGTGGCCACACAAAGAACCTAGTACATTCTTAGAAAAAAAATTTTTCTGAAAGCATTCCAGGGAAAAATCAACAATGGTTGCCCGTTTTTCTTCATCTTGTCGTACTCTCAAAATAAGACCGCTTCATAGCATAGTGGACTAGAATCTTTTTTTTTAATTAAAAGGCGAATTTAATGACATCTTCTTTGTGGTGCGTAAATAAAAGAGTTTAGTTTGTTTTTGCTTTTGTACCTGATTTAGGAGGTTACATTTTGCAGAGAAATGCCAGCCTTTTGTTAGAAGTTTTTCTCCTCAAATTCAGCTAAAACTGAATTTACAACAGAAAAAAAGGTTTAAAGTTTAAAGCAATATCTTGTATGATTTGAAAGTTCTTTTGAAAACTGAATTTAAAATTAATCAAATTTTCTTATTTCTTAAACAGAGAGTTTTATGACAAAACCACTTGTTTTATTTCGAAAATAAGAAACATTTTTTTTGTGAAGTTTAGAGCAAAAATGTTAATTTAATGTTTATTAACAAATATAATAATATTGATAAGACAAAAAACGCATTTCATATAAAGTTTTTTTTTATAAAAAAATTCTAGCAAAAGTTTGTGTTATATTCTGCACATTGTGGTTAATTCGACTGATACCGGGAAGTTCAAAGTGGCTTCCAAAACAATACAAATATCTCCGACAAAGATGAGTATCGAGCCCAAGAACTGTTAAACTGAAGAGGATAATCATTTAACCTCCTCACAGTAACCTCAGTTATATATTAAATTCCTAATTATTATTACTCAGTTATATATTAAATTAATTTAATTTTTTTTAAAAAAAGGCGTGTCTGTTAAGTAACGACATTTAAACAAAAAAATAGTTAAGCTTTATATGGATTCTCGCAGTGTTATATCCATTCGCTTTTCAAAGCTAAAAAAAATTACTATCTTATAGAAAATATAATTTATAACTACAAATATAAAAGCATATTGTCTTATTGAAGACCTGTATGAATAGCTACTTTTTAGTTAATATTAGACAATTCTGTTAAAACCGTAAAATTTAAAGCAATAAGAAAACATTATTTCTAATTATTGTAAAATTTTTATACAGTTTTTGCCTCGTGACTATATACAATAAGATTGCTATGACACTAAGCAAAATGCTTAGACAGTTATAGTGATGACGAATACTTTCAAAAGATCTTTGTTAAAAGTTTAAGAGTTTTTATCGACTTTCACATTATAAATTTTCAGAATCCGAAGGTTTGAACTAGGAGCATGTTGTTAACATGTATCGCAAGTAGATTAATTACCTCCTCTACTTGAAATAAATACCTTTAAAAAGATATCAATGCATTAGTGTAAGAATGTGAAAGTCGATAAAAATTCTTAAACTTAACAAAGATCTTTTGACAGTATTCATCACTGTAACTGCCGAAACATTTTGCTTAATCTCATATAGCAATCTTATTGTATATAGTAACGAAGTGAAAACTGTATATTTTGAATACGTAAATATTTATACAGTTAAAAATCACGTATGTATAATTTTTAAATCACAGAAATAAATATACTTTGAGGTCAAATATGCTTCTACAAATACCATTTTTTTAATATTTTATTGATATTGATTTCATAGTACAAATATGATTATGAGAAGCAAGTTTTCTAAATAAACAGTTGAAACCAAGTTTTAGTCTAAAATTTAAAAATAATTGCTTAAGATATTCATCAAAACACAACAATCAAAACATAGTATAGGCTATTTTTAAGATTAGGTAAAAATACGGTATTTATTCTAGGAGCTTTATGCTTTACTGCAGTTGCAGGGATTTCAATAGCAGTTCTTTTCATCTATGTGACCACACTGTAAAAGAAATTCGAAGAAATAGGAACTGAAAACAGAAATTTTCTCTTTCTAGAATCATTTCTCGACAATAGATTTTCCCTGCTGGGTGAATTTAAATTTCCTCTATTTCACAGCTCTCAACTTAGAAATTTTCATCCTCTTGGCTTTCGTACACCCGTAAAATAAATCCCCTTTTTTGGGCGAAAGGAAGCCTAAAGAATTCTTCCTCATCAGACATCTGCAGCACGTTTGATGACGGACGTCGATTCTTGACATACTGGGCACGTACGGATTTTACCTATTAGCTCAATTCCTAACGGAGCTTTCACTTAGGACCATTTTGTTCTATTCCCCAGAATTCTTTTGTGTTCTAAGCATTGTTGTCTCCAATCGAATGCTTATCTACATTTGTTCTCTTATCTTTGACATTCGAAAGTTGTCTGTAAATCGAATCCTTATCTCGATTAGTGTCTCGCAACTTGGACATTTAAGAATTTCTCTAGTTACGAACAACTTAAAATGTTTCTGTGTTATTTATTAACACTTTGAAAATTTGCTGATTTATTACAAAGTTTATGTATTGATTTCGTTATTAAGTGAATTAAATCATGATTTAAACAATTAAATTATCAGTGCAAAAAAATTTAAAATCAAGGTTCAAATATATAGTATAATGTTTAACTGTAAATATACAAATCTAAACAATGAATCTTGAAAATTAACTTTAAATTTAACTTATATTTCTAATAGGGTTTATAAAAAGATAAGCAACTATGACAACAAAGCAGTCATTTCAAAATTCAAGTTATTCAATATTTTATCAATTCAAGTCAATTTAAAACTGAATATAACAAATTATGAGGAGATTTTAGAGCACCTTCTCCTAAATTAAAAAAAGAATGAGATGATTTGTAAGTTAAACAATATCACGAACCATTTAAATGTTCGATTTCATAGAAAACCTTCAAATATTTAGAGACATAAATTTTTCCCTAAAATTCCTATTTTACGAATGAGATAGAAAATTCGAATATTGAGCAATTTAAATTTAGTTATACGGGTACTCTAAATAATTGCAAGAGGGTGTTTGCAACAACAATTGGCAATATTTCAGACTCACTTGTTACGTCCCCTTGCTTTTCGAATCCTTTTAAAGTGTTTCTTATTTCGAGAAATAGAATCTCTTCCCAAACTGCTGGTTTCTTTTTTAAAAAAGGGAAAGAAAACAAGAACATTCAGCAGTTAATGCGTCGGAAATCATTAACTCCAGGGACTCCTCGCCAAATCACATCTGGCGACAAAACGATCTATTAATGATGCAATTTGTACGCTAATGGTCCAGGTCTTGGCGATACGTCACGATAAAAAATGGAGTTAAAATGGCCGGGGAGGCATGTGATGACATTTGTTTCAGTATGTACGTCGCACTTTGTTATCGTTATTACAGTGCAGTTAATGGCTGAAGTTTTGTTTCACCAACGCCGTCATTCAACCGAAGATATTAATCATATATAACCGATAGAAAATCAATAAACTTAATTTGAACTGGAAAATGTAGTATCACTTATGATAACGAAGAACATGAATGAGACGCCAATTTATTTCATTTATTTATTCAATCATAAATATTCGAATTCATGAGTGGGACAAATGAAACATACTGACAAGTCTTTGGCATAAAGTGGTGAGACACGTTTCCACGTGTAATGAATATTACTACACTGACAATGTAAATATCGTAAGTACAGTTTAGTACGGATCATTTGTTCCATAATGCATACAGAATGACATACTCCTACCTCTAAATATAGACACTGTGACATCTAAAGAGGAACATAATGAAAATCGTCTACTTTTAATAAATAATTTTGTTTTGAATCATTTGGGTGCAAATTCAAAACAAACACTCATTTTTTTTTCAAAATTAGATAAGCATTGTTTTTTCAAATAAATGAGTTAAAAATGAGTTATAAAAATTGTGCTTAAAATACTCTATCAAGTGTATTTCAGAGCTATAAATCTAAAATAAGGCGTGTTTTTAGGCAAAACCTTTCAATAGAATTATTCCTCAGTACAATGAACAGTTTATATATTTTTAATTTATCACTATACACATATTCCTAAAGATACAATTATTACATAATTTGACACTTTATAAATTACACTATTGTGTTCATGTGTAGAAAAATTATCTCCGCTAATTTGAACAAAACATAAAGGAAAACTGTTTACCATTATAAATTTATTGATTGTAAAAAATATAATTTTATCTATTCTCTTACAATTTCTTAATGATATCAGTAAGGTATATACTTAATCATAATAATATAATAAAATTTTATTTCTCTAGAAATTAAATTAGCTTTGTTTTTTGTCACCCGTCAATTTAAAGGTATAACTGCAGCGCAGATTTAAATATATATATATATATATATATATATATATATATATATATATATATATATATATATATATATATATATATATATATATATATATATATATAAAAACGAAGATTATTTTAATTAAAAGAAATACTCCAAATTGTGGTCAATATTTACATACAATGCCCAATACCACTGAATTTGAAGAAATAAAATTTGCAATTGAGAAGTGTTCAGCTAGTGTGTATTTCTACAAACAGTAACTTATAATTTTGGTACTAGGAAAAATCAGCAACAAATATCCACCAAGAGAATTTTTACCGATTGTAAACAAATTTACCGATTGTAAACTTCATGCAATTTGGGCGCAAGAGTTAGATTTTTGAGTGCAAAATAAAATACACACGCTTCCATTTAGCTATATTTTATAACATACAAGAAATAAATCTAAATTTAAAAAAATAATTTAGAATTCTATTAATTATTGAAATTTTTAAAAGTTTAAATCGACCTTGTCGATTTAAACTAACCATAAATAGTGAATGTTTGTCAATCCGTTTTCATTTTGCTTTTTCTACTGTTCTGTTGTGCATGTGTTAATGGCTTGAATCAATGGAAAATGGCTTCTAAAACCGATGCTTTGTTCTTTGTATAAGAAATCGTTTTATTAACAGAATGAACTTCGACACTATTCTCAGACATTCAATGGTGAATTTCGCCTTGTTTGCTGCCGCTCGAAGAATAGGATTTGAAGACAGGCAACAAATTCGTCGACATGTCTGATTTACAACACCGTCTCAATACGATGTGATGGGGATGAAGCGTTATCTGACGTCATGGGTATTTTAAACCAATGAGAATCGTAATAAAGTGGCGTACTCAGGATCTCGAGTGTAATGAAAGAAACAAGCACTTTATGGTTAAGAAAAAATATATAAATGTAAAATTCGGCTATCAATTTTTCTGCATTTCAAATAGTTAAACAGAATAATTTGGGTTTAAAGAAATTTTTATGTGATATAGCCCAGATAAATCACTTATAGAGATCAGTATATAAATGACAATTTTAACAATTTATATGATGAATGTCAACAACGGCAAACTTAATTCCAAAGGAAAAACTGGTGTTTTCAACAAAACAATGCCACAAAAGCAACATCAACTGCGTATAAAAAACATTTTTTTTATAAGATTTTATGTCTGTATACGATTGATGGAGTTACTGACAAAAAGCAAATATATTTTATTTCAGTAATACATATTCATCATCATACAGAGAAAATATTTCGTTTTTAAAATATTTTAACTATTTTAATGAAATAATGTAGCTAAAGTAGTTCAACTACTTTAATAATTAAATAGCAAAACTATTAGTCTTATGAATGAATCATGAGCAGCAGAAATGAGTTTCAAGTGAAGCTGACAATTTATTGCGGAGACTATTCATCTCGCCGATGTTTTCAAGATGGGGGATCGATTTCGGATGGCAGCCAAGAAGAGAAATGGAAAGCCAGGGTTAATTGTTCGTAATGCAACTCAAATGGGTGGCAGTAGCGCATAAGCTTGGAGGTGGGGGTGTCGACATAGTCATTCAGTAATTACTCCCCCTTCCCTCCTCAAATCGACGCATTAACCCAGTGTCTTTCAACGCGTGCCGCCTTACACAAGAGGGGGAATGGACTGGAAAATGCTTCTACAACATCGTATCGACTGCGAATAGGAAAGTTGGGGAAATCCCATTAAATGCTCCAGAATTCACTTCAGCATATCAATGGCTCCATGCATAACTCGGAAAAAAAAATATACACTAAGTAAAAAAAAAAAAAAAAAAATCTAAACACTACATTTTTTCATTTTGGGAGAATATTTGTTAGGTAATAAATATTAATATAAATTGGTTATGAAGAGCATTATAAGAAATGAATTAATATAGAAGACTGTGTATATAGTGGGTCTGGTAACAAGAACATGTTCTTGGAGGAGGAAGGTCCAGAATTCGATCCCTAGTACTGCTGAACGGGAGATGGTACTAGACTTTCTTCTTGCTGCATGCTTTCCTTGGGGTGCATGAGTATGGTCCTAAGATTTTCCCAGAATACAATTCGCAGCGCACACAGAAAAATCTTTTGGCTGTTGAATTGTCTGCTAGCGATGTATATCATCTTAACTACACTTTGAAAAAGAATTTAAAGTTACGACTTTTTGATATACAGGGTGATCTTTTTTTAAAGTGACAGGGCTTGGAGCGCACTGTAGTGCGATCTAATATAGCCAAAATGACACCAAACTTGATATTTAGACTAATCGAGACATGGGAAAAAAATTCAGTGAAAAAAAATTAGTTCCAAAAGTCTCCGCTAGAGTATTTTATGGCCTTGCTTTAACCTACAATGAGAATTAGCATAAAACACGGTTTTCAAAGAAAAATCCAAATGTTGTGCTATGACAGTGTCTGCAATAGGGGCTATAAATGCAAATAGTAGACAGCTCCGACAAATAATCTCAGCTGAAGTAAACGAGCTCCAGTGGCCATGCCTCTCACGTTACCGGAACGTGCGTTTATGTTGGTGGAGTATCAAATTTGTCTATTCTAAAAAAAAAAAAAAAAAAAAAAAAAAACGAAGACAGTGCGGGATATTCCTCGTGATATGTTACGTACGGCTGTGGAGAACGTTGTGCACAGAATGCACGGTGTTATTTCTGAGAACGGTGCTCACATTGAGTGTGTTCTAACTCCTCACCGGGGAAGTTAATGTTGTAAATAAACATTAATAATTTAGTAGTGCGATTGTATGTGTTAGTATTTTCCTTTTCTCACATTTTATACATTGTAAAGCGCCACAAAATGCCCTAGCGGCGATTTTTGGAACTAACATTTTTTTACGGAATATTTTTTCCAGTGTCTTGATTAGTCTAAATATCAATTTTGGCGCTATTTCGGCTATTAGATCGCACTACAGGGTGCTCCAAACATTGTCACTTTAAAAAAGATAACCCTGTATATATTTTAAATACTTGTGCCTATGTTTTTTACAGGAATCTAGGTTAATTTTTTTGGTTTACCGGAATGCACAAAGGTTTCCATTAAAATCTTATTAGTCTGAAAAATCTTTTATCAGAATGACCTTTTGGCAAACACACACAGCATTAAAATACATTAATTATTGTATTTTTTAAAGAATATTTGATAAAGTTATGTTTAATTTATGCAATCCTCTGCATTTTTAACACATATTTTTTCCACTCATGCTAACATGAAGAAAAAAATGCTGAAATTGATCAGATATAGTACAAACACCACAAACTGCGTACATGATGACCTTTGTAATTTTGTACTCAAGTAGGCTTTTGTGTCTAGATTTTAATGTATGAATTATTTATACATTTTGTGATTGTGAAGTGGGCTGTAAAATTAAATTTTTATAATTAGAAAAGCCCTCTTTTTTATATAGTATTTCAAAGCATTTGTGAATGTATTTTAAGGAAAAGACGTTCAATATCGAATATTTAGGCTACAATTTGAAAATCTATTTCGAAAAAGAAAATGCACACATACAGTGAAATATTATCATAAAATAAATATTAGCTGTTTGAATTTCTTTAATGGCTGACTATTCATAAACATAAAATATTAACAGTTACATACAAATCTTAAAAACAATTTAAATTGTAAAATGGTAATAAATAGCGATACATTTCAAAAAATAAATCTTAATATCAAAGAAAATGAAATGAAACTTACATATAACATAATATTGATGCACTAAATCCCTAAGATTATAAAACACTTACCTAGAAACAGAAAAAAATATATTATATATTTTCGTCATTTAAATCAAATTCCAATTCATTATTAAAATTAGCACAAAATAAGAATTAATATGGAATGATGATGGTACACAAAATTAGAACACAAGAAACAGATTCAATTATAAATATGGTTACTTGTTTGCAGAACTCTTATTTTACAACAATATAATTTTTCAGTTAGATTTAACTTTGCACAGTTCATATATTTTACTTAAATTTAAGATAAATAAAAAGTAATATTTTAGATAACTACATGTCCATTATTGCCTTGAATTTCTTTTAAAAATATAATTATAAAAAAGATCATTAACCTGCTTTAAAATATCAGTTTTTATTTTTTCTTTGAAAACTTTATTACAAGAAATTTACTTCTGGATATCACATTCAACGAAAGGGGGAGACATTTAAGAAAAAGGAAAACTAAACGGAGATAATTAATGGGCAGAATATTTTTTCTCGTCATATTTCAAACACTCCATTTAGAACTACCGCCCCGTAAAAACAAGATAGCCACGGATTTATTACGTTGCGCACATATGCAAGCAGTTAACGCCAACAAAAAATATTTTGAAGATAATAATAAAAAAAATGGAATAATTCCGAAATTCTGACAAAGAGAGGAGAGAGAGAGAAAAAAAAAGAAACATACAATATGATTTATTTTTACGGTGGCGATGGTAATAATGGTTTAAAAAGGCGTCAAAAAATCACAGCGGTCTTAATGCTCTTTCGCGCTAGCTTTTACTTTGTATTTGCAAAGACAGTTTATTTTATTTTCAGTGGAAAGAGATATCGAAGAAAATATTGCAGCCATAGGCGCTAATGGGAACAATGAAGACAGGGAAAAACAGCTAAAGCTGCATCGCTTCTTTTCTTCTGAGAAAAGAAACAACGCCGCTTACCCGTTAAGAGTTTTTATTTGATTTCTCTTCAAAATCAGAAGTTATGTGAGCAAAAATAAATTTAAAAAATAAAGATTTGCTAAGCAAATAAAAAATCTGGATATATGGCAATTTCCTTTTCCTATAGCAATAACTGAGTTGATTTAAAATAATTTTAAGCTTAAGAGTTTAAAATCCATACAATAAATAATCAATAAAAATAATGCGTAAACATTAGATTAATTCCTTAATAATTAACAAATTTTATAAACGCAATTGAAAATGTCTGAGGTTAGAAAATTGTGAGATACTACTTTGTGAAATCAGTTTTAATACATGATTATTATTTCTTTAGTATTTTTTTCTACAAAAAGGTAGTGAAGTTTTTATATTTTTTCACTAAGAGTTTACTTATAAATCTAATCTTGTGACCAGTTTTGAAATTATCATCATAAAGATAACGTCTCTAGTACATTCTTGACCATGATCAAAATTTTTGATAATTTTTCTGTTGGCCAAGTCTTCTTATACTTGATTTCCACTTCACTCTATGCCTTCTAGACTTGAAATTGCTGCATTGTGCTAATAATATTTATTTTCTAATGCCCGGCTGCCCTTAGGCCTTTATGGAGCCTATTATAGAGCCCTATTCAGCTCTATAATAGACGAAGTGATGGCATCTCATATAGTGGGGCACGCAGTGGATGTGCCATCTTCGTCCCGAAAGTGGTTGTTGTTACTAATGGCACTTGGACAAGCCAAGCTCGCTATGCCTTGGCTATGCGAATTTAATTGCAATCTTTCGTTTTTAATCAGAGCACCATGAAGGTGAAAGTACGACTTTGCTCTACACACATGCCATAGGTACCCGTTTATAGGGTAGGCAACCATTCACACCTCATTCATACAAGGCAAGGACAAAGACAGGATAGATAGAGAGAGTACATCCATGCTCGAACCGGGATTCGAACCTAGGACCTCCTTCCTTATCCGCAGTTAGGCACGCTGACCACTAGACAAGTTGGGCGGCTTCCTGAAAGTGAAGTGATAAAGAAAGATAAAACAGAGAAAGAAACATCCATGCCCGTACCAGGCTATGAACCCGGGCTTCGAAATTAGCTAACCTCTCGGCCATCTAATAATCTTCTCACGATAATTTTTCTCATTCATAACCTATACATGTTCAAACCATAGGACTTCTCTTTCTAATAAGAAAATAACTTGCAAGAATATCAATTTTTTGTAGCTACCATCTTTGGTAAATTAATGCACATTTTCTTAAACTGGTTATAATGAATTATAAAGATACTTCCATCTTAAGCAGTTATGAATTACAGTACACCAAACACTGCTCACATTCTGACAGCGATAAAGAATGTGAATCAAATCATTCAATTAACAGTATATACATTACTTGAAATTCATTCATATATTTGGCAATAGTAACTGGTATTACAGAAATATCTTTTTCTCGTATGACTAAACATAATTTTGATCCTATTTTAATCGTTAGTCTTATTTTAATCATTTGATCCTATTTTAATCGTGATTTAAGCTATATTACAGCTTCGAAACAGGAAAAATCTGTGTATAAGTAATTTAATATTAGACTAAATTTGGTAGAAAATACAGGTATAATAGCATAAATCCACATGTGTACTGATTAGAAAACTATTTTGATGAAAATTTTTTTAAAAATATTTTGTTAATATTTTAGGAACCTTATGGAGATGTCTATAAATGTAATTCTTAAAGAATTCTTGAATGTATGTTTTCCGGAAAAAATATATATAATTTTTTTTTTTAATTTATCTGTCAAGTATTTTTTAATAACATTTTTGTTGATGCAGTAAAAGCTTAGTTTTTTTAAAAATACATTGCAATGAATTGCAATTTTAAGTTCATAGAAAATGATATGGCGCAGAATCAAGAATGATGAAACGCGAAAAATAACCTTCATTACACTTATGAATCTATGTAGTAAGCATCCTCAAATCAGAAGATCGTTTCTAAGGTTTTCTAGGCTTCTGTGGCATACTTTCCCATACTAATGTTCTTATTTACCTAGAAATTTACATTTGGAGGAGTTTTAAGAATTGGTCCTGTTAAATGAAATAACAGGAAGAAATCAAAGAAAGTTTACAATGATAAATATTATCTTAATAATCCAATTCTTATTATTCAAACACAGTAGTAAAAAAAACGTGTTGTTGTATTACTTATAGCACTTGGCAAGCCAAGCTCATTATGTTGTTGGTTATAAGTATTTAAGTCAGTAGGGTGCGTCTTTCGTTTAAACAGAGCACCACAAAAGTGAAAGTAAGACTTTGCTCTAAATTCCTCCGATATATGGTACCACCAGGGGATCCACTTCC
Organism: Latrodectus hesperus; assembly: GCA_037975125.1. Classification (NCBI taxonomy): domain Eukaryota; kingdom Metazoa; phylum Arthropoda; class Arachnida; order Araneae; family Theridiidae; genus Latrodectus; species Latrodectus hesperus. The sequence continues at coordinate 18,538,386 of CM075852.1, read as the reverse complement.
TTAATTCTGACATTGAACTGGAGAGGGAGGAAATTTCCACCAGACCATTACACCCATGATAACTGCTCAACGTAAACCACAGGACTTTCGATTCTACAGATTTAACGAGCACGTATATCGTGTGTACTCGGTGGTTCTTTAGCGGCAATGGGAATCGAACCCTGCCCTTCCGGACAAGAGGCCAATGCCCTAACCACTAGGCTACCACGGCCCCAAAAAACTTAATAGTAAGCGTTATCTTGATATTTCTCATCTACTTTTGTTTGTTTGTCGTTCTACAATTGCTTTTTTATTTAAGGTGATTGCAGCATGATCAGTGGCTTAAATAGACTCCAAAAATCCACAAATATTCCCACCCAGACATGAAAACCGAATATATAAGTTTTTGTTTTGAAAAAGCCAGATTGCAAACCATTCAACAAGAACTTTTTTCATTTAATAAGTGATATCAAAAAACAATGCTTTAGAATAAATGTACACAACTCTTATAAGATTAATCGCTTAAGGTACGGTTGGTTTGGTTTGTTTGTCGCTCAACGGTCATTTTTTGCACACGAGGGCTAATTAGACCAGGACCTACGGTTTAAAGTGGATTCCAAACCACTACAAACATCCATACCCAAGGTGGGATTCGAAACCCACGAACTGTTGAACCGAAGGCAAGAGCGCTAACCATTCGGCTGCCAGTTCGGCGATTAAGGTACGGTAGCAAAGAACTCGTTATAACGTTAATAATTATAAACCTATTGAACATTAGATCAATTGGAATCTGCTCAACTCTTGATACAATACTTCAAGCTAATGCTTTTATTTTAAGGCTTTAAAATAATAAAAAATTATTAACATAAACAGTTCATATATAACTTTACACATATATTAAAGACCAACACATTCTTCTTCTTCATTGGCCTGACAGCCCAGGGTGGGCCTTTGCCTTCCTCAGAAGTGCATACCAGGACCTCCTATTTTTGGATAAGGTCATCCAGTTTGTCACTTTTAGTGTTTTAAAGTCGTTTTCAAGGCAGTCATACCATCGGAGTTTCGGTCGTCCTCTTCTTTTGGTGCCATTGGGGCGAGCCAAGAAAAATTTTTTCGTCACCCAATTGTCGTTTGTTCGGCTTAAATGTCCTGCCCAATTTAACCTCTGTATTGAGATAAATTTAACAATATCTGGTTCTTTATATAGTTTATAGAGTTCACAGAATTAGTTCTTCGTCATGTATTCTCACATTTTATTCCATCAAATATGCTGCTTAAAATGTTTCTTTCGAAAATGTAGATGGTTTCTTTGTCCTTCTCAGTCAATGTCCACGTTTCAGATGAATAAGTGAGAATAGGAAGACTAACATATTAGTGGGTTAAATTTTCCCATACAGATAATTTATCGTTCATTTAATAAATAATTTAAAAAAGCAGTTGATTAAATATTTAAAAAGTATTTATATCAAACAAAATTTTATTTAATCTAATTTATTTTTCTAGATTATGAGCGATATTCTTAAGAATTTCCGGAAGTAAAATTCAAAGGGATGAATAAAGTGGAGGGGAGAAAAAAAAAGGAGTAAAAATGAATCAACGAGCTTCGTTTTTTTTTTTTCTCCCTCAGAAGATGCGGACCAGTGGAGATAGATAATTAAAGACGACTTATATTGGAATTCCCGCAAATGGGGGGGGAAGAAAGGACGAGAGGAGCTTTAAGAAAATGGATACACTTAAATCAGGAATGGGCCGAAAGGAACGTGTGAAAAAAAAAGCAATTTGCGTCCAATAGCACGAAGATCCCAGGAAAATTATTGTAGCATATTTCTTTCAATATCTCTTTCCTCCCTCTCGAAATATGAGCCGCATAGCCTGTTGGAGGGCTCCAAGAAATATTAAAGAAAATAACTGAACCGAAATATTAAAAATATCCGGGGAAAGAAATTACCGAATTAAAATTACATTTCGTAAATCTTTTTCTTTTTTGAATACATGGTATTTTTGTATATTGAACGATATCGAAATACAGTTTTTGAACTCGAAATTATAATTGTTCAATCATTAAAATATCGTTAATTTATAATTAACAGGAAAAATGTTTTTAAGAAATGTTATATAATTTTAATATAACCACCAAAAGACAATTTCTTTTTTAATCTTTTACGCAGTTATAAGCAAAAATGAAGTATATTATTTTTAAAATATTATTTTTCATGATTCGTTATCTCTAATGGAAAACGTTGCTCTGAATGCAAAATTGCGAAGTTTTCAAATTTAAAAAAAATGAATACGTAAATTTTAGGATAAATTTAAACAGTATACTAAGACCATCAATAGAAAAGTAATAAGCAATTAAATTCATTGCGTAGTTTCTCTGAATAATTTTTTCACATGAGTAATAATTATTGTTGAAAGAGTATCTCACATCACTCCAAACATCCGCACCCAATGTGAAAATCGAACCCACGAAATGCAAAGCATTTACAATTCGGTATCCAGCTCGTTAATAATTAAATTTATGTGAAATTTCAATTGCTTTTATTAATTTTATAAATACATACAATTACACGTCAAAATTTTATGACTCTCAACAAAATTTTCATTTATAACAATTAAATAAAAATATATATAATGATAAAAAAATATAAGAAACAAGGTAAAAGGAAAATCAAAAGTTAAAATCGTTAGCACAAATTTTAATTATTTCGTTAATATAAAAGTCATAATTTAATTATAAACTTTATAATTCTCAATTAATTAAAAATTTAATAATATCTATTCTAGTATATAATATATCGGGGAATTATTTACAATTTTCAGCAATGCTTTGGGTAAGAAAAATTTTACTGCTATAAGTAAAAAGTCTGAAGTTCAAAATTATTCATTCATTCTAATAACTATATCTTAGCAATCATAAATACAAATATGATATAAAAATTGTTAAATGGAATCGAATGATATACCTGATCAGATAGACAGTATTTGTAGGTCAACGCAAAAATAGACAAAAAATCGAAAAACATTGTTCCGTCGTTAACTGTTGCATTTATTAAGATAAGCCAACAATAGCTTAAAAAACACTAATTGCCACTTAATCACTATAAGGAAATACCAATTTAAATAAATACTAGTAATAATTATAAAATTTTGATCCAATTTTTGCTTTTGAGTAAACACTGATGACAGCATGCCAGACAAGACCATCAGATCCTGGCCTGCAACGTAAATTGTGAAAGTTATTTCTAACTTTCAAGGTATTAAAGATACAACAATGTTTCATAGCTTCTTATTATAGTATATATTTGCAATAGGATAGAATCAGGTAGATATAGTTAGGTGTAGGTACTGGAAGTCAGTTTGTAGATTTGCAAATCAGCTATATTTCTTTTTCATGGGAGAAATAATTTAATAGGAACTGCGACTTCAAAACGTATTCAGATCCATTAAAAACATTTATCTTAAAAATTGAATCCACAAACTTCCGATCAATCTGAAAGTCAGAGTAATCCAAAGTGCTCATTAAACATTTAGCTTCCAGCTCCATGCAAATGTCAGAAATTATTTACGTATATTTTTAAATTAAAAATGTATTGCATGAAAAATGGTATACAGTCAAAGGAAAAAATACTATTACTAATATCTAGTCCCAGAGACACGATGGTTTGACACTAGTTAGAGTCAGAATAAAAATAAACGGATTCAGAACAGAATCAGAATAAATAAAATTAGTTCAATGGTGATTGTTCGTTCGTTTGTTTGTCGCTCAACACTCATTTTTTGCATACGAGGGTGGCATTTAGCTCACGATGGACTAGCTAAGACTTTATTCTTCAGATTATAATGCTCCAGATGTTTCCAGCCAAACTATTAAACAAAGATGCATTTATGCATTAAAATTCAGCCAAGGTATTGAGTTTTTTAAGTTTCCTTTCTTGCGAAAAGTAACTACGCCTTACTAAGCACACTGGCCAATAAGAGCTTAGGAAAAATCGGTTTTAAGCTTCTAATTTTCAAATGAATCAATGTAAAAACATCAAATTTGGTTGGCGCAAAACTGAAAATAAGACAATCAGCGCCCACCAAATTTGAATGGCAAGTGCAAAAAGTAGGTATTTATTGATTGCAACACAGAGGTTTACATAAGAAAAACACATGAATGATTTAGAACACAAAAAGCAATCTCGCAGGAAAAGTTTATTTTCGGAAAAAGAATAAGCATAGTTTTATGTAGTGAAATGCTATAGAACTGTAATACAAATGATTTTTAATAAGAGATGTTCCCACTCATAGCTTGAATGTATTGGTGGCATCAATTTTCCATGTAAGTTATCGGCTACCAAAATATGAAGCGAAAACAAAATACAGAGTGAGTTGTTTTCCAGCTCTCCATTAATCCTTGGAGGAAAGCTTAAAGCAGCAACTTGTCCACCAAGATAGTTCCACAGATGCTCTTTCATATCTGGAGATCAAGCTGGCTATTTCATTCGCTCTGAATCAAGATGACCCCAAAATATTCCTACGCAACTACAGCTCAATGAAGTCGTGCTTTATTCTCCCTCAGAATGAAATCATTTTCGACTGCATTGGGATATAGGCAAAAATATGGATGAAGCATCTCATCACTATATCTCTCACCAGTCAGTTATTCCTTGGAGCACACGCAGATCATTGTGACCACCCAGTGAGATCACTACCCAAACCTTTATTCCACCACCTCGGTAACTGTCTTTCCAGCATTGAATTGATAGTACCTAGTGATCTATTCCTTCCAGATCAGCTCACGCCCTGAATCGCTCTCTCGGGCGAATCTGGACTTTTCTGTAATAAGTAACAGAAGCCCACCACTGTCTGGTTCAGGAAACGTTCTGTTGTCCAATATGAACAGGTCCTTGTCGTCCGTTGAAAGGGAAACACATAATTGGTTGCTTTGCATGGAAACCTACATAGAAGACTTCTTGGCATTGTACTTGCGGATATTCTTTTTTTCGATGCTACAGAGTGGTCTGCAACAAGTTATGGCACAGGAATGCTTCTTCTCCTTCGGGTCAAAAGAGCTATGAAACTGTCTTCTGCAGATGTTTCAGTCGTGGTCGGCCAGGAGCATGTCTTTTAGATACAGAAGCTTCAATTTGATATTGATTTCAGAGAATATGTTCCAGTCTCTGGAATTAATAAGGAACCGAAGCTTTTGTGTCTTTGGGAGCGAATTCAGACAGCCAGCGACATCAGCCTGTGACATCCCCAGTTCTACCCATCCGACTGACCACCACCTTAATGAATCGGGCAAACTGCTTCTCTGAGACACTGCTGGATCCTACTGACTATTGTCAACGAATCTGCAAGCAAAAGTTGAAAATCAACAAAAATCATACGCGCAATTATGAAAGTCTGATGTGTTTGTATGTTTTTTCTCTCACTTACATATACAAGTTGTTTTCTATAAAAAAAATAGTAGTTAACTCTTTTGCATAAATTTACGTAAGTTCGTTTATATCAGTTATTTACAGAAATTGTAAAGAAGTCTTAATGATTTGATTTTTCAGCCTTCTGTCAAATTTTAAGGCAGAGGTATAGTTTGCTTAGGTACCTACAGATTAAATGGGTTTCCAAACTATTATAAACATTATCATACGCGATAAATTGTTTTGTTTTTCGATCAACGATCATTTTCTTTGTACATAAAGTCTAATTATTACAAAAGCTACTTTTTTAAGTTGGATTCCGAACAACTCAAACTTCAAAGCCAGAGGCTGCATTCGTACCTACAAACTCATACGAGAAATGTATGGTATGTTTGTCTTTCAACGGCGATTTTTTGCACCCCACAGCTAATTAGATAGCGACCTACATATTAAAAAGGGTTAAAAATCACTACAAACTTCCATAATAAGGTTGTAAAGGGAATCGAATTATTCATATTAAAGATCAAACGCTAAGCATTCAACTCGATTAGCTCCAATTGTAAAATAATTTTATAGTTTTTAGAGAGCAAATAAAAATGCAGAAATCAGTCGCGATGATAAATTTATAAAAAAGCCCATGAAGCATAAACGCGAAACCTGATAAAAAATTCCGGTACAACAAAGTAGCACAGCAACAACATAAGCGAAATCAATACGTATCACAAGACAGCAAATTCGAAAAGCCAAAGATCTCACAAAAGCCAAAGATTTTTATCACTGAAGACAATTATGTGGTAACTGGGTATTTATCCAGAAACAAAGCCCTGATCAAACGACGGCAGCGGAGAGAAAACCATTAAGGTCGAGATGTACACACAAAAAACAAGGCAGCCCTGCCTCCTCCTCCCCCCATCAAGAATGATCGGAGACCTCCCTCGAAGTGATTTGCAAAAGCAATTTGCCAACTGAGGGTAGGGTAAGGGCTGTCACAAGAGATCAGATTTTATTTCACGCCCCTATGACCTCGTTTTCCATTCCCTGCACCGCCCCTGCCGCCTCCTGATCAGGCAGATATTTCCGAAAGTGGCATATCTCGAGTCCATTATGGCAGAAAGGAATCTTGATGGAAAAGAAAGAAAGTATCACAGACCGGAAGAAAGATACTCTTCGAGTGTCTTTTAATTTTATTTCCCTTCCGAGAAAGGAAAGAGAAGAAAAGAAAAAAAGAGAAATGTTGCCATTTTTTGGACACCGGGATAATGAAAAGCTGATTAATGTTGGTCATTCGAGAACTTTCTTGGCGCTGACTTGACGTCGGATGGGAAGGGGCATCCACTCTGATGCAGGAAGAAGGTCGATCACGTGGTCCAAATGAATCATGATTGTTGTGACAGTATTAGATCAGAATGAAGCAAACAATTTTGCGTTAAATAATGAATACAAGAGGAATTATTTCGCCTGTCCTTCTCCAATCACTTTTCATAAGTCTAATTCAAGAGGTACTTGCGGTTTAAGATGGGCTCCGAATCAATACAATCAGCAATCTTTTGTTAGGAAACGAATCCATTAATGGAAGGCTAAAGTCCAATCATACAAAAAGAAGCTCGGCATATACACAAAATCCTTAATTACAAGAAGTAAAAATTAGAATGAATTTAAAAATATATAATTTATATTACTATGGTCAGTATGTATATTCAATATTACAGCAGTGCTTACGAGCATTCTGCATTATTATTATTCAGTGCCAATATAGAAGTTAAGAAAAAGTGGGAGAAAAATTTTATCATAAAAATTTTGATTCATCATTCAAATAGATTTGAAATTTTCAAAGATTAAGACAAAAATTCAAAAATTTTAATTTGTAATTTTATCAACTTTATAGTATAAAAATAAACACACGAAGAACTGTCTATTTAAAAGATCTTATGTAGTAAATTTCTTAATTTTAATTATTTTCAGAACGATACAAAAGGGCATTCTTCGATGACTTTTCATTACTATCATATTTCTAGATTTTGAACTAGTTCTTGTTGAACAGAAATTTTTATAACGTTAGAAGAAATATTTTAAACATTCATACCTAAGAAGGGAATTGAACCAATAAACTGTTAATTGAAGGCCAAAGCAGTAACCATTTCAGATTTCGTTTTTAATAGGTTCTTCCACTAATTCATTTTAAAACAGTTCAAGAAATCGAAACACAATTTTCTTCGAAAATGCGTTTCAAAATCATACTTAACTTTTAATTCTACAGGGAGTTATTTAGTTCATCCATAAATAAATAAAAATTTTAATATAAGAAAAACTTCATTAGAGAATTTTTTAATTTACTCTCTCTCTCTCACACACACACATTCAACAGAAATATTACAAACACAACCATAAAAATATTTTAAAACACAAAGGATACTGTACTGTAAAATTTTATTTCAAGCACTATTTTCATTTTGTTTGCTGAATTGTAAAACTAGTTTGTTAAATTCGATTTTGAAATAGGTATATCGATTTATAGTGACTTAATTGAGGCTCTGCTGTCACATTTCGTACACAAAGTATAACTGAACAGTGGTTTACAGTTTAAATGTTGGATTCTGCACTGCTACAAACAGTCGAGTTAGGAATTGAACCCCCGAACTTTTGAACTAAAGACCATAAATTCCATCATTCAGCTGGCGGCACGGTGAAAGATAAAATAAATACAATAAAGTATCGAATAACTACAATATTAAATTGTATGCATCCATGTTTTCTAAAATGTACATTTTTGCAGATTAAAATACATGCACACATTGAACCTTTTCTTATACTCTGACAAAGATTAATACACGTCTCTCATACTTTAGCTTTTCAGATTTGTTATTAATGTCCAATTATGTTAGCATCAACTACGAATTTACTATTCATAAATTAGTAAATGAAATTTAATAAATGTTATACTAATAATAAATCTGAAAGCAAGAATTTTCTATAACTTACATGAAACGCAGAAGCTAATTCGACTTAACTCCCTAAATTAAAACAGATTCAAATCAATGCAAGTACCAACACTCAAATTTGAAATTGATCAAATGAACTGGAGTACAACACGTTAAAATTATTCAATCTCCAATTAGTTAATAAATTCAAGAGAATCTATTTTTTTTATTAGACCCAAAGAGTGAAAAAATGCAAAAGTAGATGAATTTCAATGTTGGAATTTAATTATTAGTGTTCACACATTTTATCTCGAGATTATATAACGCCTAAAATCTACAATGACATACCATTTAAATCAAGCCAGATTTTCTCTTTTGTACAAATGTTTGAATATAAACCGGAATACGTCAGTTTCGCAAGCAAATTTCTGAATTAGAAATTTCTTTTTTTCCATTAGCAATTTAAAAGAATTTTTTGTTTTGTTTTAACAGTTAAATGCGCAACGTTAAATTTGGATCCGTCAAAAATACATTAGTAAAATTTAATTAATCTAAAGTCACATTCACCCATGTCTTTTCCACATTATTTTTCCTTTCGAAATATTGCAAATCAGTCAACAGAAGGAACTTGAGACTTCATTTTATTTGCAAACAATATTAAAACATTATATAAGCTTTTAAACTCTTCATTAAGTGCGAAAATATAACATTTGTTACCTTTGAAATTGGGATGAATGTTTACATAAATGAAAATTAAATTACCTTTATCCAAGTGATTTAAATTTCTATTACTTGTGGTATTTCTAATAGAAATTTAACGCTTTAATATGAAGTATATTCAAATGTTCTGTATTCAAGCTAAAAATCACTATGCATATATAGTGCTTTTAATCAATCTCTCTCATATATATATAGTTTCTCAGGTTTATATTATATATATATATATATATATATATATATATATATATATATATATATAACCTGCGAAAAATCGTGGCCCACCCTGGATTATATATATAAACTTTTAATTGAACTATGGTAAATTTTAACGAAAAAGCTAAATATATATTTAAAACAAAATCGTACAAATAACGAAGTACATTTCTTGATTTTTTTTCCAGCCTCGCAGTATATAGAGTAATCTCCATTTTCCATTTGACAAGATTGCTGACAGAATTCAGCTTAGCATCGTTGGCAACTGCATAGCGAATCCTTACCCGAAGTGAAATCCCATTTCATGCTTTCGTATCAATTTCGGGTGACAAAGGCAGATGCATTTCGCAGAGGTGTCAGTTTTTCTGGCACTCAATTTCAAAGGCTTCAACACCGTGCTGGGGGTGGGACGCGAAGAGCAAATTCAATCTAATTTGAACTTCCTACTGGCATCACCATCTGCTACCCTAGCTTAGGATTCCTTTCCTTTCCCAGGGTTACACCCTGGCTAATTGTTCAAGGAGTCATTAAGGGCATCCTAAAAGGGTATGGTCCAAACCTCTCCATTACAGATAGTCTTCCAAAGCGGACAGATAGGATAGCTCATCTTGTACTTTTCCATTTTCCAACATATTGGTCAAGGATCTGCAAAAGGATTAATATTTCCGAATGGAGCTTAACAGCTGGAATGGACGCACGAAAATGAACGTTAATCTTTCTCCGCTTCAATTATGTGTGAACTGAGGAAAATTATACATATTAGAGAATTATTTGAAACCATTACTATGGTATTGAAGTGTACAGATAATCACTTGCAACATTTTAACGGGGAAATAAGTAATTTCAAAACGGAATAGAATTCTTTCAATTACGTCACAAATTATGTTAGTTGTAATCAGAAATTTAGACATCAGTATTTCACAGCGAAGTTTTCTTATGTTAGTGGTTATACTTACTGTAAAATGAACAAATTGCAATAATTGCAGTTCTAATATTCTGCAATATATTTGGTATAATTGGGACACCTCAAAATTGTAGATTATAAAACGAAAGGAAATTCGAAACAAGATTTGTTGCATGCATTTACAAATAGAATTTATTTCAGTGTAAACAGTAAAAAAGAAAAGTTTTGTGCAAAGTTAATGCAAGGCTTACTAGGGGGCAAAGAAATTTTTAATAAAGAAATTAGTAAAAAAAAAAAAAAAAAAAAAAGGAAGAATTGAGAAATATTTAAACTCAACTCAAATATTGTATAATTATTTTTATATGATGAAACAACCATGGTAACCATGAAAATTCTGAGGCTCTACCTAGACAAATGTAACCACAAAAAGGATACAACAATTTTTTTTTAATTAATTATAAAAAGTACGATTTCAAATTTTCCCTTTCAGGAGATTTCGGAATACGAATGATTAGCATTTTCTTCTACATACACAAATTATAAGGCTATTTTTGCGATAGTATAAGGTCAAAAATTATTCCGAAAACAATATATTCATTGTTGTACTATTGATCGCATCATATCTTGTAAAAATGAATTTGTACAGAAATACAGAAGTAAATTACGTGTCAGTTAATCTTAATAAAGATTAAGAATTGTCATACCACGAAATTATTTGCCATGGCTAGTCGACAGACTGAACAATATGATATGGGAGATCAAATGATTGTTTATGATCCCTAAAACTCCTACAAGAAATTATATACATGGCTTGAAAAATCATTGTTACGTTTCATTGTTTATCATGGACATAAGTGAATTTAACAACAAAATTGAACATCCCAACAAAACTTTTGCATTTAAAAACAACAACTTGCCTCACCATTTTGTCACGCATGGTTCACTTTTATAAATTTTCCAAGAAAATAAATTTTTTTTCGTAAGTAATGTATACCGGTTCAGAAATCTATCGACCTGTTAAAAATATTAACTTTAAATATAGATGTAACTAAACTGGAAATTTCAAATTTGAAGTCAACAATTCATTACCTTGCATAATGTAAAATTTATTAATTACAAATTTGCTCACAAAAATCACTATAATAAAGTCACGCAAAAATGAATATTTTTCAAGCTTACGTGATGATTGAGAGCATAAAGCCATATTCGCCAACTTTACGCAAGCAAAACAGGACAATTGATAAATTTATTATGTCCGAATAAAATTAAAGCTATTAAACATAAGTAAGCAGACCTACTCTAAGCAAATATTCTCATGTTAATCCAATGTGTTACTATAACAACGAAAGTGAAGCCAAATAACATTTTCATTCTCCATTCCAAATAAGGAAATGGTGTACAATATTAACAAAAGAATTTGTACCGAAAGGAACGAAAAAAAATCTGAGAAAGGTATTCCAATAATACTACCAATCACCCACCAATAAGCGATTATACCATCTAGGAAGAGAAGAGTTTATGAGTAAAAACCTCAGCCTGCTCTTAATCTCTACAATTATTTTACCCGCATTGTTGCCACCCAGAGATACTATAGTTTCTTGTTCGCACAACAGTCTATTAGTCTCAGGTATTTCATTAACTTGTCCTCTTCCTCACTTATCTCTCTGCTGTCGGCTTTCGTCTCTATTGTTTCTTGAGATTAAATAGAGGGAGGGCCGGACATCAATTACGGGCACGAAGGGAAAGAAGTAGTTAATTCTGGTAAATCTATCGAGATCTAGACTCTGGGCAACCTGTTTTCTGTTAGCCTTCGATTTTCCTTCGGAGAAAATGGATAGTCACTGCATTCTTTCTTACATAGTTTGCTCCAGAGTCACGAAATCCAAGTCTAAAGTATCAAAATCTTGAGAAAATATATCGATCTTTTATAATACAACTAAACAACTTCCAATGATGAACTAAATTAAGAAATTTAAATATTAAATTCCTGATACATAGAGGAGTTTGTAATATAATCATTAATATACATTATATTTTTTTATATTATATTTTAATAAATGTGAAGTATTATCAGAACCTTTTAACAATGATTGTATAATGTATTAGGCTTGACATTAAGTATTTTTTACACCTTTTACAATGAGACAATTCAAAATTTATGTTTAACTAAATTTGATTTTTACTTTTTTGTTATATTCAATATCAAATTTACATGAAAATCTAAATTATGTATCTTCAATATAAGAAAACTTTGAGTCAGATCACAGTTAAGATAAGGAAATGTTAAATAAAACTCGGAACATGAAAAAAATAGTTTAAAAAAATTTATACTATTTTATCAGTACTGAATTTTTAAATTCAATCTTAAAAATCCGTATTTTAAATATTTCAAGCTTAAACATTAATAAATTTTTCTTAAAATTCCCTTAACTATCCTTCATATAATATTTTAATGAATAAAGTATATCGGTACCTTTTAACAATGATTGGACGATATATTTAGGGCTAACATTATATATTTTTCACAAATTTATTTTATTATGGGACACATTTCAAAACTTATTTTACATTAAAATTTGATTTTTACTTTTTTATATTCAATTTCATATTTGCCTTATTTTAAAATATATATTTTCACAATATACGAAAATTTTCAAATTAAAGAGCCAATTTGGATATGATATTATGCAAATAAAAGTATAGATTGTAAAATTACTATGAAATATCGACTTTCGTTTTGTATCCGCAAATAAACTTTTGAAGTAAATAATCAGAGTGCTGATGATAAAAAAAAAAAAAAAAAACTCAGCAAAATAACAAAAATAAATAACTCAAATATTAAAAACATGGGAATCTGAATTCTAAAATCACATCTCTGACCAAAAAAAAAATATTGCATAAAAATACACTATATAGCTATAACATCGAAAAATGACAAATGTCCTAAAACAACAAATACACATTTTCTAAATGTATGAAAGATTGCACGGATATACTAATTTACCTAATGGGAAATATTTTGATTCGTTTACAGTAATGCAGTTTTTTGCCCTTGTTGAAACAAACATCATCGAACTTCTCGTGCAGTAGTTTATACTCCAAAAAAGTCCCATTTCTTGAATCAGGATTCCAGGATGTAGAGTAATATGATCCATAAGCGATATGCAAAAAACATTTATTTTTTCGGATGTTGCCATAGTAGTCCGCTGAGATTTCATCAAATCCATAGATTCCAAATTCCGCAAACAGTCATGGCATTTTGACTGACGGAATCAGCAATACGAAGATAAATCCCAATGCAAAGACTATAATTCGACCCCAGTTAAAAATCAAAAAGAAAAATGGTAAGCATTTCTCCTCATTACATCTCAACTTTTCAACAGCAACAAAGCTGAACTCTTATTGCAACAAGCATATGATATATGTTATACAAGTTTTCATTTACACATCTTGTAGATATTGACTGCCGTCTATTTTATATATGAATGCATTTCTTAGATGTGATCTACAAATGTCCGTTTGATAACTGCAAACATTTTTGGACTTCGTAAATTTTCATGTTGTTTTCCTGCTGTTGAATTTTAACTCTGCCAGCAGTATATATATTATCACCAAAATATAAATTAAATGAGATGTCAACACAAAATTATCCGTACTTTTTGTGAAAACTTAAAAAAACCATATAATTGGAATTTCCATTTCAAAATGCTTATAGAGAACATGAACAAAAAGTGTAAAATACATATTTTTTACCTCATAAAACTTTACATTTTGAAGAATGGACAATTTGATTTGTTGCAACGGTAACTCTAGATTTAAGAATGAAACAAAATATTTCACAAGCCAAGAGAGATTGAACTCTTACAGTATTTTTTTGAAATTCGACGTTTAAAAAGTTAAAATAATATCTCGTTGCACAAAGAACTCTCCTATCTCCATAATTCAAAACTCTGGATGGACGCCAAGTTATCGAATTTCTTGGCGCATTCTTATTTCTCAGAAATAAATGTAAAATAAACAGTGGTCGGAATTTTTATTTTTTAAATCTTATCAAAAGATTTCAGTTCTTTGTATTCAATTGGAACAGGCTGAAAACCATTCGCTAGAAAAAGCAGTTTATATCACTTTTTCTTGCGCCATATTCTAGTAACGTCTATGCATAAAAAATATATATTTCTGAGAATAGTTTTGTGCTGCCAAGAATTCTAAATTCAATTGTGAGAATTCCAGTTCGGATTTCAAAGATAAATATCAAAAATACATTTTTGAGTTCCTTTTTTCTGTTTATCTAAACGCAAAATATTTTGACAGAATCCTTTATTCTATATAAAAATCACAACGATACTTTCGAGGTTATGAAATCAATGAGAAAGAAGTATTTCATACTTAGTCCATTTGGAAACTATCGCCAAACGCATCATTTCATAATAAGCCAAATATTCAAGAATTATTTTTTAGGATTGTTGAATATTTGGAGCTTCTCTCTTTCTTTACAAATTTGTAATCATGAAATAATTTTAAATGTTTATTTATTTGGTTATTAATTTAGTTATTACTAATTGAAATTATCAAACGCTTATATTTGGGAAAATTTTTATACTAACCCAAAATTAACTTTTTAGACATATTGTGGATTCCAAATTTAATATTTATACTTTACTATATTTTAATTTACTCAGAGTGATGATATTTGAAAAGTCTTAATGATTTCCAAATTTAAAATATTTGGTAAAAGACTTTTTGGGCATGTACCTAAAGAATCAAAACGTATTCAATTTCAATAGTTTATTAGCTCCTGAATAAATGACACTAAAAACACTCAATTCTAAATTGTTGAAAAAGAATTATAAATGAAAATAAAAATAAAAAATTTGTTTAAAACTTATTTAAAAATATCAAGATATTTTACGCACATAACCAATTTTTGACAGTAAAAAATTTATTTTACTATTAAATAAACAAAAAAGACTGATTGTATATGTATGTGTTCTGTAAATGTTTGTTTTCTAACATTCTAGTTTTAATTATATAATTTACTGAGATTATGCGCCACGTAGCGCTAAATGTTCTCTCATCCAAGGTTAAAAATATTTGATTCTCGAAAACCAGGATACTTTATTAGAAAACATCTCCAATCAACACTGAGCTAGTTTCTTCATTCCATTATCTCAAAGCAGTTATTGAGGTGGACAGGATAAAAAGTCCACGGCAACAATTTTATCTAAATTCAATCATCTAAGATTACGTCAACACAATTTAGGTGTGGTGCAACCTCCAATCATTTTAAGTGACTGCAGCAAAAAAGTATCCAAACTATTTCGCGAGGGGTGTTGAAAGAAAAGCTAATGAGTAATTATAAGAACATTACAACAATAATGAACGAAAGGGAGAAGGGAAGTCCGGAGAGGAAAACTATTCTTACACGAGGGTAGATTTCAAGCGTTCCAAGTAAAAAAAAGGTTTTTTTGCTGTTTGTTCCTTGTTGGAATCAAAATCTCGTCCATCATAATCACGATCAAAGGTGACAAAGTTGAAGTTACAGAGTACAACAGCAGAAGTTAATTTCAAGCCTTGAGGTCCAGGTCCTTAATGGGTTCGCTTTTGTTTCAGTTTAGGTATGTTCCACACCGTCGCCTCGTGCAAAAAGTTCTGCTCATCAATCTGTAAGATGTCACTTTCTGCTCATCAAATGACAGAGAATCATATTTCCGTGACTAGAAACCAAAAGACATGTGCATTTCTCTCTGGATTAAACTTAAAAAGGAATATAGCATACAAATAAAAAATAAATTTTAAAATAAAAGGATGTTGTAAGATAATTTCAGCCTTAAGTAATTTTTTTTTCTTAATCAGTTTCGTTCAGAGTAATTATATTTTTATGCATTTAGCGCTGTTTTTAAAATTTTTTGCAGTATATTGTTCCGGAAAAAAATAGATTTTTCCTCGAAGAATAACATATTGTACCTCGTAAAAAGGAATTCCTAAAACAAATTGCAAACGAACTTTGAATTATTTTTTACAAGTTCCAACGGTATCTGATACTTTAATTCTAACCATTAGCTTACACAAGCAGTTTACTTCATGCGATCCAAATAGTGTTACTTATCTCGAGTTAAGAAAAAAATATGAATGTGCTTTTTCTTTCTGCTTGCACTTTTGTCTTAATGGTTAATTGGGAGTTTTCTGTGCTTCCCTTATTGCCACAAGTGCGCTCCTTACGACTCGCTATTTATGTAAAGAAAACTTTCATAAATTCAAAGTTCGATTTGGTGCCTTAAAATAAATTAACACACTTGCGACCGGAACATTTATGAATAAAAAAATAACAAAAAAATTTAATTATTGCTAAACAAGCAGAGCAATCAGTGGTTTTTGGTAACACGTGAGTAAAATATCTTTCCTTATCAAATAAGCTTATAAAATCATTAAATTTTGCTCCGTTTAGTCTTACCACATCAATGTATCGATTTTTTGATTAATCGAAGACACAGAACTAGCCTCATTAATCTTCATCGAACGCAAGAAGGTAAAGTAACATTCATTTATTTGAAATTAAAGCACACGGGAAAAACAGACAAATGGAAACTTGGTATGCCTGCCTTTTGCAAAACTTTCAAACTCTTTAATTCTCGCTCCCATCTGTATAAAATGTTTTTTTTCTTTTGTGCTCTAACATTCTTTCCAAACATGTTTAAGTCACTTTTATCAGCATCCACTGAATGTCTTCTTTAATCAAAATTGGTTTAATAGTTACATTTCAAAGACGGATCTTTCAAAATCTTATTTCCGCTTTTTTCCCCATACCCTTTGGATCATTTTAAGAAAAAGTAAAAAGAAAACATTTCCCTATTTATTTTCTGTAATTATTGGAAAGGAAATCCCTAACTTCTCTTTCTCTTCTTTACGTAGAATGCATTTTTACTTTTTTGTGTTTTTGATGTTTTCCCTTCTCGCGGATGCATTTCCGTTTAAATTGAGGCAATCGAAAATTTAAATGGTTATTTTGCTTTCTTTATTTCTTCTCAGTTTCTTAATTCTCTTTTCTTTATTCCATTTATATCAAAATTAAAGATTTAATTAAATTTTTAAGAATCTATCAGATCTGAAAGAAGTTCCAAATAACAACGATAATTGCTAGTTGCATTTGTGGCACAAAAACTATTCGATACGTAACAAATAAATACAGAATGGCTACTAGCACACAATGTGGAAGTTGTTAATAATTTGATTAATTTTTAACTGACACACATTCTGAAAAATTCAGCACATTAACAAGCTTTAATAGTACAAATAAGACAATAGTTCATTTTTGTTTAAGAATTTTGTAACAGTATATAAATAAAGGAAAATAAAACTACGACGTTTTTCCTATAATTATTTCTTAGAGTCGGTTTAAATGGCCAGTTTTTATTAGAAAGTATTCGGAAAATTGTGGCGTTTAACTTTAACTAAATACTATAATACGATTTAAATGTTTATTAAAAATATTTCTTATAGAATTGTAATTTAAAATATATGAATTAATTGATCCCTACAAAACATTTTTAACAATGCACAAAATGACTATGATTCTTGTAAAGTGATAGTGTTCAGTTTAGAAACATTTAAATTAACGTATGCATAGTTAATTAATAATAATTATGAAGCACTCAATTTTATAAAAAAATTTATACATTCGTTTTGAACTTGTTATTAAAGAATTTACAAGAATGCTTATGAAAAAATGTAAATAAAGGTTTTTACGAGTACAGGATTATATTCAATGCAAAATTTAAAACCATTCCAAATTACATTTAACAGTATTTTACGAATCAAAAGCATAATTAAACACATTTCGAAATAAGTAGCAAATCATACTCTGTTAATTGAAATAACAATCATAATATACTTAAATTACATAGAAAAAGTACAAGACTTGGTTAAAATTTTGAGAAGCTGTTGAATATTCTTTTATTTGCCCCATCTGAACATATGCGGAAATTCTCAGAAAAAATGTAAAATAAAATATAGACAGAAAACTATTATGAAAAATGTATTAAAAAACTAATTCTATTTCAATAAATAACAGTAAAGATGTAACAAAGATTTTACTTAATAACACAGACTGATAAAAGGTAATATATATAGCTTGATAAATTCAAAACACAGCATTTTTTTTCAATTATAAAATATACTTCAGTTATCTAGTCATTTTTAAGCATGTAATTACAGTAAATATATATATACAAGATCGCTTTGATTTTTTGATTTAAAGAGTAATTCAAAAACATTTTCACTGTAAAAATGTTAACTAAAAAATTTAAAAACAAATTTCATTTGTTGGCAGTTAAAATGCATGGTCTTATCAGGTATCAGTAAAGAGCTAGAGTTTCATCTGTTAAAAAAATGTAAGACTCCCAATAAAATTAATTTGTGCATTTAGTAAAAAATAATCTTCATTTTCCTTATATCAAATGAAAGATTAAAAAAATAAAATTTATATTAAACTGCATTTGCTGTAAAAATAATAATAAAATTAAAAGAAATTACTTTTTTTTTCATAGAAAATGTTGCTTAGCGCATAAGTTTTCGTTTTATACTTAAGTGTAAAATTACTTAAGTTAAAGCAGAATAAATCAACAGTATTAATCTGTTCGATCTAAATAAAATGCTCAAATGCATTCTATAATCTTACCAAATGTATTTATAACAATAGATAAAAAGAAAGAAAAATGGAAAAAAAAAACAAACTAAACATAAGCAACATAAGCTTAAGCCAAAACATAAGAAAACAAATTCAAGGAACTCAATATTCTTCAAAAACTAAGCATTTGCTAAATTCCAGACCAGTTTAGAAGTAATTTAAGTATAGTGAATTTATTTCTCAAATCGGAAACTACTCAAGTTTTTGCATCCAATAATACTCACTAGGGACAAAATTGATTACATGCTAGCTATCACTTCTGAAACTGAATGTTAAAGAGCTTTCGGAATAAATAAAAAATATTCGCAAAAGGTAAGAGTTTCGGAAGAAGCAAAAGTGCTAGAGAAAATCCCAGATTCCCGTGGCCCATAATCATTTACCATTTACTTCCTCGGAAGAAACCACTAAGGATTTGCTCCGATTCGACGTCCGAAAAATTTGAAGAAACAACCTCGGGAAAAAGAATTCCCTTCCAACACGCAACAAACTTCGTAAGGGCTTTGTTCTCCACAGAAATGAACAAATTGTTATGTTGTTTCTTTTACTTTTCCTGTTTTTGAAGGTTGAAACTTGTTCTCGAGTCAAGAAATTTTGTCAAGGAAGTTTTGGGGGACTTAATTAAATAAAAAGTAACACAGAGAATCTTCAATAGTTTGCGTTGTTTGAAATAAACTTGGTAAGATTGGGATTACAGTAATTTCGGAATGTGATTAAAATGAAAGCAAAAAAAAAAGTAATATTTTAGTGAGGAATCGTATATTTTTATTCTGTGCTAATATTTTAATGAGGAACCACTCATTTTTATCAGTCCTGTTTTGTAAAATGATTGTAAAACATTGCATATTTCTATTTAAACGTAAGGTTAATAATATAAAACTGTAGAATAGCGCGTAAAATTCCCGGAAAAGTAAATTATTTTAACAGCAGCTTGGCAAAGATAAAAGTACAAGAAACATTGCTCAAACAATTTCCTAGATCTATATTTTATTCTTATTCAAAGCAATAATCTCAACTATTTTTGGATATCGAATATTTCTAAAGAAAATAAAAAAGAAACTAAGTTATAGAAATATTAAAATTTTCAATAAATAGTGAGGGAATTTTAAATCAGCTGGAAATAAAAAATAGACTATAGAATACTTTTTTAACTTTAACCAGGAATAATATTGAAAATATATATTGTGTTGTGTATATTTGACTAGAAAATAGGCTTAAATAATTAAAACGCATGTTTCTGTTAAAGAATATCTAAATTTTTATATTTATAAAAACAAATGTAATTTGTAACTTACATTATACAATTAAATAGCTTAAAAAGGAAATAAAGGAGAATAACTTTTATAATATGGTATATAATATGGTATTTTATAATATGGTTGACTCCTATTTTAGCCATTTTCTTCCGAAATATATTCTACAAATGCATTTCGTTAGACATATTCATAGTGAGATAAAATTGAGATGTTCAATTTTAAAACTAAATAACGTAACCATTTCAGTCAATGAGAATCGAACTCTAGAACTGTTAAATCATAGGCCAGAGCTCTAATTATTTTTGCAAACCTCAAATTTCAGGTTCCAGCAGAGAGTTAAGATTTATTTCATGATATTGATGATCATGTGCAACATAATACATTTTACGTATAATAACTTCACACATTGCATGCATACAGAACTGAAAATTATTTAAATAAGACCACATGCAAAATTCACTCGCTCTACGCAAGGATATACCTCCACACAATCTTTTCTAAAATGTTAAATCTGCCCAAAGCTATGCAGATAATACAAAAAAATCTGCACATCATAAAAACGCGGATTTTTTTTTTCCTCAAAATGAATGGGGGGAGGGGGATGTTGTAGCAGAGGGCTTGCAACTTCAAATCTCCGATAAATGCCATCATAGGATCTGATGTTCAATATAACTGCGAAACAATGTGCCGCACAATACTGCACATCGAGGCATTTTTAAGAACCCATAAAATTCCCCCCATATGCCATTTATTATATTCGGAGAGAGTCGTAAAATATGATTGTGACGATCTCTCTCGCAAAGCCTCCTTCGTGGATGCTCCGGGCAACCCCCCCAACCCATTTCCAGATGATCTGGGGGTCTGTCATCGCGAAATCAAGATGGATAGGGGAGGGAACATCCGTCCCCTTTAGCGCTCCGTGGGGGGACACGGTTCTTGGAGCGCACAAAGGTAGGAATAGCATCTCAGAAATGTGGTTCTGACAATATACATGCCGAAGATAAGGTACGGGAATCTATCCCTTTATGGTAAACGGCAGCGATCCTGCTCTTATTCGCAAGGTTAGAACAAAATAGATCTCAATCTAATTTAGCAAATCTTTTATCTACAAAAGAGCATGCAGAATAACTACTTAATTCATCATATAATTCTAAAACTTTTCAAGGTAAAAAAACATATGTCTGAAGTAGATATCAAACCTCCAAGAAAGAAACTAATATTATGGCATAAAATGATTATGTTATGATTCTCGCTCAGTTAAATAATTAAGGAATTAAGGAAATATTTAAGTAACTTGATAAGTTATCTTGTGAGAATAAAAAAACTGAAATGCTTATTCCATTTTACAAGTTTGTCCAACAGTGAGTACTTACTAATGAAATGATGTATTATGGAATAATTGATTATTAAAGCTTTATTTAATTTCTTAAATAAATTTTATATAAATATAGGAGATACATTTCATTTATATCCAAGATGAAACTCATTTCTATATTATTCACACATGCACGAGAACACTATTCGATAAAAAATTTCGATACCTTAATGAATACCAAAAATAAACAATTATCGTAAAAAATAGATAAACAAGTACAAAGAATTTAAAAAATTTTAAGTCACTCATTTCATTGAATTTCATTAAATTTTTACTTAATTCAACAATTTGGAATGATATTATGAATAATAATATTGAATTAAAAAAGAACTTTGTTCCATATTGAATTGAATTAAAAAGAACTTTGTGCAATTTGTAAAAATATATTTTGAAGAATCTGGGCCGTAAATTTATTAGAAATACGTCAGTTAATTATTATTAAATTAATCGTCAAAATACGCATTGGTCTTCCAATACAGTACCAAATTATATTTATAATCATGAAAATTGTATGATTTAATAAATGTGCATTTTAAAATTATACTCTGCAAATGAAATATTTTTAAACTTAGTATTTTGAAATCTTAATACTCCATGAATTTTAAACTCAAATTAATTATTTTTAACAGAATAAAAAAATTTCACTATTCTTCAGTTTATACACCTTTTTTAAGAAGTTTTCAAAAGATTAAATCGTTTTAAAATGTATAACGTTCTAAAAAAAAAAGAGATCAAAACAATATCTTACTATTTTAAGATTTGAAAATGGTTTCTTCGATTATCAATCACTTGCATCGAAACTTATATGCTATTTAAAGTGAAAGTATGAACATAAAGCTACAGTACATTTTAGATTTGTTTAGAAACCAAAACCGAGCTAAAATAGGTTTTAAAACTTTATTTATACACATTTTTTGCTAATTAACTTAATTTTTAAAAAACTATAATATTCTAGACTTAACCAGTTGAAAATGACAAATAACAAAAGAGCCAGAAGTTTCGTCTATTAAGTTATAACGTAGTTAATATATTATTAGCATAAAATTTCGTATATAAAGTTCTTAGAAAGAAGGGAAAAAAACTCTATAAAGTGGTTATTTTCTTCGTTGCAGTTGAGATCCTGACCACGTCACATTATTACGATTCACATTGGTTTAAAATATCCATGACGTCAGATAACGTTTCATCTACGTCACATCGTATTAAGATTGCGTTGTAAATCCGGCTCTTGTCGACGAATTTGCTGCCTGCCTTTAAATCACATTCTTCGAGCGCAGCAAACAAGGCGAAGTCCACCAGCGAATGTCTGAGAATATTTTCGAAGCTCATTTCGTTAATAAAAATAAGGACGAAAGCATCGGTTTTAGAAGCCATTTTCCACTGATACAAGACATTAACACGTTGACAATAGAACACCAGAAAATAAAGACAAAACACCCATTTTAAGGTTAGTTTAAATCGGTAAGGACGATTTAAATTTTTAAAAGTTTCATGAATTAATAGAATTTTAAATTTAAAAAATAGATAAATTAATTTTCTTTCTTTTTTACTATTAAAAATGTGTTGCTTATGCCAAAACTTCTTTGACTTCAAGACTTGCTGACCTTTTATTACCATATAGTGAAAAAGGATCAAAACACTGAATAGTTAGTTTAAAACATTTATTGAGAGTAAAGAAAAAAAAATCTTTAAAGTCTGTTTTATTTAGTTAAATGAAACTTATAATTATGTTTCCAAGGCAGTACGAGTAACAAGCAAAACAATTAATGCCATAAACCTTGTAAAAATAAACTTATTGCTATTTTCGGGAGAAATGTCATTAGCTTGAATAGAAGTTGGATTGTTGGGGAATCCAATACCGAAAATTGCTTTTGGAGCTATATCTCAGTAAACTTGAATATAAATTCTTACTGAAATACAAAGTTTAAACGACTCCAAAATGAATAACAGCTAAGGGTTTAATAAAATCACAGTATTACAATTGATTGTTTTAAGAATTCTGGAAAGAGTAAACTTCATTTCGAATTTCTTTCTATTTACAAAAGTTGGGACTAAACAAACACTAAAGCCAAACTCGTCTCGCCAATTGCAGCCAAAACAAAAGATACTCAACAGAAAACTTTGAGGAAATTTTTCATTCACCCTCAAGTACGTGCCGAATTAATCCCGCCAGATATTTCTCTACCTGTGCGCAACAAAAAGGAACAAAAAGACGGATTTCTCAAGAACTCTATCTGTGGATTTATAGAGCCCAGAGTAAATCGTCATTCGAGAACAATCCGTCACTCTCTCTTTCTGTTCAAATAGGGAACCAGTAATTTATTTTACGAATTGTGAGGGAGAGAGGGAATCTTCTGAATTACAATTCCTCTCTCTCTCTTCGGATATTTTTCAAGTTTTCCAACGCATTAGCGGCAGGAAACAGAGAACCCGAGGAGAGGAAACAAAAGAAGCCTTGGAAAACACAAACAGTTTCTCGAAAGAAGAGGGAAAATGTGAGGGAGAAAGTCGATGATGCAGTTGGAAAGAGGGGAAATTTGCAGGGGAAATGAACACAAACTATACAGTTTGTGTGTCTTGGGAGGAAAGGTGCATACAGCGAGGAGAACGAGCAAATACTAAGGGGGCTGGTGGTAAGAGGGATACAAAAGGTTCAAGTTTTTTTTCTAACAATGCAGGGGACTGTGAACTTAACGCAAAACGAAGTGGAGAAACTATCGAGGTAAAATATAACAGCATACTACCACAACAGAACTTATAGATCTCCACACGATTTAAGGAAACTTTGATTTTTATAATGTGTGAAAGTTACTTTAAAAAAATTCTTGAAGATGTGTATCCGCTTATAAGGCAAATAATTTAACGCAGATGCAAGCAATTTTAAACATATTGATCACAATAAAATTTATATTTCATGCAGATTATTTTCAATGTATTTTTATATTTACAGGTCAAATTAATTTAATGCAAACTGGAAGTAATCACTTAGGATTATTACAAATGCTGAAAATTCTCAAATAATACACAACACAATCGTGTGTTTACTGTATTATCGAATTAAAACAACACATACATTTTAAAACGAAATAAATATTTCGTTTTAAAACGATTGTGCTGTCTTAATTGGCGAATTCTGATTTCAATTTATTACATCTTACCATTTAAATTGAACAGAGCATAAACAGTATTATTCTACAATTATAAGATTTTTTTAAGAAAACTTGTTTACATGTATTCTAACAAAATTATACCTATAAAATGTTACGATTTTAAAAAAATTTCAAATCATTTCAAATGAAATACATTTTATTCTTAGAGTGTGACAAGAATTTCTTATCTGACAAAGCAAACCATCGAAAAATGTATTTCTAAACATTTGGAGAAATATGTCTCTGAAAATTTTGCACGTATGAATAAAAACGCCCAAGTTAATCATACTGCTACAAATTTGCTACTTTTAAGGAGTATTTTACATTTCAGAATCAACGGTTAACTGATAATTAAAGAATTGACTTTGAATTAGAAATAAACTCTGACCAGACGATGTTAAATCATAAATATTTTTGGAAAACAAAAATCAAAATTATGTCATCCCTTTCCAAATTTTTTCAAATTTTCGAATTTATTAAGGTTTTAGATTTTGCACACTGAAATCATTCAATAAAAAATAAAATGATTAAATCACTAGATGAAAATATTTTTAGATTTTATTGCCAACGTTTTTCTATCAAGCCAAATGATAAAAAAAGATATTTTAAATCATGATTTACTAACACTACCAAATCTAAAATATCAAACAAGTCCTAATTATCATAAATTTTCGTAATTATCACAATTTCAACGAAATAAATTTGAAATTATTAATGAGTATATTAATAATAGAATAAATATTTATTACAATTTAAAGGGATATGATTCTATATAAACGAGTTTAAATGATTCTAAATTTCGTGTAATTCAATCATTTCTTAAATATTTTTAGTACACTGAATCAAAAATTTTATATACAGTTAACAGTTTAGTTCATTAGCTCTTCCATATACTCTGGTATTTCCAAATAGACAGTACTGCTGAATGATCCTCAAGTGCCTAAAATCTTAGATGTCAAAGAAGTGAAATCCAAATTATCATAAATCAATTTCAATGAAATAAATGTCAAATTATTAATTAGTATTAATAATTGAATAAATACTTATCACATTTTAAAACGAATATGATTTTAGATAAACGAGTTTAAATTATTCTAAATTTTGTGTAATTCATTATTTTTTCAAAAATTTTTTTGCAACTTTTTTGTCAGAATGGAAATTTTTTAGATCTAACAAACGACATTTTCAAGCGCCTGTAGAGTTCAATTAAGAAATATTTGCAAGTTTTAATTTTTATATTTCACAGCGATTAAATTTCTGTACTGTGATGCCAAAATAATTGTTTTTAGTCACTAAAATCTGATATATTCCTACGTATTCTTGATAAATATTTTCTTCTAAATATTTTATGATAATTAAAACTAATGGTAGCTTATGTATTAATCAAAAATGCCATTGTAATTTTTTTCATTTTTTATACTTAACATTTAATATAATAAAAATCATTTTTTTAAAATTTTAATGTAACCACGTGATTTTAAATAGATTATTTTTGCACATTCGGATAGTAATGCACATACTAAATTCCTTATAAAATACGAAATTTAAATTTTTTCTATTCGAATTTTTTTGCACACCACAAAAATATTCGAAAATAGTTGGCAACATCATATATTACCGTTTTGAATAAGTAAAGCTAACTCATACGAGTATTTACTTTTACTCTTTTCAAAAACGCACTTAAGAATTTTCCAAGAATTCAAGCAAGTACAGATAAATTAATAAGATAAGGATAAAAAGCATAAAATTTATTCTTCTCTTTAGCTCTTAATATGGCGTCTTTATTCGATACATACGAGATCGCACTCCTATTACACCAATAAAGCTGCCACTCAAGGATTTGAAACTAATCCTAATGAATGGGAAAATATATTGCAGTGATTAACGTCACAACAAATAGGCAAACGCAGCAACTAACTTGATTAACAATTAATAGACGTACTAACTTTAATCTGAGATTTAAATTTAACTAGTCAGACAACTTTAATCGCCAAGTTTAAATCATTATATAAATGAAATATTCACTTTAACAATACAGTTATTTCCTTCTGCTCTAGAAGGGAACATTATAATTTCTAGAAATGTTAACCTATACAGGAAGAGAATATTTCCTGTTAAAGGTATTCTGTCAAAACATTTCATTATACGATGAATTGAAAAAGGTCACTTTAATCAGATATTTATAAATTTAACTAGTGAGACAACTTGAATCGCCAAGTTTAAATCATCTTATAAAATAAATATGCCCCTTTAACATTACGATTATTTCCTTCTGTTCTAGAAGGGAACATTATAATTTCTAGAAATGTTAACCTATACAGGAAGGAATTTGCTAACGGTATTCTGTCGAAACATTTCATTCTACGTTGAAATGAAAGGGTCGCTTGGGCAAAGGAACACGTTCATTCAGATAGGCATCGATCTGTAAAGAATGAAAAATAATGTCCACTCGGTTCTCGAAAAGCGCCTGGCTTACATTGAGCGGATGATTTGAATGAAAATAAATTTCGCCTCAAGGCGCTCAGCGAAAGGTACGTAAATCACGGATGTAATTCGGCTCTTACCCCTTTGGGTACGTGAAAAGCAAATGAACCTTTCTCTTCCGTAAGGGCGAGGGGTGCAAGAACCCCTTTGGAGAATACCCACCCCATGAATCACGAGGGGAGTCCCGTGATGAAGCAGGACGGCAAAGTAGAAGATGCAGTCATTCATCACCGAGTGAAACCGCTGCTTTTTGTTGGTAAAATTTTACGAAATTATTAAATTCTATGATTTATTTAGAGAAAATATAAACTTTTGTTCATACAAGAATAAACATAGATTAAAATATAATTGAGATATGTTTAATCATGTATTCAAAACCAAAGACACAAATTTCAGCTAAATTCAAATCTAAGAGATTTGTGCAATTCATGGAATATTTTGTGAATTTTCAGTTGCTGAGAACAGCGCAGTCTAGCGGTAAAAAAATGAAACCAGTGATTCGCTGGTTGATTGATTCCTTACTGTTTTCCCATACGATAAACATAGTTAATATGAAATTAGGTCTGAAAGTGGACCTGTACAATCATTCCCCAATTAAAAAATTAGAATCAAACCCACAAAATATTAAAAACTAAAGCAAAAACATTTAGCTTGGCGAAATCACTTGATAATTAGTAATTTCGCCAAGCTAAATTTTTGTTTCCTCGCACGAGAAGACAAGAATTTTTCTCCCACTTATATTCAACACATATGGAAAAACGAAAGTGAGCACGAACAAATTCCAAATTAAGTTACTTAGAACTTAAACTACTTCATCGGCACCATTTTGAAAATAAACTAGATCATTAACAAATTCAAATAGATATAACCACATACACGCCAAAATGTATATAAAAAGACATGAGAAAAATTATAGCATTTTTTTACTACATTACATTATTTAGCATTTTCTTTTAGCACAATTTTCTTTTTAAAGAACATGTACTTACATTTTACGAAAAATATGTTTACATATTTTCTAAAAAAAAATCTACATAGTTCCTCGACAATATTGAAATTACATGAAAGGCAGTAACGAATGTTAATTTGTATCATCGAACGAATAAAAGCTATTTTGAATAACAATGAAATTTTTCAAAAAATATTTTTCATTTTATTAACATAAATACATAATTCTAAGAAATGAATTGCAATGTCGTTCATTCATTTTAGTTATTTACACAAATTAGCAAATACGCATACAAAGAAAACGCTTAAAATTTTATTCAGGTACTTTAATGAAATTATAGTGTTGTTTATTCTCATAGTAAAATTAGCTTTCTCCACATTAGACACTTACAGAAACAGGACTTCAAACAGTCCACCAAACAGTTAAAACAATAAATTATCTAGTTTGAAAATAATACATCGAATGATTGGGTACATACATATTCACCGAAACCACTTTTCCACATAAAAATGAATAAATTCTACCCAAACCTCAAGCAAGCTCGATGTTTAAAAATCGCTTTATCTTTCATCGTCCCACATTATCACCACCCTATGTTTCTTTCAATATAAACTCTAAAGTAAGATGCAAGTTTATTTACATTAAAAATGAGAGATTTACTAGCGAAGTGATGAAACATTTACAAGTTGCTGTTGGTTGGAAGTGATTATGTTTTCATCGGTTGATAGTCTTTGCACCGTGAAAGCGAGTGTGTAGTAGGGGGCAAGGGAGATACTTTTTGAAGCACTATCTTCTCAGTCCAAAATGGAAGAGAATGGCCAATCTGTACGGAATATTTTCTTTCTAAATAAGTTCTGGCTTATACAATTCAATTTTGTTAGGTCTTTAATATGTTACTTAACTCGAAAAATTATACTGTCAAGGTAAATGCTTCAGTATTATTCATTATATACACAATCTCATTTTTAAGGTTATCGTTTTAGACGTTAATAAAAACAAACAACGTAATAAACTGAATTAACTAATACGCATAAAATTTATTAGACAAGTAATTTATGTATCTATTATCAACTAATATCAAGGTATTTTGACAGTAAATTCTCTCTCTTTCTCGTTGGGAAGATAGAGTTCTCATTAGAATGAAAAATTGAGATTTTTTCCAGGCTTTAGAAATTTTATTCTAATAATAATGATTAATAAGAATTTCATTTTAACAGGATAGCACTAAGGTTTTTTGATATCGAATATGAATTTAAACAATGAAAAACATCTCTTTTATTAATCATAATTAAACAAAAACACTGCTCTTTGTGTTAGAATGCTACGCTATGATTCTTAAAAAATTAATAAACATCATTATCTCTGTAAAATAAGTTGAAAAATATAAATAAATTTGGAGCTTGTTTTATCACCCAACATTTTGCACACAAAGGTTAATTTGTGCGGTATCTACAACTTCAAGGTTTCATATGATTAAAAATATCCATCTCCAAGGGGTTTTGTTTTGGTTTGTTTTGTCGCTCAACGGTCATTTTTTGCACACGAGGGCTAATTAGACCGGGACCTACGGTTTTAAAGTGGATTCCGAACCACTACAAACATCCATGCCCAAGGTGGGATTCGAACCCACGAACTGTTGAACCGAAGGCAAGAGCGTAACCATTCGGCTGCCAGCTCGGCCCATCTCCAAGGGGAAAAACAAAAAGCTAAGAAAGAACAAAAGGCTAAGGTTAAACCACATCAGCTATCATCTTATTACAATACAAGAAACATAAGATTTACAATGCATATAATTTTTCAATACAAGATTTACAATACATATAAAATAGAAGATTAAAATATAAGATTTGCAATGTGTAATTTTTCTTCTTGTTCAATCAAAACTAATCAAAAGTGAATGAATTCACTTTATAGTTGAATTTGCAACATGCAAAATAACAGGATTTTAATGCAGTTTAAACATTAAAGCTATACACTGCTTTCTATTAATCGCACTAAAAGGAACTAACATTACAGATTGCTAATAAGTACAATACAGATTCCTAGTAAAGTTGCGTAAGATAAATACTGAACACAGAATGAACATTAATTTCAAAATTAATCTATGCAATTTTTCTTCCAGAAACAGGTAAATAGTAAATAAATACATAAATTCAGAAGAAAAAACTCTATTCCGAAATATAGCTTCCATTAATATAGTGTTGCATTCTTTTGAAAAATTTCTAAACGTTGCTCAGCCTGTAGTTATTTTAATTATTTTTCCTTTTAATTTATTGCTACAGTCAAATAATATAATTATAAATCTATGTTGGAAAATGAAAATTTTATTTACCCAAGTACTATTTAGAAAACTAAAAGAAAGGAAGAATCGCAATTCATAATTAACTCGACATCGAAAAATTAGTCAAAAACAAAATCTGCTTTTGTTCATTACCATTGAGAATCCGGTCTTCGACAGCGTAGAACTGCATCCATGTATCACACTGGGCTCGAGGAAAGGCAAATAATTAAAATAAATATCGCGTCATTACACAGCAAATAAAGATTAATAATCTCTAGCTGGTTTGAGGGAAAGATTAATAATAAAATGCAAAAGAAATTTTTTTTTTCTCTTTGCAGTCTCCTCCTTTCGATTTCATCTTCCGCGCGTCAATTTTTAATATCCAATTACAAACTTCAACAAGGAGTCGAGCTTGGATTCTTGGCAGAACAATTACAGTTTCGGCCCGAGGTCTTCGGGAAAGGCGATTTGTAAAATGGCGTTTCATTTATTTTGGGTTGAAGCTGCAGGAACAGAATCTTTTTGGGGGATGGTGTCTAGTTGTCAACTTTAAGAATTGCGACATCAAAAGATAATGAAAGTAATATATTTTCCGGTCACAGAGAGAGAGGAAAAAAATAGCAGCGGTTGCTCGCAGGGTAATGTAATCAGATAGGAATCTAAGAGGCATATTTAACGAGGGAGTTGTTCTTCAAAAGGATAAACTTTATAATCTGATTATCTCCGTTAAATCTATGGCGTAAATAGATTGATATATATTTTGTTTCTATCTCGCCAGACTTTCGGAGTATTTAACTGCTTAAATTGGCAAAATGTTTGGAGTGTCTTTATAAATGTCACTCGGAAATTTATCGTTTATTTGTACGGTTTTACTCATATATTATTTAAATAAACTACAGCGACTTTATTTGAACATATCTTTTTAAAAATGTTTAATTAGTGCAAAGAATGAGTGATTAGATAATGGTTAGAATAAAATATTAAAATTATGTAATCAGATTTCTCTAAATGAAATACCAAAAATATTATATAAAGCATTTGATTGCATCAATAAATTCATGTAATTCATTCTCATTACCAAGTCATCACTTTATATACATATATATGTGTGTGTATATATATATATATATATATATATATGTGTGTGTGTGTGTGTGTGTGTGTGTGTGTGTGTGTGTGTGTGTGTGTGTGTGTGTGTGTGTGTGTGTGTGTGTGTGTGTGTGTGTGTGTGTGTGTGTGTGTGTGTGTGTGTGTGTGTGTGTGTGTGTGTGTGTGTGTGTGTGTGTGTGTGTGTGTGTGTGTGTGTGTGTGTGTGTGTGTGTGTGTGTGTGTGTGTGTGTGTGTGTGTGTGTGTGTGTGTGTGTGTGTGTGTGTGTGTGTGTGTGTGTGTGTGTGTGTGTGTGTGTGTGTGTGTGTGTGTGTGTGTGTGTGTGTGTGTGTGTGTGTGTGTGTGTGTGTGTGTGTATACAGGCATATATAAGTTTTAATATATCTATGTTTTATGCATGTAACCACTTGTATAGAAAGATAACAGGAAAACATTTGAATTAAGGAATAAACTGTATTTCATGAAAATAAAAATGGTTATCTGATTTTGAATAGTTAATTTGTTTGTCAATCAACGGTCATTTTTTGCACACGAGGGCTAATTAGATCGGGACCTATGGTTTAAATTGGATTCCGAACCACTACAAACATCCATGCCCAAGGTGAGATTCGAACCCATGTACCGTTGAGCCGAAGGCAAGAGCGCTAACCATTCGGCTGCTAGCTCGGCTTGATTTTGAATAGAAAAGACATTCACAGAATTTAAAAAGCAATATGACCAAATTTCGTCTCACAGAAACGCAGAATTCTAAAAAAATATTTATGCTTTTTTACTTATTCTATCATTTGTCGTTATATCGAAGTTTTGTGGCAATTTTAATGGATATTTTATTTAAAGTATATTTCTCTTGATAACACAAAAATGTGCTATGTTAATTTAAATACTTAAAGATATGAATTCTCCTGGGTAATTCTACTACTTTGTTTTTTTTTTCTAAAAATATTTTATAGGGATACATGGCATTTTCTTGAACATGGAATTTAAGATTTTAACAACCAAGTAATAATTGGACTCAATTTTTCTTTCAGAGAAAGAGAGATATTCACTAAAAGTGGAGTGAGAACTGAAGAGCAGAAGAACACTTACGTGGAATTATTGAATTTATAGTTTTAATACAAAATGGAATAAATCTTAATCATTTTCACAAATCTAAATCTTAAAATGTATTCAAATCGCACAGATTTTACAAATTTTCTGTATAAAAGAATTTAGAATGACAGTTAAATTTTTGTGTTCTTAAAATCGAATAAATTAAAAAAAATGTAAAGGTTTAAGCAAATAGGTTATATGTTTCTACGATCATTTTTGTGAGGAAAAATATGCTTCAGGGTGTTCCTTGGTAAAAACTGACGTCCCCCCCACACACACTAAGATTGTTTTCGTGTATGTTTGAAAAAACAAGATGGCGTTGAAAACAAGATAGACCAACCAGAAATAAATCGACATCGCCAACACTATGGCGCCAAATTGGTGAGAAATTGAGAGGATACCTAAAGTACAGCCCACCTATTTTTGCGTAGTGTGATAATTGGCTCGAAATCTATAGTTTATATAATATATATATATATATATATATATATATATATATATATATATATATATATATATATATATATATATATATATATATATATATATATATACGCAACCACAAATGAGGATATTGGAATCACAGTCCGACTCAGCAGGCAACAGCTTATCACCCTTACCAATATAGACGAACTGCACAGATGGCAACATCTCTGGGAGTGCTCCACCAAGAGCAGGAGACTCTACTCATTCTTTCCTAAAGTATCTAGAAAAAGAATCTCTGCAGACTTCTACTTCAACCAGTTCCTCACTGGTCATGGTTGCTTTGGAACCTACAGAAGACGATTCCATGGACAGGATGACATCTGCCCACATGATGGAGAGACTCAAGACGTCAATCACCTCATATTCGACTGTGAGCACTACACTGATATCAGGACACGCCATTTCCCAAGTTCTGCCAGAGCTGATAGAGCCCCACAATTCCTCTCCAACAAAGGATTCCGGAAGTGGATCCAGGAGATTCTACTGCAAGAGATGCACTACCAATTCACTGGCTGACTCCACCTCTTCTGTTCTCTGTACATATGTAAAATTTCTTATCTGTATTTAATCTGGTATCATACTGTATTGTAAACCTTGTTTGTATTTTATCTTGTATCATACTGTTTTGTAACCTTGTCTGTTTTTTTAAGTTTTATAGGCCACATTGGCCCCCATCTTCCAGTCAGAGCGAGTTCCAATGAACGTCTCTCTCGCCCCATCACTTTGAGCCTTTATTTATAGTGGTTTGGGTCACCCCACCACTTGCTGGGAGTTCTTTCAGTCATTTGACCTTTGCGACCACCTGAACCTTGGCTTCGGCCTTGTGGTGCACCTCTTGACTGGATTACGCAACGGCGTTCACTCACCGCATACCTTCGGGTGGGTCGGTGTTCCACTAAGTTTATATATATATATATATATATATATATATATATATATATATATATATATATATATAGAGTATTCCGAACTATTATACAAACTGGCACGTCCTAGGTAGGAGTCGAAAGGATGCATTTTTGAATTGAAGTTTTGTGGTAGTTAACTATTCCACTGCCAGCTCGGTACTAAGATAAATGGAATGGAATTAAAAAAGTCAGTAAACATTGTAAAAATGTTATAAAATTTACAAAAAAAAAAAAAAAAAAAAAACTTTGTCAAAGTTATTTTAATGTAATTATACTTAATTGTAATATTTTCAAAATATTGCTTATTTAAGTACTCGATTTGAATATATTAATAACAAAATCTTAAAACTCACACGCTTTAATTTCGGTTTTAGTTATAAAGTATTAGGTCTACCGGAAAGTTTTGTCTGTTTTAGAATGAAACAAAAGAATCAAATTTTTCATACTTTGGATAAACTTTATTGAATAATATAATTGCCATCATTATATATATATTTATGACTTCTTGCCAGCGTGATGGCAATTTGTATATCCCATTTTTAAAAAATGTCTTATCTCTAGAGGCCAAAAATTGAACCAGTGCTTGTCTGATATCATCTTCGTTCTTGAATTGTTTGCTCTGCAAGAAATTTTGTAAGGACAGAAACAAGTGATAATCAGATAGTGCTAGGTCCGGAGAGTATGGTGGATGCGACAAAATTTCCCAGCCTAGCTCTGCGACTTTCCGACGAGTCCCCAAAGCAGCATGTGGCCGGGCATTGTCATGAAGCAGTATGATGTCCTTCCTATTGAACATCGCCGGCCTCTTTTCTTGGAGTGCTGTTTTTAATTTGTCCAATTGCTGACAGTACCTCTCCGAATTTAGCCTTTCGTTTGGTTTCAACAGCTCAAAATGTATTGGTCCTCGAATGTCCCACCATATACACAACATTCTCTTGTTCAGGCTCAACTGTGGTTTAGAGGTAGAGGGGGCAGGTTTTCCGGGTTCACAATATGCCCTTTTTCTTATGATGTTTTCATAGGTAATCCACTTTTCATCCCCAGTTATGATCCGGTCCAAGAAGGGTTTGATTTTGTTGCGTGCAAGCAGAGATGTGCATATGATGATTCGATCATTCAAATTCTTCTCACTTAACTTGTGTGGCACCCATCTCGAATACTTCCACACAAACCCTAGTTTCCGAATATGGTCGGAAATGGTTTGTTGAGCTGAATACTTGTTGAAACTGATTGTAACCGGAGCGGACAGAACTTTCCGGTAGACCTAATAATTAGCCTAGTAAAAGCAAAGCAAATATAATGAGATAAGATTTTATAAAATTTTGAGTTTAACACTAAAAATACAAATGAAATGTAGGCGTTGCATTTAATGAAAGTTTTGTAAGGAATTTAAAAAAATCGTTTTAATCTTTTTCCGAATTTGCAGTTTTTTTTATAGGTCTCATGTTGTACACGATAGCCAATTCAATCTGGATATACAGTTTAAAGTGGTCTGAGAACCACAATGAACATCCATACTTAGGTGTAGATCGAACCCACAAACGCTCAGCCTAAGGCTAGACCCTAACGTTTCCGTTACCAGCTCGGCTTCGTATTTCTGAAACTTGATATCTAGATTCGAATATTTCCATTTCGAATGATGTTACCATTTTTTTTCAGAAATATTTATCAATTTTTAAAATTAACCGATTGACATTTTGATTGAATTTTTTTAATTGAATTGAAAATTGACTTTTTGACAGACTCTAAATAGCATCCAGAAAAGAAAAATTTAAATATAATAATAATTTCACTGCTATCACATCACTCAAATCTCAAGAAATTTATTCAAATATGATTTAGAAGTACATTAAATTTAAGGTAATGATTATCCTGAAAAGGATTTTCACATGATTTAAAAAGAACTTAAGAATTTTAGCATCATTAACAGCGAAAAATGGCGACTTTTCTTGAAGAAAGTTAAATTTCAACTTTTATGTAGTACAAATGAATCGTACAGTTTTCTGTTAATACTTGTAAGTTTCAAAGCAATAAAGTATAAAAAAATCCCAGAAATTTGCAGATTTTATTGATTTTTGTAAAATGATGGTTGAGTAATAAAGGTTATGAAAAAATGGAAAATTACTATAGGTAATGTGTAAAAGTAGTTAAAACGGATGTAAAAAAAGGATTACATAAAATCCAACTTTCATTGGAATATGCAAATTTAAAATTACTTTTTTTATATAAAAACAAGTGCATTTATACCAATAATGAAATTAAAAAATTAAATATCAAAGGATAAAAGTAGTCAGTAACTTACTTCCACGACTTAACACAAAAACCAAGAAACAAGGTCATTCAAAGTTAGAAACACTTACCTAGAATAAAAGAAAATATTAAATAAAAAAGGCATAAACACAATTATTTTTCATTAAAATAAACAAAATTTCCAACTAAATTTTAAAACTGAGAATTTTATAAACTTGGATTACTTTTCTTTACCTTAATAGTTCGTAAAGAACAATAGAAATATTACGTTTACTTAATGTTAATCATTGTTAAAAAAATTAAAGTGCTTTAAAACTTTAAAAAATATGTAATATTCTATATACTTGTTAACATACACACAATAATTTAGCCAAAAATCTAATATTATCAATTAAAAACCAGTCAATAGTTATATTACTAGAAACTATTATATATATACATAGAAACAGAATAATTTACAGCTTTTATAAAATTTTATGTGATGTGCTTTAAATTTTGTTTATGGGAAAGTCAAACTAACCTTCATAACTAATACATTTCTAAACATTCTTACATAACTTTCTATGTTTAAATTCATTTACAAATTTAAAAGCCAATGAAATACAAAATGCCGATTTAACATAAAACACATAATCATTTTCACTTTATTGATCGAAGTTTTTGACAATATCTAATCTGTATTGCAAAATTCTTTGAAAGTACCCAACACTTAAAACAGAAATCAAGTTATTTTACAAAGAGTTCATGTCGAAATGATTGACCAATTCCCTTTTTTAAGCTTAAACAACTCATTTGACCACATATCCGCTGACATTTAATCTTATGCTTTGAATTCGTTATCATTAAATTCAAGATAAAAAAAAATCAGCACTGAATAATATTTTTAGAAATCTCATGAGTAATCGTGAAACGAATTTTTTATTTATCAATGACTCAAAAAAGTAAAAAAGATAATTCGTCGATGAGTCTGATTTCTTTTTGAATTGCAATATTGAGGTAATTTTTTGTTTTAAAATAAGATTACATTTTATGGATAAATGTTTTAAAAATGTTTTTACTAACATATTCAATTGTCAATGTGATGACAAATAGTTTATATGAAATAAAATATTAAAAATTTAAAACCTGAAAGCTTTCAATTCTACGTAAAATCCTGAATAAAAATTTAAAAAAATCACAAAATTGATAAGATTCTAAATGTGATTTATTTTAAAATATCAATTGTTTGCTTTACGATTTCTTTCGAAACGAGCTGTTCGAAAGGTTAACAATGCCAAACAGTCATATAGGTCCTTAAAATTATGCTGCTATATATACTAAAACAAATTATTTGGAATACTGCAATAACCTTCAATAATTTTCTAAAATAATTGGCAGTATTTAATAAATTATTGTCGATTCTTTGCAGGAAATACAAGGAAATAAATTTTTTTCTACATAAAGTTTATTAAAATAATCGATTTTGAAAACAATTTGATGAGGAAGAAAATTACAAATTCATAAAATTAAACATAGAAAACAAAAATTACTTTAATTATGTAAGTAATTGCTTGTTTTTCATTGCATTGCACATATGAAAATTAGAGAAAATATTATTTCATGCTATTTAAGATATTATATAAATTTTTATATTCAAAACCGTATATTTCAATTGTTCACACACATTACATATTGACTGCTCTTTATGTAGTAAAATTACAGTTATTCAACTTATTATTAAATTGCGTTAAATGACAATGTTAAGAGCATCAAATTGTTTTTCTAAGTTTAGATTATTGCTTTTTTCAAAACACAGGAGAATGCTTATACTTATACAATATTTTTCTTTTGGCTAAACAAAATAGATTGTCCATGCAGTTTTCAACGATTTCAAATCATCAATATGAATAAAAAATATATTTTATTTTATTTTAAACGTCATATGTCCAACGCAATGATCTCTTACCAGTTTCAACCTAGATTGAGAAAGGTTTGTTACTTCATATTATTAAATGTAATATAAAGTAACAGAGTTAGTTTATGTTATTAATAAATTATAAAAATAATAAATGGATTTGATGAAGTCTATTTATAACACATTTTTGACGTACTTTAAAATTTAATTTTCTATCACAAAAACATTCACACCAATGCAAAAAAAAATTTTGTTTTTAATAACCTTATTTCACAATGCAGTTTCTCGTTTTTTTTTTTTTTTTTAATAAAGCGATTCTGTTATAATAACTTCCGATTTCATATCGCGCCGAGGAAATTTAGAACAGTAAAAAAAAAAAAAAAAAAAAACAGAACCAACATAAAGACAGCATCCTTAATCCACAATCAACTCTCCAACTTATTGTACCAATATTGCGTCTACATAATTTCCGATGCAACATCGCCTCTCTGTAGCGGCACTATTAAAAAGAGCAACAGAACACAGATTAGAAGAAAGAAAACAAGAAACTTGTTTAATCTACAACATCACATCCACCTGGATCGTGGAAAGGAAAAAGTATTTTGTCAGCGATTTTGTCAAGGCAAAAGAAAATGAACAAGAGGCAAGAAAGAAGGAAAAAAAATATAAAGGTTTTCTGAAAAAGGAGAAATGAAAGAAGGAAAGAAATTCTAGGCTCTAGAAAAAAATGTCTTCTTGGAAAAAGTCATTACGAATTGACCTGTTCTCCAGAGGTATCCATAAGTCATCACATAAATAGGGCTAGCAAGACTTACAAGGTAGAGACGCGAAGTTTGCTTTACAAATAATGGCAAGGGTCTGAAAGTGGACCTGACAGGCATTGACTTGGGTTGATGTACTATCGGGAAGTCTAATAAACTGCCATTATTTTTTTGCAGAGATTTATTTCTCGTGGAATGAAGTTTTGAATGGCTACACCAATGAAATATAATATAGGCTAGTATTATAAACTATGAAATATATGTGGATATTAAGCAATAAATTGAACGTAAATAACATTATGTAATTCATAGGTTAGGCATTAGGTAATTCTGCAAAAATGTTATTCAGTTACTTAGTAAATCGAGTAATTCTTTTAAAAACATGGTAAAAAAAAGTGTAAGAGAAATTTTTCTACATTATCTCCTTTTATTTAAGAAAAATCAGATCCTTATACGCTAAATTATGCTAAATCTTTTATGGTAATATTTTTTAATAATATGAAGCACTTCTAAAATATTTTTAATTTTAAAAATACAGAAATTGTTTTTCAAAAACTTTGGGAATATTATTTGTATAAAGGTAGTATATTTTACAAATTAATTGTATACCTTCTTTAATTAATCTTAAATATTTGTAACGAAACTTTAATTGACAAATTATTGTTGGGTTAATTTTACCAAACTAAAAAACAATTTTGAGGTGTGTAAAAAATTCAACACATTTTCCCCAAAACGTGTTTTATATTAATCTAAAATAAAAAATAAAAATTTAAAAACATTAGAACAATAACTAGTACATATATGATTGCATACAAATATTAATGCTTTTAAATATAACCAATAACATTATCCATAAGTGCAACTTTTTGAAACATCTTTACATTCAAATAAATAATAGGCTTAAGGACACTGAGTCATTTATTAAAATGTTAAAAAATTTAGAATTTTTTAAGAAAATGAATGTATACTAGATTGTTTATTATGATCAAAACTACAACTAGTATACATAAAAGATTTCAAATTTTTATTAAAATTAATACTTGCATAAACCTTAAACTAATATTTTTTTTTATTAATTTTTGTTGACGCTCTGAAATAACTTTTTGAATATGAGGATTAATTGGACAGGGAACTATACTTTAAAGTGGATGAATCCTTACAATCATCCGGTCCTGATAAATCGTCCCACAGATGATGCGAATCGAACCCACAAACTGTTGAATCAAAGATGAGAGAACAAATCCTTTTGCGGTTAGCTAAGCACTGAACCACATCGAAATAGATTGGTCAATACATTGTATTCCTGATTTTCTTACAATGTAAAATAAATTCGAGGGTGAGACAATTATAAAAATATATGTAATAAAAATGTATCAATATATTGCACTTGGAAACTTTTATTCATATTCAGATTCCTAATCCTTACAATGAAAAACTAAATATCACCGATTTTCAAATAAATAAATAAATAAATAAATAAAAATAAATAAATAATGATAATACAAAACTGAGTATTCCTTTGAAAAGAAGCTAAAAAGTACAAGTCTTAAACCAGAATTTTCGTTCAAAGATTCATTTAAAGGAAATATTTATACATGTTTTATATTACAACAAATTCTTCAAAGTTAACTTGAATGAACATGACTGGTAGAACTTGTTTAACTGAAGCATGATCAATTATTTTCCAAACTGTTTAAACAACCTGTTACAGAAAACAACAACACGAGAACTAAAATAATTTAATGAGCTTAGACACAAAACGTAATTGCAAAATTAAATTTTAAAGCCATAAATTTCATAGAACTTACAACAGAAGTTTCAACATCAAGTAAATTCAAGAAATGCCACAATCCATCTTCATCACTTCCCTCCAAGTTATTCAATGCAAATAAAATGAAAAAAGCTACGCTGACAGGTGGTTATTTTTCTTCTTTAACTTGCTGTCCGGTTAAGAGACAAAACGTTATTCTATACTTTGATGAATATGCATAATTTGACCAAAATGCCCTCACAAAGATTGAAACAATAGC
The DNA here is from genome assembly GCA_037975125.1 of Latrodectus hesperus. Classification (NCBI taxonomy): domain Eukaryota; kingdom Metazoa; phylum Arthropoda; class Arachnida; order Araneae; family Theridiidae; genus Latrodectus; species Latrodectus hesperus. Next base: position 18,497,550 of record CM075852.1, on the reverse strand, counting down.
GAAAAAGATACTAACTTTTTTTTACTTTGATTATGAAAAAATTTTCTCCATCTACTATCGTTAACAATTTTTGTTTCTTTTAATATAAGATCTTAACTTCCAATCCATACAATACACTAAATATATTACTGAAATGTGCTAGGATTTATATTTAATCTGTTCTATTACGTTTTCCTAATTTAAATCTTTTTAAGCGGGTCAGATGTCAGCCAAAATCATTTTTAGACCAATTCCTAAAATGCATTAATTATTATAAGTTAATCAGTTAGTACTTGATAATTGAATGTTGTTCCATTGTTGGAAAATGAGACAATATGTTTATCAACTGAATAATTTTGGATAATGCAATTTAAAACTATAGAATTATACACTTTAATATTTAACTAATTGTTTTAAAGACATTGATTTTTATCACATTCACATCATTTGAAATAAAATTGTAAGATTTTTATAAATTGAAGACAGTCATAAACTTTATGAATTCTAATGATACGATTCATAGACATTTTAATACAGCTGAAGCTCCATAGTTAAATTTAAGAAACTATTTCTTTAAATTATTTTAAAAGCATGTGATGTTAAGAATAATTTAGAAATGCATTCTATTTAATATTGTGAAAGACATACATTTAAAATTACGAAAAAAAAAATACTTGTCTAACACTTGTCTGTTTTTATTACCAGCATATATAATTTTAAACGCACAAAATAAAAACTACTCAAGAAAGCTAAGTATAAACGAAAAGTGCCAAATGTAGGATAAAGAGAGTGGACATGGTTGGTTCAAAAAGTACCAGACGATAACTAATGCGTAATAAGCTCAATTTCGTTTTAATTTCAACAGTTAAACTTCTATATAGGCTATACACTTAATAATGACAAATTGTTGGCGACATTACGTGTTATTTTTTCTATAATATAGTGAACTATTTTCGATGTTATGGTAAGCAGTTTTTAACAAAATACTAAACTTAATGTATCCAAATGATGTTCTAAAATGTTCAAAATGAGGTTTGAACTGATTTTCAAACAACGACGCTACACCATGAATTGTATGGTCAAAATCATAGGGATGAGACAGAGAAAACCAATCAAAAATTGTAACTATGTTGTCGGATGCATGCTAATATTTAAAATGTTCTCCTACACATCCGAACCTATAGACAGTTCGAAACTAACCAGCCAAAAACAAAGTGGCAGAAACAATCTTACACCATGTCTACACCTAATCTTACACCATCTAACATTTACTTGTAGGAGTATACGGTGGTTTTGGACTTATATTTTACATCATAGTGATATACATGCAAAAATTTTTATCTCAATTAATGACCATCATATTGCAATTAACATTTTAATTGATAATTAAAAATTCTCAAATGGTAAAAATAATAAGTAATTAAAATATGTTTAAATATAAAGTATTTTATATCTAAGTACATTTGTTATTTCGAATTACATTTATCATTCTGGGGCTACAGTGTCTGGTTGTTTAGGGGGGTTGTTCTCACTGTTCGGAAGGTAGTGGTTTTGAAATCTAACTCAATCGAAAACCCATCGTGTCCACTAATGGTTGATGGAGCATGTTAAATATGTTGTGGTCGCAATATCCTCCCTGTGAAATGATACCTCTGAGTGTGGCAAGTCAGTGGTCTTCTGCTTGGTCCCTGCTTCTACATTACGAAGTCCCATTCACTATCGCGTCTGTGATGTCACACCCACTGCATACGGTGTCATCACTTCCACCCCTTGCTGAAAAGGTGAAATATCCGACACAAGCTGCGTCTTATATATAAATATATATATCATTCCATGCCATGTTTTAAATGCTAGTGTTGTCGCCCAACTTGTCTAGTGGTCAGCATGTCTGACTGCGGATAGGGAGATCCTGGGTTCGATACCCGGTTCGGGCATGGATGTACTTTATCTATCCTGTCTTTGTCCTTTCCTTGTATGAATGTGGAGTGAATGGTTGCCTACCCTATAAACGGGTCCCTATGGCATGTGTGTATTGAAGAAGTCGGACTCTACAACAATATATGGTTCAGTTGGAAAAGTGGAGCAGCGCACCCCATATTGCCAGCCTGGCTGGCACACGACAACAACAACAAATACTAATGTTAATTAATCTTGAGGGACAACTGAAGCTGCGTAGTCAACAAGGATTCCTATATCATATGAATTATTTCAGTTCTAAAGTAAAATATTTTGAACTTTTCCTTAAATACAAATTCCTTTTCCACACAACCAATTCATAACAAATATAATGTACGATTTTAAAGTATCAATGAAAGTCAAAACAGTAAAAATATTCAACTCTAGTCGGATCCTCCCTCGAGAAAAGAAAAATAATTCGCTGTCACGCGAACGAAAAATGCAGAGGGGGAAAAAATTAATCCGCACAAGTTATTAAATCAATCGATGGCCGCCCACGATAAAGATCAGAGCAAACAAATTTCATGAGGTCAAAAGGCCGAGTATAGAATTTCTTTGCCCGCACCGAAAGATCTCAAAACTGAATCTAGACTTACAGATTTTGATTCAGAAGAAAAACCGGTCTCTTCCATATGATAAGGAAATAAATGCAATGCCCCAATCCATTCAAATGCCAACTTTAAAATTTTTTTTACATTTTCTGTTTTTCTTGTTCTTTAATATTTTTTAAAATTTAGTTTAGGCTTTTAATCTTTCGTTTCTTGTAAGATATTAATAATTTTTTTTAAAGATTTCTAAATAATCTTACAAAGAAATGTATTGACAGGATTTTCGCGAAACAATGATTTTTTTTATATTTTATAATCTTAACTAAAAAAAATTTAAAAACGAAAAAGAAAATTTATATACGACTAAAGTAGTTTTGATGTCTGAAAAAATTACTGCAAACTCTAGACATAACTAAAGATAGAAAAAGGTTAAAATATATGTAAATCACTAGAAAATCTAATGAATTGTAAAAAATTTCGACAATTTTTTTTTTGATAAAAAAAATATTACATTTTTATATAAAACTTTTATTAAATAATGTTTTTCAAGGTAAGTACCATGGAAACGATTTTTTTTTTCATGTTACTGAAAAATCCTGTTTAACACTATTCCCAAACATTCAACTTCCTTAAATTTTTAAAAAACTCTATGATCGGGAATGTCGATGTTGAAGAGAAAATATTTGATTTTGAAGAGTGAATTTTAGCAATTATACAGAAAATTCTTATTTACGAAGTTATCTTTATCGATATTCATAAATGCATCGCAGATAAAATTTCAATGCAGTAAACAAACCTAAATGTTACAAAATTTTGTTTCAATATCTTTATGTTTGTAGTTTTTTTCTTATATTTGTAATCTATCGGATTTATGGAATTAATTACGCAGAATACATTTTTTATATTTATTTTACATGCTAAATAAGCTACATTAGAAATTATATTTCTCAATTTTGCAAGAAATGTCAAAGGAAGAGGAAAGAATTAATTCTTTCCTAAACAAATACTTCTGAAATATACTATTAAAATGCGTTGTGATGTATCTCACTGATATATTACAAAAATATATCAATATATCTTGAAGCCCGGTGGCTTAGTGGCAGCGTTTCACGCTCCCATGACACAGGTCCAAGGTTCGATCCTCGGGCTGGGCAAGGTTGACTCAGCCTTTCATCCCTTCAGTGGGTCGATTAACTGAGTACCAAGCATGCTTGGGAACTAAACACTGGGAGTCTTACGTTAGGCTGACCACCAAACTGGGACTTATGCTTCACACCCCAGGGCCCTCGGTCATGAAAACAGTTATGGGCACTGTAGTCCTTGGCCCACATGGGCTGTCGTGCCATAGAGTTTAGTAGTATATCAATATATCTTACATGAAGATCTATTCTTATGATTGATTGTGGAAAAACATTTAAAGCTGTAATCATCCATTTATCCCTATAAAGTGTTCTCATAATGTAAAAGATATATTACAAATTTCGATGCAATTTGCTAAATATATGTATGAATTTCTTTGCACATAAAAATTAATTCACTGGCAAGTTTCAGTATATAAATAGTTTGAATCTTCATACGAGACGATAAAACGGTGATTTATTTCCTCATAATAAATTTACGTTGCTAGAAGCCGAAATACTGTGACGTCAGTGTTTGAGAGAAATCCAGAAATATCACAAATCTCTTAAACTGTGTTTAATGGCGAATATCTACAAGGTGACGTGCTCCTAATTAACAAAATTGCTAGCATTCATGGAGCAAAGCAAAAGAATAAAATTTGAACAATAGCAAAACAATGTGCTTCTTGCAATACTGAAATTAAATATTTGATAAATTTTGACATCACTTAATTGAGATTCACCATAATATTAATGAATAGGTATTGGGCTCAAGCTAAATAAAATTTTTTTTCTATAACCGTTTTTAAAAAGAAGTTGATAAATATTTACTGAAGTTAATGCCTGGAGGTTTCTAGGCTTTACTTGATAACACCTAAAAGACAAAGCAAAACAAAGACGTTATTCACCATTCCTTTTTGAAGTGAAATGAATTCAATAGGAGCGATTTCCTCACCTATAAGAATTTCTTTAATCTCAAAGCAATTTTCTGCAAAAAAGCTTTGGAAAATGGTAGCAGAAAATGATGCTAATTTACTCAAGTGAAAATAAAATATGATAAGTTAAAATAAATTTAAAATACCTCAACAACGATGAATTATAAAAGTGTTAATTGAAAAATTGTGTTTCATTATATTCCCAACTTTAATTTTACACGTAATCATAGATACAATGTTTGGAAAACTGATTTTCCATATTATTGAAAACAAATTTAAAGTAAAATTAGGTCTGAAGAATTGCATTAATAATCATTTTATGTTAAACATTTCCACATTTTTTAAAAAATTGATCAAAATTTACCGTTGATTACTTAATAATTTAACCATAGAATTTGACAGGCATGTCAAAACAAATGGCTCACAAACCAAGTATATAAGCTATAAAATTTTGATATTTTTATTAAGGTATTGATGTATTAGTTTCCAGAAACCATTCTTTAATTCAAACATTTCAACGATTTCCAAAAACTATAATTTTCGTCGAAGACGCAACAAATTACGCCAGACTGTAAAATCAGCTGTTGGCTGTGATCTATCTGTTTTGTCTGGCTTGTACCTCTGCAGAAAAATAAATAAAAACGAGCGGTTAAGATACGGCTTTAATCAGCGCCCTGTGATTTTCCAGAGAACCGCACGAGTTAATCAGTTTCCGAGAGAAAAAGAAAAGCGCAAAGACATCTATACCATTGACCGCATTATGGGGAGGTGGGGGTAGATAACATAAGGGGGAGGAAAGTGAAGAAGCACCTGGTCACGAACGGAGATACTCGTGTGCAAATACATATTAAAACATCTCGAATATGTGAACGGAATTTATTTGTTCTATCTCATTTTTTAAGCAAGCAGGTGATGAACCCAGTTGATGAGCAGTTTTTTCAGAAGTCACGTTCCTTATACGAGCTTGATAAATAGCCTCTGGTCAAACTTGTCAGAATTTGATGTGTTGGTGTTTCATTCAATAAAAGCAATCACGATTCGAATATTTGGTTCAAATTACTATTACTACGTTTCTTACATTATCTGATTCACAACGGAAGAAATTTCACATTTACGGAATATTAAAAATATTCAGAAAAAATAATTAAAATACATTAATATATTTAAAAATACTGTGAATATCTCCAGTTATTTTTGACTTAAATGGGATAGTTAATTCCGACACAAGCAGAAATCTCAATTTCTATCAATATGAACAAAAAATAAAAACCTCTAAGTTTGATTTGTGTTGTATAGAATATTCTTTTGTCATAATTCCCATTGATATTATAAACTAATTTTAATAAATATGAATAAATGGTTTAATGCATATAAAAAAATCACATTTATATAAAGTTTTCTTTATCTGTTCAATTCTTCAAAATGGTTTGTTTTTCTATATTTTATTTGATTAATACGTATATAAATCGAAAGCAATGATAAGGACTGTTTAAAAAAATTATTAACACGTAAAAAAAAAAAAAAAGGTTGTCTATCTATTTTTTATATGAAAAACAATATTGTACTTTAAGATTTTCTAAGGTGGCATTTGGGGGAAAAATGGCCCAAATAAAAAATGTCTAACTTAATGCTAGGTAAAAAAAATGTCACACAATTTCAAATAAAGAAATCAATTTTAGTACAAAGATCTATCGGACACATCGCTATTAAAATAATCAGAGCCCAATCGTACCATTTTGTAAATGAAAATATTTTAAAATAATGCTTAATTTAGAATTATTTTGACTTTCTGTTACCACCAGTATATCATCACAATACATATTTATATTCAACATAGCTAGTTATCATTAACCATAAAAACATGAGCACAATTGGTATTCACCAAATTTTCACAAAACTTACTTATACAAACTACATTTAGAATCAGTTATATATAAAATCATTTAGAAACTATATGGGTCAGACTGGTACAGGATCAAAATAACAAATCTTTTTCAAGAGAACGCTTTTTCACCAATATAGCAATTGCTGACTAATAAATCATCTTGAGCCAGTAATTACTTTGTCAAAAGTGAAACATGGCAATAAATTTGGGGTTTCTTAAGTAAGTAGACCCATAATAATGAAAGGTCATAAATTTTATTGCAATGAATATTTTAAACTATAAAAGTAAAAATTTTCACAAGTATTTCATGTTGCATGAACTGGTGGTGGTTAACAGTCGTAATTCACAATTGATGTAAGAACTCGTATTTATTAAACTAACTTTCTCCATCACTATTAAACTAACTTTCTCTATATCTTTGTATTCAAAAACAATTAATGTCCCTTAAAAAATGCAAAGACCATTTAAGTGATCGCTGTGTTTTGATGTATGGAGTGATTAATAAATCAAATGAAATTATAAACTAAAACAAAATTGTCTATTATAAACAACTTTATAAGATATATAAGATAAAAAAATAATTTTAATGATAGCAGTTTTTCTACAGAAAATATTTCTATGGACATAAAACTATACTCATTTAACACTTTAATAAAGATATAAACTGAAAACTGATATAAACTCATTTTAGCACTTGACTACACATAAATGCATGTTCACCTAAAATGAAAAAGCAGTATTTTCGCCCACTAGTTTTTTTTTTGAGTTTTTAAAATTCTTTTTCCTCACAATTCTTCAAAAAGTATTCCATTTCAGATTGTTCCGAAGTTAATGTACCGTACAGAAATATTTTTTTATTATCTGCTTGAGCTCTTCAATAGTCCCACGTGATTTCAAACAATGTCTTTCGGGATAGCTTTATGGTTGTATGGAGCTCAAAATCTATCCATAAAAACTTAAATACTTTTCTTCGAATTCAGCTTTTCTTTATTAACTTTTCCAACTTTTTTTACGTTTAAATAATTATTATTTAAGCTATATTAAAATCTTTAGTGATTCGGAAGAATTTCTGGAACTGATTTTTCAAAAGAGCTCAATTATTTCCCAGGTTATATACAAAAGTTTTGCTCTTAAAGAATCTGAACAAAAATATTTTGTGCTTGTATTTTTTTTTCAATGATAAATTTTGTAAGTATGCTTTTTTTTTTATTAATCTAAATTTGTCATTGCAGTTAGCAGAGAGACCACACATTTTATAAAATTACAGAAGGATTTTCTATAGTTTATTCTAAATAATTTAGAAATATTTGATAATTGTAGAAATACACTTTCCTTTTTTCATCGCTTACATCAACGTGTGCGCGCGATTCGATATATTAGTTTAAATTAATCTCTCTCGTATTTTCTTTATTCAGATTAAGGGATATTATGACTACAGAAATTTTCCTTCGAATGACTAGTTTGTCGCTCAATAATCACCTTTTACACACTATGAAAATTCAACCGGAATCCTAGCAACGGTACAGGAAGAATTAGTTTTTATTACTTCTATATCAGCTTTTACGAATGAGATAGAATTGGTTATTCTCTAAAATGACGTTTGATCGAAGAAACTGTGAGAAACACAAGTTAAAATCTATTGCACTAATCACTGAAGAGTTGTATTTATCCTCAAACTAACATAAAAGATAATCGACTGAGCTCCATAGTTTGAAGACGTTCGGGCTCATGGACCTGGTTTGATGTTACTGTCAACAAGGAGGGATAAGCCACAACAAAGCTAATCAAAGACCAAAATCACAAATAATCTCTCTTAAGAGAGCTAAATTTTGTATACTTCAATCAATTTTTTTTTTTTAAATGGACGTATTAGAGGTTTGATGACATCAAAATCAATTTTTATTTCAAGTTTTCATACGTGAAGCACTCTTCTACTGAGTATATTCTTTTAAATATTTTCAGTAGTTACCTTGTCGCCCAACTTGTCTAGTGGTCAGTGTATCTGACTGCAGATAGGAAGGTCCTGGGTTCGAATCCCGGTTCGGGCATAGATGTACTCTCTCTCTGTCTGTCTTTTCCTTGTATGAATGTGGAGTGTATGGTTGCCTACCCTATAAACGGGTACCTACGGCATGTGTGTACAGAGGAAGTCGGACTCCACACCAAAATATGATTCAGTTGGAAATGTGGAGCAGCGCACCCCATATTGCCAGCCTAGCTCGCACATAACAGCAACAGTAGTTACCTTAGTTATTCCAGTAGCAATACAGCTCAGCGTATTTAGCTGTAATTTCATAGTATATTTTAACTGGCATTCGTATTGTCTCTTGTGCACGGCTTTCAGAAAAATGTTTCAACAATAGAATTCAAAACTATCAGAAATACCACCACTTGTGTAAGTAATTGCTATTTTTATAATGTTTTTCAGATTAAACTTCAGGCGAAAATTTAAAGAATATTTAGAACCTAATTTGGACTTCAAAGGTAAGATTTCCAATCCCTATAAAAGTGGATGGAAATGTCTCACTATAAGAAACAAATGCCAGCAACTATATTCCTCATATTTGCATCAGAAAATTTTAAAATTAATATTCGTAGCAAAATTATAGAATTATTATTGTAATAGAAAAATGAAATTTCAGAATCAGTAATTCCCATGTAAACTTTTCAGCACAAGTTGTTCTTGCTAAATCTTAAACATTTACCTATATTGATAGAATCTCAATACACATGACAATTCTTTTTTAATTCTTATAATTAATCTTTTTAATTTTTAAAATTTTGATCGTTATTAGAGTATATACAGTTGCATCACAATAATATATTAAGTTTTCCAAAACAAACTTCTAAAAATTACATCGAAACAATGAAAGTCATAAAAGAAAGTTAACCATAGACTAAGTGCAACAGTATAATTTTTCTTAATGAATTTAGATTTTACTGTGTATCTTTTTAATATATCCTTTTTCATGATTTTAATTAAGATTTCCTTCATAAAAGCGATATTTTAGACATTTTTATTGCAATATTACATTTTATTAATGGAAAAAATTAATCTCTATCTCTCATGTATGTATATATATATATATATATATATATATATATATATATATATATATATATATATATATATATATATATATATATATATATATATATATATATACATACATACATACATACATACATATAATTCTTAAAAACTCTGCATTAAAAAATAATTATACAAAAATAAATTCTAGAAATTTTACATTCTTAAAATTTTTATTAAATTTAAAAATATATTTCTCATTGATTTTAAAGAAAACATTTTAAAGGGAAATCTTCAGCAGACTTACTTGATTGGCTTATACCTTAGTTCTCGAATAGGAAAAATTAAAGTTGTTCCAACTGGAAAAATATAAATGAGGAAACAATATGAAAGCTATTATTGCTCCTGATACTTATAAGCAGAATGCTTTAAAATTCTATTCTTTTACTTCTAACTAGGACATTTTTATCGAAAACCATTCTCATTTGTATTATTTGTATTACAGATTTTTATACCTCGAAGTCATCTGTTTACCTAAAGACACCTGATCCCAAAGAACTGAATAAGAAGTAGTTTATCTTGAATTTGAAAAAAACATGAAAATGAAATTAGACATAAAGTAAAGGCATCACGTTTAGATTATTTTGTTTTTTTCTCTGCATTTTATGTAAAAACAAATTGCCAGAAATGGGCTTTTCATAAGCAATGATGAACATTAATATAAAATTTTTTTTGTACAAGACGTGCTCTTGTAGTTAATCCCATAAGACATTTCGAACAATGTGCTTTGTAACAAAATTTTATTGTTAATAATTTTTCTTGAATTGGATTTGGCAAAAATGTATAATTGTTTATTACTTTTAATCATTCCATCTAATTATGTATAAAAATGACGATGAGAACAGATTCTCAATTTAATTACTAAATAAGACGTTATCAAGCATTAGACAAAAAATTTTTTTCACTTACTTGAATGATTTTGAATCTGGTAATTTTTCGATATAAATTGTTAGTTATGAACCACCGCTATTCAATAGCCATTTATCGTTTAGGTGCAGGGCGCATATGCGTGCATAAGAAATATACTCTTGACTAAATCTTTTAATCTTTGGAGGTGTTGCATTATCATTTATTTTTGATTTCATGATAAACATCATTTGACATGGTATATTTTCCATTACCATACATGTAATTTTCATGTTATTTATCATCATTTTTTTTCTCTCCAGATTATTTCTCTAAAGTAGACAGAAATGTTCATGACAATATTTTATAGCATGATTCAAATATAATCAGTTCAAATTTCAACATACTCTGAAAACGAGAAATGAGCATTTACATGTTTCTTAGTACTCTTGATACAACTGGTATCTGCAAAATGTCCTCTGGTCAAATCTGATCTGAATTTATTTGAATCACTTTTAAAAGTTGTGAAATAGAGATTGCCAGAGGTTTGCCATGACAAATGAATTACAAAGCATCAAAGGGAAAGCAGGTTTAAAGTATTGCTATTGGATTGTCTATTATATATTATCACTGTAATCTTCAAGCAAACACAATAATCGTCGAAAATCGTCTGATTTGTGAGCTTATTATCAACTTCTGCTGATGTGCGTTAATTCGATTGAAATTTACAGTTAAATTGCATTCTAAATTATTCCGATGTGAGGATCGAATTCGTGAACTGAAGATCAAATCGCTTACCATTCAAGTACCCTTTTAACAATAAAAATTAAGGGAATGTATTAGGTTGGGGAATAAGTTCGTAGCGTTTGAACCAAAGACTTTTATTTAAACAAAAAAAACAATAATTATATCAATAAGTTAATCAATTATATATTCGTCCCGTTGCTGTTTACAACCTCTTCCAATCTCGACCAATTTGTTGATGCCGTTCCGCTAAAAATCACCTGGTTTGGTGTCAAAGGGATTGCTGAGCTAGTTTTTTAAGACCTCCTTGTTATCGAAGGTAACACCCTTCATATGGTTTGACAAAGAGCAATAAAGATGGTAATCGGTCGGTGCCAGGTCTGGAGAATACGTTGGTGGCTGAACCCGTTCAAGTTCTTTCAGTGCGGCTTTGACTATTTGTGCAACATGGGGCATGGCGTTGTCGTGAAGGAGTATGGTTTGACCATGTCGATCAGGTCTTTTCAGTCGAATAGCCTCATTCATGCGGTGTAGCTGGGCAATGCAGAGCTCCTTGTTGACTGTCGCATTCTTTTTTAGCACTTCCCAGTGCATCAAGAGGTTTTTAAAACTGCCACAACAATTTCTTTAACACCAGACCAGGCGATTTTTGGCGGAACGGTATCAACAAATTGGTCGAGAGGTGGGAAGATGTTGCAAACAGCAACGGCGAATATATAATTGATAAACTTATTGATATAATTATTGTTTTTCATTTAAATAAAAGTCTTTGGTAAAAACGCTACGAACTTATTTCCCAACCTGATACTTCACATAGCTTTGAATCAAGATTCAGTTAAAACGGTGGACGCAGTCAAAATCTGTCAATCAGTCATCAGTTTTATTTTTTACATACTAATGAGTTACCTTATTTGTTGTAATATTGGTGAAGATTGCCGTTTCATTCATTTTTAAAAATATATATATTAATGAAACGACTGAAAGTTTTAATAAGTAATAAGACCAAAATATATCTTGTGGCTTCATGAGCCACTTATCAAAATACAACTTCCAGAGCAATTTTTCTAAGAAAATACTCAGTCACTTATAGCACGGATGTTGGAGAAATGTTTGCAACAGACTTAGATTTTCAGGGAACAAGCAAGTTCTTCTATTTTGCCTTTATTAAACAGTTAAAGGATTTAAGCATTAGAGGCATTAAATTGAAACTCTTAGCAAAATTTAAAAGTTCATTTGCAACATTAGAGATGAAACATGTGGTAAGATTGTAATTAGCATTACTTACTACTAATACAGTACTCATACTATTCAACATCTGTGCTAGAAGCAGCATAGAAAAGTTTTAAAACCACCATTAAGTTTTCAACAATGTTAATGATTTTTAATATCTTTATTGATGATGCTGATATACAATTATAACTTATTTCTCATATATTCTTGGTATTAAAATTTTCAATGTTCAAATGTGCAAATAAAATTTTAAAATGAAAATTTAGCAAGAATTTAGCACTTCTAAATGTAAATTTCTTTCCTCTAATTATGATTTTTTTATGCTTGTAGTCATGTGTTTAAAGATAATAACTAGAAAACACTTATTTACAGTGCAGATTTACATGCGTAATTCACTTATTAATATTTCATTTGGAATAATAACATTTGGCATAAATGTTATTGTTCCAAATGAATCATTAATTTACATGTATGAAATAATAAAATTAAATCCAGAGATGACATTAAAAAATTAGATCATAAAATAACAAAGAAATTTTTAAAAATTTATAGAAATATTTTCAGCTTTACTTGATTTAAACATTCTTTATTAAAATTTGATTTCTGAATTTAAATAAAACGATCAAAATAAATGTTAAAATTAAAACTTTCAAGTTTTTTAAAATTTTATTTAGTGAAACTGCTTTGTAAATAACTATAATTAAAAAATACTAGTTTCGTTAATCTAACACTTTAGAGGTAAGTTATGCATAATGACACAAAAATAATCTAGGACACTAAACTTTCGGCATATAGTTTGACAAATCTAGTTTAGTGCTAGACTACCAAGATATGCAAAACTGCATTCCAGGACTAAGAAATAAATACAGTCAAATGACAGTTGGAATTCATTAATAAGCTAGTGATAAATAAGGTAATAAAAGAAACGACTTTAAATACCTCTCTGGCGCAGACTTTTTCCCTCAACCTTAACTGAATTCGTGAAAAAGATTACATCTTTGGGGCCAACTACCAATTTGTCAGCCAGGCCCAAGTGTGCGCACAGAGAATTCAGTATCTCATCACGTAAAGACGCAATTTATTTGCAGCTTCCTTAAGCTGCAACGACCGCCTTGAAGAAAACGTTTCCACTTGATGATGTGTGTGTGTGTGCCAAGCATCGCCCCAAAAAAAATAACAAGAAAGGCTATATTAAAAGAACTAAAGCCGTAATGAAGAGCGGGACACAATGATTTCCTAGGCGGTCAGATAGACACAAATGAATGACACTGTTCTTGCTTTTATATTTCCTTTTTTATATTTTGGCAACGGTCATGTAATGACATCTGGTTTTATTTGAAAACCTGCAATTGGGTATGAGCGTCTGACAACTTTATAGCAATTCGAAAAGTGGTCTTAATAGCTATTTTTTTTTCTTCTATTATCGAAGAGTTTCAACAGATTGTCCAATACTCGAGGGGGGGGGACTAAGTTACATCTTAATTTAAATGATAACACTATTGCAAAATACCTTTCAATTGATAATTTAATTGTGCATCTGCTAATTTAAAATAAGGCAAATGAAAGACAGCTTATACTCGTAGAAGATCATTACCATAGTTTCAGAAGTAATGAATTTTCGTCGGTGGTATATCAGAAGGATATTAAATAGTCATTTTCTTTAGAAAAATTTAAAATTGTCAAAAGAAATTTAAATTAATTTCACTTAAAATTTTAAAAGTCAAAGATTTAAATTTATTGATTTACGAGAAAATAATATTAAAAAATGCAATTTTTAATGAAATTATTTGTCAAAAAGTATGATATCCATTTCATGATTTAGTGTTTTTTTTAAAGAATTGAACGAATACTGAGCTTTTTTCAAGTTCCTTGAATCGTGCATTTAATAATAACAAAAATGAGATACGCCTACTTAAATCTTAAATATTGATCGATGAAAATCATGTAAACAATAAAAGTTCAAGCACTTTATTCAGCTACATTAACAGTCAAAAACTAATACGTAGAAACAGTTACTCTCGTATAAGCCATTTGCTATACGAGAAACATTAATAACTGAGGAAAATATTAAAAAAGGAAGGTTTATGGGTTTATTATTTTTTGGGTATTTTTTGAACACGAGAGCTAATTCTACAGGGAATTCGAACTACTACAAACATTCATATCTGAGGTAAGTGGACTGGTTCAAATGTCGCTTAATTGTCAATTTTTGATGTGATTGCCAATTAGACTGGGACCGACTTTTAAAATGGATTCTTCTTCTTATTATTAATGGGCTTGCACGGTATTGGGCACCTCTGCTCGATAGCATTTTGTGCCTCACACAAGCCCATGAACTCTTAATTCCAATAAATTGGATCGCTCACTTTGTTTTTAAAGTCAGAAAAACCCTTTATGAAGCTAAGATGTATCTCTTTAGTATTGATGATTCCTAAAGTATTAAAACGAATGGAGGCTAAAGCATCACACTGATAAATGTGATGTGCCGACTCATCATCCTTAAGACATTTCCTACAATTAGGGTTTAGAACGAGTCCTATAGTATGGAGATGTTTCCTGAAACGATAGTGTCAAGTGATGAAGCCTACAATGGTACGTATCTTCGCCCTAGAACAGCTATTAAAATGGATTAAAAACCATCATCTATGTTAGTAGTGGGAGTCAAGTCCACGAACAATTGAATTTAGGGGCACGGTGTTAACCGTAAATCTGTCAACTAGGTACGCCCGGAGTGGTTGGCTGTGTTTTAAGGCTGAAGGTCCAAGGATGATAATTTACGCCAATACAGAACCCGAGATAGCACTGGAAATCATGAATTGCTTGAACAAAGACGGAAGTGTAAATCATCAAAAAATTACAGTATAAAAGTTAAAAGTTATTTACAGCTCAATAATAAATACAGGAAATTAAAAAAACAGACTTAGTGTAATCCAAATATATTAAGTTCATTGCTTTACAATTTTACGTTTTTATTGTTCAGACGGATTTTAATAAAGGCTGGAGGTTTTTTACATGAAAAAATATTTTGCTATTAGAAAATGTTCGTAACTAAAAAAATGTAATTAGAATAAAAAAAATTAAAAAGAACATCGTTACAGTTAGAAATTCGACACCTAGTAAAAAAATTAACAATTTTTAAATTATTAAATATTTTTTTTTAATTTGACGTATCTAGTGGTTGTAAGAAATAACACTGGAATGTAACTAATTTTTATGAAAAAGTCAAATTTAAAATATGACAAAAATTAACTTTAAAAAAACAATTTTAAATATTGTTTTCTTCGATACAAACAAAGAAACCAGAGTAAATGGTAAATAGGCACTTGAAGTAATTACTCATGCTGCTTAATCTACATATGCTAAAATAGTTGCGTGAATAAATATACTAACTTAATACTAAAAGCGTCTTGAAGATATGTATACTATGCTTGTTATAGACTAAGTTATCATAAAAAAAACACTGTAGGGTCTTTAAACTTTCTCTTTATGGATAAGAAATATGATCTTAAATCGTCAATATAAATGTCATTCATGGTACATGATTTTACTGTTTTGAATTCTCATAATATATTAAAAGATGTAAAATGCATATTGATATACAATAAGTTATGGCAGTTAATTCCAAATCCATAGTTTTCTGATATATTACGCCCATTTGTGATATTTCCAATGCTGTTTAAACTGCTCAGGTAAAATATGAAGGTAATATAAATTCAGTCCTCCCAGAATAAGACTGAACTTAGAATGGTATTAGAAAAGAGAAGGAAAGTAAAAACACACACACAGTTGAAAGCCTGGTTGGTTGGTTGGTTGGGTTTTATGCCGCAAGGTCCAAAATTGAACATGCTGCGGCAAGAATAAGTTTTATGTAACTTTATTTTATTTTAATTATTTATTTATTTATTTATTTTCAAAAACCCAAGCAACATTAAAATATTAAAAAACAAAAATAAGTGTATATATTATTTTAAAATCTAGTTATAAAATATAGAAAAGGAAAATAACAATTATTTGTGTAATTTTTTTAAAATCTAAAATACAGATTAAATATCATGTATGAAACCGATTGCCCTCAAGAAAGCGAATAGGTTTTTATGGGGTGGATCCCCTATTATATCAAATAAAATTATAAAATCAATTTTAAAAAAGTGTAAACGTTGTTGGTTAAAATCTGGACATGATATTAAAATATGATAAACAGTATAAGGTTCATCACACGTTTCACACCAAGGATTTAATTCATTCAAAAACAAATGTCTGTGTGTGAAACGTGTGTGTCCGATACGAAGGCGAGTCAATCTAACATCTGCACTTCGTAACGGTAAAACTGATAATGAGGTGAGGGATGAGAAAATGGTATGTAATTTGTTAATGACCTGCAAGTTCCATGATTCCTGCCAAAGACCATATATGAAACTTTTTATAACCTTTCTCACATCTGAGAGCGGAACCGATGGTAAAGTTGGATCTGATGCAGCCTTTTCAGCTGCATCTGCTCTCTCATTGCCTTCGGTTCAACAGTTCGTGGGTTCGAATCCCACCTTGGGCATGGATGTTTGTAGTGGTTCGGAATCCACTTTAAACCGTAAGTCCCGGTCTAATTAGCCCTCGTGTGCAAAAAATGACCGTTAAGCGACAAACAAACAAACAAACAAACTGCTCTCTCATTTCCTTCAAGACCCATGCGGCTTGGTATCCAACAAAATACAATTTCTTTTCCCTTGCCAGTTGAAAGCCTGAAGTTTCTGCAGAATCCATAGTTTGGGGTAACAATGAGTTGAATAATGACACTATTATTGTTCAAATTAGTTGTCAATAACGATAAAAACGAAATGACCCCCAAAATGTCTTGTACGTTGCATTTTGATGAATCGCTATATTGATTTAGCCCTATTAAAACTGTTTACATTTAGGTAAACGATGAGCTGATATGGTAAAAAGTTGTGTAAATATGTTGATTAATTTATTTGAAGTTGATTCTTTATGCAACAAAAGTGGTTTTACTACAAATGAATTAATTTGTAGTAAAACGAGATGATTTGAAGCGCAACAGAGAGCAGAAACATGCAGTTTCTGGTCTCTGTTGCGCTTCAACAAAGATTGTAAAAATAAAAATAAATGAATAGCATTCAATAATTAAGATTTCATAATTAAAAAATTCAAACTTCATAACTAAGAAAATGTGTAACCAAAATTACATTATAAAAATTAAATGTTTGAAAGAATGTTATAGTTGTTTGGAAAAAGACAGTTTTTGTGCAACGTGAGTACGTGCCACGTTGGTACTTTTAAATCCATTTATTTATTTTTTCCTTATTAAATTTCAACTTCATATGTACTTTATCGATATTCTCTTTTGCTTTTTAATATTTGTATTTCTTCTGTATATTTCAAAGGTTTCGATTTTAGTGTATACATAGCATTTAATCTAAGTCAGCATCATTTATTTCCCAACCGCTCTCACTCCCCCGCATAAATGGAAAAGATAAGGAAGTAGAATTTTATTTGCTTTTACACCCTAAAGCATAATACTTGATTCGTGCATCCTGACCTTAATTAAAAAATTATTATTTTTTTTACACACCCTTCCCCGCTGATAGTTCTTTCTGATAGAGCGGAAGTCGTTCCACGATTGGAAACTAAAAAAGATTCATAAACAAGTTACCGAATGGCTGTACATTATCTAATTTAAGACTTGCGCCCATTGTTCTCCTACGAGCTTATTTTAATGATAGCTCTCGTCCGATGGCGCTTCTGGAAGATAGAAAGAACGTTTTATGCCATCTCCCCCCTTTGATTCACATGGTTGAAAGAGATACTATCTTCAGCACTAACGTAGGTGGGAAAGCGAAAACCTGTAAATTTATTCTGAACGAGTTAAACGTTTTTTTCCCGCGCCTCGTCAGTCCAGTTGAAAATAGCTAATTAATTAAGTAATCTATCTAAAATGGTCTCCAAGTTTAGGATTAAAATAAATCCATTGCATCTAATTATGTTAGTAATTCCGAGTAATAAGCATTGGGGATGATTTTCTTTTCTTCCATGAATTATTGACATATTTTGTACCATGTAAGAAATGGTAATTATAAATTTCCTCATTAAAAAAATTCTTAGTATTTTACACTAAAAGTTATATAAAAAAATATTTCAAAACATCCGTCATCTATAAATTTCTCAATCTTTGATGAAGGAACGCTAAAAAAATTAGTAGATGTGTTATTCACTTCAATTAAAAGTTTTTAATTACAACTAAAATTAAAAATTGCTAGATAAAGATTATTAAAGATTTCTTATTAAATGATATATTTCTGGTTAATTTTTTAAGCTGATTTAAATGCTTCAATTAATTTTATTTAAAAATTGGAAAAACTATGCAATCCCATTCGAATTATTCATAATTTAAGATGAAATTTTTTATAAAGTAATTGAGTATTGAAACTCTTATACTTTTGAAGACATTATTAATATTGAATAAGTTGTATGCAAGACAAGAACGCAATAATCGATAACTAAAGCAATGTATTTCTGCCGAAAAATAAAGGGAACAAAACTAAACACAAAAGGAGAAATCTATATCTGAGTAAAGAGTTGGCGCACAAACTATCTCTTAGCAACAATTAAGACGCCCACGCGTTCCTTTATAACAGAGCAATAAAGGCCAATAGTTTTATCGACTTTCAAGAACGTCCATACAAATCAATACATTTCATGATATGCTGCTTTAACCCATTTGTATTTATTGGTCCTTATTATAAAAAGGATAGTTCGAAAAATAAATTGAGGAATAATGTTCGAATTCTCGATTATATGCGTAAATAAGTACAAAATAAATTTGGAACGTTCGAATAAGAAATAAAAATTGCAAACACGTGTAATATTCGAAGAGGGTGTATTTAAGGAGAAAGAATTCTACAAACAGAAATCTAAATTTCCGATGCAAATTAAGAACAGTTTCCTCTCAAGAGAAGTGCCTTTTGTCCCGCCTCCGGGGAGCAACAAGAGAAAAAAGAAAATGGATCTCTGAAATATATATATCGATTAATTTCGCGTGTACAGATAAATAAAAGCCGTTGCCATTTCCTCGGTTCTAATAGCTACACAATCTAATCTCGTGGGTATAAATCTTTGCCCAAAAGTAACCAAAATGAGTCCATCGCAAGAGGAAATTGCCGGCAAATGAAAGTAAAATTATAAAAAACCTAAAAAGCAAGAATCCCTTGTTGGGGAAATTCTTACAATGAAAATTAGATTGTTCCAATGAAAAATTTTCTTCACAAATAAGTTGCTAGACTCACGAAATGTTGCGACGCATCCAACATTTTTTTAAACTTATCACCGAACTTTCGAACACTTTACTTTTAAAATTAAAAAAGCGAATAGAATTGTGAAGAAACTAAATTTTAGGAATTTCTAGGAATGTTTAAGGGACAATATAAAAATAAAATGCTATTTACATTCTTAGAGAAAGTATCCGATAAATAAATTACAAAAATAAGTTTAATATATTTTTTGTTACAGTATTATTTATTTGTTCATAATAGATAACAAAATATTTATAACGATATAATTTCGACAAAAATGTTTACATTTTAAAAAGACTAAAATAAGAAGTTTGCTTGAATTGAATAAAAAGTTTTTGTGCACATGTAAAGATTAGGTGACTTTGGTTATTAAGCTGTTTATATTTCAAAAGTGGAGGCAGACACATAAGGCATTTGGGTGCCCAGCTTGTTAATGCTTTCTAAGACTTTGAACCACATTACTTTGCTATCAATAAAGCAAAAATACAACATTCTAATGTTGTTTAAGAACAGCTAGGATAGACCCACTGATATTCTATTCCGAAGTACATTATCCTATTGCAAAGTCCCGTACAATGCTGTAAATGAAAGTCATTGCTTGCTGAACATCTCGGTCAGAGTAAGCTATTTCACTGCCTTCATACGTTTTCAAGCCCAAAATCGTACATTCCCTTGACAGGGAAAATTTGCATGCGGTCATACTCGTGTTGATGCTCCATCCACTTCAGAGCAGTTTCAAACCAGGAAAATGCTTCACTTGCTGATGGTCCCGTGTCTGCTTGCTTCAACTTGGACATGTTGTTGTTGTACTTGGACATTAAGGTCATCATCTTCCTCGACACTTTCTATAAGTTATTTGCTATATGAAATCCAGTGTGCCTGACTCCTAATCCATTCTTCTATATCTTTAGCACTAACTTCTGAACATCCAGGAATTTTCAAAAGAATATTTCTGAATTCCTCAAGTGAAACATCTCTCTTTCATTCTCATCTTCTCCCTTCTCTTACCTTTCCTTTTCTTTAACTTTTATTCTTTTAAGTTTACTTCTAATTTTCTGTCTCTTCTGCAGTCTAATTTTTGTTCTGAAATTTTGAAAGTGATTCGGATAAACGGAGATCGGATAATTGGAGTTCTATTGTAATAAAGTTTGCAAGAGGACATATTTGTTAAAGCTCGGTAAAGCCACTTTTATTATTTGGATTGCTAAATTATGTTGGATACGATAGCTATATACACTGCCTAATAAACGTCAGAAACGTTAACTATTAAAAGAACACATTTACAAGGTTATTTGGAAACGTAAAATTGTTAAAAATCGGGTCTCTGTATTGAATTCGTATTTAGACTATCAACAATATTTTACCAATGATTAATTTTACATATAAAGTGGGTTAGACACGAACACAAGTCACATATTTCTTCCTCATTTAATATAGAAAGTCTAAAATTTAAGCGCAGGAGTATTCATTTTCTAATTAAAGTTGAAACAAATAGAAATCAGTGCCAAGGACGGATTTTTATTCAAAAGAAAATGTGGCAAGAACAAATTCTCATTTCCAGACGAGTTTATCATGCAGCTATAATTACTAAAATTTCACGTCTAACACACGCACTTAAGAGGAAAAAAAGGAACTCAGCTAAAAAGGTAGTAAAAATAAATTAGTATCGGTTACCTAGAGAGAAGAGTGGTTAGGGAATAAAACTTGTTACAACTTTCCGCGCTACAAGAGTCAAAAC
The DNA here is from genome assembly GCA_037975125.1 of Latrodectus hesperus. Taxonomy (NCBI): domain Eukaryota; kingdom Metazoa; phylum Arthropoda; class Arachnida; order Araneae; family Theridiidae; genus Latrodectus; species Latrodectus hesperus. The sequence continues at coordinate 18,476,179 of CM075852.1, read as the reverse complement.
TCAATTACCTTTAATAGCATGAATACCTAGAATTTAGTCTATTTGTTAGACGTGGAATTTTGAGTACATATTTTTTTTCTTGCTGGGAATGTCATTGAATTTTCTACGAATTTATTTTATTTAAAAGAAATTCTTTTTATAAACCCATCTCAAATTATCAAGTTGAGTTTATAAAAAAAAGTTTTGAAAGAAGCTTGTTAATTTTAATACTAAACCTAAGAGAAAAATGCGTTTTTTTTTCTTTTAATAGTAAATATAGCAATTTAAAAAAATGTCTCAATGGATTAAAGCTTTGAAATTTTTTTTTAATTTCTCAGAAATTTAAGGTAAAATTTATTTTATCCGATGTTAGAAGACATTGTACATAAGTATTTAAATCTATGATATTTAAGCTTATTACCGAGCCACTGTAATATAGCCCACAATGTAATAATATTGATTACTTTTGCCATACTCATTAACTGTTATATTGATTAAATAATATTTATAACGCAATTATTAAAAATAAATAGAAACGAAAATATTTAAACATGATATATAAATTCTCAAAAATATTTAGTTTGAAATTTTAATTTAAAAAATACAATAAAATTGATACTTCAATTCAAAAATTACTTCAAAACTAAGCGAATAAAAAAAGATTATATATATATATATATATATATATATATATATATATATATATATATATATATATATATATATATATATATATATAAACACACAATTGTACATGTCTCTTGGCGAATTGGTGACTAGAAAATTTTCTGTTTTAGTAAAAATATGACCTTATTATCAGCTCATATTAACTATCGCATATTTTCATTCATGATTTTAATATATGCTTGTTCTTGTTATTTGTTGATAGTATGACGCAATTCAGCTCAAACATTAAAATAGGAAAAATTAAAATTGTGGTTAATTTTTTTATTAAAAAATCTTCTTACATATGTAAACAAAATTAATGATTATGTCTATAAGTTTTGACAAATGCAAATAGATTTGACAATTATAAAAATTTATTATGATGTAAACTATTCAATAAACTAATCAAATGAAATTACGGCATATTTTCCTTTTCACAAGTCCTAAAATATTTTACATTCGGAAGAGTTTGGAAATATTGTTCTTGTAACACAAAGTTACTGATTCAATCCTTTTATCAATTGATTGATTACCTTTCTACAAATGATAGATATAATTCGGAAAACTGTTTCTTTACTTTGGTCAAAAATAGACATTCACCTACAGCATACACATACCAATAGTTATGAAAATAATGAAAACATTCAGGATTGATGAAGAATCACTAGTAGAGAATAAGATAGGCTTTAGCATGTGATACAGATGATTCACTTGATAATTGAATGATGCAAGTGCTGAACAGTATTTAGAAAAACTATTCGTGGATATATTGTAAAAACCAGGAAGAAATGAAGGTGAATACAACCGCGACTCAGGATTGAACGCTCTTAAGTAGACTGTTGCATTTTACTGAAGTCGGATGTTGTACGGAGCCGAAGCTCCATACAACATCTGGCTCAGTGGTGGTGGCATGGTGACATAACAACAACTAAAATAGTACAACATCTTACTAATTTGAAAGCCAGTACCATAGTCTTCCAGTGGGTGCCATCTCATGTTAATGTGTATGAGAATGAAGTTGCGAATCAGTTAGCCAAGGATGGAAACCTACAGAATATCATTGGAGACTGCTTGTCGTCCTCAGAGCTGACCTCTAGAGTTAGGATGGCTATCAATGCTACTTTTAGGAATACCATTCCTACCCACGAATGGTACACATGCAAACATCCTAGTTCCGCACTAGCGGGTAAACATAGGAGATGCAGTCAAACGCCTCTGACAAGACTGCGAAGTGGCCACCTGCTTGCTCAGAGACACGTCTCTGGGACCAAGTTCTACCCTCTCTGTCCCAAATGTCGAGTGGTTCAGGCCTCCCCATCTCATATTTTTCAGTGCAGTGGGTGTGAGAGAGGAGACATGGAGTTGAGACCGGAGGTGGTGCTTGAGAGACTGCCAATTTTTGGATTCATGGGGCTGGTGTGATGGTACTGTCACTCCAGTCGGGGATAAGCAACAATAACAACACAACTTCAAGCTATAAGTCTCATTGCAAGAAAATAAGCATTATCCTGTGAAATTAAATTTTTTATTTGGAAACATAAAATTTCCAACATAAGATGTACCTGATCAGTTAAAAATGTGTGTACTTCTTATGATCTTTCGTTTCAAGATTACGTTTGAGACAGTAGAAAAAAAAAAGAGCACAGCTATCCTTGCCAAGACAGATCATGCTTCAAGCTCGACAGTTGGAAAGAGATAATCATAAACAAGCACATATTCTGAGAAAAAACATGAAAAATGATTTGCCTGTCAATATACCAATTGACTAGGTTTTATCATAAGGGCACCACTGTAGATGACGCGTTCATCATTAAAATCTTTAATAGTGTCTCTCATATTCTATGTGTGAAAGTAACACTTAACAGTTAGTGATATTGTAAAATTCAAGTGCTTTTTGAAATCAATATTCATTATGGCTGCAATAATTTTCCTTTGAGACAATACAACCCGTCAGAAGCCATTCATTTCTCTCAGCTTCACCTTCTCATCCCCAATTTTGCTTTGCCAAATTCGGCTTAATGTGCTGGGTGCACACTCAAGATTTTATAGACATCATATCTCTAGAAACGCTTAAAAAGTTGGTTTGATTTTAGATTGCTTGTTTTAATGGCATAGAGTCCAAAAGAGAATAAACTGCACCAGACTAAGGTTAATATCAAGTCCTCATCTAAAAGATGGAATATTTCCGTCATAGTTGATCACACCAATCGGAATACCATAATATTGCCCGTCAGAAAATCTGCGAGATATGGCATTTCGTGCATGTGCATATATATATATATATATATATATATATATATATATATATATATATATATATATATATATATATATATATATATATATATATATACAAAACCCCAAGACTTAAAATTTCAATAAACTTACGTCCTACTACGATATATTTCTTAAGTAAAAATTGATATAAAAATGATAATTAAAATTATATATTTCTGCTTACGAAGCGTTTAATATCGATCACTTTTATACACAAGTGCTTCAATTATTTTGATAACCTATTGATGTAATTTACCTATTGATAATATGTATGGCTAAATTACAAAGCATCATGTAATACCTATTCCATTAATTTCATGGGTATTCTAAATGAATTTATGATGCTATGCACTTACAAAGGAGAAAACTCAGAAAATAAATTTATGCACAGTATATATGGGCGAATTAGATAGAGATAGAATGCCATTTCTAAAATCATTCATCTAATCGAGTTACTAGCCGAATGGCCAATATTCAAACCTTAGGCTCAATGGTTCCTTGGTTCAAATCCCACCTCAGGTATTAATGCTTATAGTGATTCAAAATCTGCTTTAAACTCTATACCTTAATCTAATTATTCCGCATTTGCAAAGGATCATTGGACAAAAAACAAAGCCAAATCATCTCCCAAAAATTATTTTAAACTGAAATCAAATTGATATATTGTTCGATTCTTCAATTACTGTGTTTTCAACTTTCCATCAGAAAAACTGGTTCTTTTTTAGATGTAACTTTTTAAAATTTACTGTGCATATTCTAAATTTGGGAGCTTTTAAAGTATACTTAAATTTAGTTCAAAAGAAAAAACTATGAAAAAAAATCTGCGTATACACAGCGTTTAAAAATAAAAATTGTTTTTTACTTTGTTCAAGATTCTCTTCAAACACAAATAATTTATAGCATTGAAATATTGACTATACTTCTACAGGAGATGCGCTGAAGGTAGTGTCAAAAAAATTTGAAACTTTTCAAAGTGAAAAAAGAACCTTTCATTGCAAATCTATCTTTTATTAAAAAATATTAATGAATTATTTGAAAACGCGTTAAGCGACAGGATTTAAGTCTCTTTCTTTAAATATTTCATTCTTTAACAAAAATGGAATGCTGAAATTATAAACGTTACATCAAAATCTTAATTTATATTGTTTTTAAGTTCCTTTTATTTATATTCTCGGGTTTGGGAAATTATTGACATTATATGTATCAGTTTTTGATAATATTTGAAATTAACGTTATCAGGGAAAATAATTTATGAGTGTGCAAACCTTTATTTGCATTGATGGAACTTTGTAACTAAAAATTTTTTTAAAGGTACCTTTAGATTTCTATTTCATATATATATATATAAATTCATAAAAATTTCCTTTTCTTTCAGCTGCTATTCAACTATCGTAAACGTCACTCTTATTGCCAATTTTCTTTTTGACCTTTACACTTAATGTATAAAAATAATTGCTTTTTTAAGAATTTCTATTATAATCTAAAAATACTTTGTAAATGTTTTCTTTAAACTGTGAGTAAATCCGTTTAGCAACGAATAAGCATTGGATAAAAATCAGCTTAGTATATTACAGTAAATGCATTGAGTGAAGGAACCTCCAAAATATATGGGAAAGTAATCGATTGGAAAAGTTGTCCCGAAAATTGTTTGCGATTGTACGTTTAAAGTTATTTGACACTACTCGCTTTTGAAAGGGAAAAACGAGGTGAAATAAAAAGAAAAATCCCTATCCCCACTTCATTCAATCAATAGTAGCAAAACTGTCCGAATCCAGTTTTTTATCCCGTATTTTTTTAATACCATTCGCCCCTCTTGCCAAAAGTCCAGGATATGCGTTTTCCAAATAAATAGCACCTACCTAAGCTTCGGAAGACGAAGTTGATCTCCAGTTTTAAAAGATTTTTTTTATATCCTCCCTTCTTGGAATTTCAAGAAATTTATATATTTTTTTCTCTGGAAATCTCTCCTCGAGGAAATAAAAATATAAAAAAGGAAAACTTTACCGTCTTTATTCCTTTTAAGGTCATAAACATGTTTTTTTCTTCCTGGTTTTCCTCCGGAACAAAGGGGGGTTTCCGGGAGATTTCATTTCGCCGTGCGCGTGATACGCGTGCTCCCGAGGCTCAATTTCACGCATTCCTGAATTTTCACGCCAAAGAGGCGTTTTATGGATACCAAGTCTCCAATATGAATTGGAGGATAAAGAAAATCATGGCGATGTGCTTTGGCGCGGAAGAAAACCATTCCATCCTGCCTCTAACTTCTTTAGAGAGAGGCTGAAGCTCTAAGTCAAAAGATACACAATTTATCGACACTGAGGCCTAAGTCTTGAAGCAATTGTAATATTGAGGGTAACAAAAGAACCATATACCTCATTAAAATATAATTTTAAATCAACTATTCCTTAAAAAATGTTATAAATTTTATTTAGATTTTTAAAGATTTTTTGCAGACTTTTGAGTACTTCCACTTATTTCCATATTTTAACTGAATATTTGGAATCAATAGGACATAAACACTAAGATCATACCAGGTAGAGCAGAGTTAGAAGGAAGGGCAAAAGCAGAATTGGAAAGAAGGGCAAAAGCAGAATTGGAAAGAAGGGCAAAAGCAGAATTGGAAAGAAGGGCAAAAGCAGAATTGGAAAGAAGGGCAAAAGCAGAATTGGAAAGAATAAAATCCGTCCAGCTTAAGGAAGCTCAAACTTGTTGCTATAACAGTAATTCTACACTCATTTAAAATAAGACAGCTAAGTTTCTTGAATTATTCATCAAAAATTACTTTTAATAAGAAAAACTAAGATTATTTAATTTAAAAAGAAATGAATTATTTTTAAAAATTTAAAGAAAAAAATATTTCCGTTTATAATTTTTATTTTTTTTATGAAATCAGCAAATTTGCAAGTTTTATGTTTATAATAAATGTATTCCTGAATGTTGAAAGATTCGATATCCAAATAATTTTAAATTATTCTTTTATTTATTCAAACATTTAAAAAATGATTCTAAGATTTTAGTCGGCCATACTGCAAAAAATTAAAGAACAGTAAAATATCTGTATTTTGTAATCGCTTAAGCAGTTTTATACTCATGACTATTAAGATCTATTTCAGTAAATACAAACAAAAACAAACCTTAAGATTCAAAGCATTTCATGACCTTCTACGTTGACATTATATGCGTTTCCGAATTCAAGCATGAGCTACAATTTTAAAGGTATGTACAACTTAAATATTCGTACCAGAGATGGAACTAACCTCAAAAGAATAAACATTAAAACACAATGGAACTTAAATTACCCAGAAGCAAACTATAAATTCGTCTGTAAACCTAACGAAAATACAAAGTAAAAGCATCAATGTAAAAATTATAAGTATAAAAATAATTCTAGAGTAAAATATCGAATTAGGAACATTATTTGATTCACTAAAACAGTCCCTTTTATATGCAAAATTCAAAATTTTAAGTAGTTCTAAATTTCATGTGTAATTCAAAGTTTTTAAATACATTGCTTTGTAAATATGCTTTACTTTCATTATATGTAATCATTGTATAATAATGACACTAATTTCTCTATGGGTTACCAATAATTTCCAATAACGAAGTAAGAATTAATTTGAAAAATAATTTTGATTATAAAGTTAATATCAACAATTTTTATAGTAAGTAAAAGCTTGCAAGTATTAAAAAAAATTCATTCAATAATTTTTAAATGAAAAATACAAATTTGAATGTCAATTAAAGACTTTTTAATTAATGTTGCGAAATGCATTAAAAAATCGAAAAACTCATATCCATTTTTTTATTGGTTGCATTGATAACGAGCTTTCAAATTAAAGAGAAAAAAATACGATGAATTTCACATATCCGGTACAGTCATTTCTCCCACTTTTTCCCCCATCTAACCTGTCTCTTCAAGCACCCTCCAAGGGGTTCTAGAAGCAGACATCTGAACAGCGCCATCAAAACTCTTCCAGAATATATAGCACAATTAGGAGAGGCGCATCGTGGTACAGCCCAATAACAACTAGACAGAGGAGGTAAGATAGGGCAATATAACCACACCAGCCCATTCAAACGTCTGGCCCTCACCCACCCCTAGAATAACCGTTTTATCTCCGATGCAAAAGGAGCACAAACCGTTAAAGTGACCGTGCGAATCATGGAGACTTATCTTTTCCTGGCTATAAATGCGTTTCCTAGCAACTAGAGTTACTCCCCTCTCTTCCCAGCCGTTCGACGATGAAAGGGTTAACGCTTGGAGAAGGCCCATTCTCTTGTTAGAAGTGGAAGGCTTTGATTCCAACTAAATGTAGTGATCAAAACGTTAGATCTTTTCCAAGCCGATTCCAACTGAAGTCCGACAGAAGCACTGCAGCGACCGGCGCTTTTCAGGAAATTTTCCAGTTTTGTGGTTGCTCCGAAAATGATCTGAAAAGCTCATCGTCCGCTGAAGTGAGACGTTTTAATTCCTCTGAAATTGAAAAGGATTGGACTCTGCTGCCGATGGGGTTTAACCCTTCCTTTACAAATGCATACATCGATTGTCCTCGCATAGCTACTATCTCTACGCTTTTGTGGGAATTTCCATAAAATCCAGGATTGCTTTGAAGCATTTTCGATGGTAACTGAATGTGTGTGTAAGCCTTTTCTGTTTAAACTAGATTTAGGCATTTCATGCAATTAAGAGGTGAAATTTTGGTCGAAATTGTGAATATCTCACGTCATTGTCTTTTAGATTGTGCCGTTTCTATTGTGTAATGTAGACATAAACAATTTAATAAAACCAAATTTTACAAATCTGAAACAGTTGTCGTTGATAAAAAATAATATCTTCAATATTGAGGAAAAATTTTCTAGATTCAAATTAAAGTTTGAATTGTAAGATAAAAGTTTAAGCTCTTGGTAGAAACTAAATGCACTTTAACGTAACCATTTGTCATATAATGCTGAATTTTACCTTTTTGTAACATTATAAATTTAAAAAATCATGTTATTACTACATTATAATATTCAATGAACGCAATAATATTTAGTGATTAATTATTCCACATTTTATAACTGATTGAATGTAGAAAACTTGCCAATATATAAAAGGAACAAATACAAAAATGCGTGGGAATCATTAGATATTTATAATGTTTGGCCATTTTTTTCAGTGATTTAATATAAAGAATGTTTTTAATTCTATTTCAGATGTGGAAGTGCAGTACAGCCGTATAACTTTCTTAAAGATAAACCAATTTCTGCTACAGCAAACTTGAAACAATAAACCAGGTTACAGTTTCAAGAAATATGTTTCCAACCATATCAGTGACGTTAAAAACTTAAGAAATTATAAAGGGAGAAACTACTCTAAAATTTCTAAATATTAAGACCCATGCTTCTAGAACTCTGAATATTTGTCTAAGCAGATTTGATTTGTTTACTACCGTAATTGATTCATTTGATATGCTTTTGACACGAGAGCTAATTAAAACAGGATCTATAGTTTAAAGGCGATTCTGAACTACTAAAGTATTCGAGCCGAAGAAGGGGATAAATTATTGAATCAAAGCAGAAGCTGTACCTATTTGACTACTAACTGGACTTTCTTTGCATAGAAGTTTCTGTCTGAATATGCATTATCCCCACAAATGTCATCGAATTACAAAACTTAATGTTTTAACACTTGTGAAACTGAATTTGAACTTAAATTCACTCAATTTAAACAAAATTTGAACGGAGTTAAAATCAATTCATTTACAACATTGAGAAGATCAAGATAAACCGACTGAGAAGCTGCGTTCTAAATAATCCTTAAAATTCAGCAATTTTTGTTACCCCAAGGCTGAAAATAAAATTTTAACTTTTAAGTTTTAAAAAACATGTTTTGAAGTTCTACTAAAATCTAGTTATATCTCACTATAACTGATTGGTAAGTTGGTTGGGTTTTATGGCGCAAGGTCCAAAAGTGAACATACTACGCCACTCACTATAACTGAGGTAAGGTCTTGTTTTGCAGATTTTTCTTAACGGCTCATAAAAAGAAAACTATCACGATTAACTTAGAACAGAATGGATTAAAGGGTTTGATTCCATGTAGAAAATAGGTTAATTGCATTAGCTCAGAAATGTTTTAGAGTGTAAAGGAAGAGCGACCTTCAACGCGATTGAGATCTAAAAGTCAACGTGTCACGAATGATTTTGAATAGAAAGCAATACGCTGAATAAACAAACCTGCTTGGAGAAAACCAGCTGCTTAGGCAAACTACGACTACAGATAAATGTATTGATAAAGGGGGACTCCCTTATTTCCTTTACATTGTTAAGACGAAATGAAAGGGAAAGTTGAAACAATGTTAATATCTAATCAGATTTAAGTACCCAGCTCCCGAGAAAAATTACTTTTATAGCTATTGTATGGCTCGAAAGTCGAATTAAACCCAGCTGGAGAGGTATACTCGTGAACTTAAAGCTATTAATCGAAGCAAACTAGATGGAAACTGCTGCATGTATGACTGATTTGAATTAATCCCATATTGCATCTGGGGAGATACATGTTTTTCTCAAAGTAATTTGTTACACTTTAATCTGGTCTTGATTACCAAGCTCACAGACGATACTATTCTTGTTAGATTTTTTAAAAAAGCATTTAATTTGACGAAGATTTAGAAAATCATTAATTTCAGCTCGAAATTCTTACTAGCATATAAGAAAAAAATAAAATAGATCAAATAGCACAGTGACTTTCTATATAATATTCTTAGAAAAGAAAAATACCATTGCTGAACATTCAGAATGGTTTATTTATTCAAAGTACTTTAAGAAATGCATCGAGATTAAAAAGACTTCGCTCAAAAATTACTAGAATTTTATTTAATATATGGAAAAATTGTAAAAATTTATAGCAAATTTTACAAGTTCAATTTTTCAAATACAATATATATTACAATATTGTTTGAGAAATTTGTTCAAACAAAAACAAAAATTGGTAGCAAAACGTTGATGTTACCCCAATTAAGAGAATTTTAAAATAAACAGAGGAAGTTAATAAAATGTTAATTAATAGTTTATATAAAATGAAATATAAAGTACATTTCTGTTATAGAAATACTGGGAAAGTTATTTTTCCGGCGTTTCGATATCATAAGCTTACTGCCAACGAAATGAAAGGTCATGGTAATAAATATTTCTTTTAATTTGTGCAGTCATTAGTGAATTTAATATAAAAAACATTAATTTAAAAATGAAAAATAAGAAATTTGCATTAAGAAATTTAAAAGCAATGTGAACTACCATGCAAATACATGCAATTAAAATGTAAATCACTTACATACAAATAGAAAAGTTTAAAAAATAACTAATACAATATCAAGCAAGAATAATTGGAATTTTAGTGTCAGTCAGAATTCAATTAAATAAAAGATCAGATACTATGACAAGAATTTTCTCATTTAATAGAAAAGAGTGAATTTCTTAATTACCCTTTTTTCATAATCATTTACACTTATTTCATAATCATTTACACATATTAAGGTGAGGGTTAATTCTAAAAAAGGGCATCAAAATTATGACCCAGACTAAAAAAATTCCTTATATGCAGCACATTTATAACCAAGTTCGTTAACCTTTTTAAAAGGCTGTACACTTTTTCAAATTCAATTTCCTATACGCACTTATTTCTTTGCTCTTTCTTCAAACTAAGCTTCACCCATGCAAAGTTCATTACTTTCATTTTCCATCTGACGTAATCCCTTTTAGTCAACTCATTTTTTACGGTCAAGAAAAACGCAGACAAAACGAGGTAAGAAAACTCGTTTCGCATAAGAAAAAAAAAGAAATTCTTTCGCCAACTTTTAATCCCGAATTACACATAAGCGGTAACTGTTTTAATACCTCTTTAGTGCTTTCTCCAAAACAACGAGTCCAGCGACGTGGTGTCCTTCCCACCCCCATCCATTCCAGCCCCCATCTTCCTTGCTCTGTCACTTGCAGAAATTTCGTCTCGTGATGCGAGGGCATTCCTCAGCTCATTTGCATATATGATCCGTTTACGGCGTGGTGGCATCCCGTCCCACCCACCCCCTACAGCCCTGCCGAACAATTTCAAATATTACGGAGTCTTGAGCAGTGGAAGACCTTTCCAGCTCACCTTAGACGGCGTATGTTGTCTTTCCCGCACCAATTCCCCGCCTACACCCGCCTGGGGGTGGATTAGCCGAGACAGTGGTCCAAGTCATCATACCTGTTGTTGATACAACAAGGATATGTGAGAACTTCGCTAATCCATATCTATTACTGTAGTCGGAATAAAAAATGTGATCTAAAAAGAGTAAATAATCTTCTACATTTAATAAATAGCATGTGACTGATGAGAATCATGTTTGGTTTTTCTTTCTATTTATATAACCGAATGTCTTCACGAATAATTGATAACCAATAACAATGATATATTAGCTTGCTTCGAATTAATGTTACTCCAAAATAAGGGTAATATGGTGAATTATTGTAATAGAGTAAAGTTCAAAATTGTTTTTATAATACTTATTCTTATATATATTTAGCGCATTATAAGCAATATTTATTCAGAAATCTTAAGCTAGTTTTTAAACTTATCTTATTCACATCCATTCTGTAATAACTTCATATAAAGTTAAAACAAACTTCAAATAAAGTTAACAATAGATGTGATTTTTTTTTTTTTTTAGAATATCTATTTCACAATTGATTAAGTAAAATGTTTTAAGTTTTGATTGCTAAAATATTTACATTTTCGTTACGCGTTTTAAACTGCAGACATGTACATCTTCGTCTTTATTACATGATAAAGTTTAATATGAATCTTTACCTCACATTGGAACTCAGTAAATGGTAAATTTGACAGACTGTCAAGAAATCTCAAGAAAACTTTCTATAAAAATGTTCGAAAAATTTAATTGTGTTTACTTGAGATCAATAACTCTCAACTATCATGGGATTTGCATCAACTAGAAGGGAATGTGAAATGATAACCATTAGAGAAATCACTTTAATTTTATAAAAAAATTCTGTTGCAAACATATAAAATATATAAAATCATTTTTGACTCTATATAAAAACTATTATTGGTTGTGCTGAGATAAATTAGATTTTATTCTAGCTACAACATTGAGATTATATAAATTATAATTCAAAGTCAGTGTCTACAATGTACATAAAATGGTCTTAATGACATAATTTCGAAATAGAGCAGTAATCTTAAAATTGCAGAATAAATCATTATTCCTTGAGTCTTACAAAGTAAAAAACTACATAGCAAACAGATAACCATTGTACTGGTTGCTTTTTTTTAAGATGCACCGAGAGACGTTTTGTGTTAGTCAAGCGCTAAAATTAGTATTTGAAATGAACAGCGCTTCTGCGTTTTTTATTAAAAGAAAAGGGCTTATTACTAGCTTGTACTGAAGACAAAGCGATAGTTTTGACAGGATTAAGAATAGAATCGCTTACTTCTCAACAAATTCTCAACTTAATATTGATAAGTCACAATTCACTTTTCTACATTTGATATAACATTGATATTTTAATGAATGCAGCCAGAATGGAATATTTAGTGATACACTACTCAAATTAATATTAATATTTAAAACAGTAAAATTCCTAGTATTTGCTACAAGCATAAATCTATTTTATCTTCATACATTTTGCTGTTGTTTTTATCATAAAAATTTAACAAATTAGATGTTGGAAGACTTTCATACTAAATTATTGATAAGATTTTAAATTTTAAGTTGTTGATTCAGACTTTCAGTAAAGGGAAGTGCAATACTAATACCAGTTTCCCTCTCAACAGGAGAGTCAAAGCGCGTATCCGCATCACACGACACATAAAGACGAATTAGCCGTGAAGTATTTTAATGAGAAAGTCGGAGGTTGGAAAATGCATGGTTCTGTGTGCTAAACTCTCAAAGGAAGAGCAGACATAGAAATTGCAAATTCCGTTCACCCCCTCTCCAAACACCCTGCATTTATTAACCAACGTATCAAGTCGGTTGGAAAACATTGTCGCCAACATGTTTATTAGAAGTTGATGAAGGTCTCAAAAGCCCGAAATAATTTTTCAACCGATTTGTGTCTGAATCCATTTGAGTTTTCATTTTTAAGAGTATGGTGGGAAAAGTTCGTTTGATAACCATCGTTTTCCACTTTTAAGATCTCTGGGAAGAGGAGAAGACGAAAATTTGCATCTCGTTAAAATACTTTTGCGATGAATATTAAAGTATAAATTTTGCTTTGAGATTTATTTTATCCGACAAGATAGTTCCCACGTTAGTTTTCATGGCTAATTACATGGAATAATTTCATAAAAAACTATCTTATATGTTAAAAATTAAGCAATGGGTTTAATTTTACATAATATCTTGTCTTGATTCAAACAATAAAATCTGTTTGACTACGCTTTGCTGTGGGTAATATCAAACACCGAGATGAAGTTCCCACACACAGAAGCGGTTAACAAATTCACTATAAATGGCGAGATTGACCTTTAAGATGACCCTCTCTTCTTCCACCTTCCACACCACATTAACGGAGAAAATTTAGATTAAAATTATTTCTACATGCCTGACAAAATAAGCTATGTGAAGGATGTTAAAACTGTGATTTTATGATTATTTTGTGCACCAGACGACCAATTCGCCCAAGATCTACTGCGGCCCATTTCAAATTGTGTAACATGAAATCAAGATTTCATTCTTTTTATTTTAGTTTGAGCTATTACGAATTTTTTCTCTACGGACTTGATGAAATGTTAAAAAAGCAACCTAACATCTATTAATTTTAAGCTGACCATGGAAACGCATGTGAATTGCTGTCTCTTTATACTACCACAACATAAATCTTATAAGATCAACAACAATCGACATGAATTAGCTCATGAATTAGCTTAGTGATAGGACAGGACTCTTCAGAGGATAAAAGCAAGGGTTCGATTTGATCTAGTATTGAACAGACAATGAGTAAAGAGCTTCTGCGTTTTCATGCATGTCTATTACAATTAGGAATCCAGTTTTCTTCCTTGCAACACTTAAATCTACCAACAAAAATTACTTCTGGAAATTAATTGCGGATATCAAAATGCATTACAATGGCCTTCATCTGTTATCTTGATCCCTATGCGGTACCAAAATTAATAGAAATTATTTCAACAACGGGGCTTTAGCATCTAAGATTGCCTAAATGCGACGCAGTTATAATTGTCAAAAATTAGCAAAGAATAGGAAAAAGTTATTACTTTTCCACAAATTGAGACAAATTACTAGCAGTACATGTACAAATGGGAACCGTCAAACTACAAGTTGGCTAATGTGCGTGTATATGCGTGCGTTAAACATCTTCTAATATTTATCATAAACATCTCATATTATGCCTATGATACGGATTAAGGTTTAATCATTATCAAAATGTTCGCCCTCCTAATATAGGAAAAATATTGTAATATTGGATTAGCTTTTATTCCAAACCAGACTTTAGTTTACATGGCAAGTCCGGAGTAAAAAGACTACTTACTAGTTGCTTACCATGGACACAAAAAATGACAATATTAAAAATTTTTATTCCCTCCATTCGTATCTTATACATTCGTACCGATAAACTTATATCATTCTGAATATATATTTTCATATAATGAATATTTTTAACACAGTAAATTTCAAATTTCTTCAAAGTATAAATCTGTAGTAATATTAAATATATAAATTAAAATAACAGATTGAAAACAAATTTTCAGTCATTTTCCTAAAATTATTTCTTTTTAATTAAACAATAAGTTCTTGGAAAAGCTTTAAATATTACAAATGACTTTAAAAAGTCAAAGTTGGTGGAAAAAAGTTTATAAAATGTATTTAAAATTGAAAATACAAAATGAACTATCTTTAGCCGCAAAGATTATTTGTATTTCAAATAAACTTTTTAAAAAAGATTTCACAGTTGGGACTACTAGAAACACGACTACTTCCACCATTTGTGAATGCAAATAGATAATGACTTCACAAGCGCCCCCTGCAGAAAGCAAGCAGTACTTGTCATAATTAATTTTGTTCCGTTACGGCGAGAATAGTGTCTCAGGAGTGAAATTAGTGCTCTTATCGTAATTACAAAGATACCGACCGCAAAGTGATGCTCCTACAAATGTCGCTACCGTTCTTTCCAAGAACTCACGCGCGTTTGAATTTGGTTGGGATTAAATTAAATAAAAATTTGCTTCCCAATTTAACTTTAAAGCACAGTTTCGTATTTTGTTTACAGCTTAATTGCATTATTCAAAATGGCAGATATGGTTCGTTTGGCTAACAAAATGAAAATTATGTGAAGATTTAATCTCTAAATAAACAAAAGATCCTGAATGAATTTAACTACTTAACATAAATCACTAAAATGGAAATAAAAATGAATTATTATTTTTTAAATATAGTTTTTTTTTCAAGATTTTTTCAACATACATAATTAAATTAGACCCTTTTTTCAAAAAAATACAATTAACTGAATTTTTGATTATCCGAATGGGATCCGGTTTCAAATGATTCGGATAATTGTAGTTCTACTGTAGTACAATGTAGAAATGTGAATCTTTACTTTTCTGCTAAAATTCAACACATCAAATAAACCTAGCAAAAATCTCTTTATCCTTGTCAGAAAAATCATTAGACTGTTTTTGTCTACAAAACTACCAGATACACTGCAGAAGAGACAAAGATACACAGATAGTTTTTGTGCTGATCGTGAAATTTTAATTATATGTTAAAAAGGGGGGGAGAAACAATTACAAATCTGAAAAAGTATTTTTTTTCTTACTGTATCATGCTTTTCTTAGCTGTTTTAACTCAAAATTTGTTAGTATAATTATGCATATTTCCCGATGGATTCGTTATATTATAAACATAATGCATAGTTGTTGCTCATGCATGCTTTCCTGAGTTGGGCTTTACCAGTTAAACAGCAGGGTGGTGTCTTCGTGATTTTGAAGCAGGGATCAAGCTGAAAACCCTAATACTTGGCCTGCCACCCTCAGATGCATCATTTCATTTGGAGGACATTGCGACCACGCCCAATTTTAACGTGCCCCAGCCGCCTTTAGCGAACATGATGGATCATCGTTTGGTCGGGATTCGAACTCACTACATTCCGATGATGAGCATGATGCCCTAACTAATTTGGCCACCGCGGCCCACATGATAGGCATGTAAATCACAGAAAAATATTGGAGAAATTTAAATATAAAAATATGCATGGCCTCATTTTTTAAGTAATGTGTAACACGTAAATAATTAGTTTAGATTTGGAAGATCCTTTGAAAATGAAAACAGCCTTCCGCCAAACTTTAAAATCCGGAGTGCATCTTAAATACAAATAGCTCGCAATTCATAAAAACTTTTAGAGAATAATTTGAAACGTGAAATTTGACTTTATATTATAGATAACTTATAATAAGATTTATAATAAAAAAATTTTGATAACGAACTGGTCAAAGGAAAATTACTATTTCGAGCCTTCTAATTGTTTACGACTGGTTCAAAATAAAGACAGCAAATTTAAGCCATTAAGAATACAAAATTAATAATACATCATAAATTTGATGTTATGCATCGAGATTAATTTAAATATCACATTACAATTGTATAATGTAAAGCTTCAATTTTTAGTTACTTACATCCATATTGCTTAAATTCAAACATCTGTGAAGAACGTATTTCTGTGCAGAAAACAAATTTGATTTCGATTATTGGTTTCGAATTCTATAGCGTTCGATAGCAACGCTGGCTGAGAAAAAATTGCATGTATGAATTATCCATGCATAATTACCAAATATAAAGTATCCTACGACTAATTTCTTATGGCATATTTGTATTTCGAAAGAGTACCACAGTTCAAAATGTATTGCTTTTGTAAAAATGGAAAAAAATATTTAAAAACATTTCACTTGAAAATACAAAGTGAACAACCAAAATATGAGACATGGAAGGACAAGTAATTCAATAGATTTTGAAAATTAATGGTACTCGTATCATATGTTTATTCGCCAGTTGCAGGAATCGGGTCCCTTCTGAAATATGCAAGTGATACCGAAAAGTCGTTTTTATTAATTAGAAGCAGATTCTAGCGTCATTCAATAGCATCAGAAACCCGAGTAAAAAGATTACAACCAAGGAAAACAATTATTCTTGGGCACAATCTCGATGACTCCTGGACCAAAGCAAACAAAATGGCAAAGCATTTCCCCGATCCATTTCCACTTAACAGATATGCACGTAACCTAAATAATTCAAGGAGCTGATCACAGCAGAACATTCTTATCTCTAGGCTGTTAGGGAATGGCAAATTATTATTGCTACTCCTGGCTCCAATGATAATTCTCCACTCTGTGAAGCTTCCATTATCTTCCGCAGAACACCAGGTGCCCCGCCATAGATTGTAAACGAACTCCATTAGACATTAAAGGAACCTGATTTTTCTTGTACAGACATGCATTTTTTTTGTCGGTTCTTACTAATAAGCATTTCCGACACAAGCTGGGAAACAGATGCCGCGTTTGAAAGAATATATTTACAATAATAAAATAATAATAGCATATGTAGAATATAAATGCACAAGACAATGTTTATAAGTTACATCTCTTTTTCAAGGTAAAACTATTCTTTTTTTCTTTGCAAGAGCAAGAAATAATATTCGAAACAAAAGAAATATTAGTAGATGAAAGCCTAATTTTGTTTTTATTAAAAAAATGAAGTTAGGCTTAAAAAATTAAAAAGTAAAATAAACAAGTATTAATACCATTTAGATGGTTTGTGTTTCCATTTTTTTAGAAAATCGTATCAAAACTAAAATTAGAGTGTGCTTTAATTTCCCTAGATTTTATATCTTTGCATACAAAACATATCTCTTTCGATTAAAGGGGAAAAAACATTACCTCTATACAAAAAGTGGATTCAATTAATACAAATTCTCAAATCATCTATTTATATAAAGAACATCCATCAACAGAATTAGTTTTTATAACATTTTTTATCGCATATGACACTCAATTATCTTCAGTTATTTATATAAAAAGATTTAAGTATAAAAATTTTAAGAACATAATAATTACACTGAATGTTTTGTTAGAAGTAATGAGAAAAGAAACTAACTTTTAATAGCTTTTACTTTTTAAGAATATCCATTAAAATAACATGCGACTTACTTAACCCTAAAGCATTGAGAGTGACAGAATTTTCAATTAGATTTTTAACATTGTGAAAACACATTATCATCTTCGCATATTTAAATTTGAAAAGATTCAGTCATATGTCTACATAACTTTCAAACCGGTTTTAACGGTTTGTATAGATAATTTATCATAGTAAATCAGATACAGAGTATTTTATGACCGATGAGGATGAAGTTAATTCCAGTCAGATGTTTAATCATTTCATAATGATACGCTTCAAATCCATGACAGTGCAATAATCCATTTCAGCGTATTTTCACGAGAGGATAAATATATAATCCAAACTATTAATTTATTTAAAGCAAATGAAGTATCAGAACAAATATATCTGCTGTTAATATACTACCAACATGTAATGAAAACATGACTTTAAAAATTGCCAACGAATTTTTTATCTTTATTAAATTTGTGGAATGATTTATCACTGAAGAATCTGGAGAAACGCCATTGTTCATATAGATAACTTAGACGTAAATGGTAAACTTAAAAACCAAAAATCATCGAATTAGAAAGAAAATTCATAGTCACAATTCAGAAACTAGTTTTAATTTGAGCAACGTTAAAATTGATTTAAAATGAAATCTATATAGCAATTTTTCGAAAGATACAAGCCATGATGAATTTCAACTTATGAATGTACAACCAACAAATAATCCTATAACTATTCATTACAATGAGTTTTATTTAAAAAGTCATTATTTATGAATACTTTTTTAAAATCTGAAATAAATTTTTCAGCAACATTTGCCTTCACGAAACATGAAAATACATGAAAAGTTACGATAAGAATTAAAGACCAAGAATACACCAATTAATCAATGCTGATATTATTTTCACCACATATATTTTATTGCACGAAAAATCAAAATATATTCTTACGCATTTCGTTTATATATTTAGTGGAAGCGTTTCTACTATATAAGCTCTAATCTCATTTATAAAAGTGCGAATACTGCAATATGGGAAAATGCATTATAGTTGGAAGATCTTATCTGGTACAACTTGACATTTCTAGACAACATAAATGACAGTATGGTTAATACATAAGTTCACATCAAGCAGTTCTTCCTTACGAGACATGTTTTTGGTACTTCATAAGCTGTCACTTCCAGACTAAAAGGAACGAACAGTTGGAAAAGAAACGCTAACAGGACATGTTTAAATGTCCTTTCATAAAATGTAACATTCGAATTTTTAGAAAGGAAAGTTATTTATTGGAAACAACAGTCCATTTGTTCAGAAGTCCAAATCCTTTGGCTATTAGTTGTTTCCTGTCATTCAAGTTGATAATAAATGGAATTTACATTGTAGAAAGATTTTAAATTGAGATATTTAATCACAAAAATTAACTCAAGCTTTCAACCACTGAAAATATTCTGATGATTTCAATACATGGAATTGCTTTATTGAGCATAAAGAATGAACACTGAATAATGTATGCAAAATTTAAATTTGTCATGATATATCAATGGTATTTCATATATAGGGTAAGGAATTCAGAGAATATATTTTAGACATACAGGAATTTCCCTCAAATCAAGAATTCTGCATTAAATGTGAGTGCTTATTTAAAAAAATTTTTAAACACGATGACTTTTATTTATAACAAAAATTTACTGCCTTGAAACATGAAATTGTAAGATGAATTTGCATTTAATTTTCAAAATTTTCATCATACAGATATAAAACTTTTATTCAAATTTTGCATTTTGATTTATTAAAAAGTAAGATTTATTTTGAATATGTTTATTAAATATGTCTTTTTTATAATAGTAATTTGTTCCTACCACAGATTCAAAGTTTTACAACCTCCAAAATATTAAAGAAATTCCCTTCTCTTAAGAGTTAGCAATACATAACGAATATATTTCATTCCAAACGCATTTGAAAACTCTTCAATATGATAGAATTTTAAAATAAGCAGTTTAAGGTATAGAAAGATAAGCTATTTTGATCACTTTTGAAAAAAAATCGATTATTTTTAAATAGAAAATCGATCGAGAGAGTTTTTTCAAAAATTTTTAAATATCAGAACTTTTAAGCAATATTGTACCATAAATCAAAAATATTTTATATGTATTTAACATATCAAGCACAAATGTATGGGAAACAATCATATTTTATAGTTGTTCCATACATCCAATTTTCCTTCTTTCACTGTCATAGATTTAGAAAGACGATACTTAATTCAAGTGGTGAATACTGCAAATAAATGCAATAATAAAATATCAAAGCAAATGTTGAATCCAAATAAAAGTAACGAATTCAAATTTAAAAATGAAGGAAAGAATATTTAGAATTCAAAACATGCGTGACATTTCAGAATATAGAACCGGAATTGATAAAAATTAATGCCCGTAACAATGGAAATAAATGACAAATACCTTCTCCCCCATGCAAGATCCATCTATTCTCCAAAAGATAAACTAGAATAAAACCAAGCTGGATGATATATTATTTTCAAAATTTATCTGAGGACGTGCATTATTAATGCTTCGATTAGCATAAAATAAGCTAAAAAAAAGAAAGATAAAAAGTTAGCAATGGTTGTTCTACAGCATGCGATTATAATAATAAAAATCCTGGACATTTCAATTCGTGTGGGCGAGACCAGACGCATTACTTTAAAAGTGGACAACCTTATAACAGAAAGAACTTAAGAGAAAACTGCTAGCAGAGTCCAGGAGAAAATTTTTAGACAGCAGACACATTATTTACGTAGCAGACCATAAAATGGTTCCTTAAATTTTTTTTAGAAGGCACATGTTTGCTGCTTTTATGAGTTTTCACACACACATACAAAAAAATTATTTCCTTTGAACTTATTCTGATTCTTTGTATGGGATATTTTTACAAAATGTTTTTACTCACTGTTTACAAATGAGTTTCAATTGTAAAAGGAATTTTCTTTTTTGTATAACATTTCTTTTATCAAAAGGTATTTCAATTGTAAAGAAATACGAAATATTTTACTTGTAATCACAATTTATAATCGAAAATAACAGTTGCGTAACAAAGAAAAACTCATATTTTAATACTGAAAATCCAAACGTTTGTATGTAACTTTATTCTTCATTAAGACTATAATTAGACTTCTTTACGCAATGCACGCGTGTTTTCACCAAAAGGTAAGAACCGGTAAAATAGAAAAATAATTGTAAGACCTTAAATTATTTTTTTAACCAAACTGCTTTTTCTCTCTAAAGTATAAATACAAAAATCTATTTAGCATGCATTATAGAAAAAAATTAATGAAAAATAAAATTCATACTTAGAAGCAATCCTTATTTTTAATTATTGATGAAACATCTATAAAATAATATTGTATTTTCCTTTCCAAATTACATTTTTAAAAATACGTTTTTCTATTTGTGTTTGATATAAGAAAACATTTTAATATTTTTTTCTCGAAAATTACACAATTCTTGCTATTTATCTGCTCGTTTTGCAGATGGTTTCAGGGTTCATATTCTGCTTATTTGATATGTGAAAGTACTCCACATTCTCATTTAATCATCTAATACTTCTTATGTACAAGTAACGTTTTAATCCATTAAAAAAACTATGGAATGAAATTTCGGCAGAAATGTCAATATCTTTGTCAAAGTTCATAAATAACTGTCTTCATTCAAGTTTTCAGGTAAATGTTCTTGACTATCATCATTTAAGGTGATTTTATTTAGTCAGGCTCGCTTCTCAAAATGAACAAAATAGATTTTTTTGCAACTTAATTTTAAGAATGAATTGACAAGTGCATTACATCTAGAATATCAATTTTGTCAGGCTTTCTAAACCATTTGTTATGGCATTTGCACCTGAAGCGATTATGATCGGACGCATGGATTGTAAGAAAGATTTGGATTGGGTGGAAAAATTTCACATGAATTGTTTAAAAAGAAAAGCAGAACCACCCAAACTTTATGGTAGACCCCCAGCTATCACTGAGTGAGCTCGGGTTCGAATCCTGAATAAGGCTTGGGTGTAAAACTGACGAAAAAAATCGACCTGTAATGGATCCCCGTTTTGAAAAAGAAAGCAGCACACCCTGCTGTTCATGTCTGGAGTCATCGTCCTCGTCAATATATGTTCTGTAATTCTGCTTGTTTGTTCTTTCTCAAGCACACCAGACAGGGACATACAAAAAAATTAGAGAAATCAACATTTGCAGTGCAATTAGTTATCGAAAAAAATACGAAGGAATTATCCAATTAACTATTAGCAGAATTGTCCAATTAACTATCAGTTTCTCAACCATAAAATAAGAAAATTAAAACGCTTGGAAAAAATCAGACGATAAAAAGCAAACGTTGCATGAAAATATGATCGGAAACTAAATATTTTTCAAAAGTTTACTTCGCAAATTGGAATGAAAATTATCTTTGGATCAATGAGATCATACTATTGTCCAACCACTAGTAGGTAAAATCGTTTTAATTTTATAAAAAATAATTTTTATATACATTTGTACAGAATACTTTGGAGGTAAAGTTCGCATACTTTTGCTTACATTTTTAATCGAAGCATTTTAACTCATAAATGAAATATACGCATAAATTTGATTCATAACAAATTTAAATTACATAAATAGTTTTGGAATAAAAACAATTTCGAAATTTAAATAAAGCGACTCAATACATATATTGTTCGAGTTAAATTTATTACGGATTATATATCAATAACTTATTTCAAAATAAGATAATTTTCACATTGTTTAACTGGAATAAGTTTATATCTGTAAGGTAAAATATGTAAAATCGAGTTGAAAAGTCAAAAAAACTAAACAGTCATGAAGTATATTTTCTTCCCAATATTTATTTGATCATTCTGCATATCAGAAAAATATACAATGTTTAAGACTTTCAACATGAATGTGGCAGGTTTAAATTTTTGATTTACATTTGATTACATAAGAAATTTATCTTTTTACCATAAATATGAAAAACACACATTTTCAGCACTTCAGTAAAGATAGCTACTTCGAAAATAATGCTAAGTTCTCGAGTGGCACAAAATGGCGACTTGTTTAATAGAATTATAACAAGGGTGCATCGAAAAGAGAATTCCATGACAATTGCAAGGTGTGGTATTGCAGGGTAGGTTACATGCAGCCCAGGAGAGGTAAAGACGTCATGCAATATGCATGAGAGCCCGTGAACTATCCTCCTTCTCCGTTTACTAATCATACAGAAGGGTCAAAGGAGCGGGAGACATCATTTATTACTCACCTAAGCACTACGCCTGGCTAAACAGACTATCGCCAAATGTCAGCTGGAGTAGGCGACTTTTGTTGCTTATTTCCTCTCTCTGAGCCGCTAACTTGTTAATTGAAAAGCGCCAAAACGCGGTAGCAGATTTCGATTCTGATTTATAACATACAGGAGGTATGAGATTTAGAATTGGCGAAACTTTGGCGAATATAGAACACTGTGATCAATAGAAATGAGTTTCAGTTCAGTCATGGAAATTCTATCAGCACTTTTAAATATTTTAGAGATGCCATTCCCTTATTTGTTTCATTGCATAAGCTTCTAAGCAAAAATATTAAAGTTGCAGCAAAAAGCATAAAGAAATTAGCTTATGTTTATTAAAAAAGTATGCTTGGTTTTTTTTAAATATCGAATTTCTACCAGAAAAAAGCTTAATTTCTAATGAATTAAAATTACAAAATCGAAATTAAAAAAAGCTCTATTCATAACCAATAGATAATTTTTAATATTAAACAAAATTCATCTCGTATGGCCAAAAATTGCTGTCAAAATTACATACTACATAAATGAATACACACTTAAGAGTATAAGTATTCTTCATTTAAGCACTTACAGTCCATCCTATGTGTATATGTTGAAACAATATATTCCTTCTTAGAGAGAAAACAAACTTCTTTCGTTGGAAGAGAACTATGCAAGTTTAATCTTTGAAATAAGAATATCATCAGTATGTGTACTAAAGTTTTGTAGAATTATCTTGTGTTGGCATGACATTATGCTGTTTGTAACATGTCAGATATGATTTTGAATATCCGCATTCAAATTAATATCTAAAAAGGTTTTAAAGCAATTGATTAAAAATTTTTGGAGACTTATAGTTTAACATTAACGATTAAAAAATTTATTCAAATGTAATAGATAATTTTTTGAAAATGAAATAGAGTTTCATGAAATAATAAATTTCCCTTGAATGAAAGTATTTGGCAAACTGACTAACTTTTATGTTTCATAATCACAGATATGAACAGCGTTATTTCATAATTGCTATTCAATTTCCTTATTGCTGATGTAGCGTTTTTGAATTGGGCAAAATATATTCAACAAATTTTATTTTTTTTATTCCAAAACACACAATTAATTTGTATACATAGAGGAACTTCAAGGAATATTCAGCAATCCGCGACAAAAAAACAGCACCAATAAGCTTCATTTAGAGTCACAGTACAATTTGAATCTAGAATATCATAACATATAACTGGCAACAATCTAATGAAACCCTAAGTAATCTCGAATTTATTCCCAATGATTACAATTGCTAAATGGGTCGTGTTAGCCTAGTGGTTAGGGCATTATCCTTCCATCCGGTAGGGCACGGTTCAATTCCCAATGCTGCCAAAGACACACCGATTACATGCGATTTACGTGCTCGTAAAATCTGTTGAATCGAAAGTCCGGTGGTTAATCGCTGAGAATTTACTATGAGTGTAATAGTCTGGAGAAATCATTATCCCCCTCCAGATCAATGTCAAAATTGAGGGAGTGGATTCTCTAGTGGTGCCATCTATCGAGAGAGTCTTAGAACAAAATCGTATTTTCATCTTCGGAATGCTCTGGTTAAAGATGAAAGACGCACGCTACTGACTTAAATTCGCTTAGCAGTTGGCAAAGCGAACTTGGCTTGTCCAAGTGTCATAAGTAACAACACAATTGATACCTGGTTTGATACTCCACAATTACTTTTTACATGATACACAGACTGGGACGTACTCCTTCAAGGGAATTCCAAACCTCTGTAAAAATCTACACCAAAAATAGAAGCTGAAATTAAAATTATCTAAAGTAATGAATTCCTATTCTAATTTATAAAAAAGAAATTTCTTGAGATAATTACTGTAACTCATGTCAGAATTTGTGGTGATGTCACAGTGCAAGACAAGAGATAATTTTCTCTGTAGATGGAACAGAAGTTGATGCAAAATGTGATTTTACATGAACGGAACACTGGATGAAATTTCAAGAGATGTCAAGACTTTGATTCAAAAATTAAAATTACTGTTGAAAAAGTTCTATGCACAAAAAAGTACTTAATCAGATTCACAGCATGTTGCCTTATTTCTTTAATTTTTAGTTTATGTAATTCAGTATTTGAACTATGAAACTAAACATAACTTTCAACAACTCTTAACATAAAAAAATGTTTTTTAAACGACGATCATAACGCCTTAAAGTATCCGATGGACAAATGTGGAATTGTACCCGCAGCAGTGTATCATGGCAAAATAATGGATCACCAAAAGAAAGAAGTCTTGTATCTTTTGGACAAGAGTGAGATTCCAAACTCTTATAAACTTTCTAGAAGATAGGAAATTGCAGGGGAGTCAGCAGCAAAAGAAAGCAGTGGTACTCGGACGCCCTGACGAATAAGAATCGAGCTTCCAGAGGTGTGCGTGAGTGTGAGGTCCGATAACTGCACCTCTGGGTCCCCAGAGATGTTCCAGAGAGGATAGCTCATTAAGAAAGGCCAGTTCTCGGTGATAAAAGGAAATACGGCCTCTTCACCAACGAAATCCATTTCTTTTCCTCTTTCGTAGAATACAAGAGAAACTAACTTTTTGGGACAAGATTAAGCCCCTGGAAATAAAGTTGCCATCTATCTGGAAGTGAAAATGTGCAATTTAACTCGAAACCATACTTTTTTTTAGCAAATGGAGAAGTTATATTGGTAAATTGAGTAAAAAAATTGTGTTATATCAACTTTAGTATAGTTTTATAGAAACGTGGTAGAATTTAAGTGAAAAACATTCAATATTTGGAAATATTACCTAATGATTAATGCTAGTCAATGTGTGGATTCCATTACCTAAGCTGTCTTTTGATTTGTCTTTTCATGCATAATATATTGATACACTCTCATTTATATCTTGACACAATTGAATAAATAACAAATTATCAGATCACAAAATGCACTTGAAAACTGTATTGCCCTATACTATAGTAACTACTAATAAATAGCTAACTAGTACTGGTTCTACAGAAATGATTTGCTTTGAAAATATTTTGTTTTTATCAAGTTTCTAAAATAAGTGCATTTAGAGTAATCAAATATCATTACGTTAAATATTTCCATTAGCCTGATGAATACATTAAATATTCAAAGCAAATGATTATAATTACATAAAAGGAAAATTACTTCGTAAAAGTATATGAAGATTCAAACAAAAGGCGAATTTGTATAGCTTAAGGATCAACGTCAAGTATATCCATTTATAGCTTGCATCTTTTTTTAATAGTGACAACCTTTACTAAGGAAATAAATATGGAAAATGTGTTCCAAATGTTAAACAAATCACATCTGGTTACCGAATTTGTTAATCTTTTAAAATAGGAATATAATAAAAATTTATAATTTAATCTCTGGAAAATTTTACCTTTAGTCTACTTTAAGCAAATTTAGAATTTTAAATTAATTACATTTAAAAATGGCAAAAATTATTTTCGTTATTTTGGAACACTAGTGAAGTTTTTATATACTGATCTATGCTTCACACTGATTGAGAAATTATTTTTTGTTTCTTTATATTAATAAAGCAGGTCCAATAGGTTTTATTTTTATTGGTACACGCGTAAATGCGAATGATACTTTTTAAATCAGATTTGATTATTAAATAAGAGTCACTTACTCACAATTTCCTTTCTGAATTTTATCAATTTTTTTTTCATTCCTAAAACTACACAACAGTCATGGCAATTACTTTTCCATTCATTGTCGTGTGCCATCTAGGCTGGCAACAAAGGGTGCACTGCTCTACTTTTTCAACTGAAACATATTTTGGTGTGGAGTCCAACTTCCTCAGTGCACACATGCCATAGGGAACCGTTTATAAGGTAGGCAACCATTTACAACACATTTATACAAGGAAAGGACAAAGACAGGATAGAGAAAGTACATCCATGCCCGAACCTGGATTCGAACCCAGGACCTCCTTATCTGTAGTCAGGCACGCTGACCACTAGACAAGTTGGTCGGCGCTTTTCCAGATAATACTGAAATAAGGTTTTGAAATGGTAGATTTACTTTCTCCAATTTACGTTTTAATGACATGGCATGTCATTTCTATACATATCCTCACAACGACAAAATAGGAATTATACCGATTAACTGTGAAAATATATCCTTGTGAAAATCAGATGTGCAGATGTCACTCATTGAAATATTTTTTCTAGGCAATGTGTTATTTTCAGGAACAGCTTCTGTAAGAATGATTGGCTTTCGTGATAATAGAACATATTCTGAAGTCCATGTAATCTTACTTTTATGTTCTTCAAGCTATGTGATATGAATACGTTATATTATGAGTAATAAGATCTTTTTTTGTCCATGACGAAATTTATGTATAATCATCAGTAAAGGATATATCAATAAAATTATCTAAGATCAGTAAAGACACACGCAAAAAATAAAGCGATGCCAAAACTCAAATATAAGAGTCACATAGTAAAGAGAGTAATATTTTGTGTATAATTGCCAAATGTCTATAAAAAAACTTTTGACAAAAGATAAAAAGTTCTTAGCTAAGGAATATATACAAATACATTTTTCAGGGAAAAAATTTTAATGTTACGCGGCAAAATATTTTAACTGATTAAAGTGTTACTTGACTTAAGCTGCTTTCATTGCTAATCAACAAAACACAAAAATATGTATATTAGTTTGCAGAAAAGTAAAATCTAAGTGAAAGTAATACCAGTTTTATTCGGTTAAGTGAAACTGAAGAATTTTTTCATGCAGAACTTGCTTTTACGGTAATCGAAAATATGAGCTATTTTTTGACAAATATACTTGAAAATTCAACGATGCTGATGAGATTGATTCAAATATTTAGATATTTGCAATTCAACGTAAGATATATTTTCTTATAGTTAATAATAACGCGGAAATAACTTTAAAATATATTGTTGTTTTCAAAAGAAACAATTATTGTAAGTCTAAATAAGATATGAATTTACAAGGTATTTGGTAAAGAAAAAAGTATATTATATCCTATTAAAAAACGATAACAGTAAATATAACAAAAGTGATTTACCATTTGTGAAGAGAAGTATTAATTAAAAATCCCACTATAATATAATAAAAACAGTTGTTCATTGAGGAACACATAACTTAAATATTTTAACTTTTTATTAAGAGTATCATGCGAATAAATAAAAGGCGCCAAAAACTATAGTCGATGCCGAGACTTGAATATAAGAATTGTTGAATAAGATTTTTCTTTTCAATATATGCTATCAATTTATGCAAAATACAATAAAATGTACTTAAATGTAGAAATTATATTTAATATTCTCTTAATTAGTATTTTAAGTCATTTGTCATAAATATTAGGCTTGTATCTCCAACTATTTTTGGCACGCGAGAGCTAATTAAACCTGGATCAACAGTTAATCGTGGATTCTGAATCATAAAACATTCAGTTAAGACTGAAATGGAATTCGAATTCATGACTTGTTGAACCGAAAACTAGAGTGTTATCTATTCGCTTAAATTTTTTGTAAGATAGCATCGAATGCATTAGAAGAAAAAATAGAAATTCGACAAAGAAATTAATAAAGATAACAATACCGTAATTGTTTTTGATTTATTACATCCTTTGTGATTATACAATATATTAGACTATACAAATAACTCAATGTAGAAATTATATAAAAAAATTATGTTTTATAATTTTTTTTATTGTTTTTCGTTTTTTTCTAAAAATCTTATAATATTTAATAATTTAATACATTTGTTATTACATATAACAATATTTTCTAATTTCAATTAATTTAAATTTGAGAGAGATACGAGGTAAATATTAAAACGATCCAGAGTACATATACATTAAGTCAAATGAAGTTAGTGATACACTTCAAGAAATATTTTGTTGCAGATTATTTTGTTAAAAATACATTCTGAACACACGAGCCATGTAATATTTGCCAAATCTTACACCAAAATATTACATACACAATGTTTTTTTGTAATGACATTTACAGTAAAATAATTAAAGGATAGATGTTATTAAGAGTGATTATAGCAGCTTTTAAAAATTATTAACAGAATTTCAAATCATTTATAAATGTATGCAAAACAAAACTTCTCATAATTATATGGTTGAAAATAAATCTACGAGAAACTGAATTGTGTTGCATCCCACAGATATAAAACAAAATGTTCAAACTTAGATACTTTTAATTTAATTAGGTTTCTTTTTAAAGCTAAATCATCACAAAATTTTCAATTGGCATCACAAGGAGCAAACAAGACGCTAAAACAAAAATCCAAAATAAATTCGCTGCCCAAAAAATTACATGTAATCTTGTACAACGAACTCAAGCTTCGAAAAACTTAAAAAGCAGCAAAGTAGGCATTCTTTAAAACAGAAGCAGACTAAGAAAGTTGTTTTTCCTCAGCAAACGATAAAAATAAGAAACCAAACGATAAGTAAACTCGCGCTCACGAGTTTTATTAATATTTATATTTCACATTCTTATCAAACGGTGGATCTACCGCTCTTCTTTACGAAGGCGTTTTATTTGTTTTTTGAGGGTTCTTTTAAAATAAGGCTGATAATTGTATTTTCGCTTTTTGTAACCCCATACTGCCTCAGGTTATCTCTTGAATTCCGACCCCTTCTCCCACTCCACCCGCACTTAGAACGCAAGCTAGGAGTAGAAGCAGCAAGAATTACGAATTTCTACCCCCTTTGAATTTAGTGATTTTTCATTTTTCTTTAGTCGTCTGCCGTCTCGGTGAATAAAATAAATTTTTGTAACCCCTGCAGAATATGTAAATATTGGAGTTGATTGGCCTTTGTTTTGAAATGTATCGCTTTTATTCGGCGATCTCGAAACGCGAATTTTTGCCTGGATACTTGAGATAATAAAAAAGCTATTGACTAATTTTTCTCCCTTTTGGAAAATCCAGGTTTTAAAATCTCATATTTAAGTGTAAAACATTTTTAATTTTTTAAGAAACGATTTTACGACATTCCATAAATTTGGAAATGTATAATTTTATAGAACATGTGATAATATTCCTTAACTCAAAATACTTTAATGCACATGATTTTACTTTTGAATTTTCTGAGCTTTATTTAAAATACATAATTTTTTAACTTATTTATAGCCATACGTAATTTTATAACCAATGTTGCGAAATATTTTTCAAAGAAAATTTTTTGCTGGAACTGAATTTAAAATAAATTTCTTCAAAATGCACGTCAAATATTGTTATCAACAAGTTACCAAAACGGTCATCAGATATCGAAATCAAATTTGTAATGCAAAGATTACATATAGAATTTCTGTGAATATAAACATAGTTAATTTTAGTTTACATTAGCAAAATATAGATAATAATGTATATAATATGTAACCATTAAAGAGCCTGGTATTGTAAGTGTTAATTTGATATATTCAGATTCCAAGATAATTGAAATTAGAAGTTTATACATGTTTTTTAGAGAACATTTAAAAATAATTTTAAAGACTTCGCATAGATAACTTTCTTTCCCACTTAAAATTATATTTAACATAATGGATTATGCGTATTCCCAAACAAAGTAAGGACGAGATATGAACACAAAATGTCTTGTTGTTCCCTTGTACAAGTCACATTTATATTGATTAAAATAGTCACCTTTTAACTGAATTCCTTTTATCCAAAAAACAAATTTAAGTTTATAATCAGTGTAAAATATATTATTTCAATATAACAAAATACCAGACTCAAAATATCTCCATTTATCAAATACAATAATTTGCGGTATGAAATCTAGGGGATTTAAACTTTGGCTTGTTTTCTAATGTATATCACAGCAAAATAATTTCAGAGCTTCTCTATATTACACAGCCATAGCTACAAGCTGTATTATACATTATTCAACTACAAATGATACGATTTAAGTTGATTCATTTTGAAAGCTATGAAACAGATGTTATTTATTTCTGAATACTCCAACATCACTTTCTAAATTAAAGCGAGATAGTAGCCATGTGACAACATTTGGCAGATTTAAAATAAAAATTCATTTTAATTTAGGTATCATAATTAATAATTTCTCTCCCTTAATTTATCACCCCATTAAAAAATGTATAAATTTAGCGGGTGTTGCATATACTTGTGGACGTTTCAGACATTTTGAATTTAAATTAATAATAAAACTTCAACAATAAACGATAAAAAGGCTATTGCAGTTGAATTACACATTAAAAGAAATCATTAAGTAAACCTCCACAAAATTCTGTCACAAATTTCCTTCAGTCGCCTCATTCTTTTCAACATATTTATGATAAATTCAGACTTACATTTGGAACAAATGTAACGAGAAGGCCACAGAAATTCACGGTATGCTTAAATGAAATACTTTTTTGACAGTATCAATCCAGATTTATTGTACCGCATCGTTTACCGTTAGGCCTTATCATCGATTACACTTCAGATATCAATTAATCGAGAGCAAAAAAAAAAAAGTTGAGAAAAAAATTCCTTATAAGCATTGCCATTGAGTCTAACGCCCCGCGCATGTCAGAAAGACAGACAAACAGAGACCGTCTACCCTACAGACAGGCCAAGGACGCTTGAGAAAACCTTCCCCCACCGTCTTCGCTCACCCACTTTTACAAGGTGGACGGACAGTTCAGCTGTTGTTACTTATTATATTTGATTTTCGGCCGTCTCTCAACCTGTTCTACCTGCGCGCGGAGAACTTTCAGCTTCGGTGGGAGATGACGCGATAGCTTTTTTTTTACCGTCTTCACTTTCCACGTCTCTTTAAAGAGAAATAATACGAATTCAGGATCATGGGTCAAGTTTTTCAACCTCTGCTCGTCTTCATGAACAATCCTCAGTTGCTTTCCTTCTTGAAGGAGGGCATTGGACCCACCAAATATAGACATCTAATGCGTCATTTGTGAACAAAAAATAAATGTTCAGTTTAAATTAAGTAGGCCTAAATGCAGTTTCGAAATCTCATCAATTTCATGTATTGTATATGGATTTATTGTACCACATCGCCTGCCATCGACAAAAATGGATATTATTTCCAAATGCCATTGAAGAAGTTTGGAGAAACATTTTGTATTAAACCACGAATTTTAATGAGTATCAGTTATTTAAATCACAGTTATATTTGTTATTATTTGAAATAAACAGATATTTTAATACTTTTATCATTAATATTTTTGATAACTTTGTATCAAATAGCAGTTGGATTCAAACTCATACTAATGTTGATATTATTTATGACTACAAGCAACTTTAAAGGAAACAATTTTCATTTTTACTTTATGACTGGTTACAATCAAATAATAAAAAAAAAATTCTCAATAGTGGTTTGGAATTGTAACGAATCGACATCGAACAATATATTAGACATTGAACCAGGCACTTCTTATGCTGCTTCAGAAAGACTACTATCCCAAAAGCTCTGACACGTTTCTGGTGTTTAAATGAAGGACAGAATTTATTCTTAAACAATCAAACAGTAAAAAAATTGTCCTTGCTACTAACAGAAACTGAACAGCGATACAATGCAAACAAATGTCTAACTTCATTTACATGAAAAGAGCCTGTTTAAAAGTAGCTATAACAAATTAATATTTTTGAATTTAATCTGCGTTTGTTATTATTTTATTTAGTTTCTTTTTCACAAATAAAAGTAAAATAGAAAAATAATTTATTCCAGATGCTTATAATACTACAAATGCATAATCTTGTACACCTAATAAATGCTTTGTTAGTCGCTCAACGGTCATTTTTTGCACACGAGGGCTAATTAGACCGGGACCTACGGTTTAAAGTGGATTCCAAATCACTACAAACGTCCATGCCGAAGGTGGGATTCGAACCCACGAACTGTTGAACTGAAGGCAAGAGCGCTAACCATTCGGCTGCCAGCTCGGCACTTAATGCATTAAAATTAATTTTACTGTCATTTCTCTTTCTGATAAAATATTACCCCAATCAATACAAATTTTAATTACATTACTTACTAGTAGTTCACCTAAAGTTGAATAATTCAGCAATAATTTTTAAGAAATCTACTAAAATCCCTTCTAAAATTTTAATAGAAATATTGTGATTTAATCAACCTCAAAAACATACTACAGTCTTTATATATCGAGCTTAGTTTAATACATTTGAAATGGAATTTGGTATAAGTTTTTTCATAGAACATTTTCCCAAAAATCTTGAAAGTTGTCGAACATAATTATGACAAGATTCTAAGCGTGTTATTTTATGAATTCAAGCTTATACAGAATGGTATGATATTGAGAAATGGGGAGCGACCAGGAAACAATGAGATTCTCGGACCCAGCGACTCCATAAAAGGCGCAGGAAATAGAGAAGCAACATCCGAAAGACGGTAAGTGCTTAGGCTGCATTTGCCGCTGTCGGAAATGTCCGCCAGCTCAATTAGCTGGCAGAAAGCATTCTTTGGACACTCATAAAAAGCTCCGAGGGGGGGTTCGGAATACCCAGAAGTCACGTTGCAAGACAACTGCTAACACGAAAAGCTATTAAGCAGTTTATTTGGCCATACGATAGAGAAGAACTGAAACACTTTCAATTTCGACATATGATTTTACCAGGTAGTAAGAGATTCAACGTTAATGTCGTTCTAGTTAATAGGGGATAATCTGTTAGAAGAGTAACGTATTCGATACAGAAAATTTAAAAATTGTTCAGAAAAAAATCAGTGAAATGTTCAAAATTCCTGCATTATACATTTGAAGTAATGTATACAGTAACAAAATATTAAATCATTTATAAAATGAAACAATGAAATTAAAAGTTTTAAATAGCAAACAAAGTGCATATATATTTAAACAATTATGATAAGAAGTTCCTAAGAATTTATTGTCAATAGACTCATGGTTTTGTTTTCTTGTTATTTTTTACTCACAAGGGCTGCTTCGAAGAAGCGTACGATTCTAATTATATTCCGAATAATTAATTAATGCAGTAGGTGTTGCCAAATTCATAGATTAGAACAAAATAACCAAAGCACAAAGAAATTCAACTACCATATAGTCCAATTAACCTATGGGTACTCCAATTCGCGACACAAAAAAATTTAATACAGACTTAAAAAATTCTTTAAAGTATAATGGTTGACTATAACACAATACAATAAAGTATACATACACTTAAACATACACAAACTATAACACAATGCGTTAAAATAGTGTAAGATCATCTATTTTTTCAAAAAAGGAATGGTATAAATATTTATTTCAAAAGGACCCCGAGGATAAAACAAATACAAATGATACTGCTATTATTTTTAACAAATGTGCAATAATATATGTCAAGTTTCTTAGTTTAACGAGCTGTTGGTATCGAAAATTTTACTATGTCCTTTTAATTATTAGAAGTTTTTACGGGGATCATGTTTGAACAAAGTTCCTTAGAATTATTAAGTTAAATAATATTTTTTAATAAAGCACTGAGAATTAACAAGTTCTTCATAAGCGAAAGTAAACAGATAGGAACCTTTTATATAACTATTAACTATGATTTCAATAACTAGATTAGAATCAAAAGTAAAATTTCAACTAGAAAATCTTGATTCTGAAAAGCATGAATGAGGTTTTATTAAACTGCCGCATTGAACAATATTTCGCAAAATATATGCGCATACAAAATTTAAATACTCGAGATTATAAAATTAGATTATCGCGAAATGATCAGCTGGATGGATTAAACATGTGATATTATTTCCAACATTGCACACGCTACAAAGTGATCGGAGGAGATTATTTCCATGGTAATCCAACATCTGCATGTCAAATTGATGGATTGCTTGACCACTCCATGATAAGTTGGAAACAAAAGAGTATCGAAAACATCCTAAAGTGAGAAGTGAAGCATTCAATCTTTAAAAGATCAGATATTTATAAAAAAAAGTGAATTTTATACTCCATTTTAAGTGAAATTATGCAAATATCGAAATTTGCAGTGCCATCGATATGATTGATTGTCAGTGAATTACATTTGTATAGTTCAAAAACAATTTTTGAAAATACTATATGAGCGATCTTTGAATTTGAAAGTATTGAAAACAAATACTTGTTCGTCGATAGAAGCTTTCTAAAAAGAAAGAAAAATCACTGCTATTAGCTCTCGCTTTTTCATCTGAATAAATGTTCATTTTTGATTCCAATGCACAATTATAATCGATAGGGAGGAGAAATTTAATAATTTTGCAATAAAAATTTGTTAAATTTAAATAAAGATTATTTATTAAACACGATATTTTCTTTGGTTTTTAATTTTTTGAAGCAAATCTATAGTTACTATACTAGTAGTTTGATGTCGTTTTTATGATCACTTTTTGAATGCCAGAGTTAATTCATCCGAAGGCTGAAGTTAAAAGTAGATTATAAAGTTTAAAATAGTATTGACCATTCAATATTAACTCACTGTTACAGAATGAATGCCAAACATTTTATAGTGATCGTGCTACAAAACTTTAAATTCCTTTATTTTATCAGAGATCTTTTATGAGTATGCAAACGCTCATTTATGCAGTGCAACATTTCAATTCATTGGAAAATTTTCCTCGCTAACAAAATTCAGGGTAGCAATTCAGATAGTTGTTCACTAGAAGATAAATTTGACACAGCGAAGTGGATAGTCTAAGATTATTGTAGGACATTTTAAAAATTGTCCGTGTAAGTTGGCTTCAGGGAGGTCTTTTCACTGTGGGCCATATTCACATTGCGCAGGAAAAGAAACCCTGAAATCTCCCAAGTACCCACTTCGACAGACGTACATGCAAAAGATACAAGTGCAACAAAAGATAAAAGATATTCCTTGGTTAAAGAATAGGTAGACTCGAATCCAAGACCTTTCGCTCTAAAAAGCACTGTCCTACAACTAGTCTACTGGCAGTTCATATCTATATTAGTAATTGTAAAAACATTTTGAGCCCACGCATTAAATGAACTATGGAACCCACTAGTCTTCAATATAAGTTCATAAGTAGCTAATACCAACACATTCA
This sequence comes from Latrodectus hesperus, assembly GCA_037975125.1. NCBI lineage: Eukaryota > Metazoa > Arthropoda > Arachnida > Araneae > Theridiidae > Latrodectus > Latrodectus hesperus. Next base: position 18,439,778 of record CM075852.1, on the reverse strand, counting down.
CAGCTAAGCAAAATTTGTATCTGTAAGAGCGTGTCATCTTCGAAAAATTATCTGTGGTTCACAAAAATTGAGCTACAGGCATAAATAATTAATTTTACATAAAATATATTAATAACACTTGTTTAATTTTCGTGATTTAAAAATATTGATAAAATTTATTTCTAACAGATTGCAACTGATATAATTTGATGCATGAGCGGTATCTTCAATTAAACATTTTTCGAGAAAGAATGAAATTGTACATGTAGCAGCATTTTAAAAGTAATCTTAATGAATTTAATATTTTATATAGCACACACAATGTCGTTTACTTTGTATATTATATTTTATCCTATATACCAAGATTATATAGTATAGGCAATGTCAAGAAATGGTAGTAAGAAATAGTAGGAATAGAAATAGTAGTTATGAAGACGTAAAACTGAAAAACGTTAGAGCACTTAGAAATCTAAACAGTGTGATTCATACCTAGGTTGTAATAATCTAAACAAAGATTTGCTATTGTTATTCCCTTCTCTTGACAAATACGAAATAAAGTTCACAGTGATATGGAAACTATTAACAACATAATGAACAGGAACGCGATTCCTTCAATGTTGTCCACGTAGTTTCATAGTGTACATCATGCAGTTTTTTAAAATCTTTGTTAATCATGTTTCAGTAGCAGAATTTTGTATGTAACTTTCATGAACTAGTTAATTTAGTTCAGAATTTCTACTTTTACAAATGAATGAATTAAAAAAAAATTAAGTCTTCATTAGCAATCAAATTTAGCAAAAGAGACGGACACTATAATATTTCACCGATTCAAAATAGTTTCAATTCTGTTCAGAATTTCATAATAACCTAGATTCACAAAAGCTTAGTTCTTATTTTAAATAAAATATTATAAATCTCATCCCATGTGAAGGACATCTATAACATTTGTTAAAGCAAATTTCAACTTGCCGATTATCTTGTAATTTGGAATTTGTAGTGTTTGTCACTAAAGATTATACATAGGATTAGTAAAGAAAGGAAACTTTACGTCTAATTTAGCATTGTTACTTTTCCAAATTAATAAAATTTTTAATTAATTTGGAACTTTTTAAATTTTAATTAATTTGGAACTTCTTAAATTTTAATTAATTTGGAACATTTAAAAAATTTTTAATTCTATTCATTTAAAATTTTATTAATTTAAAAAGTTCAATAAAAATGTTTGAGTAAACGTGTATAATTTAGTTGATCTATTGTGGATGATTTAAAAATTAAATCAATAAATAAACAAGTTCGGAATTTTTTCTGTACATTTAGATATTTTTTTGAAAGAAGTCTATTTTCGTGACAGAATATATATGAAATTATTTCAGTTCCGCAATTGTCTCAGTTCCATTTGGTGGCGTCGAGTGGAAGTTTTGCACAATGACTTACTTAATGGATTCAACTTCCGGAGCGGTAATTAACATGATGAAAGCAAGATGGACTTTACACGCAACTTAGAGAAATCATCAAGTAACGCAAACTGCGTCCATTTGCATTTGAAAGTGATTAATATGGACGTCTGGACTGAGAGAAGCAATGAATGTAACAGTTGCAGTTAGTTTAACAAACGAAACTGTTATTAATGGGTTCTTCACAAGATCATTAAATTTAATTTATATTTCGAAGCAGAGTCATTTTTATTTGATATATACACACGCTACAGAATAAAAAACGAATCAAGAATGAAAAAATAAATTATAAAAAATCCACGAACTTATCATTTTATTTAAATAAAAATCGTCACATTTCTTGGTAGTGTTAGAGAAAAAGCATGCGTCCACAAGTTGCATATAGTCTAAAAACTATAAACAAACTTCTTTAATTAAAAGGAATCAAATTACAAATATTATTTCAATCGTAAGGATTAATATTTTTTTTTTAATTTAGCACGTTGGTTTCCAGAAAGGATTTGCAAAAATTACTATCATTTTACCCAAAACTATCGAATGTATGATTGATTGGCTTTGAAAAATGATTTGTTTGAATTGAAGCTCCTATTTTTCCGAAGTAAAAGTTGTCAACCAATACACACCACAAATTACAAAACCTACTTATGCAAGACTATCTCAATATAAACTAAACTCCATGGCACGACAGCCCATGTGGGCCAAGGCCTACAGTGCCCATAACTATTTTCATGACCGAGGGCCCTGGGGTGCGAAGCATATGTCCCAGTTAGGTGGTCAGCCTAACGTAAGACCCCCAGTGTTTAGTTCCCAAGCATGCTTGGTACTCAGTTAATCGACCCACTGAAGGGATGAAAGGCTGAGGTAACGTTGTCCAGCCCGAGGATCGAACTTCGGACCTGTGTCATGGGAGCGTGCCACTAAGCCAATATCAATATACATAAACCAAAGAAAGAAAAATATCCCATGTGAGTAGGCAATCAAACATTAATAATTTGTACTATTTATTGTCTAAAATAGCCTTTTTTAGAAAATACTTATGACTATAAAGATATATGATCTATTTTTAATATATTTGGAAAGATTATTGATATAATAACGTTGTTATTTATGACAATTGGACAAGACAAGCTCGCTACAGACGGCTTTGCGAAATTAATCAAAAGGGTGCGTTTTCCGTTTAACCAGTGCACACCTAAGGGGAAAGTAAAACTTTGCTCTAAGACTCCTCCAATAGATGGCACCACCAGAGGATCCACTCTTTCAATTTTGACTTTGATCTAGAGGGGAAGGAAATTTTCACCAGACCATTACAACCCTGGTAACTGTTCAGTGACCGATCCCAAGATTTTTGGTCCCACAGACTCAACGAGCACGCACTTCGGTGGGTCTTTGGCAGCATTGGGAATCAAGTCCATCCCTTAAGGACGGAAAGACATATCATAACCACTAAGCTACCACGGCTCTATATAATAACGTGAAGATAGCTACCACATGAAGAAAAGCTAACACAGTTGAACACAATAAAGAACAGTAAATATAAATACAATGATTTTATTTCAAAATTTAAAAAGAAAAATTACTTCATATTACATTTAAATATATTCTCTATGATTCACAATGACCAACACATGACAGCAACTTTTATTTCAGAAACAAAAGATTGAATTATTAGCAATTTTTTAAATTTATAAATGCTTCCAACAGCAAATCTATTTCGAAGAAAGATAGTTGTTGTTCTCGATAATATGTTGGAATAATATATTTGTATGATGTATGTATGAAATCACTAGAGTAGTCGAAAATGAAATTGGTACCAGAATAGGTAATCCATGATTAGCAAAGCGCAGGATGAGTTAGCTAAATTGGTTGATTTCCTTGATTTTTTATTTTTCCTAAAATTAAAAATATTTTTTGTTTAGCACTTAGCTATAATAGAAAAATACTAAGGGCCGCGGTGGCCTGGTTGGCTAGGCCGTCGTTTTTACTATCGGAAGGTAGAGAGTTCGAATCCCAGCCAACCGAAGATCCGTCGTGTTCGCTAATCGCGGTATGGGCACGTTAAAACTGGGCGTGGTCGCAATATCCTCCAAGTGAAATGATACCTCTGGGCGTGGCAGGCCAAGTATTCGGAGTCTTCTTCTTGGTCCCTGCTTCAAAATCACGAAGACTCCACCCGGTTGCATCTATCTAACTGGTAGAGCCCAACTCAGGGCTTGGTAAAGGGAAGCATGCTGGTGCAACAACAGAAAAATATGCTTAAGAAAATTTATAACATTCGCGATAAGACATAGATTAATGTTTGAACTCCCATGAGCAACCATAATAAAAACAGTCTTTTTTCTGTAAATATCAATGATTTTGCATGGTTTATCATAATAAAACAAAGCATTGACTGCAGGTGCCCTAATTCTTATCCATAAAAGCAAACTAAGACCTACGTGATAAGAGTACTTTTTAAAAATTTGAAAAAATTTCATATGGGAACACAAAGTTAACTTAAATAAAATTTATAAAGCTGCAAAAATAAGCAGCACTATTAGGAAGAAATTTTTTTGAAAGAATTTATTTGAATCTCAAAGTATTCTATCATAGATTTTACTTTATGTCGAATGCATTAAATATCAAAAATAATGTATATATACAAGTAAAGTACACTACATTTTCTATTCTATGATTCACACTAATTTTGCTATCTATACTAATGTTGATATCTAAAATTTTGTTTTCTCCTGTCCATTGATTCAACTAACAACACTTCTACAAAGAATTTCAATTTAAAATGTATTTGTATTGACAAATCAAATGGGTTAGCAAAAACAAAAGTTTTGCAATTATGAAGATACAGATATTTCAAGTCAATTGTAAGATTTCTGCAAAAACCAAATGTTTTTGGACTAGAATTTTTTTTCTAAGTTTTCAGTGCAGAACTGTATTCTGCACTGAAAACTAGAAAAAAAATGCAGAACTGTATTCTTTTTTTAAAAAAATTTGATCTAATCTCTCTCCTCCTCATTCATTTTTCTTATTTCTGCCACAGATGTCCGAAAATATTTAAATGTGCTAGCATTAAGATTGATTTAAGGAAAGTACAAATCTAAAGTCAAAGTATTTGGAAAAACAGTTTAAGGATTTATAAAAAAAAAATTGCACTTACTCATAAAAATTATACACAAATCTCATCAAAATAAAGAATAAAATCTCAAAAATCATGAAACTTCTCACCAATTTATTGTTTAATTTTTCATAATGAACTCATGAATAAACGAATTTAAATTTTAATCTATAAATGATTTAGCTATACATACAACTTTTTTTCTTCATTTGTTGTACCTTAGTGATTAACACAATGTATACAAAAGAATACAAAGTGACTTAATGTTTAATCATTCTTGATTCATATTCCTTAAGTATGTGACTGGTTTCCATATTCTTCCAAATAAGATTAGTATACTGACAAGAACTTTTAAAAATATATAATGGAGTCAAATATCTCTGTAATATAAACTGTATAAATCAACATAAACTTAGAAGGATGTAGAAAGTTATTTTAAAAATATAAATGACAGTTACTCCGAAAGCTAACCTCTAATTTAAGAAATTATTCCTATGTATACGAAGTTATCCAGACATTATACTCTTTAATTCTATTCTACTAATTCCAGCTTTCCTCTTTTATAATTCAAAAGTTTCATCACAGGAGAAAATTGGTCGTCTGTTCTAATTAAGTTTAAGATTATAATAATGAATATTAATGTTTATGGTGACTTTTTTTTTACCATTCATTTGGAAAGTGTTTTAGAAGTTCAATAGTTCAACTGTTTATCAAAGGAAAAACTTTCATTCATTAATTTTTAAAAATATGCATTTGACTAATGTGAGCTTCAGCGACAACTTAAAGATTACACCAAGGACATTTTTAAGGATGGAAAAGCATATTTTACGAATCGATAAGTACTTACCAATAACCATATTTTCTGGGTTAGTCAAGACTACACATTGACTGTTGAAAATTTGGAGACAGTGTATTAAATATGAAAACTTAAGGCTTGTAAGAATAACATCTTATATTAGACTGTTCGTACCTAATACTAATTCTTTATAACAAAAAAAATGATCAAAAAATTTTTTTTGATCTTTTTGGTTATAAAAAATATACTTTTTCTTTATAACAAAAAAAAGAAACATGTATTTAAAAATTTGCTTCCAAAAAATAGAATTTAATCCCTATCTATTATAACAGATCATCGTGGATATACATAAACATTTATCTAAAAATAACAAATTCGTAACGGCAAACAAAAAACTTTTTATAGAAATTTGCACCAGAAATTTGGAGTAAGATGCAAAATTACAACCACGGAAAAATTCTTCTTCGCCAAAGCAAAGAAAAGAGCATGGAAGGGATAGTGAGGAGCGACAGCAACATCTGGAAGAAAAAAGGCAGGACGAGCGAAAGAAACGACGGAGTGGAGCTCAATTTATGCTATGGGTAGGGGGCCTATTGAAAATCTTATTAAGGTCCGGGCGGTGGCAACAATGAAGGAGCCCACATTTCAAAGGAGCCGGATGGGGGACCAGGACCGGAATACCAAGGGAGTGCGCAACGTGTAAACGTGACTAGTGTGACCAATGCAAGTTTCCCTGGAGCTCAGCGGTTCCCGATTAGAAAGGTGTCTTGTTTCTGCTGGCCCTCGAGTTCGTTTTACGCATCGGCAAGATATCGGTCCAGTATTTACGGACAAATTCTATTTCACGCGAAGCACGTGCCGGTTTATATTTCCCGGGGACGCTCTCTTTGTGGCTATCGGAACTGCCCACAGAGTTTTATAAGTCAGATTAAAACTTAGTATTTCTCGCCACAGCCTCCGCAGAAATTTGAGTCTGCTTCATTAATCAGTTAATGCAACTGTAACACAATTGATTCCTTGCTTTTCAACAGTTTATAGTTTAACCCCCCCCCCAATTTTGAGTAACCTCAATCTCTATAGACAAACTACTTGAAGCAATTTTAAATTTAGCTTATATAATATTAAGGAATGTATACAAACAAAAATTTCTTTCAGGATGATACGATTAAACTTGGATTTGGTTTGTTTGTCGCCCAACAATTAATTTTTGCACACGAAGGCTAAATAGATTGAGACCTATGGTTTAAAGTGGATTCCAAACCACTACAAACATCCATGTCACAGGTGGGATTCGAACCCATGAATTGTTGAACAGAAGGCAAGAGTGCTAACCACTCGGTTGCCAGGTAACCGATTAAACTTGGGGTACGTTAGCAAAGATAAGTTAATTTTTTAATAATACCATTGTTGGATTTATATCCAAATCAAACACTCAATAGCATAATAGGACAAATATCTGCATTCAACACAATAAGCAGCATTATTGGTAAAAAAGCAAAAACTCATCAAGTCTAAATAAAACGACATAATCCATGTACATTACTTTCATCCATTTTATTATATAGACAGCTGAAAATAGGTGCAGCTGAAATTACACCAACGCGATAACATTCGTGAACAATCTTGCATATTTTTTTTAAAACAAATTTGATAACAATGCAATTGCTGCAATAAGGAAAACATTAATCAATTGAATAATCCATCTTAGTTTTTCAGTTGAAAGTTACATCTGCCAGCTAATTGTAATTTAATCCATTATTTAAATGATTTTTTTTTCCATTTAATGTTCAAATGAAATTTTAAATGAATTTTTTATTACATATTATTATTATAATTTATTATTATAATATCCCCATTTGTCTTCTCATCACACACACAATATTAGAATATTTAATAAAATGATTAAAAAATTAAATTTACCAGAAATGTTAAAGGTTTAATTTTAAACTGATTGTTATTTTTAGAATGCATTCCAGAATGAATAAAAATTAAACCAATTTTTACTCTATCCAATTTAATATTCATTATGTTCTTACATTAACTCCATAAATAAATTCGAAATTTTAAATACATGTTTCCATGGAATATATTATGTAAATATTACGTATATATATATATTAGTTTAAACATATATTTTTTTTATCAAAACTGTAAATATTTCCTAAAAAGTTATTCCTGCATTTAATAAACTATTTTTCAAAGAATTAACATTCAAAAATTTCCATTATATATATAAGCACAATTTTCTTTTTATTAAATCACCTAACTGTATTTTGAAAAATGAAAAATCGAAATATAAAAAGCACTTTATTTAAAGTTGACCAGCAACAAAAAAATTAATGAAGATATTTGAGACTACATAGCAGTAAATATTTCAAATTATTTCGCCAGACTCATATTTAAGCAGACTGTTTAAATGACGTTGGTCTAAGCAAAATAGCAGGTATTTACGTCATGATCTTTTAGAATGATAACTTAATATAAATCAACAGTCATAGTATTTAACTTGTCGATGGGTTTTCGTATTAATCTCTCACAAATTTAAGCTAAATGAAGTTACTTCCCACTGAATAGTAAAAAAAAAAATATTTTACTTATACTGAGTTAAAAATAAATTTTGCTAAAAATCACCGAAATTTATGCCTGCATATCAATAATATATATGTTAACGGTTATTGAAAATAAAATTCTATATGCATATATTATTCACGTATTTTGAATCAATCATAGCTGAGCTGACGTTCATATAAACTATTTTCTTAAACTTGAAAGTAGGAAACAATTATCATTAGTAAGAAAACGGACTACGACAGGAACAGATAATTCATTTCTACAAGTTTTAAATTTCTTTTAATCAACTTAAACAAAATGTTTGCAAAACAGTTCGTATTTGCACCACATTACTTATTCTATATATATAGAATATACAATATACTATATTTATATTATATAGGTTTTAAAATAATATATATTATTCTATATATATATGGTTGAATAATTCAAATAATAAGAAATAATTAAACAAAAATTCACGATATTGAGTCAAGAAAATAACTACCTTAATACAATCAAAATATACTCGTAATTTAAAAAATTTATAATATAACGCATTGCCTATATTAATCAACTTAAAAAGTTTACCAAACAGTTCTTATTTGCACCACACATTACATAATATATAATATATATTACAGTGTACATATATATATATATATATATATATATATATATATTACAGTGTACATATATATATATATATATATATATATATATATATATATTACAGTGTACATATATATATATATATATATATATATATATATATATTACAGTGTACATATATATATATATATATATATATATATATATATATTACAGTGTACATATATATATATATATATATATATATATATATATATATTACAGTGTACATATATATATATATATATATATATATATATATATATATATATATATATATATATATATATATATATATATTACAGTGTACATATATATATATATATATATATATATATATATATATATATATATATATATATATTACAGTGTACATATATATATATATATATATATATATATATATATATATATATATATATATATATTACAGTGTACATATATATATATATATATATATATATATATATATATATTACAGTGTACATATATATATATATATATATATATATATATATATATATATATATATATATATATATGCTTCTTAATAATATACATTACTCTATACATACATTTATGGTTGAATAATTTAAATAATAATTAAACAAAAATTTAAGACATTAGTCAAGAATAACTATTTTGATACAATCAAAATAAACTCGTAATTCATAAAATTTATAATAACACATGTCTATTGTGTATTGGGTTTATTTCTCAATTAGAAACTTAAATTATAAATAAAAAGAAAACAGAAAAATGATCAACAATTTGCGCAGAAGAAAGCAATAAAAGTGAAGAGTTCCAATATATTCAAGCTTTTGCATCTTGCGTAATGATGTGGAAAGTATTCCCAAAAGCCAGACAAAATTTCCGTGTTTGGGGAAAATGAATGTCTCTTTAATATTTGTTCTAACGGCTTTCCACTGAACAATTTTACATTCTCTTCCTTAAGGCGAGATTGAACGAGAGGAAAAAGAAAAAACTGTTTTTTTGAAACTGATGGAACATTTTTCCTTAGGACCTTCATCTGACATATGTAACATTCAGTATAGGCATAGGAAGACTTTTTTTCGTCATCTTTTTCTTATTCTCGTCTTCTTTTATCATTTCTTTTAGAAACCGAATCGTCAACTCAGCAAACATATCTTCAAGTGAAAAGGAAATTGAAAACCTAAGCAGAAATCTAAATTCAGACCAAGTTTTCTATCTTTCGGAGACATACATATTTAAATTCGTGGACGCTCGTGATTGAAGGTGGGGGAGAGAGGCCTATTTAAGCCCCCTGCTTATTTTCAACTAGAGGACTAACTGCTCAACACCGCCTGGAACAAAACTGAAAGCAGAAGTTCCAAAATCAGAAACGCTTCGTTTACTACATCTTTAAAGAGTTTGTGATTCAAATGTAAAGGAAATGCCGTGCAAAATTGGACAAAAATTGACTTGTAGTGAAATGATTGAAGTACATTGCGTACCTTAGCATGAAGGTGAAGTGGAATAGTACAGTTAAGATATTCGAGTGGAAATTTAATATTGAAGAGTAGAATATCTATCGTAGAGAAAAATTGTTAAGAAATTTTTAATCAGCCATGCAGAAAATTTGAATCTCATATAACTATGAGAACTAGATATTTTATGAAATAAAAAAAGTTTACACATTCTTTTTTTAAAACAAAACCAAAAAAAAAAAATAAACAAATAAATAAAATATGACCTTAGTGTTATTTTATAGCTCAATTTGTTATCTTAAAAACTGCATAAAATATTTAAATTAATCCTACTTTAGAAATTGTGTTCATACAAATACGCAAATGGCAAAAAAAAAAAATAGTCTTATATATATGTAAAAACACTTTATAAATCAAGTAGGACATATAATGCACAAAATATTAATCAACTGTAAAAAGAATATCTTAATATATTTAGCGTCAAAAATCAAGTAATTTAAGCTTAATTTAGTTTTCTTAGATGAGTATATTTTTTTCATGCAAAAATTAATCAAAATGCATTTTAAATTAATTCACGAACTGATTAATCTAGAATATGAAGGTTCAGTTTGTTTGTCACTCAACGGTCATTTTCTGCACCAAAGGACAAATTAGATCGGGACCTGCGGCATAAAGTCTAATCCAAATCACTACAAACATCCAAACCCAAGGTGGGATTCGAATCCACGAAATGTTAAACTGAAGGCATGAGCGTTAACCACTCGGCTACCATCTTGGCTAAAATAGGAAGGTTTGTCATATAAATGAAGTAGGGTATTTCTCGAGAATGAGAACATATATAAGAATATAAAATAAATTTTTAAATATTCTTCAAATATCAAAACATTTATACTTAATAAAACTTTCATGCATGTAATTGATGCAAAAAGGAAGTCCCTGTCAAGCCATTTACCATGAAGGTAAGGAGTTAGTCACCCAGAAAACATAAGTGACTGAAAATTAAGCAAAAAAGTGAACAAATTGTATATTACTACACGGATATGGCATTTTAAAATATTCTATACATTAAATTAAAAAGAATAATGTGTTTTAAGCAACTAATCATTAACTAACATAATCATTAAGCAACTAATCATAATCATAATACTAATTATCATTGTTTTAAGCAACTAATAATGTGTTTTAAGCAACTAATCATTAATAGAATTCTTCAAAATTAAAAGTTAATCAAAAGGCACACATTTCATGTGTACCAAATTAAGTTTATTATGATTTCAAAAAATAAGTTACAAAATCGTTAAGAATTTGCATATTTTAAATAACAATTCCCTATAAATGTGTTCAGCATGTTAAAATTTCACTTGCCTAACTACTTAGTCCTTATTAAAACACAGTTCATATTTATCTTCTTTAAACAGTTACATTTCATAAACATTTACATTTCTTAAAACAGTTACATTTCCATATATAAATTAAGAAAGATCTTTATTCTAACACTTCATGTATCTAAACTATAAAGTTGGCAAAATCAAAATTGCAATTGATAAATTTTGGTCTTATGTGAGAATTATTCATGATTTGTTCTAACAAAACCAGACATGCCAAAACTCAGACACAAAAATTGTGGTGCATAGATTTTCATTGCCCTTTATCAATCCGACTGCGATAAGATCAGTACATCAAGTTTTCAGTACTTGTTATCAAAACGGCGCCAAAATTATCGCCAAATTCAACCTACTTAAAACTTGTTGCGTTTTAAAATTTCTTCCAAATTGCATGCAACGGCTCTTACAGAAGTTTACTGACGGCTATATTATCTTATTCGAAAAAGTAGAAATGAGACACAAGGGTGCTAATTGCTCTGGTTGGATAGTTTTAATTTTTGATATTTTATCAAGACTATAAATTGGTCATTATCGTTCAATAACGAGGAAAAAACCTTTATTTAATAGAGAAATGCTCGAAAAAAATGAAAAATGGAATTCATTGTCGCATGAAATATTTCATCACATGATCGATTCAAAGTTAAGTAGTGTTTCTGATCGGCGAAATTTTGAAATGCCTGAAAGTAAAACAGAGAGTTATTGTAAACTTAGTTTAAATTGATTTCAGTGTTACACAAAATGATAAAATATTTAATAAATTCGTCATGTGCCTAGATTGCTTAGAAAATTTCAATCAAAAAACATTAAAGCTGCAACGTTGTTTTTCTTTTAAAATAATCCATTTTAAAAGAAAAACAACGCAGAAAATCCTCAAAATTATGAAGTGAAGGATCACATCAACATAAATATGCATTTGAATAATTTAAGCACTCACTAGCAAGCATAAATACTCTTATTACCTATTTACAAATTGTTCATATAATTTACCATTTCAGACAATATATTTTTTTTATTTATTTTTTTATTTTATTATTATTATTATTTTTTTGCATTGCAACACTTTTTCATTAGGGACTGATAATTTCTTTCGTATTTACACATCCAACGTAAGTTGTGTTTAATCGAAAATTTATTTTGTTAGTTCAATATTTTTCTTACTCAAATTTTTATATGTTAATAAGTAATTGGAAATAGTGGAATTCAGTGACTATAACTTGCGCACTTGTCGCAACTAATTTATCAAAAATGTTCGACATTTTAAATGGCAACGAAAATAATCATTAAATTATACAGATTAAGATAAATTTGCTTGAATACAATGTATATTACCAGGAATTTCCAATGCATTCATCCTTTCAAAACGTTAAACAAAAGTTATTCTTTTATTTTTGTACACAACAATCATTTTTTATTAATATAAAAGATTCCTCGCCATAATAGTAGGTAAAAAGTAGAGAAAATACTAGTGAATTTGTCTTGCATAAGGTACTGTATATAATTAAGGTGAAGCTCTGTTTTATTACACAAAATTTATAAAAATATAAGTTCAAAAACTTAAGTAAAACTTTTCGTTTGGGCATTGTTTTACACAAATGAGTTTCATTTATGTCTTTTAATAACATACAGAAATACCATTAAGATGTTATCAAATTATATTGAAAAACAAAACTTACAAGTATAGAAATAATACTTTAAATATAAAAAAACTGTATACACTTATTTCATAAGGTTATTTTCAAATATTTTATTGATAACATGAGAAATTTTATCTTATGTGTTATTTGTTACTGAAAATTACGATTACGCAACAAATACGAATATATGCATCAAATCTCAAATTATAAGACCAAACAAACAATCATTTAACAGTATACTACAAAAATGAATAACTTTAAGACTCTAAAGCAATTTAAATAAGTTACATACTGTTAAATAAATCTTTCAAAAAGTTTTATACAATTCTTTTTTAATTGCAGTGTTACATAAATATAAAACTACTTATTTTTGTACTTAAAACCGTTTAAGAGAGTTTTCAAAATTACTAGTTTCTCTTTTGAAAGTGAGTAAATTGTAACTTTACATTTTTTAAAAATTCAGAATATTATAAAGAAAATCCGTATTAAATTAAGTTTATTTTTTATGATTGAATTCAATATATTGGGTGGACTAGAATTATTTGACCTAGAAGTTTAAAATGTTTAGTTAATAAAGATTTTTAAAAAGGTTTTATAAAGATTACGAAACTTTGAAATTTTATTATAAAAGAAAGACCATTAATTTCATACATAATAATCTGATTTACTTGAAAATGAAATTCAAATGTAGCTCTTCTCTATTCAAGAGACTTAAAACATCATAAAGATTGAATTTGGATAAGGAGGCCATAACTGAGAACGCTAGTTGAAAAAATATTTTTTATGGAGAAAACCATTTAGATGACCCAAACTGTAATATTGCTGCATCATTTAAGAAAGGAAATGCGAGATTTTTTCAATTGACCGTTCAAAATAGTAGAAGTAGGTTTGCAATGAATGGTATGTTGCTTACAATTGGAAATGTAAGCAAGATTCTGGAAAAATTCTCAGTCGTTATAAATCACGGCTTTAACAACGCCTTTACACTCTTGACTCCCCTGATTGGAAATTTCAGCAAGATAATGTGAGATGCTATATGTTAAGATCAATTAAAAATTTATTTTAGAAAGGAAAAAAGCTTAAAACTGGTAATCTGTAGTTCTCTAAAAAATAAAACTTTGGAGTGGAAATGGTCATTTGGCTCATGAGTGATATGCATATTGTCAACGTGATTTTGTGCACGAATTAAAATTAACCATCATGGACAAATGGGGAAAAAATTTAAACATTTTACTCGCAAAGCAGATTAACTTAGTGAAAAATCATGAACGTGAAATTAGCAAAAAAATTAAGCGATCAACACGTGTCTTATTTTGTAAAAAAAAAATGTATCTTTAAATCTCTTAAAAACAATATGCTTATAATTTATATTTGTTTTATCTATACCAATTTAATTTAAAAATTTACATCATTTATCAGATAATCTAAAATGGTTTTATTTAAGAAAGTGTGGGTAGTATTTAATAATAGACATTTTGTATAAATTTCATTAAAATAAGGATTATTTTTATGCAGAGAGAAAAAAAAACATTAGAAACGCATTTTGAATAAACATGTCATTGACAAAGACAAAATTTATTTTAAAGCACATCTTACGATCAAAAACTGAAACACATGCAGATTTCATTTAAATTTTTTTTTTTTTTTTTTTTGCAAAACTTCCACATAAATCACTCAGGTTTAAACATATCCCAACAAATACTTCAGCTTCCAAACTGTCATTTGTAAGCGAATTCATTTATCGTCTTTAAATCCCTTCACTTGAAGAGAAATATCGCCAATTGAAACTGACGTAACAGATTAACCTTCCGACATTTGGTGGCTGAAATACGACCACGTACAGAGAAACGGCCTGGACCCGGAAATCCTTTCCATCCAGCCCTCTTCGTCCATTTTGCTTGCCCACCGGACTGTGCACTATCAGTGTCCGGCGTTCCGTCATCAATTTCTCGTGAATTCGGACACATTCTCATTTGACCATGCCTGCAGGAAACGGCGATCTGGAATTTAAACTGGCGCTGGGGGAATCTTCGATAATTACCGACTGCGAATCCAAATATTCAAATTTCAAACCTTCCGGAGTCCACCGGAGGACAGGAGCTGAGTTGACAGTGGTTAATATATTGACCATCGCCAGAGCCCTTTTGGCAGTCGCCACCTTACAGGATGCAACAGAATCCTGGATGATAAAGGGCAGCGAGGCAAATAGGAAAATTTAAATCCAATTGTCCAGATCCAATTCTGAAATTCCAAGTTAGATAACAATTGCATTTCGCAAATTAACTGATATTGAGGAATCAATAAAATGGGACATCTGTATATTGTTTGAATGCTTATGTCCTCCACTTAGCAGTTTTTAATGGACTTTTAGTTATTTAAATAGAATAAATTTATGAGACGTGATATTGTACCAAAATTTGTTAAAGATAAATGCATTGGTAGACACTATTACATCAGATATATACATATATTTATACACAAGTTATTTTAATTTACCCTAATATAGAACAATTCGTGTCAAGCAAATGTGAGTCAATTATATTTACAAGCAGTTAATGTAATTACAAATTAAATGTAATTAAAATTAATGTAATTAAAAATGTAAAAACTATAACATAGTACTGTGTTTAATATAGCATTTAAATATGACGAATTTCTGTACAGGAATTCAAATTATATTTGGAAACAAAAATTTGCCACTAATCATGGAGATCAGGAGAAATATAGCTTCAAAGAATTAGATATAATTTTTGTGACATACCCACAGAAATAAAAACAATCTGATTAGAATGAGTTTACCAATAAACACTTTAAATTCCACAAATAAGGAATGATTTTCTGAGTAAATTCTTAGATTGGAGAAAACCAATATGATTATTGCAGTCTCTAACGTGGACTCATAAAAACACATGGAATTCTATTTCTGCATTTCTGTTAATTCTGACTATTCTGTCATTTAATACTAGCTGATGATTATTTTGCCCATTTGTAGATAAATATAAGCGAAATTTATATAGTGGATCTTATACCATATTATATAGTGACTTATTATTTAAAATAAATGCTATTATTTAAATTAGAAAGGCATAACCACTAAATTAAAGACTTCCTTAAAAGATTGACGAGGAAATACTTATGCTCGCTTATGATAAACTAACCATTATATAATAATTCGTGCTGGCTATACTGACATCTAAAATACCATTCTTGACATTTATTCTATTATTATAAAAACTAAACCATTTTTTCACCCGCCTTCAAGGATCTATACAATGGAATAACTATAAAATCAATGATTTGAAATCCACGAATATAACATGTATTGTAAATTCTATCGAAAATATTAAAGACTATTGGCAAATATCTGCTAGGATTTCAATTCAAACTTTTATTTCTAAATTAAATTTGTAATAATCTTTAAGCTAACAGAACTACCTTTCCAGGTTTCCTCATTAACTCATTTAAATTTTCCTCAGTAAAATAACTTTTGAGAGTTCAGAATTCGAAACAGAAAACATTCTTAAATTTTGCAACATTAAAACAGCAAAAAATAAAAAAAAATCGCGCTTAACTATAAACCAAAGATGGATACTTATTATATACTAAGAAACAATTGCTTATTTTGTGTACCTAACATTTGTTTTCTTTGGCAAAAAGAAATTTTTATCACCGGTATGGCAACTTCAAAATATTTACGATATTAACAGCTCCTCCACTCTGCAAAGAGAGCTAAAATTAACTCTCATTAATTTCAAGTAAAGGAAATCTTGACAAGGCCAAGTTAATTCGTTATCTTAAAGTAACTCTAATTTTTTATTAACACAGCTGCTCATGATTTAAGTAAATAAAAAAAATAATAACTTAAAACACTGAAAATTTAGTTCTATACTCTCCAACGAGTTAATTTAGCACGTTTAAAGTTTTTAATTGCTCAGAACATTGAAATAGACAAAGAAGATTAATTGGCTAAATTATTCGCGGATAGTAAACTACGAAATTTTTACGAGAATTTCCCATTAAAACGTTTTTCTCAATATTTTTTTTTAGATTCTCTTGAGTGCATGGACTACTTGTGTGATGTACTCCTAACTCAACACACTCTACACATAGCGTCCTAGAATGAAGTAATTTATGTCCTGGAGTAGTCCAAAAATCGCATTCACTAATTTATTCGCTAGATTAAATATTTCTGTGCTTGTTTTAATAAGGAAAAAAAATGAGAGAATAAGTTTTAAATCCACTGCCCTCTTCCTGCAAGGAAATATCTAGTTCCAAAAAAAAAAAAAAACCTATATACAATAAAATAATTAAAAATAATATAATTAATTTTTTTAGCGATCTCTCAAAGTTCTCAGTTCTGAAAAGGGATAAAAACTCTCAAACCCAAATTAATGAGGAAGAAGCATGTGTTTGTTGTTGCGCACAATGGCGATAGCAACGCCTTTTGAAGATAGGAGGAAAACGTCAGACGACTACTAATTAATTGAAAGAAATTGTTGAATAATTATCAGTTCTAAAAGAGATTATTTTTATAAAACTGAGATTAAAAAATAATCAAATTCATAAGAATTCATTCATTTTTAATGAATGCTCGCAAACACTTCTTATTGATTTTAATTATCGAATACAAAAAATTAATTTACTTCGTAAAATCGTAATTGTGAATTTTCTTTTAATTTATATCAAATAATAAATTAATATAAGATTTTGTTTAAAAAAATAAAATAAAAATTTGTGATAACTCAATGTAGAGAAGTGTTATAAAAAAAGTAAAATAAATACGATAATGAAATATTCTGTTTAATATCTCATTAAAGATCAAATATTTAACTAATTAATGCAAATTTACTTAGTTAAAAATTTATAAATCTGACTTTAACGGATATTGCATATTAGACGACTATAAAATTTGTTGCACTGCCAACATTAAAATTTTACTTTACTTATGAGTAATTTTAAATTATTTATACACGTGTCCAACCAGAAATTTCATACTTTTTCACTGATAAATATTTAAAAAGTTATTTTATAAAAACATTTTGAAAAATTTAGAGTGTTAAAAATATTAAAACCTTTTAAAAGATAACTTTTTATTAATTATAAGAAAAAATTTTCATAATTTTAAGTAAATATCTAAATTAATGAAAATAAATGAATATTCGAAAAAATACATGTTTTTTCATTAATTTACAAAATTTCAACACATTAGATTTTTATAATTAACGACACCTTTCTATGAGAACGAGAATTTTTTTGAAAACATGAACGCAAGCATGTGCATTAAATGTTACTTTTAAATATTTAATGATTACATTTTATAATAAAAAAATTAAAACTGAAATATTTTAATTACAATTAAGTTCTACAAATTTCTTACATTCCTGATTTTTTTTTTCTTTGGTAACTTATGGAAAAAAGCAAAGAAAATTTTTTCACAAAATATATTCAGACTTAAAAAATATTGAAGAAATGAAGTTTTAAAATAAAAACATTCTCAGTTCTTAAAACTCAAAAATTATGCTACAGACTTAGTTACAAGAAAGTTTTTCTCAAACTTTTAAAAGAAATTTGTTGGAGTAAAAATCAAAAGACTGCATTAACCAAATTCCTTCACTTCAAAGAATTCCTACTTTTGCACTTTGATCTTTAAATCTTTTGATCGAATTTCGGTTGAATGAATCTGTTTTGAAAAGAAAATGTCTTTGAATCTATGTATATAATCCAAGACACTTAACATTATGTTAAAGAATATTAATGAAACTTGTCTGCAGAAAGATACATTAGGAGCTTAAAAGTAATTTCGCTTCATATATTCCATAAAAAATTTCTTACCTGTTCTGAACATTTCCTGCATAATACATTTTTGTTAGAAATTAAAAAAAATTTTTTTAATGCATTAAGATTGGTGGAAAAAACAAGTTTTAATTATAAGAATTTTAACTATACGAATATTCTTTGTTTTCATTATATATTTTTTAAGATTTACGAATAATTTTTAAAGCTTCCATATTACTATTAGATAGTAAAATGGAGACTTATGATTTACAATAAGTTAGTATTTGCTTATAAGGATTCCCTATTTATTGCCAAGTAAAAATAATATCGATACAATTAATCATAACAAAATTATAAACCAGCCAAAAAAATATAAAAATTTTAAAAACTGGGAAGAAACTAATAAGGTCAATAATCACCAATATTCTTTTTAAAAAATACTTAAAATGAAGCACACAATTATAACCTTTCAACATATGTAAAAATAACTTTTTTAAAAAAAAGTTCCAAAATTGTAAATAATTATTCAACACATCTATAAATAATTTTGAAAGAGAAGTTTCGAAAATTGTAAATTGTCAAAAGTCGTTACTTGTATGCATTTGCTCTTGAATTTAGAAGTTATTACATCCTTGTCTCTATGTGGAACAATTAAAATCCATAAATAAAAAATTATAATTTTAGTTATTTACTTTAACATACAAGCAAAATACCTTTTTAGAAATGATTGACATAATCAAATACAGTTCAATAACCTAGATAGCTTAAATGTGTAATCTAAACAGAAAAATTGTGACAATCGTACGCATACAAATAATGGTGGTGAGCAGCTTATCAACGATGCGATGAGGTACTTATACAATGTAACAGGTGCCTGGCAAAGTTGTCAGGCCAATTACTGTTGTAATAATGGCTGGCCATCAGATTTAAGAGTCTTTGAATGCTCCTTTCTAATATACACAGAGATAGGGCATAGCATCTTCAAGGTAGTGCGGAAATTAGGATTTTTTGAAATTGGAGGCGTGGTTCTTGGTTTGCGTATGATCTTTACACAAGTACATCGTGAATATTGACAATCCGATAAAACATCAAATCTCAGAGGTAAAACTAGAAAAAAAAATCCTAGTAAGGAGTTTATTAACGTCTGACAAGAATTCTTAAACGAGATAGAAATGCAAGAATTCACATTTCTGCGAGTTTCCATGTTGAAGCATCAGCAAGTGTAAGCGTGCAAATTGTCCAATTCACCAACTTTTTTAGATGTAAGCATTCGGAACTGAAGTTTCACAATGTACCATTGTAGAACTGCATGGTACAAAGCTTCACGCCTCGCCTGGATCCACCTACACCAATCAGATTGTCAGTCACTGAAAAACGCGCGTTACGTTACTTAATCAGATGAATCTAATTTGTGTGACAGACGTGTAAAGTATAAAGAAATTCTCTGAAACTTTGGATCCTACTTGTCATCGGGAACTATTCAAATCGCGGTAGCCTCTGTGATGTTACAAGGCGTGTACAACTGATGTACTATGGGACTCCTGGTGTGTCTCAGAGATGCATTTGATAAGAGACATACGTAAGCATCATACCTAATCACTTTGACCTATTCATGTTCTTTATTTATTCCAACTGACTTGGACAATTCCAGCAAAAGTAGCTTCTGCGATGTTGCATTCTTTTGATTTTAAACACTTTCATTTTGCATCTAAATCACAAAATATGAATTTCATTGACCATACCTTACATGCCTTGCAACGTGCAGTTCAGGGAAGAGATCTATCATTTCACACTTCCAGAATGTTTTCAGATAATTCGAATTTCACATTGTGAATAGAATGGTAATTTAATAAAGCATTCAAGAAATAGATATTTTATATTAAAAAAATATTTCTACTAATCCTTTAACTTTGTTATAATGTTTTAGTAACAAATCCTTGATTTATTATTAAAGTGAATCAACTAAACCAGTGGCACAACAGCTCATATGGACCAAGGCCATCAGTGCCCATATCCATTTTCCAGACTGAGGGTCTTGGAGTACAAAAGCATAGGTGGTCAACCTAAAACCTAGTTTCCAAGCATGCTTGGTGCTCAGTTTAACGAAAGGGATAAAAGGCTGAGTCAACCTTGTCCAGGCCAGGGATCAAACATCGGACCTGTACCTTGGGAGCGCAAAGCACTACCACTGCGTCACCGGGCATTAAATAATAAAATGCCTCATTCTTAATTTACTAGAAATCTCTATAAAAGAACACTAAGTTGTGAAATTAGCTAAATTACACAACGGTTACCTTTTGTATGTAAAAAATATTTCGATAAGGACCGCTCATAGTGGATTCTGAATCATAAAACTTCGGAAATGGAGTGAAAGTCAAATCTATATGAAAAGTTAAACTAAAACCAGAAAGTTGGCCAATTATTTTTAAACAAACAGTAATACGCGCGATAAAAAATATGAATCAAAATAAAACTAAAATAATTCATTAAAACCTAAATTTAATTACTATTGGCATTCTTTTATTGGAACCTCTAAAACACGAATTAGTGGCTGGTCTAATCTCATACAATCAAGTTTAATTCTCATTTACGAACTATACTTATAATCCTTTTTGCGAACTCATTTTTAAGCATCTTTCATTCGCATTCTCACTAATTTCTTGAACTCACTAATTTTTTAATCGAAAGCCATTTTTAAACCGAGTCCTAACAATGCGGCTACGATTATTACGTTTAGCGATCTCTAGTGGTGATAAAGTTAATCATTGGGGTTTGTCTATTACACGGGTATTTTTTGCCCACAAGGAAAATAGATTCCAAATTATTAAAAAAACATATCCAATCTCGAGATGGAATTAGAACCCATGAATTGTGGAACCGATAGCCAGAGTGCTAACCATTCGGCAACGAGTATTACGGGTAACGACATCTAGCAGTAATAAATGTAATCATTGGGGTTTGTCTATTACTCGGGTATTTTTTTTTCTTTTTGCCCACGAAGGCAAATTTAAAATTCCGAATTTTATATATATATATATATATATATATATATATATATATATATATATATATATATATCCAATCTCGAGGTAGGATTAGAGCCGATGGCCAGATTACAAACCATTAGGTCAATAATTATTGAGGACATTATGGACGTAGTGAAATGTCTTCATTGTAGTTGTTGAAATTAATACCTATTAAGATCAAACAAAAACCAGGGAGATTACCTATGTTATTTGCTAGTTTTACTTGAGTTGAAGATAAACAATGGTTTGAGACGCAATTTAATGAAACTACATTTAAAGAGAGATCACTTCACAATAAAGGTTTAGAAGATTCGTTTGATTTTCATGTCAAACATTCCATTGGATTGTCAAAATTAAGGGCGAAAGCCACTGCTTTCCTAACAATGACACACACTAAATAAACTAAGCTTCAACCGATATTGATTTCACAAAAAAGTATTGAAGATCGGTAAAATAAACAAAAATGAGGGTTCCTTTTTTATCCATGTTGTCACTTTCACTGTTCCCGAGACGTGCCCTTCGGATTGTTTCAGCTTAGATAAAGGAAACAAGGCACTGGGCTCCAACTCTCCCCCCCAATCCGGAAATGTCGCACACGTGACTTTCTAACAATTTTCCTTATTTTTCTCACGTGCGGATTTTCTAGAAATGTAAAATAAATAAATAAAAACATTTCTGAAGCGTGACTCCAGAAGAAGTGCAGCAAAACTTCTTACAGATGATGCGCAATCCGAGGATGTTGTATTTGAGACTTTAGATTCACTTCATATTGTGATTGCACGATTCATGAAAAAAAAATTTTCTTTTGCTTATTGATTCATTTATATAGGAATCTGTTTCGTATCTTTTCGTCATAATATAAAAAACACATCAAGACACCTTTTAAATATTGGTAAAGAAGTATAATATTGATAAACATCCATATTTTTTATGGGTTTTAAATCGAACATTTTTAAAGTGAAACTTTAAACAGCTACAGCGTTAACACCCATGAAGTCTTATCAGGTAAAATTTAAAAATTATCTTAAAATACGATAGTTAGGCGCAAATATATCAATAAAATATGTTGATTTCAATCTTGAATGAAGAATCCAGAATTCATTCACCTGAAAATTTAACTTTCATAAAACAAATTTTGCATAATTTATAACTTAGGATACAAATCACTTGTCCAATAGTAAACTTATGCTTCATTAATAATGAAAAAGTTGATTTTCGTATAAACGTTTGAATATTAATAAATTTAAATATTTCAAAACTTTAATAAGAAATTAAATATAAAAGCAACTTTGCTCTAACCTGTAACCACTTTGAACTTCTTCATGAAATGCTTCTAACATGATATATTAGAACATTTTATATCAGATAATGGTAAATATTTACAAATATTTATCAATTTTTAAAAAGTGAGGAATTAATCTGAATCAGTACAATCTGGAGAAAGTATCATGGAATTTCATAGTATATATAAGCTATAACATCCATCGAAAGTTGTAGGGCTGTAAGAATAGTCTGTAACTGTATATGGAACATCAGTTAGTAGTTTTAGTCAGTAGCCTTAAAAAGTTCAAATATTCAACTCTTTTTAAATAAAAATCATCTCTTATTGAATCTTATGTTTTGATTTGGTTAATTACTCCATTGCAATTAATGGCTGGCTCGATCGGATGTAAGTTTAAAGAGGATTTCTAATCACAACACTGAAGTCTAATTCCTGAAGTTGACAGCAGATCCTTCAGAAGCCAGATGAGCATTTTTGACACCAAAATTCATTGAGATGTTCCATCAAATCATTCTTCGACAATGAAAATGTTTCTATCGAATGCTGATTTTATTTGAAACAGCTATAATTTAAACATATAATCTTAAATTTACAAATCTATTGCTTGATATAATACTGCTGATCTCTTGGCTCACAAAATTTCAAAATCCTTTCCTTTAACATGGAATATTCATTGCAAACTATGATTCTTTGTTATTAATTTCTAAAATACATTGACATCTTCGTTTGATAATTAAATATACGATTTATTAAGGAAGAGCAAATTATAGTATTGAGACTTATAACATTCAAAAATGGAAGCTCTACATTTTCCCCATTAATCTTTGACATTCGTCCCTACAATGAACGAGCTTGTATAAATTAATTTTAAGAACTGTCAATGTTATGAATACATATAATTTTTTTAACTTCAAAAGCAACATTTTATATATTAAAATTTTTCACAGAGAACTAACTTATTTTTTACAAAGCACTTTTTAAAACATGTGATAAGAAATTTTATCGAAAGGTAACAGCTATACCAAGTAAAGAATCAATACATAAAATGACTTCAAAAACATAGTAAAAATAAGAATAATGAATGAAGCTTAAAAGTTTTGATTTTAAATGGAACAAATATCTCAAATGCCATTTACGCAGCTTTTTTAACTTCAAAATTATACTCACGAAATACAAATTTAAAAAAAATCACTTTTCAAATCAGCAACTTCAGCTTTTGTTTGTGGCAGATCAAATACAATAACTACACTTTAATTATACAGAAAATTTATTCAAAGAAATTCACATACTTATGAATTAAAAAAATGTTTAAAATCTTGAAATGTTTCTGTAATAGCTAAAATTTATGCTTATAAAAAGGAAGTTGTATAAGAAAAAATTCTTTGAAGAGCAGGAAAGTTTGTATATAATATAAAATGTTTTTAGATTTCAAAAAATGTTCTCAAATAAAATACGGTTTCAAAATTTATTTACAAAATTAAGATTAAAAATGAACTATCATATCACAAATTTCAATTTAAAACAATAATTTTAATTTTTAAAGTAAATTAAGAATCAAAGCTTTAGCATATTGGCTATTTTTATGACTTACCGGATTAGAATAGGGCTGGGCGCTCAGTCGAATTCCATCTCTAACTAGCTTTTCCTTCACCAAGTTCTTTAATTGCATTTTGGGATACCGCCCCAACTCAGCTTTGCCTTCTTCGTACTCGTCCACGTACCGTCGACCACACAGTACTCTAGGCGATAAGTGAGTTGGTACACTTTCGTCCTCACTATCCGTCAGTATCCTTCTGGACTTATCACTATCACCAGGGTTAGTTCTCCTGGACAGTTTGGAATTGTCTTTCTCTAGTCGTCTCGGTAAGGATGCGATGGACTTCTTGGGCTCACAATTATGAATGATCCTCTCATCTTCCCGAAGATACCTCAGCGTACTTCGCTGGACAACAGGTGACCTCTGTCCACCGTTGCCGGGGGTGTATGTCCACTGGTACATACCGTCGCTGCTATTAGGTTCAGAGGATCCACATATTCGAGGCATGCACCCCGTCAGAGAATCCAGCGACGTAGCTTCAGGAGTTATGTGATTGCCGGTGTTGTTCCTGTGTCGATACCCGGACTTCCCACCGTTACCGCGTACGCTGGAAGGCACGGATTGGTGCCGGATAAATGCCGGACGTGGCAATGGGGAAGAGGAGCATGAAGCGGCCGCCGCAGCGAAGTTCGAGCAGTTTTCGTAATCATCCGAGCTGCTTTGGGTGCTGTTCAGATAGTGTTGCTGTTCTTCTAGAGTAAAGTAGACGGCCGTACCGCCTTCCTGCACTAGTCGCTTCACGGCCCGCCGGATAATTTCCCGATGAGCGGCGTTGACCACGCCGATGGCATCCAAGTCCGGCTCACCGATTTGCTTACAAATTTCGAGATCGTCGTATCCGTTGTCAATGAAACTGTCCGAGTATTGGGATAGGTGCATGGCCCTCAGCCAGTCGTGCACGATGCTTGTTTCGGACGCCATGTCGGTCTGCGAGTTCAGAAACACGCGCTCCATTTGATGTCGGCTGTTCAGACGAGTATCCGTCGACGCACAGCCATCACCGCCGCGGCGTTCTCTCCGACTACCGTGAGATTCCGAGATGAAGAAACGCGCACCTTTCTCTATCGCGGAGCCGTTGTATGGTTGCTTCCTGAAACCGGCTTTTCACTCCATGCCACTTTCGCCACCGTCAGAGAAGCCGGCGTTTTTTTCGCCAAGATTGTCGCCAATTACGGAATGGAAAGAGTTTTTTCCCCGATGTGTGTGTTTTTTAATAAATTAGTTTCCCCTATCCACATACGTCTCGTAGTGCTAATATTCAAATGTTCTACCAATTATTTTTTACACTTATTATTTTTTGATGTCCCTTTCGTTATCAAATATTAATTTTAGATAAAAAAAATGTAATTATGTATGAGCACGTTGAAGGTACTATTTTCGCATTTCAGATTCAAAGAAAAGTATAATTTACCCCCGTTGCCATAATTATCAACCTAATTATTATGAATAATATATATATATAAGAATGGAACAAAAAGCAAGAATTTAGTTACAAATAACTAATTGTATATTAGTGATTTGATTTAATTATTAATATGATATATAAATAAAATAAATTGATTTTATTATTTTATTATTAACAATGATTTTAAATATAAATAAAATTAATTGATTTTATTTATTTTTATTTATATATTTGATTTTTATTCTCCAGTCACATACTTTTTACTACAATTAATGATTTTATTAAATCAGATTGTTGATAGTTTTTTAATGTATTGATGAATACTTCCTTTCTGTTAAAATAAATTTCTTTTTCGGATATTATAATTCATTTACAAAAGAGTTTAAGTCAAATGTTACAAGCATCTAATAATCTAAAGCTAAAAACAAAAGTAGTTTGCTTAAAAAATTTATAATATGATAATTATTCCTTTAGAGAAAATTTTTATTTTCGGTAATGGTGATTTTATTTTTTAAATTTTATTGCAATTTTTAATTTAATGATCTCCGAACAAAAAAAACTTGCTGAAACATTTAAAATTGACCTTACATTTTTTAAGCACATTATTTGTATGTGAGCTGAGTAAGTAAATTCTAACATATACTCTTTGTCTGTGAATGTCCCGTTATAATAATGGAAGAAAATAAGGACGAAGTTTGTTAACATACAGTTGCATCATTGAAACGACCCTATTTTATTAAGCACTAGTTGAAATGCCGAAACTTTTTTCAGCACAAAAATACTACCTTAAACACAGATTAAGAATTTTATAATGTTTTAAATTTAAATCCAGACTCTTTTCTTCGCATTTAATTAATATTGAAATACATTTAAAATTCTAAGATAATAAATTTAATATTGCGAGTTTTATTTTGTTCTAATCACCACTATTTTGGGTTTTGAATCAGTTGGTTTAATGTACGTGTCCCATTATGTATCAGTGAGTATTATGGCTCTTTAACTGGGTCGGCTATAGAAATTGCTACCCTTCAGTAAAGAGAAAGATACTTTTCCTAACCAAGCTACCTTGCGAGAAAATTACAAATTGAATATTGCTTGAATTTCCGATATAAACAAATTTTAAATTTTCTTTCACATGCAGTCATGTTAGGATTTTACTGCATGAAAGGTATATATTGACATTCAGATATATGCAATAAAGATACGGATTCATTAGTTATAATTTGAAATATTAAAACTTAAGATATATTATGATGTAATGCTTCAAGCAATGCGATTCCATGTACAATTTCTCCAGCCAAGTTTCATATAAATATTCATCAAAAATTGGTAATAAATTAAATATTTATGTGCATTTATGTATATATATATATATATATATATATATATATATATATATATATATATATATATATATATATATATATATATATATATATATATATATATATATATATATATATATATATATATATATATATATTAATTTGTACATGTATTGTTTAGTTAATTTCAGTAATGCATTCCCAAACTAATTTCTTTTATAATATTAAATTCAGAATGATTTATTACTTCTAAGTATTAACGTGACAATTATAGAAATAATAAATCAAATGAATTAAAAATACATAAAAGCAATTCAGTATCAAAAATATTTTAAAAATGAACAAATTTACAAGAAATTAATTTGTATTTAAGATACTAATATACTTATGGGTTATACACACTTTTTTCATATTCATTAAATTTAGGAAAGTAATGCCACAGTAGTTTTTCTTTTCTTTTTAAAATTGATTACATTTGTAGAATATATATATATATACATATATATATATATATATATATATATATATATATATATATATATATATATATGTGGGATGGGGAGTGGCCAAGGCGAGATTAACTAATTAACAATTCTTATACAAAGCCTAATATTTAATTAACATGTATTTACAAATATAAATATATACAAGTTTGAGATATTTACAATTAATCATCTTAATAGAATGAAATTTAAAGTTCAAGTTTAAAGTTATGGGGGACAGGAGCAGTCGTCTTGCTGCTATCAAAAAGGAACGTCTTCGCGTCTTTAGTATTGTTTCTCTTCTGCCCCGCTCACTGGGGAAGCTGTTGCGCCTCTCGAGCCCCTTCTCAAGTGGGCACTTGAAATAGTGACGTCAGCTATTAAGTGGTTCACCCACCACAGTTCGGCCGTCCTGAAATCGGCTGGTCCTCCAGACGACACTGCAAATACATAAAAAAAGAAAAACAGCAAAACAGGGAAAGAAACAAGCAGAACAGAATAATTCTCTGAAAAGAAACAAATTTTATATTCATCTTCTTAGATCTGAAATAAAGAAATGAGTCAGTATATCTTTTAGCTTCATTATAGTCAGTTGGACTTCCGACTATCCTTCAGCACAATTAAACTTTAATTTAACTCCAATTTGCATAACATCTTCGTCTTTTGGCATACTATACCAGGGTTTTAGGAATTCAGCACACGTCGTGGTACCGTTAGGTCCTTCATGACTTCCTTCTTTGATTACATCATAGGTGTTGCCTCCTTTAACTTTAGTAACTCTGTATGGTCCTAAATATTTTGGTTTCAGTTTTAACTGGGGTCCAAACTGAGTTCTCTTAATAGCGACCAAATCGTTAACTCCATAAGATTGATGTTCTTTTCTTCTTAAATTATACGTTTTCCTGTTTTCTTCTTGGATCTTGAAAATTTGTTGTTTAGCATGTTTTCTGAGTTCATCTCTTTGAGCTTCAAAATTAGCTTGAAATTCCTTTTCAATCATTTCTTGGAGCTTACTAATACCTCCAACGTTCATCTTCGTACCAAAAAGCAACTCAAAAGGTGTGGTATCTATGCTTCGTTGATATGTTGAATTAATCGTCTGCTGCAGTTCGTTCGTAAGTTTATACCACTGAGCTGGATTCTCTAAAGATAGCTTTGAAAGAACTGATATGATTGTTTGGTTGATCCTCTCAACTTGTCCGTTAGCTCTTGGCAAACCAGTGGTTATTAAATGGTGTTTAATATTCTCTTTAGAGCAATAATCTCTGAATTCACCAGAGCTAAAAGCTGTACCTCTATCAGAAATAATTTGGTAGGGATTTCCAAAGACTGATTTTAGAGTTTCTAATTTCGAAATGACTTCAGCAGATGTTGTGGTCTTCGTAGGAAAAATCCAAACGAACTTAGTAAAAGCGTCAATAATTGTTAAAATATACTTATAATTTTTATGTGTGCTTTCTAAAGGTCCTAAATGATCAATATGGT
The DNA here is from genome assembly GCA_037975125.1 of Latrodectus hesperus. NCBI lineage: Eukaryota > Metazoa > Arthropoda > Arachnida > Araneae > Theridiidae > Latrodectus > Latrodectus hesperus. The sequence goes on along the minus strand of CM075852.1, from coordinate 18,410,392 downwards.
ATGTGTATAGTGGTACGTCATTTTTATGCAATGGGTGTAATAAGCCTTCTTTCTTTCCTCTTTTGTGATTTACAAGAATACAGTGAACGCAATTAGATATGATATTTTCTACTTTCTGTTTAAGTTTGGGAATGAAATAATGGTCCTCAATGCTTTTCTCTGTATATTTGATTCCGGTATGTCCCTTTTCATGCGCACTTCTAATAATTTCCATCTGCATACTTCTTGGCACAACCACTAACTCCTTACCATCAACAAATTTATAAAGAACTCCGTTTCTCTCAAAATAATCTTCATAACTAGAGATTTTTAATAATTCTTTTATCGTTTTTATTTCATCATCATTATCTTGGGCTGATTTTAATTTCGGTATGATATTATCGCTTGAGATGCAAAATATGTTTACAGGGGATCTGCTTAGTGCGTCAACATGAGTCATTCTTGTACCGGAGCGATGCTCAATACTATAATTAAATTCTTGGAGCAATAAAGCCCAACGAGCAACACGAGTTGACAAATCTCTTTTTTGCATAGTCTTTTCGAATGCGGAACAGTCAGTGACAATTTTAAATGGAATTCCTAATAAGTAAACGCGGAATCTTTTTAACGCTTCAATAATTGCAAGAGCTTCAAGTTCGTAACTGGAATACTTCTTTTCGGCATCTGTTGTCTTTTTACTCATGAAATAGATGGGATGAAAATTTTTATCATTTGGGGATTTCTGTAATAAAATAGCTCCATATCCTTCTATGCTGGCGTCACAATGCAGTTCAGTTTCGTAATTTGGGTTGTATATACTTAACACAGGTTTTTGAGCTAAAATTAACTTTAATTGATTAAAAGAGTTTCTTTCCTCTTCACCAAATTTAAATTTCCTATCTTTCTTCAAAAGATCACTCAATGGCCTAGCAATAATGGAATATTTTGGGATAAATTTCCTGAAATATCCAGTCAATCCTAAAAAACTATGGACCTGTTTCAAATTAAGTGGCTCAGGGAAATGAAGCACAGCTTTAGTTTTCAAAGTAGATGGAAATATTTTCCCTTCTTCGATGATATGGCCTAAAAATTCAATGCGCTTCTTCAAAAAATGGGATTTTCTAAAATTTATTTCTAATCCATATTCGCTCGCAAGATTTAAGACTTTTTCAAGCCGTTCGACTCCTTCTTCAGTTGAGGAAGACAAAATAATTATATCGTCCATATAAGGTAAAACAATACCATCATTAATCAGTGGTCGGAAAATAGTATTAATAAATCTTTGAAACACGGCTGGGGAATTACACAGTCCAAAAGGAACCTTAAGAAATTGGTACTGTCCTTCATGAGTTACAAATGAAGTGTATTTTCTACTATCCTTCTTTACATCTACATGGAAAAATCCATTCTTGAGATCAATTGTACTAAACACACACGATTCCTGCAATCTATCTAATATATCTTCAATCAATGGGAGGGGAAATCTATCTTTTACAATTACTTTATTTAATCTCCGATAATCTATGCACAAACGAGGTGTTCCGTCTTTTTCTTTACGATTACTACTGGGCTACAATATTCTGAAGAACTGGGCTCTATTATACCTTGTTCTAACCATTCATCTATTTGGGTTTCAACTATCTTTTTCTCTGAAAATGGTAATCTACGGGGTTGATTAGATATAGGCTCATTACTTTTTAACAAAATATCTAATTGAACATTAGTTGATTTTGTTTTATGTGGTACATAACTCGAAACTAATTGTTGCAACTTATATTTAAATTTTTTGGAATACTAGGTTCAATGTTCAGTTCAACTTCATTAAAAGTTAAATCAACAGGTAGAATTGATAAAGTATTAATGTCTTTTACACATTGATATTTATTTTTAATCTTAATTCCGTTTTCATTAATTAAGGTTTCACCCTGCATTAGTACATTCATTCCTATGATGGCATCATATGACATAACATTATTTTCAACCACATAAATATCTTCTTCACACTTAAAATCATCTATTTTAATATTTCCCTTAAAATAGCCCAACGGCTTTACAACACATTTACCAAAACCACTTAGAGAAGAATTTAATGAAAATAACTCTACAACATTTAATTTATCAAAGACAGATTTACGAATCAAAGTTACTTGGCTTCCAGTATCTATTAATGCATTAACATTCAAATTATTAATAATTACATCATTCAGTATTGTTTTAACATTAACATTCATTGTTGCTACTTCAGGTTTAGAATTAGTTACTGGACACAATGAAGCTTTATGTCCAAAATTATTACATCGAAAACATTTAATACCCTTCTCTTTATGTTCACAAAATTTAGAAATATGATTTTTTTCACCACAATTAAAACAAATTTTATCTTTACAATCATCAAAATCACTGTATTTCATTTTTCCAAAACCATCATTGTATCTTATTTTATTTACATTTTCATTCTTAGAATTAACTCTATTACTATATTCATATTTTGATTTCGTTTTATCAAAATTATTATATTTATCATGAGAATTATATTTTGTTTTCGTTTTATCGAAATTATCATATTTAAAATGAGAATTATATTTTGTTTTCGTTTTATCGAAAGCATTTTTACTTTTAACAGAATCACTTTTTATTACTTCATAAACTTTGAGTTTTTCTTTAAATTCACTTAAATTCTTACATCCATACAAAATAATTTTGTTTTCTTGTCTATCATTAATTCCATTAATAACATAATGCATTAAGGCAGATTCTTCAATTTTACCGCAATTGCACAACTCCTTCATTTTTAAAAAATACTCCTGCACAGATTCATAATCATGCATTTTCCTTTTACGCAAAAGATCATGTAAGTTAGCTGAGTTTATTTCAAACGAAAATTCATCGATCAAGGCTCGTCTCAATTTTTCCCAAGAATTTATTTGTGGTTCTGTTCGAACGAATAATAGAGCATTTCCTCCTAACGATCTTTTAGCCATAACAAATTTTTGTAAGTCTGATAAATTAAATAATTTCGACATATCCTCAAAATGATCAATCCAATTAATTACATTTTCATGTGATTCTGCATTAAATTTAGTAATAGTGCTTTCGATATCTTCATAATTAATATTAACACTTGGAATAACAGTATGTGCATAAAAATCATTTTCACAAACATTTTCATTCTTCTTAAAATAGTCAGATGCACTTTTCTTTTTACTTATATTGCATTGCATTGAAAAATCATTTCTACTTATTTCTTCTTCCACTTCACTTTCCGAGTCAGCAGTTTCCGAATCCTCTTTAGTGTTTTGAGCTAAGAGTTCAAGGTCACATAACAGAGACAAAATTCTTTCTGCGAGCTCTGCTTTGGATCCTTGAAAAGAAATATTCAAAATGTTCGATGCAGTAATAAGTTCGCCAAGCGAAAACTCATTGTTTATATTTTTTAATTTGTCTCGATACTCATTACTTTCGATATCAAAATCAAAACCATCAAAATTTCTAATTCTTTTACGATTTAATCTATCTCCATCATGATCAAAAATCAATCTATGCAAAATTGTGATTTTATCTGCTTTAAAATTTTTCAATGCAACGCTTATTTCTTTTATATCGTTTAATATCATCATGTACTTTGAAAAATGTTCACGTACCTCTCAAAGATGTTCGATGAGGATCCACGTCTTTCTCTCGTTCCAAACCGATGCTTAACGTAACGTCTTCTTCTAATGAAAATCCTTCTAACTATCTGATGCGATAATTATTCCAATCACTACAAAATTTTTGTAATCCAGCTAATCATTTCAATCTCACTCAATCCCGCTTCTGAGTTTTGTGGGATGGGGAGTGGCCAAGGCGAGATTAACTAATTAACAATTCTTATACAAAGCCTAATATTTAATTAACATGTATTTACAAATATAAATATATACAAGTTTGAGATATTTACAATTAATCATCTTAATAGATTGAAATTTAAAGTTCAAGTTTAAAGTTATGGGGGACAGGAGCAGTCGTCTTGCTGCTATCAAAAAGGAACGTCTTTACGTCTTTAGATTGTTTCTCTTCTGCCCCGCTCACTGGGGAAGCTGTTGCGCCTCTCGAGCCCCTTCTCAAGTGGGCACTTGAAATAGTGACGTCGGCTATTAAGTGGTTCACCCACCACATATATATATATATATATATATATATATATATATATATATATATATATATATATATATATATGAGAGAGAGAGAGAGAGAGAGAGAGAGAGAAAATAAATGAATGTTATGTTGTGCAAATATTTTGAGGAGAACATCATGAAGAAATCTCTTGTTATTAAAATAATTGAATGCTCAAAAGTATTAGCTTAGATAATAAGCATAATAAGCATTTCTAATGTCTATTTTCATTGAAATTCCCTGTCATCTCAGGTTTCGTTTCATGATTAATAATAATTATTTGTATTGGAATCTTAAAACTTGCCCTTTTTCCTCAACTTCGGATCTACATGCTCGGGAAAGATTTTTTTCTAAAGGAAGGTGTTTGGTAGTCATAAATTATGACTTCAAACATGTAATTAATATATTTCCATGGAACTGAAACTATATTTCTCCATGTAATATTGCTGTTAATTTATAAATGTTTAAATAGATATTTTATTTCCATTTTTATCAATATTTTCAATAAAATTAGCGTACATTTTTTGTCTTGAATGAAATGCGTTGACCTTGTATATTTTGCATGATTGCATTTTAATAAGATGGAACAGAATATATACATTGAAATAATATTAAAATATTGAGTAAGAGTTCTCCAACTCTACACAAATTCAGTGGACAGTAATATAATAGGAAAATATCTGGAAGATTATTGTGAGGAACATATACATTTTTCTTTGAAAAACAATCAAAATAACTCTTTAATTGATCTGTAAGATTATTATAAATGTTTATTCCGAGTAAGTCAATGTCTTACTTTTTATTACACATATTTAACGAATGATGATGCCTTTTTATATATGTAACATATAATTAATAGGAAAATGAAAGGTAGCCCATGGGGCAAAGCCTACAATTACCCATTTCTGTTTTCTTGATCGAGTACATTATGTTGATGCTATTACACTGTATTTTCCGTCGTGGACCATGTGGACAAACAAAACTTAAATTTATTATTAAAAGACTAAAATTTTTATGCTTATATCTTAAAACCATGACACGTCAAAATAACATAAATTATTTAGAAATATACATAATTTTTATCATTTAAATCCATCTCATATCAAATCATTTCATGGATAAAATCATCATCCTAAATAAAGGATAAAATATTTCAACAGATCCTTTGCAAATTAAAATGTAAAGCTATAGTCATGATTACATGCAAAGTTAAACATTTTTAATTAGTTTTTTAAATGAATTGTGCGTTGAAATCATTTTTATTAAAATTTATTTAAAATATTTATAATGATTTTCTAGAATAGTAATTGAAGAATTTAAATTTGGTAGGAAGATCTAGAAATTTAACTTTTAGAATCTTGAATTTTATTAGGATTCTCAAGATTAGAAATTAAGAAATTAAGAATTAAGAATAATTCAAACATCAGAATTAATATCGAATAGTATTTCATAATTTTTTTAATAAATGTAAACTTTATTTTGCAAATAATACACAGAAATATTTTACTTGTTAAATTAAAATTTTATTTTTATACAAAATTAATGTCAAGTTCTATATTGTTGTACTTTTATGTTATGGGCAAGATTAGTTTGATTTTTTGATAACTCATTATTATTCACAGATAAAAAGCAAGCAAGCATATTTTTGGATTTATATTAACATTCAGGAACATGTAGAAGTCATTCCACATCTACTTTTTCAAAATAAGTTTCCACCATCTGATATATCATCGCATATACGTATCATCATTGAAATCTAATTATGCCAACAATAACAAGCAAATGACATGAAAGTAATTTATTCTGCCATCTGTTTTACCATTGGCCTTCTCCATTTATGGCAGATGTTGTATCCATTTTGCAGCTATTACAAAATTTATCAGTTTACAAACTATTATCATTATTAAGTGTTCCTTATTTTGCGTTTTAAAACTTTTCGTAAAAAAGGTTAAATAGTATATATTTTATGCTTATATGAGAAATCATTCAATTACATGGGAAAATAAAAAAAAATGTTGGTGTATCTTCTTTAGAAAGCCTTAAAACAAAATTTTCTTAATTCAATTTAAGAAACTTTGTACTCTACAAAATTGGTTAAATTGGCAATATTTATTATAAGCTTTATAACTTATAAAGTTTGATGATACATAAAAAAGTGAAGCAATAACAATTATTATAATAGAAAATCCCAAAATTAATGTTTGAAACTGAATCAGAAAATTAAATAAATGCTAGAAAAAAAAAGTATCAGTAAAATCTAATATACATCACACGTTTTTCTTCAAAAATCATTTCAAACTTCTGAATTATAAAATACACAGAAGAATATAATGAAATAAAAATAAGTTAATGAAATTCAGCAGAAAGAAAAATACATAGTCATTTACCTTTAATTAAGCAAAAAACTAAATAAAATTGCAGCTAACGAAAAATTTTGTTTTTGTGAAAACAAAGTGGAAAAGTTTTATTTTTATCTCCTAAAGTACAATCACGTGTTAGAGGATTAATTAAACTATGTTTTTGTTACTTTCTCAAATCTCGGTTGTTCATTATCATTAATGTTTGTCCAACCTCACACAAAGATATGCATTTTGTAACAATGGAAAAAGGGTCTTTGATCCTTATTTTAAAAAGAATGTTTCTACGAAAGTAATGCTTTAAATCTGAAATATCCGGAACTTTTATGGAGAAGAAAGATACATTATAAATGTTTTTTTATTTCATACACTTTTTCTAATTTAGTCTAATGAAACAATTTGGTTATCATAAAATGTATTTAAATCTATTAATTTTTTCAATTGGAATAGAAAATAATTTCTGATATCTTGGTCTAAAAAAATTACCTTAAATAATTAATTATACTTTGTAGGATATATACAAACAACGATGACGTCTAAATTTTAAAAATAAATAATTAAAATAATCAGATAATAAATTTTAAGAAATTAAAGTGTATCGTGGAAAATGTCCACAAAATGGTAAAATATATATATATATATATATATATATATATATATATATATATATATATATATATATATATATATATATATAACTTTGCATAAACTAATGATTATTTAATAAAATGTCTCTGAAATATTACATAAATAGTAAACTGCAGAAAATAACATTGATGATTTTAGTATTGATTATTAAAATATTTGTTCCAACGCAGAATTGAACAAATTTTTTGATGTTCTGTGTATTCAAATGTATATTTATCGTTAAAAGTATTTATTATACTTTAACATCATTTAGAGAGTTTTATTTAATATTCAAATGAAATGATTCAATATTATTCAATATACCAACAATTTATTTAATAAATTATTTAAATACAAATATGAATGTAATGATTATGTTGTTATTAGATGAAAATAACATAACGATTTACATTTCATATTATAGGAAACAATGATTTCCATTAAAATAAAGTAATATGTATGCAGCTTCAGTGGATTAGACTATAATTTTCAGGAAAATTAAATTACTTTTGGAGCATAATTGTACTTGCCTTACACATATATCGAATAAAATTAATGAAAAGAAAGGAAATTTACTGTAAAAAAATGTAAGAATATGGAATTATGAAAATATAAATTTTAAGAAGCTCATTTTAATATGTCAATAGAAATTGGTGGAAATGTGTCATTGATTGTCAGAACTATAATATAGAAACTAACAAGTTTAAAAAAATTACACACTGCAAAAGATGAAATAAGCTGAAAATTTAATATTCTGATTTTCGATTCAACAATTTATGATTTTAATTCAGGCTTGATATAAAGTAACTAACCAAGCTATAAAAAATCTTTTAAAAAATTAAATATTTCTATTAAAAGAGAAGATGAAGATTTGATATTTTAACTTTTTATTGCTTGCGGCTGTGGAATTATGGATATAGACTATCTTGGCCGATGCATTGCCATTCGTGGAAAATTGGAGACAGAGATATTGGTTTGTAAAATTGCGTATAGTTCAATGACTTTTTTGGTTACAATATACGTATGTGCTTGTGCCAATTTTTACAGTTCATGTACCTTTGACATTGAAAATAGAAATTATATTTATAAAAGATAAAGATTTTCTATTGTTACAAATATTCTTGTAATTAGTAAGGAAAGACAGCATTATATATATATTTTATTTTTCCTAAAATATTGGCAAACTTTAATTGTACATAAGAGTATAAAGAAACCAAGTATTTTATTTTTAATAATAAGAATAGTTTCCGAATTAAATTGTACATCACAAAAAAACTTCCTCATAAAATAATTTTTCTATTGAATGAGAATAATATGTTTTGAGAAAATGAATATTCAATCTTTCCGAAAATTTTTTTGATTATATTCGTAATCGAATCCATTTACAATATTAACTATAAAAAATTAGATTTTATTTATTTTTAAACTTTTTTTTATTATTTCTTTGATTTATCATAAGGTTTTATTTGAAACCAGTAAAGCAAACATTCAGTTTGAACCAATGGTTGTAAATAAGTAGAAAAATTATTGAAGCAATTTTTTCCTAAAATTTGAATTTATAAATATGAAATTAAATTTCTGATAGTATCGATACTGAAAAAAATTCTATTTTTTGTGAGAAAGTAAAATTATTGAATATTTGAATTTTTTGTTTTATTTCATCGATCAATGAGTAGTAAGAAGTCACAGGCATTTTGTGTAGACATAAGAGGTTGTGCAGATTACTTAATCTACAGTAATAGCTGCTATTTAAGACCAAAAATGTCTTTATGAAAAATTTCAAACATTATTTAAAATTCAATTCACGTTCAAACATTGTACTGTTTTATACTTTTATTTGAATATTTTTTGTTTAAAAAGTATTATTATTACAATAGTTAATTAACCATGTAATGAATTTATTTTTTATATGATTTAATATAAGAAATCAAAACATAAGTAAAAAATCTGATAAGAATTTTTTTCGCATAATTTATGCCATATTTTTTCCGTAAAAGAAATCTTTTTTATTATAGCATCTTGAAAGAAAGTGAATATAAATCTTTACATATTTGTGGTTTTAATTTTAAATGTAGTTGTGCATTACAATTGCATAGAGATTAAAATTCTGTGAATCGATTAAAGATAATATTTTGCTAAATGTTATGATGCACTAATAACTATTAACGCTTTTGAGTTTCCATTTTTAGAAAAATTAAAGGTACTTTTTGAACAGTTATTAAAGTAATTAAAGACGCAATACTTTCTATATTGTTCAAACTATAACTTCATTGGATAATTATGTTTTTTCCATTTCTCCTTCAATAACTGGGCTTTTCAAAGATAGCATATTAATTCCAATTATATGAATCACTTACAGAATATCATAAAAATAAATTATACTGAAGAAGAGACAGAAAAAGGGAAAAAGGAAAAAGATCCAAGAAAAAGAAAATTAGAGAATTTAGAGGATAAGAATGAGACGTGTCACTTGAGGAATTCATTAACATTTAGTGCTGAAGATACAGGAGAATGAATTATGACTCAGAATCTGGATTTCAAATTGCAAATGATGGTCAACTTATCAAAAATGTTGAGGAAGAAGATGTTCTCAAGTCCAAGTTGAAGCAGACATGACAGTATCAGCTAGTGAAGCACATTTGCCGGATTTGAAACTGTTTTAAAGTAGATGAAACGTCAACCCCAGTGTGATCACATGCAAATTCTCACTGTCAAGATGATTCCCGACTTGGCAGACCGAAAACAGATGAAGACAGTGAAACAGATTACCCTGACCGAGGTATTTATCAAACAATGACTTTCATTTACATATTTTTTGTATTGATGTGCAGCACTTGTAAGTACCTTAACATGTAAAAATGATACCTTTTTAATTAACTTATTTTACCTTAAAAATATGCAGTTTATTCTTCCATTTTAAACTTACAATAATTAATTAAAATGGACCCTTTTTTCGAAATCCAATTAGCCAAATTTCCGATTATTTGAATGTGGTCCTGTCCCAATTGAATCAGATACTTGGAGTTCTACCGTACACCAAGTATCTGATTTTAAGATATTAAGTTTGAAGATTAGCATTTTAATATTGATACCTGTTTTGTTATTAGACTTTAACTCTAATTCAATAGATAGCGCATCACTTTGCATTATTTTATAATCAACAAATTCTTAACTATTCTGATGGTCTTATTTTTCTTAAAATTTCTATGAATAACATAAGCAGATTCAAAGACTATATTACTAGTAAGACAAGTTTATATTTGTAGCTGTATTTTCATACTGTATTGTATCTGCCTTTATATGGCAAAGTATTTTGCATTCTACACATCATTCTGAGAACAAGGAATGAGATAAACAAAGAAAAGAGTATAAAAACGTAGATTGCTAATTTGTTTTGAAAAAAGTAAACTTTCGTTTAATACTTTTGCAAGACACGTTAATGTGATGACATTCCTGTCTTCGCATTTATATGCATATAAATCAGTTAATGCATTTATATGCATGTAAATCAGTTACATATGTAGGGCTTGCCCTGCCTTTAGCCAAGAGTTGAAATAATCTCTTGGCTAAAGGCAGAGCAAAATCCCTTTAATTTGCAAGGCAGGCAATTTAACAAAAAAAATGTTAAGCAATTTTTTTTTTTTGAGAATTCAAAACTTTTATAGTCAATTTTCCGACAGATTAGTTGTTTTTAAGCCATTGATCATAAACTATACCAAAAGGAATTATAAACACATGTGAGAATCTGTTCGAAGTAGATAATTTGGGAATTTACTCAATTAAAATAACGAAAAAAAAATTAAGAGTTACATAGCAATAATAAAAGTATATTAATTAATGTTCAGGATTAAGAAGTGAGCGATAAAAATTTTCTTATCGTTCTACACCTTCCAATTTTTTCCCCCTGCTTTTTGACTTATTCTTAATTCAGGTTACCTTCTTTTTCAATTTGGCTTTAGCATATTTCGTTTAAGATTTTCTTTTTCTGTAACGTAATGTCTCAATTATTTTGTTTGACGTTTACAAAAGCCATGTTATATTTGGAAGTCACAGATATATCGTTCTTATAATTATACAGAGTTAAACTTATTGACAATTTTGAAAGAGATTTAACGACAAATCCGTGCATTTTAGCAATAGTAAGACGAAATGGGCCGCATAAATCTAAGGACCAATGGGTGGTTTGAATACTTCAAAAATGTGTTACTTGTTATTATGGGACTTACATATATTGTGAATGCATCCTCCAAGCTTCCCAGAAAAGTCCAGTCTCATTATCTTAGCTTTGAAGCAAATGTCTATAATTACAACTCTAAAAATTTCAGTATACTAGAAAACGGCTACGCACTTGAAGGAAAAACTACTTTCAGAGCACCCAATGTTAAAATTTAGGAGTTAGTAGCTTAATCTCATAATTCAAATGAGATATGAGAGTAATAAATAATGCAGCATTATTTAACGCCATACAATACTTTGTTCATCTAAGTGTGAAAAAAATGACGTACACAATGTTTTCATTAACTATTTTAATCAATACCCAAACAAAAAGTAAAAACAGTACCAATATTTAGTTGTTGCTGTTGTTGTCGTGTGCCAGCTAGGCTGGCAATATGGGGTGCGCTGCTCCACTTTTTCAACTGAACCGTATTTTGGTGTGGAGTCCGACGTCTTCAGTACACACATGCCATAGGGACCTGTTTATAGGGTCGAGATATATAACCATTCACACCTCATTCATACAAGGAGAAGACAAAGACAGGATAGATAGAGAGAAAGTACATCAACCCAGGACCTCCCTATCCGTAATCAGGGACTCTGACCACTAGACAGGGCATGCGGCCAATATTTAGTTATCTCTCCTTATTCAATAGTGGTTGAAATGAATAAGATGCTCATTAATATGAAGATCATAATCCCCTTGAAAATATTGGACGGGATTCACAGTGATTTTTCCTTTTAACATTAGAAGAATATTAGGATGAAACTATATTTAATAAACTTTTTCCAAGTTAAAATTCCCAATGAATGTTTTATGCTTGGAACTGTGTCGAGATATATAATATGAATAAATGGATAATAAATGTCGAAAAATAATATGAACATTCGTGGATCAAACATCTTTCCCTTCATTCATTTAACTGAAATATATTAAGTAAGTAAGAAAAAGGAATCAAGCTTTTCTCTGGAAAGAATTCGTGATTTCAAGTGAACTTCAACTATCAAATGGAAAGAAATCGGTCAAATTCAAATATAATAACAAAGTTTCACTTATGAGATTCTTATCGTAAATTAATTTTATGTGTTTCCTTTGCTCTCATTGTTCTCATCGATTTTATCATAAAAAATTTACGAAAACGTTTCCTTCAAAAATCCTAGTAAATCATTTTTTACCCATTTTTATAACTTTCATGAAAAAAGAAAGATAATATGAATTTGTAAACATATAGATTTGTATATGAGTGTTTAATTTTTGAAGTTTCTTTAATAATGGGATAAAAAAATATTCACGCATAAAGTTCATTAAAATTTTACACAGTCCTTTTCTTTAAGTAGACATATATTCAGTTATTTTTTAATTTAAACTGATCACATGTATTTATTTTGTGTGATTCCTCAAAAATACTATATTTTACACATATACAGAGTCATTTTATATTGTATAACAATCTAGCATTGTATAGCATCATTATATTTGCTCTATTTATTTATTTACTGAATTTCATGAAAATTTATGAAATGATGCAGTTTTTCATAAAATGTTCGCTTTCTATTTATTATGAGGAGTAAAATCTCTTTTTATTACATTTTTGATTTTTAAATTAAAAAATAAACAATTTAATAAAAAGTAGGGTGATATTCAAAAATATAACTAAAAAGGGCGCAATGAGAGTTTATTTTGAGTTTGTTTTTCTTAAGTTTTAGGCGCAGTGTTTCCCATAATAAAGATAGTCCTTCTACAATTTGAATTATAATAATGCTTCACATTTTAAGCGTTTCATTAATAACTTGATACTTCATCTATTAAGAAAAAATTTTAGAATCTTATTAAGAGAAAATTTTAGGAATTTTTAAAATTTCATTTAGAACCATTTAAAAAAATTTTGTTCAAATATATATGTTTCAACAGAACTAGCAGAAGAGTCACAATTATGCATTTTAAGATATGTAGCTCACACAAAACAGGTAATTTTTAAATGCAAAAATAATAAATAAGTAAGTTTTGGATTCCAGCTGAGCACATGTTGGAAGAATGGGGGAGGGCATTGTATTATTATTTATTACATTTATATTTATCGGAGTGGGCATTTGAAAATTTTTGAAAATTTTCCGGGTTTTCACTTTAACAATACGTGAATATTGTCCACTGTCCATGAAAAATATTCCCAGAAGGCAACAATAAAACATAAATAATATAAAGAGTTATAATAGCTCTTAACTTTTAGAATGTGCATAAGGTTGCATCAGGTATGAACCTTCTTTAGCTCAATGATGCCATACTCGACATTTTATTGTTCTTTATACCGCAACCGTAACTGTTATGAGTATTCAAAATAAATGCGTAATCAAAGACAGATGTATCAATTCTTTCTGCGATGATCGCAATAAGCTGGATGCTATATATACATAATATTACAGAATTATAATTAATAAAGATTTCATTTTAAACAGCACTCAAAGCAATCCATAAAAATTATGGTAAATGTTGACTACGCTCGAAGATAATTGTTGCACATTGAAATATTAGCTCCAAGACCCGGCATCTATCTCCAGTGACATTCTTCGACGGATTCAAGATAAGCAGTTCCATTCCATTCTGGGAGGACTGGAAGATAATGAAGAGTAATGCCCTGGAATGGCAACTCAAAAATGGAATTCTGGAAAATCGGGACTGGGAGTTAAGAAACAGCAGTTAAGTTTGTTGTGCATTCCGGCGATTGCAGTTTATTTGTTGTTTCCCGGGGGAAATGTGGGTGGGGAGGAGGCTGATAAGAATTCAAAATTGGGTGGGTATAGAGGGGGGGGTAACGGCGTCGGACTGTCGCTGAGGGGGACGAGCCCATTTAAATTCCATCTCTTGCTGGATGTTCATTTGGTACTCATCGATTGCTCCTGTTTCCCAGAGAGTCTCACTCTCACCGGAATGCGATTCTTGGATACATTTCTGGAGAAATGGGAATTTTCAGGAGCAATGTCTACATTCATTTTTCATTCCGGAAGTCGGGAACGATTTGGGGTGGGATGGAGGATGCACACAAAAAGGGAAGGGGTAGCTCAGTAGGCGAAAGTAAGTTCCAAACTTGGGATAACCACATTTGTTAGACACATATTTTCTCTTTTCTAGTTATTATTCACAAATTCAAGCCAGTTATTTCCAAGAATTTTTTATCTCTTTATTTTGAGGATATTTTTCTTTTTCTTCATATATCGCCGCGTTTTTTATCATATATACATACAGTATATAATTTGTAGACTTTTTTTAAGTAAATTTAAATTCGTGATTAACAATTAAAAAAAATCTTAAATTAATTAAAACCACTTAAAGAAAAGGGATTTAAAGAAAAAGCAGGTTTATCAGATTGTTTTATATGAATTTACTCATGAAAGAAGATGCATCCTATGTTACAAAGTTTTAATAATTTCAGCAATATATTAGAAATATTTCTTCTTTCGTATCATATTAAGATAAAATATCATAATTCCTTCTATCGTAAAACAATGAATTCTTACTAAGTTATTGATAGTATGAGCACCGAATCTCAACAACTAAGAAATATTTTTAGAGCGATGTTTCTCATATCAAAAGTATTATTTCATCTATTCTAAAAAAATTTTTAAATTGAATATTAGTGCTTTTAAAATTTCATTTTTAAGTATGATTGTTTGTAAAACACATTTCAAATACAAAAGTAACGCCATTTCATTGTATAAAAAATAAATAAAATATTGAATAACTATCTAGAAATTAAAATAAATATTGTAGTCTTTTATAAAATTTATGATTAAACGAACACAAATAGGCAAATAAATGTATTCGCTAATGTACGAATTAAAATTATTTCTATCTATTCAAAACAAACTTGCGTAAAAATTGAAATAATTAAAATTAGTTCTAAATGTGAATCATTTTAATTGAACATTTTTGCTAATAAGTATGAATAATTTTCTTAAATTATCATATTTTTGTTAATATTGTCTAAATTAATTTCAAGTGCGTTTTATTAAATATATTTCTACAGTAATTTTTTCTGAGACTCCACCAAGAATATAATTGAAATTCTATTTTCTATATTTTCCCTTTTCCTAATCGCAATTGTTTATGTTTTGATTTAAATGTGTTATTTTAATGTTTAGTACATTGGTCCATTGCATTTTTTTCTGTTTTTATAATATTTTTTTATCTACTTTTATTATTCGCCTCTCATAAGCAACAGAATAAAAATATAGCCTTTTACTTACAAATCATTTTCTAAAAAGATAAAATTAAAACCGAAGGTGATATATTTTTATATTGATTACAAAACTGTGTAAAATAAATGTATCACTTATAGAATATTATTCCGTATACAAATTGGCATGATCCTTATTTTATTTTAATTTTATTATTTATACCTTGGATGTACAATTCATACACATGTATCAAACACAAATGATTTTACTATTGCACGGGAATTGGAATAGCTTCGATAATACTTATAGAACAATAATATAAAAATATGAAGGAATTTATTATTCAATTATATATAGAAATAAATATGAAGGAATTTATAACTTATTTACAAGAAATAAAACATTCTAATTTTAGTATTATTAAGAAATTTTAAAAAAATTGTCAGGGAGAAAATAAATTTTTAAGCAAGCGTTTTAGCATGAAATTACATCCTCTCGATACAATGAAACCATAACACTATACCAATTACATTGGATTTTACATATTGTTATATACGTGCCTGCCGACCGATTAGCTGAGTGGTTAGCGTTCCTGACTCCGGAGCTGTTGGTCCCGGGTTCGAATCCCGGTTCGAGCATGGATGTTTCTTTCCTTCTCTGTGTTTCTCTGTCCTCTCTTCTGTGATGTGTGTATGTTGTGGTATGAATGTGACCCACCCTATAAACGGGTTTGTGGTGGTATGGCGCGGGTAACGCTACTCGCCTCCGTGACTTGGTTCACAGGTGCCCGCTGGGTAACGATAAATGAGTAGCAGTTTCTGGCCTTGTTGTGACATAGGGTTCAGTCTCCCTCTAGTGTGCCTGCCATTGGAAAAAAATATATATATATACGTGCCTTGAAAATAATTTAGATATTTAATGAATAATCTATCAAAATTAGGGTATGAAAAGGTAATACATATACTAAATATGATTAAATCCATGATTATTTAAAATAAGGATCAGATTCCTTACGCATTGGTTAATATATTATTTTAAAATTGGTGATTCACAATCCGATAGTTTTATTACGAAATCAATATTAAGTAATGACATGTGCAAACATCTCCGAAGATATACTGTCAGCTCACCTCAAAACCAAAATTAATGATTTAGGGAAGAAATTTGTCACCAGTTTGAATCAATGAGTCGAAATGAAATCTGATTCTGGCGCGTTTCTTCCCTCTTGGCGGAGCAATGCAATCTTTTCCCTCTCCCATCAAAGAGGCTTATTGGCGAGAGTGAAGAAGGGGAAAATAAAAAAAGATTGCGAAGACTATCAATCATTTCTGCTAGGCGTCTTTTCCAATACCGATCGGTAACCGATTGAAAAGCAAGAAAAGTCTGGGGCTATCGAGTTTAGGAACCAGAAGTTTCTGTTGCCTTTTCTTTTCTTTTCCTAAGCTGGTTTGAGAAAAGTGGTGTATATAAAACTACGTCTTCAAAC
Source organism: Latrodectus hesperus (assembly GCA_037975125.1). Taxonomy (NCBI): domain Eukaryota; kingdom Metazoa; phylum Arthropoda; class Arachnida; order Araneae; family Theridiidae; genus Latrodectus; species Latrodectus hesperus. The sequence continues at coordinate 18,393,403 of CM075852.1, read as the reverse complement.
ATTTTCATGTTAGTTTAGAAATTTGAAAGCGATCATTGTATTTTCCAAAATTCCGGATTGACAAGTTGTCGTATGTAAAATATTGATGTATTCTAGTATTTTAAATTAAACTTGAAAAGCATTTTAAACAGTAAATTCAGTCGTCAAACTTAATAAGTAATTTTTAACAATAGCCCTTTGTTTTCCGTATATTCTATCTTTCTTATTCCAAATACTAAAATTGTTTGAAAAACTATATAAAAACTATCATATCTTAAATATCTTTTCGTAAAAAAATAAATAAGAAAGTTTTCACTTCCTTAGTACTAAATATGTTTAACTAAGGATGAATTAGAAACTATGCTTGAGAAAACTATAAAAATAGAGTTTCTAAAAATATAATGAAAATTTGCTTGAATAATATGAAATTTACAGGAAAAAATAAATTTATATTGTTAACAATTATTTATTTAACTAGCAAAATTAGTTTATTTCAACGAAAACTTATTTTAATCGTATTGAGAGAAAATTTTATACTTGAAATATTTTCATTTACTGGAAGAATTATCAAAATGCAAATGGCATAATCACCGTACCTCTATGAAATGTTACTTGTCATTGTAAAACATTAAAATATTCCATTGTATAAAAATAAAATAAAAATTTTACCATTTTTATTGTTAATCGCAGTTTAACTGGACACTATATATTTAAATACTCATTAATATGGGAGTTTCTTTGGTGGAGCTGAATGTTTTTATATACATGTGTAAGTTAAAAATTTATAATCCTATTTTGTGGTATTTTATGACGGACATTCTCTCAATATCTATAACAATTTGAGATGCTTATATCAGCAAATCTACATACCACGCATCTTCGACAACTGAATGATGCAGTAAGTTTTGTTTGTCAAAAAAGTATGAATAGCAAAATAATAGATAAGAAATATACCTATCATCCATGAGTATTGTTTTTTTAGGAAGCGGTCTTAAATTGATGTGGTAGGAACGGAAGAGTAATCACTTGTAAGACATTGTGAACTTTTTTTATTTCTAATGGCAGATTAGAAGACAACTGTAGTCCGTATAACAAACATTGAAACTAGCACAAAGGTAACATGAACTCAGATAACAAAACTGAAACCACTGTAAATTTATAAATCGTTCATCTTGTGCAGTGCTCTCCAGTATCTACTTTAACAAGTGTCCCGAGCTCATTACAGGGCAATGACTCAGATGGTTCAGTTGGCCAAGAGAACTTGACAGTATAGAGTTGTGAACATAATTTGAACAAATTATAGATGAATTGATGTACTGTCTGAACTGTTTGCAACACAGACCTTAGCTCTGCAGTTAATGATCGTATATTTTTGTACAAGAGCGATTTGTTGAATATTGGTTCCTTTACACGCATATCTAAGGTACTTTTTCTGCAGGAAATTAAATTCTTACATGAACAATTTATGAAGCCAAGTTTCATATTTTCAATCCCAATCTGGTCTATTTTTCCAAACATTTCGATTTAAAAAACATACTAAGTTGTCCATTAATCCTATTCCAAACTTAAATGGAGTACACCATAGATAGCATAGAAAATTCTGTCACTCTATGGAGGAAAAACACATGGTCTGTTCTCCATAATCATTAGATTTTTCATTGTATTCGAGGGCATTAGCTTTTTAAATACTGTGCTCTGTGGACTAGTTCCTTGCAAGAACTACACAATTTTAATCACACAACCCTTTACAAAACTGGTTTCTACGATATTCATTGTTGGGTAATGCAGGAATAATTTACCAAATTTACATATTTCAACTCTGAAATTACTTTAACAGATATTTAATTGATTTGATACTATTATAACATATTTAATTATGTATATATAAGAGTTTAAAACACTAACAGTGAAAAAAGAAAATGAATTAATTGTTATTATTGTTAGTTAAGTGAAAGAAACAAATGCTAATACCTGGTGCTTTATTTTAAAATCTTGATCATTTACCTATAGAATTTGGTTGAGAAATTTCAGAGAGATCAGGTTTTTAGTAATGAATGTGGTTTGTTGTTTTATTCCCCCATTAAAGTATATTAGTAATTAAAGAACAGAAACATTAAGGAGAATTAAAAATGAAATTAATTACAGAAATAATAATAAAAATATTATTATAATTAACTGTTCTTTTTCCCAACTGGCTCGATATGTATAATAATCACTAAAATATGTATAATAATCAATGGAAAGTAATTTTTACCGATAAACTTTATAGCTAAGCATGGATGTAAAATCCTTTTAATGGCAAGAAATATATCAAATTTATTTTACATTCCTACAAAAAATTAAGAACTTCGATTAATTCATTTTTATTTGACTTTAGGTTATATTTTGTTATTTTCTGAGTGCAGAAGAATGATTTTAAGTATTTTTTAAACTATGACAAAGAAACCCTATAAAATTTGATAGATATTTGACATTTAAATTTTTTAAAACTTCAATATATATATATATATATATATATATATATATATATATATATATATACATTTATATTTATATAAATCTTAAATACTAATTAAATTGTTCAAAATTCATAATTTGCAGTTAAATAATTTTTCTTATTTAAATTATAATTGATTTCGAAAAAAATATTCTTGTTCTTTAGCAAATGTTTTTGGCATTATTACAAGTTACTCATACCTAATTAATCACGATTTTAAAATATAAAAAATGAATACAATTTCAAAATATTATTGTGATATTAATTTTTTTTAATAACTGGCAGATTAATCTATAAATTAAGAAAGTTGTCTCCTCATGATATGCGCCACATAAGTTATTTTTTTGGCAATAAGTATGTAATGCATTCGAATTAATACAAGCAAGGGAATACTACTACTACACCACTATTCCTACGTGCGCAGAATCAAATACCTCACACCTCGACGCACAATCTAATCCAGGAGCCAAAACATGTTCAGACAGGCAGCAAATTGTTCGCCAATGTGGTCCTGTCCCATAGAATAAGAACGGGGATGAAAAATTATCACTCATTGCCAGAATGACACGTAACAAGCAGATAAGTCGGGCGTTGCCGATCTCATTTGAAATCCGGCTTGTTTTTCGGACATCCCAGGAAAGAACCTGAAAATTTATTCCCAGTCAGTGCATTATTGGACTTACATCAAAATTTAACGAAATATTTCATGTAACGAGAAAAATATTTGGAAACATTAATTTTGAGTGTTATATACTCGTGTTATATACTATAGAACATTGCTTTAGAATCTTTTAAATGTTTACTTTTCTATTTATTTATTTATATTTTGAGTAATGCTGCGAAAATATGCCACGAAAACGTTTTATTTTAATATGCATATATCTATATCTGTGTATATATTATAATATAAAGTTGAAGTTTAAACGTAATATAGTTTCTGAAATGCTGTGTGTGTGTTTTATTTTTACTGTGTCCAAGTCTGATATAAAAATATCTTATTCAAAACCTGATTAAATTTTTCATTGTTTCACGACGACCAGATTTCAAAGGAAATTTTACAAGAATTTTTATGAAGAGTGCAGAAATTTTTTTAAGAATTAAAAATGAAATGAAAATAGGAGAAAATAATTCTAGTGTTTATATGATGTATATTTTATGGATTCTTTAAGTTCTCTCTCCAATTTATATCCGATTCTAATTATATTGTTTATGGTATTATTCTGATGGCTCTTTGGCTTTCTGAAAAATTTTGAGTTAAATGAATTGTAGTCTTTTAATCGGGTTGAATTTCACGATGGAATGTCGTAAAATATATTATTTCAAATAAGAGAAATAAAATTTTCCCAAAAATGAGACTTTACTTTTTAATTGAATTATCATTTATTTTTATTATTAGTTAAAAATTTTAATTTTATTAACTTTTTATTTAAAATAATTTCAGGAAATATGCGGAAATATTTGCGTATTATTTTAATTAAAAACTGAAAAATTTTAGTGGCACCATATTCCTTTTAAGGGCCATGGCCAACAGTGCTAAAATTTGTTTCCATAGCCTAGGGCCTTTGAAGTGCGAAGCATATGTCCCGGTTAAATGGTCAGCCTAACACGAAACCCCAAGTAATTAGTTCCCAAGCATGCTTGAATTCAATTTTATGAATCTACAGAAGGGATGAAAGGCTGTTTCAACCTACCCTAGCCCGAGGATTGAACCTCAAACTTTCATTATTAACTAACTTATTTATTACAATTATGTTAATTAATAATGGAACTATGCAAATTTTGTTCACTGTATAATCAATGAAGAATTACATCAAGCTTTCATCTTCATTAAATATTACTTTTCAGGTATATAGTTACTATTTTTGGAAATTTCTTATAGCCTTCAATTTAATTCCTGAAGCAATTATTTTGATTTTAGGATAAAAAGAACACATGCAACAGATAAGATGCTAATACATTTAAGTTAACATAAACTATTGCTGATTTCTTTCAGGTTTTAATAATTAGGTATGAGCCTCTTATATGTTGTTCCAATATTCTTACGAATGCAATTATTTGTTATTTGCAATAAATCATCCACTTACAAAGCAATATTAGAAATCATTTAATACTTTGCAATCACGAGAAATAAATGCACTTGATGTGCACACATAGATATACTTAATGTGTAAACATAGATGCACTTGATGTGTAAACATAGATGCACTTAATGTGTACACATAGATGTGCTTGATGTGTACACATAGATGCACTTAATATGTAAGTAAACCTCTGTCATCATAAATAATGATTGTAATTTGTGTAATGTACTTTTCAATTTCTACAAATGTTTTAAAAAATTAACTGCTTTTTTTAATACTTTTTGAATATGATAACGAAAAACATAAATATGCTTTATAATCATGTATATCATAAAATACTATTTCTTAATTATGAAAATTAATAATAACTAATTATGAAAACCAAAGTTTCATTGCCGTCTTTTATTTTTAGACTTTTAAATTATTTTCATTCAGATGGCGGAAATTTTTCCAGAACTTTTGAGAGTTTCTTTTAAGAAAATATCGTAGAAGAGTTACAAAAGATTGAATGTATAAAGTATCCGGTACTTAAGAAATTTAAAATTCTTGTCACGTTCTTATGAAAGTGTTCGTCAAAAGTCGTTGCATAAAATGCTGAACTTTATATCGTGAACAGTTTGTAGATGCACATTATTTTGATAGTCTAATGACCTTTTATAGTATCATTTATAGTATTATTACATTTCTATGAAATGCAATTTTCTGATCCCTGATGACTTTAACAACAATTTGCTCAGCAGCTATAATTAACAATTTTGTAGATTTCTTAATCTTGAGTCCAATCTTTTTTATATTATTTTTGCTGTAAATTTCATATAAATAAAAAAATACGAGTGGTTTTACGAGTCAGCAAAAATTTTTATTTGAATAAATATTCGATATTTTAATTCAATACCTCATTCAGAACCAAGTTTAAAAATTAAAAAAATTTGATTTCAAAGTTTTGCACAATATATATATACATATATATATATATATATATATATATATATATATATATATATATATATATATATATATATATATATATATATATATATATATATATATATATATATATATATATATATATATATATATATATATATATATATATACAATTTTTTAATACCCCATAAAAAATTGTTTCCTAAAAAATATGATACATAGTATTTATAAATTATTGTGTCATGTATATAAAATTATATAAGCTGAATTTTTAATCCGACTATATTGTTATTATTTAGTGAAATATAAATTAATGTTATCAGATTTAGCAGAATATTTTGTAGCTCAGATTTAATGTTATGAGATCTTTAAAAACTGAGTACAACATATTTTCCGATGATTGATGTAAATGTCTATCATGCGCAAAAACAAGATAGTGGGTCTGCACGAGAGTCACAAAATCCTTTCAGGTCCAGTTGCACTACGTCACAGGAGGGAGGATTTAAAATGAACTCATGAAATACCGCAATGTTTATTTGATCCATGAAAGATGATCGAACTGTAACACTTAACAGTCTGGCTTTCAGATTAACAGATTATCAGTTCGATTCCCATTTTGATGCAGAGGCTCAGAATCCAATGTTAATTGTAAATCACCATCAAATTAACCCTCATGGTAAAATGTGACTGTAGAAAAACAAGTCAAATGAAGAAAAGCTGCGTATGAGTTCAGATTTAGTGTTTAAAGCAGTTATTATTTGATTTGAATAGAACATATAATTATCCATCAAACATAGAATGTCTTAAGTACTCTTGATGCATGTTTTTATTTTAGAGCTGCCAAACATTAGCGCTTACATTAACATTCACGGTTATCCGATATTTTTAACAATACCCTCATACCCAGAAAGTGCAGTACTGATATTTAAATGGTAAAAAAATGTGCCGTGATGGCCTTGTGGTCAGGGCATTGGCCTTCTTAACGGAAGGCCGGTGTTCGATTCTTAATGCCGACAAAGATCCACCGAGTACATACGATATACGTGCTCGTTAAATCTGTGGAATTGAAAGTTCTGTGGTCGGTCGTTGAGCAGTTATCATGGGTTTGGAGAAAAATTCCTCCCCCTTCAGATCGATGTCAAAATTGAGGGAGTGGATCCATTGGTGGTGACATCTATCGAAGGAGTTTAGAACTAAGTCGTACTTTCACCTTCGTGGTGCTCTGGTTAAACGAAAAAAGCACTCTACTGACTTAAATTCGCATAACCAACATTATAACGAGCTTGGCTTGTCTAAGTGTCATAAGTAATAACATCAAATGTTTAAAAAAATAGTGTCATTAGAATATTAGAGTGACTTAAAGCACAGTTTCAAAAATGCACCATTTAAATTCTGCAGTGATGGACTTGCAAACAGCCATGTTTTGTCGAAATAGAGACACTGCTATCTTTCTTTGGAAAACTGGTAACATGTTCTTCCTTCCATCAAGATCTATCATCTTTTATCCCTAGTACATTGAATCATGCCATGCTTTCTTAAGAATTTTCTTAAAAGTCAAATTCATAAATAATATAGTTAAATGAAAATAATTTTGATACAACTGGCATCAAATTCTACAAAAAATTTTCGTCGTTGATATTTACATTATTGCACTTTTATAAAAGGAGAAGGACTCTTTGAAAGAAAATTTTTATGAATTTAATTTTATTTTGACAATCATTTAATGTCATTATAAGTTCTAAGTAGAAGACTGCTTCTTCTTAGAACTTATAATGGCATTAAATGACTGTCAAAATAAAACTATATTCATAAAAGTTTCCCTAAATTACTCTATATATTAATGTTGTTGAGATAACGATGACGAAATTCTTCATTAAAAATTTGTGAAAATTCATCGTATAAATATAATTTTAAATATTTATCATTTACTATAAACGGTGAACTTTGAGTATTTCTTTCGTTTTTCGATTTTAGTTTCTTTGAATTTGTTTCAGAATTTCATAAAAACATTTTCAAACAGCCCAGTAACTTCCAGGCCAGGTAAATTATCAATATTAATTAGTAATATTTCGATATTCGATCATTCGTTCGTATATTAGATATATATGTTGGATTATTGATGTAGTTTGCTATTTATTTATGCCAAATATCAAATCTTGAAATAATCTTTGTAAGTAAAAATAACTGAAAACAGATAAATTAATTCAATAACTTTTACTAAAATGCGATTCCGATTGCTTATTTAAGTTTAATTGACAAAACGAAACAAGTTTCAGTTAGTAAATAAATGATCTGCTTTAAGTATTCATGGAATATGATTCCTGTCACAAAAGTGAGCATAAAAAAATTATTTATTTTTTTTATGCTCACTTTTGTGCTCACTTTTTTCACCTTAATTTTTTGAATTATGTTACTTAATTATGAAGAATCCTTATTCCCTTTTTATTTTTCAATTTGTGTTATTTAATTATGATTAAATATTCCTCTTTTCTAAGTAATAAAAATACAAACGACGTATATCAATGTACAGAAAATTTCTTTATTACTTAGAAGTATTAAAACTAATTGGATTTTGAAATAAACAAAAGGTACCTTTTCCTAATGCAAGCAATATAGAAACTAAATTACTAATTTTAATCATTTGAAGTGAATATATAAGCTAAAAAATAAATATCATTTTAGGCTTCACGATGTACTTTTTAAATGAAATTAGTGATTATTTTAAAATTTAAAGATGCACTTGGAATAAAAAAAAAATGTTATTTCCATTTTAAATCTGAACTATAAGAATTTAATGAAGTAATTTTTTCTTTCGCAAAGCAAATGGTTTTTCTTTTTCTTAGAATACCAGGAAGATAATTTTCAGTAATTATGGAGCTCTGAGTTAGTAAAATTTTCTGTTCAATTATACTAGAACAAAAGTGGTTTAAAAAAAGACTAAATTACTTCGTATTTTTTCCAGTCTGTATTGCTTCGAAGCACAAAATGTCATTACCCTCAATTAAGTATGGCATTTATTTCATTGAGGCATTAAAATTTCTTTTGCTTTCCCTATTGAGATTGTGCCATTTAAGTAATAAGCTTGAAACAAGCTATTTAGTGAATGCGATCCATAATGCATTTTCTCTTCTCTTTATTTTAATGTTTTGAATTTTTCTTCAAGGTATAATCAAACATAAAATATGTAATTAATTATGTTTTCCTTTTGTGGAAAAGACCATGAAATATAAATAATTTCTTAATCAATTAGTTATCCATTGCAAAACGTTTCCAAGCAAAATCAATCATATTAGGGAGTCATGTGCTTTGTATTTATATCATTGAAAGCTAACTTTTTTCATATATAAATAGTTATAGCTTTGTTTTCATATATGAAGTTATCATTTTATAATTAATACAATTTAATCAGTTTTTAAGATGATTCTACTATCTCTTTAACTAACAATATGATGATACTTTTTGTTTCATCTACTACTATTTTCATACTTAAAAATATGTATCTATTATTTCTAATATAAAAAAAAGAAATTCTAAAGAATATATATTGCTCAAAAATATTTCTCAATCATTTATCATATATTTACATAAAAATAATTAACATGAAAAAAATGATAATGAATAGGAAATTATAAATTGTTTAATATATATAATAGTCATTAATTATAATTTTTCAGATACCTAAGTAAATAATTATCACTATATTTTATAGTACTAATCATAGCTTGGGATTATGGAAGCTTAATTTGATAAATTTAACTCATTTATTTGTCCTTGATCTAAATATTCAGATTAAATATTTTTTGTTCTAATTTTTTTTCCAATTATTCGGAAACAAGAAATTAAATTAAATGCCAAAATCACCCTTGAATAAAATTCAAACTAAGCAACGGTGAAATCAAAGTACAAAACTCTTAGTGGTTTGACTCTTGCTCTCCTTTGAACGACAAAGTTGTGTTTACTGACTGCAGACAATATATTAAAGGATTTTTACTTCCCTTCTCGTGGTCAAAAAAATTAGATTTGCATAAAAACTTATCTTAGTTGATCTTTTTTGGTACAACAAGAGTTGGATTGATTCTAATAATACAGGATGAGTGTTAAGCCTAAAAATTGTTTCATTGGTGTGATGTGTAGAGAAAAATACCAATATCTTGTTTGACCATATCATATAATATTCAAATATACTATGGTTGAACAATTAAATAACATTTGAAAGAATAAATATTAAATTGAACCACTACTGTATTATATTCCTCACTATTTTTTCAAGAACTAGAATTTTCCCTCATAAAAAATTCGTAAATAGCATGCAAATAGCAAGAGTAGGTTTTTTTACGAATAAATATAAATATTAATAATATACTTTCAGTATTTTTCATATCTCATCTCATATTTTCAACAATCAACCAACACTCATATTTTGCTTCGAAAAGTTCCACCAGTTATGGGGAAATCCCATAAAGAAATCAATTCCCAAACCGAAAATTTCTTGGGATTGGACATGTTTTTCTCATGTCAATAGACAGCAATCGAGAAATCAAGACCTCAAAATTCTCCTACCGCAACCCCACACAATAATTCCTTCACTGAGCAACACCCAGTTTATGACATCTGGTGGTGAAAGGTAAGCCTTGGACAAATATCGAACTACCCCACCCCCTCCTTTAATACTGAGGCCAGCTTTCGATCCCTCGATCCCTTGATACTTAATCCAAATGTAAACACAATTCCATAGGCACCGAGGACTGGGTAATGGAGCTTGGGGCTTTCCCTGGCCTCCCTCATCCAGTGGTTAATGTATCATCCACGCAGCTGGGGAGATCTGCTAAAATCCAATAAAGTTGATGAAGAAAACGTTTTCTAGGTCTTCAAACATTTAATCAACACCAAGATAAGTGTCAATTTAAAATTTTTCTCAGTAGGAGAGTTTATATAAAGATCTAGAAAATAATTTTATCACGTTAAATCAATGGTAACATAAAATTTAATTCAAAATTTGAATGATTCACTTGATTTGATTAGAAGCACTTTGTATTTAGGAGAACTTAAGCCTTATTATGATATAAACATACAGTATATTATTGAACACATTAGATTATATTATAAAAAAAATGCAAACACGTTTTTTATATCGGATTTAATAATCATCATTTTTTTATTTTACATTAAATTATAAGTAAATTCTTGGATTTATAATTTTTAAAGTAATCTATTCATGTATTTATTTTTCAAATAATCATGAGCATAAGTAAATTGATATGTTAATAAAGAATGTAACTTTATCGTGAAAATAATTTATTGTTTTGAAAATCCATTATAAAACAAATGTTGTTATCACTTATGACACTTGTAGAAGCCAAGCTCGCTATGTCGTTTGCTATATGGATTTAAGTTAGTAGGGTGAATCTTTCATTTTACTAGAACACCATTTAAGATTATTTAAGGTGAAAGTACGACTTTGCTCTAAGCTCTTCCGATAGATGGCACCAACAGTGGATACCCTCTCTCAATTAACCACTATCGATTAAATTCAGCAGGAGCTTTAATTCAGGACAGCCTAATCTCCTTGTTACAAGCATTACTAACCCTAAGAAAGGCAATTAATTGAAATGGAAACAGTTGCTTCCGCTGACTAATATGTGATGCTTGGTAAAACCCATTATTCTCGCCATCAACCAATAAGTAAAAAAGTATTTGAAAGCATTATTTATCTTTTTACCGCATCTGAATATCCTTCTCTTTAAAGCATACTACATAACACGCAATTCATGGCATGGATAAGGCAGCTGAGTGTCTTTTATTCAAGTGTATTAAGTCTATTAAGTATATCAACAGTGACAAAGCTGACTCAAAATGCCATAAAATAAAACCGTTAATTAGGAAGTCAATTTCTTAAGTGCTAAAGAAATAAGGTTTGTTTTATTAATAATATAATAAGACATCGAATTTACGACGAAATGTAAAGTTAAACTTGACTCATCGACAAAATACCAAGGATGTAAATTCATTATTATAGTCTATGTATTTATTTTCTTTAATTAAAGAATAAAATCTTGTCATAGATAAACCAGTTTAATATATTCTCTGATAATAGGTTTTAGCTCGTAAAGAAAATTAATTGTTAATAATCATTTATATGCAAGATTTTTTGTTAAATAAATAATTTCAAACCAATGTTTTCTTAGGAGATATCTCTAAAAACATTTTTTTATTGAATTTTTATTCATTTTATTTATTTTTCTAGTATTTCTAAGTGATTTTTCAATACGTATGTATCACTAAAACCAATTTTCACTATGAAAATTATGTAACAATGTTCTTTTATTATGTGAATGTAATCATTAAGAAAAATCATATAGATATATAAAATTAGCTGTATCATTTAAAATCAAATTTCCTTCTTAAATTTTTAATATTAGATAACGAAAAAGTTAATAATTCAATAGCTATCATTTTTTGGAGATATATACACTGCATTGTATATTACTATAGTGTTACACTTGATGATAAATCTAGCATAATAGTATATTTTCATAATTTTGTATTAAGAAAAAATGTCTTTCCTGAATACAAAGAAATATGAAATAAATAAAATTTTTGTTTTTCTTACAATTGTAAGTCGAATCTAGGTTGAAAAGGAATTCACAGTTGCATAAATCTATTTTTTTGGTGCAAAAACTATCAATGTAACGACTAGAGTTACGAAAATGGCACCATAAAGTTGAAATCTGCATAGAATATTAAATCAAAGTTCTCTGTGTGACATTTGTATATATATTACTATTTAAATTTGGCTCAGTATAATGTAGTTAAATATTCTAGAGGCTTATCTATTATTTGTTTTATAATGGATCTTTTTCGTTAGTTGCATACTTAAAAAAGTGGGAAAATTTTTGTTATACAAGTGTCATATATAACTGTGACACACTGAAAAAAGTTAAAATTTATTCTATACAAGCAAATTATTACAGTTTTGACTTACAAATATTCATGACGTTTTGATTTATTCTACTAAATAGGAAAATTCTGATACAAAAGGTTATCATGAAATTTTCTGTTTTGACATTTGATTGAAAAGCATTATTTTACGTTATGAATGATAATGTATATGAAATACATCTTCGTATAAGAGCATTTTGGTGAGTAGATCTAGACAATGTTTTTAAAGAACCAGAATATTAAAATTATATTCATGAACCCATATTGTTTATTTTGTTCCATCACTCATTGTTCATTTTTCTTACAAGAGAATTGGAAGCTAATTATTTGTTTAAAAACTAAAGTAGTTTATTTTAGTAAAGATTATAATAATAGTATATAAAGTGGGTAATTAGTGATACATTAAATCGCTCCATATGTTTAAAATATACTAAAATTTATGAAGATTATTTGAAATTTTTTAGTGTTCCATAGAATTATTTTTTTATTTATTTCTAAATTAAAAAATAATTAAAAATTTTATTAAAGAAAGAATTATTTTAGAAGAATTATTTTTTGTTATAAGTTTATGTTATGTTTTTGACAATAAATTAGCATAAATTTTGCAGAAGTTCTCGTATGCTAAATTATATTAGATATGTGTTGCTCCTTTTTTTTTAAAATAAAAACCTAGTTTTCAGAAATTAACTATTACGGTAAATAAAATTATAAAAATGAAAACCAATGTAAAAAAATATATTTTGAAAACTTATTTTTTACTGTCTTACTATATCCATAACATACAGTTTTATTATGTACAAAACGTTTAATAGTTAGTGATAACCTTTAGGAGGAAAAGTGAGTAAAAGTTATTTAATTTAGCAAATATTATATCATTTATGTTATCAGCAATTATTGTATTAATATGAGCAAATTTGTTAATTTTTATACAATAAAGAAATGCTTAAAAAGCTGAATAATTTTTAACCATTATTCTGAACTTTATTTGACACTAAATACCGTTAAAATAGCATAGAGAGGGGTAGTGTTGAGTTTTATAAATTTATTTAAATTTTTCTTAAAATATTTTTAAAATATAATTCTATATGTCCTGAATTTTTCTAAATTGAATTAAATGGTTATTTTTTTTAAAAACTTTGATTATACATATTTCAACAACATTTATTTTTATTACCTGCACTAATGAATTTTAAAATTAAAGCGCAATAAAAATTATATTTGATAATTAATTTATTTCAAAATTAACGAAACAGATTATTTCACAAAAAATGGCAACAGTATGTATACAGGTTATTCTAAATTAATAAAGTGTTTACCAAATTTCTATAGAATTAGTTTTTTATTGAAATATATGATTATTTAGTTAACATATTATATTAGTAAAATTATAAACTTGAGTTTCTTAAAATTTAGTTTTAAGGATAAGAATGTCTCAACTTACATATTTATCCTTCGCTAGGAAAATTTTTCGAAAATATTCTTACCTAAATATCTGTGCTTAAATCAACAAACATCATTGGAATTTAAGTCATATCTTTTTTATATTTTTAATTGGTAGTTCTATAATGAGAATCATTTTTTGATTATCTATATACATATTTGATATACGTATAATCCAAATTACAGATTTTAAAAACTAGCTGATGTTACTGAAATAAATCAATCAATTTAAATAAAAATGAAATAAGTTATATACGATTGCATACATTTTCTTTCTGAAATTCTTTCACAAATATGGCTTTTAGATTTAAAAATTATTTTGAATTTATCATCCAACAGCAAAGGGCACTATCAGAAATCATCTGTAATGTTAAAACCAATGCGCTTACTAAATAATACTTTGGAAAAAATTTAATCCGAGAAGCTTTCTTGGAAAAAAGCAATTTTGTAGAAAACATAATCCTCGCATATAAACGAAATAAAATCATGGAATCGCTCGAAGAATGGAAATAATTTTTAAAAATAAGAAATTACCATGACATGTAAATTTTTTAATTTAATGATGGACATCGAGTTTAAATTTATATAATTTAAATTTTGATACTAATATATTCAGAGATAAAGTTATGTGAAGATAAGAGCAATCCATCGCTGAAAGAAATTTTTCTCGCATAATAACAGGGAAAAAATAAACGACGGATAAAAGCTTTGAGATTCGCTGTCGTACATTTTTATAGTCTGTATATATACAATTATATCCAATTTTCCGACATTTTAGAAAAAACATTATTTTTGATTTTATGAACACGTTTGTCCTGTGTCTGGTTTTCAATATAAATTAGATTTTAGTCTGCATCAAAGTGGTGATAATTCAAGCATATATTATTTATTGAAATATCGCATTATATAATTTTTATTGCAATAGAAGGAATTTAATTTTAAACAAATGTGTAATGCTTTTTCTAAATATAATGTACATCTTTCTCACATGATGATTCTGAAGTATTGCTTATTTTATGTCATTAATTTTTTTTCAAATGTCACTAATATTTGTGTCTCAAAAATCTTAACTTTTAAATCTAAGTGAAATAAATATATTGGCAATGGTTTTTAATATGAAAATTTCACATTTCTTATGAGTGTGTAAGAGGTATATTTACATCAAATATTAGCGAAAATTATCAGAAAATTAACAACCTAAAATTTATACTAAAAAGCTCATCTTTGCGTAAAACGAACAAAAAGCTAAGTTATTTTGTTCACATTATTTATATAAGCATTAAGCTTATTTATATTACTTGCATTATACTTCGATATGTTATACTCACAAATTAACTTCCTTTTTACTTTTAATTTAATATTTTTAAGTGTCTAAGATTTATTTGTGGAAAACTTATAGTATCAAACTTATATATCTTAGTATCAATTCATATATCTTACGTTAATTTAATAGAAAATTGGAGTTTTTATTGTACAAAATGATTTATTTCAGCCATTCTTCAAAAGCAAAGGATTACTCATTTAAAAATTCTTCTGAAATATCACTTGCAATAACCAATTCCTTGATAATTACGGAGATTAAATATTTATTTTTGAATAAAGGATTTTTTAAAATTTATTATTGGATTTATTATAATTATTGGAGTTATACTCCTAAAATGCATGTTCATTTATACAAATAATAATTAAATCTACATTATTATGTGTGGAAAGAAGAACATTTGTGTAAAATTAATATTTTATGCTGGTAATATTGTGAAATGTAAGTTGTAGAAGTTTTTGAGTTAGTCGAGTATGTTTTTATTTTTTATGTGTAAAACAGTACATTAACTTGAAATCAAAGCTATCTCAGATTTTATTTTAAAGAATATTTAAATTTTTCTCTAAAAAAACTTGAATAAATATGTTAAGTACTAGAAAATATTCACAATGTTTCTTAATAAACCATGAATTAAGAAAATAGTGCAATTATATTAATTTCAAAACAAGAAAATTGTTTTGAAATAATGGTAAATTACTTTAAATAATACTTTTAAGTCCAATTTTGAAGCCCTTGTACCATTATCACTCAGGAAAATTGTGGAAAAACGGATATGCCCCCTTAAAATATTTACTTTCATGGTTATGACTGCATTTTTTAAATTTTCACTTTTTTACTATTGACATTTAGACTTTCTATTTCTCACAGATTTTAGAATTACTTTTCTTATGTTTCCAAAACTACCTGAATTTAAATTTAATTGGAAAACTTTCTCAAAACACCCACTTATAGTTGTTTGATTATCATGGTGTGGGTTTCTATTCCAACGCCTCAATCATTTCCTAAATAATTACAATGTTCTAAATTTATTTTCGCAGAAAAAAATTATATATTTTCCTTAACAAGATTAGAATGTGCTCAACCCGGTAAGCTGTCCTTGAATTATAAAGACTTCATTTTCGCTAATGTCATCTTACTGTCTAACATTACTCTCGTATGTCTAGAGCAGATGACTTTTTTTAAAAACAAACGCCCATAGTTTCATCATTCCTAACTTGGTCAAACCCATGCGAGAATAGTTATCAGAGAAACCGCAGGTGATGGTGAAAGAACGCCCAAAAAAATTATCTTTTAAAGACATTGTTTCTTTTTCGCTAAGAAACTCTTGGCTATTTTTTCGATGGAAGAGAATAACCACGCCACAAAAACCACGTAATGAGACTCTCGGCCAATTATGAGAATGGTTGAATTTTTGAGCAATCAGTCATTCTTAACGAGGTAAGGCCCAATTTCCTATGCTAATGGGGTACTCATACGATTCTCGAAAATGATGATGGATTCACAATTTTTTTTATTTATTAAATATTACATTTTTTTAAGTGACGTAAATTTTTGAATGAAAAATGCACTGCTTTTTTTAGTCGAATAGTTAACACAGTTGATTTCTTTTATACTGAATGCTTTACATAATTATATAGAATTCATTTAAATGATAAATACTTATAAACAGACTTATTTAATAACGTGTATAATTATCAAAAATGTTTTATTATTTGATTGGCTATATTTAATGGAACTTCAAGCTAAACAAAGGGAAGTATCAGAAACAAAATCATATTTTTTTAAAAGCTTAAGAAATGAAATTTTAAAAATTTTATCGCTTTTTTCCGATGAAATATAAAATGTTAATTTTTTTAAAATACATTTAAATAATACGTATTTTGTAACTGTTATTGAAATGGTTGTTCAATTGTTATTAGTATGCTATCGGTTAGTTGCATTTAAGAATTCCCAGAATGAATACAAGTTAATATGAATTACAATAGACAAGTCATGTTTCATATGTTATCAACTTAAGAAGTACAATTTGAAACAAATAAATTTAAGGTACTTATTTAGAAGAAACTTGTTTTTCCTTTGATACATGAAAGAATATAAATTTTTTTCTGCTCTACTATGCCTACGTTTACCATATTTGCAGAATAGTATAACAAGCACTATTAATATTTTCAAAAATATTTAAATCTAATTTGTTTTTGTCCCTTTTAAACTGTAAAAATAATGATTTACTAACTTCTACGGATCTAAAGTTTTACTCATTGAAATATATAGCTGATATCGATGATAACTGCATCAGTGACAACTATATTATAGCTTTTAAATTTTTAAGCTTTAAATAATATTCTCAGATAATTCAGAAAAAGGAATTAATGAGGTCCGTAGAGGATACAAACTTAAAGTTGCTTTCCATATCGATTTCATTTCTCTGCTAATGAATAATTATAGAATACAAACTAAACTTTCATATAGTTATAATAAATACCTTTTCAGAAATATTAAAAGAAAAATTATGAGTTACATACAAAGGAAGCATGTATGCCAACTATTTGATGTCAAGTTTTTCACTTCGTAAGTAAGAAACATAAAACTGCATAAGAAACACTAACTATGTTCTCTGGCATACAAAATTATATAAAAGTTTAAGCACGATTATTTGTCGGTGAATGGAATTTATTGTGAATATAATGTGAAATACATGCATTTTCGGCAGGCATTATCATATAAAATTCCCATTTAGCCCATATTATTTTGATAACTTATCTCTTATTCATACTGCATCAGTTCTAAATAATTTTATCTTCATTGAAGAATAAAATACATATCCTGTTTTGTCCCCTAAATTTCATTCATTATCATGTAAAAAGGACTCACTACCTAAAATTTTCTTAACTACACGAGGATAAAATTGTTGCATATTTTGACGTCATACTATCACGCGGTATAAAGAATAAACAGTGAAAATCTAATTTTTGTTGAAAAATAGTTTTACTCGTATAAAAGACGGATGCTATATGTAAAATTTATTATAACTTCACAACATAATTTTATTATTAATTATTTAATCATTAACTTCACACTTTTCTTATTCTCACTATTTTCTTACAAAACAGTTTGATGATAAAATTAGAAAATAGTAATAATAATTTATTTTCTCTTAATTTTGCTGGCCAACTTCAGGGGAAGTAATGACCAGAACCTGTCGACCCACTAACTATCATCTAGCTCCGGCCCTTGATTTATTTTGCCATCATTCACCTATGTCCGTAATGGCTGTAGCCGGACCATCAAAGAACCATGAGTGGCTTGCCGTGGTCAGCTTGGCCAGCAGCGGTCCGGCATTTTACCGGCAGTTTATGTTTGCTGGTATATCCAAGAAGTTCATCACAAACAAGTCGGGTTCTTTCATACTGTTTACCATAGAATGCATTCCAAGTCCTTCCTCTTGACCAATTTCAAAATTTTTCAGTTCGCAATTTCAAAATTTGTTTTATCTGAAAATTTCCAATTTCAAAATTCTTTTTATCTGGTCACATGGTAAGTTTGCCTCCTACTTGTTTCGTTTCGATCTAAGATTAAATAACTTATGTGAATGTTAAAAAAAAATACCACAAAACCGTGGAAAATGTGATTCTCTCATGTCCTACCTTCGATCACTCAAGATTATGCTTACAGAATGAAACGAAAATGCTTGGCGTTACCTACCCCGTGAAATTCTCTGTTTCTGTGAAGTCCAAACTGTTGCTTCTGCATTTGTTCGCTTTATTTATACTCGTAACATTTAAGGTTCTAATTACTTACTTCTGTAGCCCCGTGTTGAACATCTGTGGTGCAGGAAAGATTGTATATGTTCAAAAAAAGGGTGACTGATTTTTTTTTCTCGATTGATTTAAGTGATTCTATCAAAATTCAGTAATATTATCTTAATGAAACATCACACATAAAAATAATCAGCATATCTCATGTGTGTGTGTGCATAAAAGGTGAACATTGGTTTTATCACACTTTTGTGAACCGTTATATATGATGTTTGCTTATACAGTTGACAAAATGTTTATTTGTACACTTCAATTTTAGAATTTTATAGCAAAATTAAATAAGGTAACTAAGTTAAAATTGCAGAAATATATTCTATTGAGGTAAAATAATAATAAATATCAACAAAAAATAATCACATAAACTTTAGTTGATTAACGAATAAAACTTTATAAAAACTATACAAAAAGAGTATTTGTACATTTACTTAGTGACAAATTTTAAACATAATTATGATTATTTTATAGAAATCTAATACTTTTAATGCATCCCATTGTCTTTTTCAATTGCTTCAAAACGTCTTGGCATTGATTCTATTAATTTTTTGGTGGTTTCCTGATCTATTTCTTCCCAAGCTTCCATGAGTGCTTCTTTCAAACTATTTTTACTTGTAATATATTTTTTTCGAACTTGAGCATCCAATAGCATCCACAAATTTTCAATTGAATTTATATCCGGGGATTGTGGTGGAGTTTCAAGGCGTCTTTGCGCATTATAAAGCAACCATGTTTTAGTAACTATGGCAGTGTGTTTTGGATCGTTATCTTGTTGGAATAAGAAAGTGTCTCTGATACCCCATTTTCTAGCACTGTCTAATAAGTTATGCCGCAACAGATCAATGTAACCTAAAGCTGTCATTTTTGTGTCAATAAAGTGTCATTTTCCAACCCAGCTATGAGCTACACAGCCCCAAACCATCACATTTCCACCACCATGTTTCCGGGTCTGAAGTACAATTTTACTATCAAGGGCTGTTTTATTTTTTCGCCAGATTTTTCGGATACTAGGAGTTAAAAAATTTCAAACTTACTCTCATCTGAAAAATTAAGCTTTTTCCAGAAGTCCATCGGTTTGTCTTTGTATTTCATAGCAAATTCTAAACGCTTTTTTTCTATAAACTTCAGAGATCATTGGTTTTTTCTCGGAGTTCTGCCCTTTAAACCAGCACTATGTAACACATTTCTTATTCGGTCACTCTAATGTTAGAAGCTGCCAGAAGGTCATCTGCAATTTTCTGATCAGTAATTTGTAGTTTTCTAATAGCTGCTTTAACTATACTTCGTTTATTTCTTGAAGTTAATTTACTCGGGCCACCTGGCTCTGCGTTCATTTTCAACGAGTCCAGCATTTTTATATTTTCTTACGATGTAACCAATAGTTGTAAAGGGTAACTTAACCATCTTTTTAATTTCGTGATAATATTTTCCACTTTAATTAAGGTTAACAATATGAGTTCTCATGTCTAAAGAGACTTCTTTTGATTTAGTGGCCCTTTCTCAAATTTTCTCTACGAGTGACCTTCACTGTTAAAAAAGATAATCTTCAATGTGTTTAATAAATACAAACTATCCAAAAAATTAACTATCATGTGAAAATTTGCATGAAATGATAGTAATACTTACCGGAGATATAGATGTACAAATATGCTTTTTGCAAGAAATGTTCCAAGTTTGTGTAAGATTTAGGTTTTATTTTCAATTATTTCAAAATATTTTTTTCGTTTACTTAGAAATAAACAACAAACCCACGTTCACACATTACAAGGAATAAAATAACAGCTTATATTTTTCTAAACTTTAAAAAAAAAAAAGTAGTGTACAAATAATCATTTTGCCTACTGTATGTATTAAAATATTTCAAAAGAAATACTTCGTCAAAAGAATTTTATACTTTCAATTTTTATCATAGAAATGTATTTTACTTTTCACATGATTTTATTTTGATTTGACATTTTCTAAATTTATTATTTATTGCTTTATAATATCCAATTTTATAGTAAAAGCAAAATGTTAATTAATCTGTAAAATATCAACCAAAATGGAAATGCCATGATTTGGTCAAAAAAATTAGTTTTATTTCTGAATTAATTTGGGTATTAGTCTTAATTTATGCAAAGAACTGAAATTAAAATTAAATTACTTCAAAATGTTTACATAATGAGACTCTTTTGAATTCAAAACACGTCATTTTAAATGTAAAACAACATTTAACTTGGTTTACGAATAAAAATACTAAGAATAGATTAAGTTTATTAGCACTAAAATAATTTGATAGAAAACTGTTTAGATATTTAAATTGCTACTTCAAGCACATTTTCAAATTAGTTTATTAAAATTGACCCTAAGTATTGTAAAATTTAAATACAATTTTATCGTTTTATACTACGGCAATTTCTTTTCTAGTAAATAGTTTTTGATTAATTATTCACGCAAAGAAATTGAAGTAAAATATTTTATTTATGCTTTTTATCATATTCAGTTCTAATAAAATAGAAAAAATTAAATAGGGAAAACAAAACAAATTATAATACCTATGAATATTCGATCAAATTTTTCAAAATATTTTCATTTCAAAGAATGCATTTTAGATATGCTAACTGAAGGACACTTATCTTAATTTGTTTGAGAATTTGAATTTCTAGACGATGAAAATTTGCACAATATGGGAGACGACACAATTTGATATGAATGACGTTTCAAAAAATTAGTTTAATAAATCTCAACTTAATGTTTTTCAAATTTCATTTCTCTAACTTATTAAAAAAAGAGAAAATTAAAGAAAATAATAAAATAAATAAATTAGCAAAACAAAAAATATTGTGTTTTGCAAATCACTGTACTTTCAAATTACAAAGAACAACAAGAAAAACAAAACAACAATAAAAAACACATTTTTTCAAAATATAACTTCTTAACTAAATATAAAAAAAAGTTCGGATAATTTATTTTTCATTTTCCCTCGCGGTTGTCTCTCATGAATAAAATGAGGAATACTTTGTTGAAGTGCTTCTTGATAAAACGCATTCTAGCAATTTTAACACTCGGGTTGGCTCTTTTGAATTTAAAATATTCAAAAGACTGCGCCCGAATACGTCATCACCAGTAACGGAAAACCCAAAATATATGCATGATGTTAAAAGTGATGTAACGAAAAAAACTCAAAATTCAAAGGAGATGGTAGTTGACGATATTATGCACGGAGATAAAATTAAAAAAAAAGAAGCAAACACAAAAGCAAACAATCTTCATTATCTTTTGAGTGTAAATTTCTGATATATTTTTCTTTCTTAATTATCATTTGCTTTGGCGAAGAGCTAAATATTTGCGTTCAATTATTTACTTTTTTTTCTCTACATGCTTTGCGCCTTCACCTTCTCTTCTCATTTGCTTCTTCGCTTCACTTCAAGAACCTGTTCGCGACAGATCATTAATAATTAGGTTACCAAGTACTCGATAGAGAAATAGCTTTCCAAAGTTATCGAAGCTTATTTGGTTTAGGAATATCGAAGTCTTCAATGTTATGTTATCTACAGGGAAACTTTTTTACTTTGAAACCATATTCTTGATTGGTAAAAATGCTCAAATCCATTATCCAGAAAGCTTTTGCTCCAGATAAGCCTAAAAAGATATATATTATCATAGATGTTCGCTCTGTTGTTTATTAAGTATTTGCTATACTAGCTCTTAAGAAAAAAGAGAAATAAGTGATAGTTATGTCCTTTCCGTATAAAACTTAGCATATATGAATATTAAGTTGGATATTTGGTGTCGTTTTTATTAATCTGTTATATTAATAGTCGTATTATCATTAAAATTCCTTCTTTTGGAAACAAATTTTACAAATTTTGATTTGCAGCAGACTTTGCAAACGAAATTTTAAGTAATAAAAAACATAACATAACTCTTAGAGATAAAAAATTAAATTTAAATATTTTCCTCCAGTATTTCATGTCTAATCTGAAGATGCCACATTATTACTGATGTTAATTCATTACTTTGCTCCCTACTGCTACTATTGAAAAGTGATCCTTTTTCAAATTGAATCAACTAATGAGCTTTCTTCATCAAGAATATAATGCGATTTTCGTAATGAAGCTTCATATTAGCAAGTACTAAATTGTACTAACAGTAACAATAAATATATTTATGTAATTTGTCGTAAAATGTAAACATAAACTAAATGCCAATTACGTTCTTCATAGTAACTAAAACAGAGCGAGAATTAATTTAAGTACAAATCGGGATTCATGATGATTTTAAATTTCTGCGTTAAAATCAAACGCAAAAATATTAAATAAAAAGTCATTTGAGTATGAAAATATAAACGCATGGATAAAATAACAAATTTACTATCGACAAAAATTTATTTAGTTCGAGAATTTCATGCAATTTAAGAAATCTTTTAACTAGAGGTAATATAAAATTTCTTGTGAAGAGTGCAGTGTACAATATAGTCAACATAAAATGCACTTAAAATTTCAAACTGCTTTTAATATCAAAACAAAAGATTTCATCAAACCCAAAATCTGGTAATCTATTCTATATTTAATGAGCAATTAGAATCCGCAAATAATAATTTCGCAATTTTAAAACAAAAACATTTGCAAATATAAACTAAATAAATAGTAAAAATATAAATTACTTAGACATTAAAAAAAATACAAATACAAATGTTCATGTTAAACAAATAATTGAAGAAACCTCTCTCTCTCTCACACACACACACAATATAAAATTGATTAACATAATAGTATAAGAATTCTCTACATTTTTAAAGATTGTCATTTTTAAAATTGAAACAGCATATCAAAAATAGTAACAGCTCAAAAAAGTAGTAGAAGACACTATATGTTGGTTAAACTGTTATGTCTGTGTTAATAAATAAAATCTATAATAAGTTTGCTTATTTTATTTATTTATTTATTTTTTGGTACTGAGTAAACTAATCAATAGAATATTAAAGCAACAATTTTCAATATCATACATTTAAATTATATGTCACTTTTCCAAACAAGTAAAATTCCTAGTAATTGTATATTTAACACTAGTAAAATATATAACCATTTTTTTTGTAATTTATGACATTTTCTACAAACAATATACATCATTGTTTCTAAAAATTTTCTTAATAAACAAAACCAATTTGCAAATATAAATATAAAAATGTATATATTAAAATTAAATATGGAATAAAGTATACATATATATATATATATATATATATATATATATATATATATATATATATATAAAGTGAAAAACATGTGCCAAAAAGTACTTTAAATCTATTTACCAACCACGTTTTGTATTATTTTATACATATTTTTATTGCTTTTTTGAAAGTATCATTTTGTTTACATCCAAGAAATGGGACAGTAAATAAATGTAGAAACTTTACTGGCGCCACCGGATTCCTAATAAATAAAAAAGCTCCCTCAGCCACTTAGTTTATATCCCGTTGCGATGCGTCGAAGTAAAATTCGTCAAAACATTATAACAGAAACAATTTCGAGTATTATCGCACAAGCACTCACTTCGTCAATTTACATGAAGATGGTTATGACTTATTCTTATTCATTGCTCTCGTAAGTCTTATGAGCAGTTGATTCTGCCACATAAAATTTCTAAATTTAGGGTCCACAGATCCGTCTTTTCCAATATTTTGGAGGAGTAGATTACATATTTCAAATCCCACTTCCATTCGAAAGCCAATTTTGTCTTTTACGAGATCTGCTTTTCATTCGAACGTCATTGCCCGTTCCCTCCCCCCTCAGATTTCCCCTCCCTGAGCGCTCAACGTCTGGAGAGTGAAAAACCATTGAATAAATATCAGCCGTCATCATTCATGTTCCTGAAAGAATTCTTCCTTCGAGTGGAAACATTCTTCTGCTAACGTCCACCAGGTGGCAGTGCAGCGTAAAGATTTATGTCCGACAATGATCTGTGGTGGAGGAAGGTGCAGTTAGAAAATTTATACGACAGAAGTGTGGAATTTTTTTCCAACACACATATATAGATTCGATTGGGAGGAAATTTAGAGGAAATAATAGGTAAGAAAAAGAAATTTGTAGTGATTGCCAGATTTCGATTGGAAATTCCAAACAATTTTTTTTCTCTTATCCTTGTTTCATTATTTTTTGAAATTCCTTAAATATATTTCTAAAAACTAATCTAAAACTATGATTTTTTTCCACTTAGTACCGTGTTATTTTATTACAATGTGTTTTAAAATAAGTTTATAATAAGTATAGATGATGAAAAATAAATTAAACAATTTTGCTAATCTTTTAAAATTTAAACAATTCAAAATTTTTAAATTTAAAAATATGTCATATGTTACACATTTTCATAACAAGCAATTTCATAATCTTTCATCTATTTCTTTAAATTTAATGCAGGAAAAAATACCAAAAAAGTAAGGAAATGAATTGAGTCAAATTTCGGTAAAGGAATATTTAGTTGGTATTTTGGTTTAAAGCTTAGGAGTTATTACATTTCTTATGATTTTTATAATATTCTAAGAAAATAAATAAAGCTGATTGCATTGATTATTCAATGCATAAAGAATATGAGTTCGAATTGGAATCGATTTTTTGGAATAATTTAGGCATATTTTTAAATACTGAATAGAGAGAGAGAGTAGATTCACATGGAGGGTGAAACATTGAGTTTTGTAAAGAATATAAGTAATATTGTTATCAATAAATTGGAGGAATTTGAATCAAAATATTTTTGCTATAAATTCAAGAGAAAAACAATAATGTTAACTAAATAATATTCGTTAATAATATTAACGAAAAAAAAAGCAAGCAAGACTCTGTGCCATTTTTCTTTTTTATATCACGAAGTAAAGTTAATTTTTATTGTAGATCCGTTAGATATATTTCCTAGTACTGGTGAAAAAATGCAATATTAAAATAAGAAAACCATGCAAAATCCGATTAAATGCTACTATTTTGTTTATTGAACTCCTCACAAATATGCGCCAAATCGTAGCGTTAATTCATTGGAACAGCATTCAAAACCCCATTAGAAACAACACTCAACACATCGCTATGACAATCATAATATATAAAACAGTTTTACTTGCTTTTGACCCCGTAATTGTTTTTCACTGTTAACTTTTATCTTCTTTTAATGTATTTTTGTTGATAAGTATGTTCCAGTAAATCGATGTTTTTCAGATTCCTGGACTATCAAGCTCAAATATTGTGTTATTGTTCCACTGGCGAAGAAATTTTCACACAGCATAAACTATAGTAACGTCAGGAATTTATAAGTTTTTCTCGATCAATTATAATTTCATCTATAATTGCGTGTAAAATTTTATGCTAATTTTACTTAAAGCAAAATATATGTAATAATGAAATTTTATTAAAAAAATAATCATCATTAAAAATTATTAAAAAATTCTGCTTATTTTTATAATTGAAATTATTTTCAACTCATTGGTTGACTAAAGTGAAAAAAAAAGTTTTTTTAAGTTGCCATAAGTTATTTATACAAAATGCATTATATATTTCTTCCCACACAAGTTTAGGTAAAAGAAAGAACATTCTGTTAACAAAGCAGTTTTCACCAAACAAATAACGACAAGAATAAAGCAATGTAAAGAAAAGTAGTTTCTTAAACTATCATTTGGATAATATTTCATTTTTTACTGTTTTATATTACAGTAACGTTTATACTTAGCGATTCTTAGCAAAAACTGCTGTTTTTGATAACATCTCGTGTATAATCTTGAATTATATTGCAGCCATGATAAATAAGAATTCTTTATTACTTTAAAGCAATACTAGCAATTCAGTTAATATGCATCAAATAACAAATGTAATTTGCCCTTATTGTATCCATTTTATTATGTAATATTTTCTTAGTTATTATAAAAATTTAAAATTATCTACTAATTTAATAATTGACTTACAGGGTATATTGTTTGCTTTTGATATATTTTCTAACAGATTCAGATATACTTTAATTGCAAATAAGAAATATATTTTGCATCTTTATTTTGTGCTCATTTAATTTAAATGTAACACTCTCAAGGCACAATGTAAATTTTTTCAAGCAGAAAAGTATTTGAATATTATCTTAGAATAATTCTCTAATGTTCATTTATTTTAGTGACATAAGCACATTTTACTAGAGTAACTTCAACTAACCAAATTAACCAAAAGTGTTCTCTGAATATATTATATAAAAGAAGAAAATTTTATCATGAAGAAAACAAATATTCTAAATAGAGTAGTCTTTAAAATATTTTTCAAATATTAATACGTTATTATTATGTAAAAAAAATATTCAATAAAAAAGCTGAGCATTCTCAAAAGATGAAGTGAAATTAGAATTTAAGAAAATTCATCGTTTCACTAATTCACCTTATTTTTTGCTGCTTATGAAATTATTTTTAAAGATAGAACATAAATCAACCGAAATATTATATTGCTAGTTTTTAATATTTTTAATATTATAGATAAGTGATTAAAAATTCTGTTTATCTAAATTTTTGTTAGATTTAATTATCAATTAGCGCACTTCAATTGAGATACATGCATTCATATAATATATATATATATATATATATATATATATATATATATATATATATATATATATATATATATATATATATATATATATATAAGCAATATTTTTAATAGCTCATAAATAATTACAAGAAAAATATTTTATGACATTATTAATAAAGCTAAATATTATTTTTCAGTATTTTTTATTGATATATTTTCTATATGTTTTTCGAAATTGCACTTTTATACGTTAATGAGACTAACTTCTTTCACTTTTAATTTTTTTAATACTTTTACTAGTTCAAAAGTTAATGATTATTTTTAATGCTCTGGAATATTGTTTTTATTTACTAATTTCAATCAAACCAGAAATATTAATTAATAGGTAAAATTGTCTTCAATCTTAAATTATCATTCTAATACCTCTAAATTATAATTAAAAAAAGATTATAATTGATAAATATTTTTCATCTTTAAAAGTAAAGGGTTATCATTAATGCTCTGGAATATTAATTTTATTTGCTAATTTCATTCTAACCAGAAATATTAACAAATTGTTCAAATAATCACCAATCTTAAGCTATCATTATAATACCTTAAATTATAATTAAAAAAGAATCTATATAAAACTAAGTTTTCTGGGAGGATTTACATCCCTATTGACAAAATTGTGAGAGAACTTTTTTTGGGGAAAAATGCGAACTTTTAATCAACATAAATTTAATGTGTTTGATAAAATTAAAATTTAAAAAAGCAACATTTCTATACCTATCATATACGAGCTATCTATTTTTTAATTCAAAAATGCTATTGCTTGAGATCTAATGTAAAGATTTCAATTTCTCAGTTCAGTTTTGTTTTATGCTGCTGTTATGGCTTTATTTATCATTTGCAGCTGTCATCTTAGTATTGTTTATCTTCATACTACAAAATCACCCACCATTTTCACTTCAAATAGAACTGTCAGTGGCACGACAGCCTACATGGGGGCCAAAGCCTGCATTGTCCATTTGGGTTTTCATGACCGAGGGCCATGGGGTGCAAGCATATGTCTGGGTTAGCATAACGCGAAACCCCCATTGTTCATTTCCCAAGTATGCTTGATACCCAGTTTCATCGACATATTAAAGGATGAGTCGACCTATCCCAACCCGAAGATAGAACCTCGGACCTGTGTCTATGAAGCGCTACCTTTAGACATCGTCTTTATTTCATACAGAAGGATATTCTAAAATCTCAATATGTTGAGAAACGAAGAAGTGCTTAAGGACATTTCTTTTCTGTTTAACTTATTTACATTTCTTCAATGAACACTTCAGTAACTGAAACTTGAGATTAAATTATATTTTCTTTACTAATTTTTATGACTGGTGGGATAAAAATTAAAAATTTGAATAAATTTTTATCTTTGGCTATAATAATTGAAATAATCCTCCTTTTATTTCCGTCACCGTAATGATATGTAGCCTTAAAAAGATTATTAGTAAATTTAAGACTACAATTATTTTTTCTCAATCTTCTTCAATATTATCGTTCTTTTTTTAGTTTTTGCAATTTTTTGGTCTTAAAAATTCTTTTAATTTCAAAATTTATTAATTTGTGAATTTTTTTGAAAATTATATGAATATATGAACATGTGTGTGCGACTGCCTCTCCATTGTTCTTCTTTATATGTTTGATCTATTATATATATATATATATATATATATATATATATATATATATATATATATATATATATATATATATATATATATATATATATATATATATATATATATATATATATATATATATATATATATATATTATATATTATATATATATTATATATATATATATATATATATTATATATTATATATATATATATATATATGTGTGTGTGTGTGTGTGTGCGTGCGTGTGGTAGACTATAAACACACATATATGCATGGTTTAATGAATTCGAGGATGAAATTAAACATCTCTCTTTGTCCACACAATTTCTCGATCACAATGTAACTAAACTGTTACGGACTATTTTAGAGTGTTTAATATGGAATCGATATCTTTCATTGGCGTCACTCTTAGAATTTTTAAAGTCTCGAAAAAGAATGGTGCGAGCTGGTAGCCGAATGGATATCGCTCTTCCTTTCGTTTCTACAGTGCGTGGGTTTGAGTACTACTTTGAGCTTAATGTTCTGTGGTGGATTGGAATCAAATTCAAACTATATGTCTAATTTACCCTCATGCTCAAAAATTGACCTTTGAATGACCAAGTACCCCAAGAAGAATGTGTTACAACATTCCTCTGAACACTATTCAGCTTATGTATGAATGGATTCCTATGTGAACCTAAGTTGTATTACATCTCAGAGGTGGTCCTAAACCCTACTCTCTCTCTAACAAAGGATTTATAATAAATCTAAAATGCTTCCATTTTAATAACCACCTATATATTTTTTGCATAAAATTACTTGTAATATGGAAAAAATAACAGAAAAGTCTTTAAACACAAATTTGTGTTTGTATAAAAAAACTATATATTTAGAATAAAACGTTTTTTTGGTTTTGAATGTAAAAAAGACAATTTTTCGGAATAAATATAACATTATCTGTATTTGTTTATAAATTTTATTTTCCTGCTGAAACGTCAAAAATTGCTTTAAAAATGGTATAATCTAATCATGTAAAAAATCTTGGAGGGTTCAAATTCAATACATTTTTATACTATTAGAGTCATATTGAAGTACAAAAAATGATCAAAATAAGCTCTTCAGCAACAAATTAATTGTTTAATGTATTGAAGTTAAAGGTAAAAAGTAAACTTTGCTTTGAAAATGTAAAAAAAAAATCTATAAATGTGTACTAGATTTGATAGAATTGGACAATACAATAAAAATCTTTACTATTTGATCTATTAACACATGACTAGAAATATATTATAGGCATTTTATTTATGTGCAATCAATTATGAAATGTCTTATTTTTAAGAGAGTGTTCTAGTCTTCTGGAATGTTACTAATGACTTTAATAGAAATAGTTAGTTCGCTGTTTTTCTGTATACAAATAATTGAAAAACGAACACCACATATAGTGTCATGTATTTATTAATGTAATTGTATATATGGATTGTAGACATCTATATCTAATAAAATAAACATTTTATAAGAGGTAATTATACATTTCCCAAAACTAAAGCTTCTGCATTATAATTCAGGAGAGTCAAATGTGCAAAGTCATCGAGTTCATTTCTGAAAGTTGGCGAGTTCAAAACTTGGGTAAACCGAACACTAAAGCGTTCTTTAATGGTAGCTGAGCCACATAACATAACATAAGCTAAGCTATGGTCGCAATGTCTTCCATGGGGATGGCAAGACAAGTCTATCGGTATTTTGTTTGGTCTCTTCTTTTAAATTACAGGAATCCACTCATTGGGTGCCTCACTGTATAAATTGCCATTGATTCTAGCTTTGTAGTACCAAAGGGCTTGAAACAAAGAGGGACTGAACATTAGAGGAAAATAGGTTCATCCACTCATCCACTCATTGGGTGCCTCACTGTATAAATTGCCATTGGTTCTAGCTTTGTAGTACCAAAGGGCTTGAAACAAAGAGGGACTGAACATTAAAGGAAAATATGTTTATTCACTCATCCACTCATTGGGTGCCACACTGTATAAATTGCTATTGGTTCTAGCTTTGTAGTACCAAAGGGCTTGAAACAAAGAGGGACTGAACATTAGAGGAAAATAGGTTATTAGATGTTCACATTTTCATTTCATTTAAGTCATTTGATAAAATGCTAATTAACTTAAAATAACCAAAATTATCTCTCTATTGAAAATTTTCTTTATAAACAATAATTAGCATAATTTTAAAAGGCAAAAA
Source organism: Latrodectus hesperus (assembly GCA_037975125.1). Classification (NCBI taxonomy): domain Eukaryota; kingdom Metazoa; phylum Arthropoda; class Arachnida; order Araneae; family Theridiidae; genus Latrodectus; species Latrodectus hesperus. The sequence continues at coordinate 18,362,008 of CM075852.1, read as the reverse complement.
AATTATAAGCCATTTTACCATATAGAATTTAAAATCTTACCAATAGAATTTTAAATTCCAGCAGATTATTTGACATTTTCTTATTATAGATATCTAAAATATTTTATATAAAAAATCTGCGAAACGGAAAAAAATCCTCAGCATATTTTTAAAAATATTTATAAAATCAAAACATATTTTAGTATTTAAAATTGAACATTATTTTTTTCCAAAATTTCTTGACTGAAACAATTTTACCTTCTGTTCTTTTGTGAACTGAACTCTCTTAAAGAATAATTCTTAGACTTCAGAATTCTAAAACTCACATTCCAACTGAATTATATATAGCTTTCTTAAGCACTATCATAAAAGAAAATCCTCAAATGGAATTTTCAAATTTTGGCCACATACACAAGTTTTATTGCGTGCAATTTACTGTTTCCTGTTAGAATATGCAAATGTATGTGGTTACTCACGTTGAAGAGCTGTATTGGCTTTTTCCCAAATATGGTAATTACATTTTTAATAAAGTGATGCGTTTCTGTCCATGACTTACATTGTGATATGGTATTTTTGATTCTACTATATTTAGAACAGAGTTACTCTTTAATATGCTCAACAGAATGAGAATAGACTTAATCTGTATGGATAAGGCATAATACAAGAACATGAATCAGAAATAACATGTTTTATCAAGTGTGTTCTTTTATTTCAATAAGTAATTAATTTTCAAATATATAATTATAAAAGAAAGAAATGCCTACCAATTATTTTTTACACACTTTTGCAAGGCTTTACTTTTTAATTAACATTTATTAATTACTACCTCGAATTAAAATGCATTAAGAAGCGAATTAAAATATATGTAGCAATAAATTATTGTTGAAATTCAATTATTCAAATCACTTATCCTCGTTTAAGGGGTTTGTTCATGGATTCAGTAGTGGAGTTTTTCTTTAAGATTCTGCAAGTTATCTTTCAGAATTTGCTGATCGCTTAGGAAGTTACCTTTTATTAACAAAAGTTTAATATTAAGGGTTATTTTCACCACTAAATCTCATGGCTCTTAGCTTTCTACATTCACAACTCATACGATACTCGATACCCACATCATCTGTGGTTTGGCGAGGAAAATTACCACATGTCATCACTTCGATTGATCTAGAATGCTCACTTTTTTACTATATTGGGTAAAAATTATTATTACACATATAATAATTCTGGTATATTTTGTCATGAATTTTTTAAGAATTTAAATGTAGGATATATGTATCTGTTAGAAAAAAATAATGTATACTCAATTACCTTGCTCATTTTTGTTGATATTTATCAAGAGAAGTTTTGTCAATCAGTTGACTTCATTCTTGTTTTATTTCCCATATTTTAACATGTATTCAACAGTTTCATTCAATTATAGATTTTTCGAAACATTTATTTGCAAATAGTATTTTACCATTGAAATTAACATTAAACTGTTTGACAGCAACTGAATGGTTTTTCTTAAAATTTTCATCGATTTTGTATAAATTCCTTAACAATAATACTACAATAGAAATTTTAGCAATAAAACTGAAACAGGTGTTTTAATGACAATTTCTGATCTTTATTTTTATCTGGATGTTCTCAGTACGTAGGAAAATTACAAACACATATTTCTATACACCCACAGCATTCAGTTGAACTTCTTTAAAAATCCAACTCGTGTATTATTTTTCGGAGGAAAGTAAGACAGCAAGGTCTCGAAAGCAAGAACTCTGATGTTTACCACTTCAGTTTAGTTCCTATGATCCACAATCTTCTACATATGATCAATGGCAAAAATAATTCATATGAAAATAATAATTTATTTTTCCCAACCAAGAGCACAATTTATCGAATTTCCTCCACACCCTATATAAATAGGATACCAGTGTTCTTCAACTATTTATATTCTCGGGCCATACCACACTTGCGTTGGGAGAAATTAAATCCACCCATAAAATCCTCAGCTATCTCTCATCGCGCGTCCACCTCTCAGATGAGCTATCTGATTGGTCACGAGTGTTACGGTTACAGATACATAGCCACTTACTCCTGCCCTACCTACTACAGCAGAAAGGGAAAAAAATTGCTTTATAAGATGGGCCGGGGACTAAGAAATCCCGCAGCGGCTATTCGTCATTATGAGCTGCAATTGCAAATAAAACGAAGCTCGATCTTGGAGCACGAGGGGAACAAACGAGATTTTGCAGGGAAGGCCAAATTAAGTTAGAAGGCCGAGTACGACGAATGGTGGGCGTATGGATGATTGAAAAGAAATGTTGGGTCGCTTGTACAAACACCCCCGTGTTTTGTGGCTCCTTCTCTGCTTTGAGTGTTCATCAACGTGGCTTATTTGGTAACTGTGAGGGGAGGGGCTGCATTGGAAAGAGCTTAGAGAATACTCCACGACACCAAGATGAAATAGAATAATCGCACTCGACTACGCCTTTCAGCTTCAGTAACAAAATGGCCCAATAATTCATCATCAATCAGAGACTTATAGCTGATTATTTTACTCTTGGATAATGGTTCTTATGTAGTGAAAAAGCTATACGGGATATTATAGTAAACTTTTAATGTTTTTCAATATTTGTAATTTTTTTAAATAGATAATTCACAAATATTTGATGAAATAAGCTAATACATTTTTTTAAAAATAAGCATCCAAAAAGAGAAATTTATGAAAGTAGTTGATTAACAAGTGACATCTAAATAAAAAAAAGCTTTTTTATGAATTCAACTTAATTGTTAATATTTTGATTTTCTTTCTTTTCAATAAAGTTGTGTTCATTTCTTTTTCTTTAATATGATACTCATCTAAACTCTGATGTATACAATGGTATTCGCAAAGTATATTATACTCAATTTTTAAATTAAATACTTCAGCAAGAAACTAAAATAAAAAACTTGAAAAAAAGAAGCATACCTAAACTTCATTTCAAATTTTCTAAGACTGTTTAAATAAATACTTTCGTTATTTACCAAAAATTTCTTAAAAAATTTCTGTAAATATTTTATATTTCTCTTTATTTAACCTTTAAAATATTATAAATCTATTATATAATTAAAATATTATATCTTAAAAAATACTATAAATCTTTTTTTATATATTTCTTCATAAAACTATACTTTATGGGAATGAAAATAATATACAAATTTATTGAAATTGTATCGCTCAAGGGAAAATATTAAATAATTTCAAATGATAATATTGCTTATAAAATATAGAACTGGAGATTTTTGAATAGATAAGTTTCATTGTGAATACTTTTTTTAACAACTAATTTTATTATTATGTTATGCTTTACCTAAAAATATGATACTTAAAGTGGAATTTCTTATAAAAATGTTATAACTTTTATTGAATAAAAATCCAGGAGTAATTAATGGATGCTCATAGTATATAATTAATATAATTATTTGAGGTAAAATTAAAATAATATTTTTTGTACATTTATTACAAAATAACTAAAATAGAAGGGTAACAATTTGAAACAATTACAGTTATTATATTCGATAATTCTTATATTGTGAAGATATACACTGGAACAATAAGCAATAATAATTTCGATAACACTAAGACATATTTGTTAACTTAGATTAGTGCATGTAATTTCGCTTTAATATACTCAATGCAAAAGATTTTTTTTAAAAATAAAATTGTGTTACTTCATAAAAAAAATTTCTTACAGTATATAATGATATTTATAATACTGTAAAAAATTCTTACCATAAGGAATTTTCCTTTCATGGTAAATCGAGTTAATAAATTTCTAGAACAGTTATTAATATTCAGGTTTGCCAGAAGTTTCTTAAGTCTTTTGCTTGCAGTTAGAGTTTGACAACATAATTAATGTCAAATACACTAAATCTGAATTTTTCTTTTATCCTTAAATCTTAATTTTGTTAAATAAAAATTTCGTTTCTAATATTGAAAAAGCACCAACAATAAAATTTATGATAGTTATTAGAAATATTATTTATTTAAATTAGCATAGATTATTAAAACTGACAGTTGATCGATATCTGAAAAACGTTTTACATTATTCAAAAATTAGAAGAGTTCCTGGCTTTAATTCAAATGGTTAAATTGAAAGCGAAACTAAATTATAATAATTATACTCTAAAATTTAGCTAAAAATAAAAAAATAAACTTCATATTGGAATCAAATTTGATAAAGTCAAAAAGTAAAAAATTATAAAAGCGCAGAAAACAAACCACGTTATTTCATCATCTCATTTGTAAATATCCTATTTACAAAATTGTGAAATTTGCTTACTAAAATTATATTATAAAAGTGTGGTTTAGAAATCCCCAAACTATGAAAAAACTGGTGAATTATATTAAGATTTTAATTGTGACAAACACAATGGATGGTAACAAACTCTGCACCTAGGTTGTTAAGCCAAGCAATCCAAATTTGGCATTAACAAAAAGTGTGCAATACCCATAGGCCAATAGTATTTATTTTTTAAGCCTCAAAACACCATGGCTTGAAAAGAAAATGAATAATCCGTCACCAAGTTTGAGCATAACTTTATTAGAAGAAGGTGCTGTAAACTAACGAATTCTACTCTAAGTTGGAGTATCACGCTTGTAATACTTTCTGATATAGGGGCCGCGGTAACCTGGCTGGTTAGGGCGTCGTTCTCGCTATCAGAAGGTAGTGAGTTCGAATCCCAACCGACCATAGATCCGTCGTGTTCTCTAATGGTGGCTGGGACACGTTATAACTGGGCGTGGTCTCAATGTCCTCCAAGTGAAATGATACCTCTAGGGGTAGCAAGCAAAGTATTAAGGGGTCTTTGGCTTGTGTTGCCTGCTTCAAAATTACGATGCAAATTCTAATGCATGTTGTAAATTTCATATTATTTGCACGCTTCCTTCAGAGTGTTGCATTTACGGTGGACAGGCATATTTATTAAAAAAAAATATTTACAAAAGTGGGTTTTTATACATCTAACCTTTAAGTACGTGCATGGAAATTAAGAATATAGCTTTTCTTTGTACAACATGATACCTATCAAAAATAATTTAAAACTATAGTTCATTAATATATAATTGAATATTTTTAGAATGCCACTTAATTATAATGTTTATTCCTACTTACGAAATGAAACCAAGTAAAATGCAGTTTACAACTTAAGTGACTATCGTTAATGGTATGTACCACTTGTATAGATAGAATCAGGATTAAGAATTTTAGTAAATAAAATTTCTATATGATTATAATACATAACACTGAAATTGTTCGTTGTTTATAATTGAATGAGATTCTTGTGTGAAGTCCAAATCCGATGAGGTTGATGCTTAAAATAATCTACCATTTTTTTAAACATATATACAATTTTATATCATGATGCTATAAAATCTAAAATGATTTTCTTCAACTATTTTATTCCAATTTCTGATGACAAGCATGGAAGATCAAATTAGAAAGCTTGGATTAGGATTGAATATTGGATGAAAATTGGATGAATTAGGACAAATTAGGGGATTGAGATATAAAAATAAGGTAATTAGATATTATATGATACTTTACATTAGAGCTGTTTACGGTTTCTGTTAATGAGACAGCATTTTCATTCGAACTAAGTCTGATGGAGCTTATTTAGAAAAATACATAAAATGACACACTGAAGCAAGAATGGTGCTACTGTTTATGGCCTGGAATTGCATATTGCATTTCAAGAAGAATGTGTGCACATTCTTTTCTAAAGCTTTATCTATAACTCATGAAAGAATTTAATGACAGTCAATACTTGACAGTAAATTGTATTAATTAAAATATTTTAAACTTAATGATAAAAATGTTTTATTATATATATTAATTTGAATTGTTTTCTATAAATAATTAAAAAAGATAAGGAACTTCTACATTTACCGATTCTGTTATCAATGTTCAAAAAAGGAAATTAATATATATATTTATAGATAATGTACATATTTGTTGTAGTAAATCATATAACCAGTTGACCTGCAATTCATTCCAGTGTCTAAATATTCGTCAATCATTAGTTATTTAAAATTTAAAGATTCTTATTGCTCTTAATAATTGAATTAAAAATGCACATGTTTTTGATTCAATCGTTGAAAATAATCAATGGATATAAATTATGTTTAAATTTAATTTTGAAGATGAATAATAAATTGCTGGTACCTATAATCAACATTTAAGATTTTGCACGGATAAATCTGATACAATGTTTTTTTTTTTCTATAAAACGAAATTAATTATGTGGTTTTGATAAAAAGCGCAGTTAATAAATATTTTAAAGTAAGGAATTTATACTTTCACACTTTTTGCAATAATATAAAAAAAGTAAAGCAAATAAATGAAAAATTTTTATAAATTCTCATCTGAACTCATTTAACACTTAAACTATTCGATTAAAAATTTATGAAGGTGAAGTTCATTTTCGATTACTTTTTATAAAAACAATAGCACTTTGTCTTCATTAATTGAATCAATCGTAATCAATCCTCATTAGGCAAAGCAAAATTGAAGATAATTCATCTTCATTAAAGTGTCAAAGTCTCATCCAGTTATCATCACCGCTAGTTTGATGGTCTCGATGGATTTAGGTAATAAGTTTCAGTCAGAAAACAAAGCTACTTAATATACTTAAGAAATTAAGAAGTGTGTTTCAGATAATATACAAAAATAGAAGTTATGGCAGTCACATAATTAATGGCTTACAACTATGGAAACTTGCAGTTTTTATTGAACAACTTGTACCCTCACGTTTTATTCTTCAGAGGGAATGACTGTCGTAACAAGTTTATCTAAGCAAATTTTTATAAGTAATATTTATTTTAATGGAGTAAGCAAAAGTATTTTTACTATAATTAAAGAATACTTAAGTGTGTGTTGTGAGAATATTTTGATTCTCTTTTCTGTTTTACTAAATTCCAGGAAATGTGTTGCAGTCAAGTAGCTGTCAAAGCTGATCATTTTTCATAAATCATTTAAGATTAAGGAAGATTAACAAGTTGTCGATAGATAATAGTAACACAAACAACAATCTCTAGAATTATGACTTTTTTGTCTGCTTATATTGATGAAACTGACTGATATGACAATACCACAATTTATACTGTCAATGATTCTCGTTTCTATAAGCCTAATTGTTTCGGATAGTAAGAAATGTCTATCTATTGGAATAATTTACCATCAATGATAATTTCTAAATTGAGTTTTGTTTTGTAAATAAAAGTACAAATAGAAAAAAATATCAATATTGCTTATGGAATTATTTTTTATTGATTTATATTAATTATTTTCTAATTCAAGGATTATTCATTACTCAATTTTATTCATTTCTGACTTATTGAAAGAAAAAGCATTTTTCATACAAGGTACAAGAGAATGCATGTAGCCAAATTAGAGCTAGATACAAAAGAAATGATTATACATTATTTACATAAAACTAATAAGAGGTCATGATTAAGTAAATGTATCGAATTATTCCTAGTTTGATAATCCGATTTTTTGTATTTTGTTCTTGTAGTATAGCAATCTTAATATGGAGATATATGGAGTATATTCCATCTAATGAATGAGGTTTCAATGAATGTATATTTGCGTTGATATAACATTTGCAAAGAATTTTACCCCCATAATTTATTTAAAAAGAAACTATCTCCATTTTAAATTTTTACAAATTAAAATCCTTTATATTTCTTTATCAATATGTAAATATATAATATATTCATGCATAAAATTTCAATATTTATTTACACAAATCTCTATAAATTATTAATATCTAAAATCATATTAAAATTTCCTCCGCTTTAACATGGTAGTTTATATTATTTGTTTATATACAAAAGGTAAAGTTTGGGGATTTAGAAAATCGAAAATACATAATATTCGTTCCATATAAGAATATTTGTTTCATGAATTTGTAATTGAATCATGCAAAGCAACTTCCCAAATATTACGAAAATCCTTGGAATCATTAAATGAAAAAGCAATGCATCAGAAACAGGAGTGCGCCGTTTCCCTACACTTCTTAATTTCTATTCCCAGTCCATCAGCTAAATATTCATGTTATGAAAATTCCTGATATTCCCTAAAGATTTCCTTTTAATACATTCCAAAGGAGTAAATGGAGAGCTCAGAATCGATAACTGTATCCGTGACATTTTCAACCCCTTTTCTCGCCAATTACATTGTCTCACCATTAAGGAAACTTCTCAAAACACTAGATTTGCGGTCGAAGTTACGACATCCAATGATTCCGTTACCCTGGAGGTTTCCCTCCGCTTGAATCTCTCTAACTGCTATTTTCCCTTTTCCTCTTCAATCCATAAGACGAGTTGGCAGTAGTGTGTAGGTGGCGGATTCCACGATTAACCCTTTGCTTAAGAATCTCTTCCTCCCCCTCTTCGACAAATCGATACACGGAGAAGAAAGCACTTTTCGTCTAGGAAGAGAAAATCTTTCGAGAAGAGAATTCGCTCAAACCGTTTTGCTAGTATCGACAAAAGGGATTCGAAAGCAACCGTTTTGTGCCATAAGCCTTATCTAAATTTCAAGGCTTCTAGTTTAAATTGGGATTAGTGATTTTATTTTTCATTCTAAGTTCTTGGAGCGTGTTGTTAGTCTCCAAAATGATAAAGCTGTTTGGAGATTACAAAATTAACGGATTGTTTGGGACCATTCTTAAGCAGGATTAGTGCACTAGGCTTTGAATGAATATAGAATATACCCGAATAGAGTAATTAAAGGTGGGATTGAATAAATGTGTTTTGTGTTTTTGTTGTTGTTTGAGGCCTTTAAAATTGTCGCTAATTATGAATTCTAAACTAATTTTTATTGCAGAATAAAATAAAAATTCCATATTAATTAGATTCGGCTGACTTTATTTCTCCAATTTCTTCTGAATTATAAATACATTTTTATGCAATTTGATAAAAAGGTTTTGTGATTAATTAAATTGTTTTGTTAGCTGTATTGAGATTAAATAATAATGGATTATATTTCATTTATAACATTGATACGCAATTTAATATTTGAGTTGGTGGACAAAAGGAAAGGATTACCTGTATATTTATATTGCCAATGAACTTTGCATGCTCAAAAATCTTTCACAGTATTTTTGAATTACATGATAATTTGTGATTCAAATATTGATAAAACAGTCTGATTAGAAATATTAATATTATATAATAGCACTGACCAATTATATTTGAATGGTAATGAAATATTCAAATTTAGTTTCTAAATGAGATTAAAATTATAAGAGATTATCATTACATTTATGTCACGCATAGTTATCTATTTGCTTGAAATATTGCTTACAATAACTTCAAACTTCGTGACTTGTTTGATTCAAATTATGACAATACAGTTTATTAGTACTGATAGTAATCCAAATCAATAAAATAACAATTATAATAAAATATTATTTTCAATTTATTTTCCGAGGTAATTTGTGTCTGTTAGAAAATGTTAATGTTATTACATATATATTTCTATTTGTTTTCTGTTCTCAAAAGTTCTTTTATTTGATAACTGTGTGTGTGAATTACTTGATAATTTGACTCAACTATTAGTAATAGCGTTTAACTAATTATAACGATAATACAGATTAATAATGCAAAGGAATTCGATAACAAGTACACAATATTTATTTAAGTTATGTCCTGAAAGTGAATTAAATTATGTGTCAATATCTATGAAAGAATAGACTTAAGAGTGAAAATATTCAAAGAAAGATATTTCTGAATTATACTATTCTATTTCTTCAAATGATTTCTAATTATTATGCAAGTATCAAGTTCGATTAAGGTAAATTACATCTACTCGTGTTCCTTTTTCTTGTCAGTTGCTTATACTTGATTATCACGCATGAATCTAGATTAATTATAAGACTTCTCTAAAATATGCTAAAATATTTATTTTTAAATATACTGAGATCAGTAAGAATAAAATATTAAAATACATTAATTTCTACATTTTAAAATTTACTTGATTAGCTTAACGTAATATTTCAATGTTTTTATTTCCTAAATAGATAGTCAAATGTACAAAAATTAAATTAGAAAAATATTGCCTAAATGAGTATATAAATAAAATTATATTAACCCATGAAACTTATTTAGTGGAAAAGAAAACTTCATAATTTATGTAATTGGTTGTAAATCGCTGTTAGTATGCTCTTCATATTTTAAATTGCAAAAATGTCCAAATTGAAAAACAATTTCTTAAGATTAAGACAGTTCCATTCAGGGAATAACCAAACTAATGTTTTATTAGGTATGATAATTTTCCTAGTCGATAAAATTATTTTCTTAAAAAATAAAATAATCAACAAAAAATGTGATATAAATTTATTCCTACACATTTATTAGGAATTATATTTTATTTGATTTTTAAAAACAAGTGGAATATTTATTGATGATCTCATCGCATTCATGCAAAATGCATGCATGTTTGCAGCAGTTAGATTGCAATCGACAAGATCATATATCTCCCATTGCATATATATCATACATTTTGTTTCTGAACAAATATGTAGTTTGTCTTTTACAAGTAATCAAATAGCTGCTCTGAATCATCTTTTCATAATTTTTCTATATTTTTAAATAATTAAACTTACTAAATATTTTTCTGTGGTGCGTTTTGTTATTTGTTTTCTGTTTTACGCCCCTTGTATCATTGTTATGCAAAGATTTAATTCATTTTTTGCTTTATCCCTTAGCTTTTCATCAGTGAAATTTAATTAATTGTCAATAAACACGTATTTTTAACTTACCATTTTCGTAGGGAAAATTATAACTAATAAAATTGTAATAAGAGTACTAAATATGCTGATGTAAATACGAATATTACTTAAATCATTGTATTTATGGAAAAAAAATCAAATATATTTAATGAAAGTGACATCCTGAAATATTTGATAAGAATGATGAATTTGATGGTGTAATAAGAATGATTTCCAAAGTGAATATGAAAGCTTCAATTTTAATATAATTTTATTTTTTAATAATTAAATTGCTTTACAAACATCATAAAGTAAAGCAATCAGAATACATGTTCGTTTTATAAATTTGTTGCTTAAACATTATCTATAAAGAACAAAATGTCAACTATTATTAAATATTAAGAATATTTTTTTAAGAAAGAAATTCAAAGATATTTCTGTACTGATTTTAAAACGTCTATACCATAATTTGAAGTGTGTATGAATTTTAAAAAAATATTTATTTCTAGGTTTATGACAGTTGCAAACTATAATGCTGCTTTAAGCAATGGAAAGTTCTCATCTTATTGATAAAGAAAATGTTTACATCTGCTATTAGATCAAGAAGTACAACTATTTATACGTTATGTCCTCCTGATGTAAAATTCTCTTTTTGATGAAAAATTCAGAAAAAAATCTGATGACAAATCAAAAAATCACCAAAAGTGACATGTATCAACATAATTATATATTTAATTAAATGACTCCTTTTTAATTTTTCTAAGAGCAATAATGATTCAAAAATGTGAAGAATAGCGATCATTCAAAAATATTTAGATTAAGAAAAAATATTTTGGGGACAGAAAAATCCTTTTCAGCTTCTCATCTGCAAATTCATTATTGAATCCCCGGATTTAGTCCTAAAATTTCCTCAAGTACTTCCTTTTCAAAAGATAAGTTGTAAGAAGTGGAACAGAAAAGTATCCAATTAAAACTCTTCTTCCTTGCTTCTCTTCCAAGATGGAAAAGAGAGAGATGGTCCTCAAGAAACTAAATGGAATCCCTGGTTGACTTCTAATAAGAATCAGAAACTGGAAATCGATCAAATTAGGATGTTTAAAATGAGTGGATAATGCATGAGAAAATCAAATTAAAATAGTATGATCTTTTCAACATATATTGTGTCGTTAGCTCAAATCTGCATGCAAAGTATTTACTGTTCAAATTACGTCTTATTTATTTTCCTTTTGTTGTATAGATGCTTGGATGAAATATTTAGGAACTTATAGAAAAGTTCAACGTTTAGAATATTTTTAATTAGATATTTTCTGCATGTTGATTTTTATTTCTTTGAAAGTATGCAACACGCGTAATCAAAATATGTTAATTTTCACAAGATGATTCCTTTATGTGTATTTGAATTACTGACAGTCGAAAATATGTTTAAAAACAACGCCGAATTGAAAATGACATTCAAATGATGTAAGCAAACCTCCTGCCATAAAGAACCACAGAATATAGTGGCAAGCAATGTTACACACTTTTTCTAAACGATGTAAGGTGTAAAACATTTGATTGCCCACCATTTATTTTGAAGCATGTCTTGATTCCTTAATGTGTATTTGAATTGCTGACAGTCGAAAATATGTTTAAAAACAACGCCGAATTGAAAATGACATTCAAATGATGTAAGCAAACCTCCTGCCATAAGGAACCACAGAATATAGTGGCAAGCAATGTTACACACTTTTTCAAAACGATGTAAGGTGTAAAACATTTGATTGCCCACCATTTATTTTGAAGCATGTCTTAAGGCTTTTATTAATTCTTGGCGAGACTCTTTATTGTAATTATATTTGCAAAATAGACACTGATATTGCTAAACTGATCAACAGTTGATGAAAATGTTGAATGATATATTTCGCAAATGTAAAGGATAAATGATTAATACACACAATACAGTAAATCACAGAGAAATTTAATGACATTACACTGAAGCATCAACATCATGCAAAAAATAAAGTTTCAGAAAAAGTTTCTGAAAATGTGATTTTAGTTTTAATTAAAAATACGTTTTTAAGTAATATGAATAATTCTTAGTAATGCAATTCAATAAATTACTCTGAAAGGAAAGACGAAATTAATATTAAAATGTAATAGTCAAGAAATTTTGCAGAAATAGCCACTAAAATTCAAAGGAAAAATTATAAATGAACAAGATAAAACCAGCACTACGTGAAATTGTTTTCAAAAAATGACAAAATGCTTCACAGTTAATTCACATAAAAACTCGTTTTAAACCCAAAATGTTAAAACCTTAAAATAGTTTTTTATGGAAAGAAAATTTCGATAATTAATTCTACAATTTTGTTTTGTAAAAGAATAGCAATTTGGGTGTATGCTTGAGTATTTTCTGCTATTTATCTGAAACAAATAAAAATCATTTTGAATTGTCAATATCAGAAAAATAAATAAATAAATAAATTTTGCAAAAGTTTGTTTTTTCAAATAAGCTTTAGTAAGACATTTAAAAAAATCAGCTTTGATTTTTTAATAAGCTTTTCTTATAATTTCCAAGGCTAACTGTCTAGTGCTTTTCTCATTGAAAATACATTAAAAATTGAGGTGAGCTATGAGATATAAAAGAAAATAGAAAACAAAATAAGTTATTAACTTTTATAATAACACTCTGAATAAAAAATTACTCAAAACTGAATTATATTGAATTTTAAAAACTAAATGGCTAAAAAAAATTGCTTTGAATCAGAGTGAGTAAAAGAAACAATTTAAAATTTTAAAACTTTATATTTTTAAAGATTATTTTAATTTAATCATTTATATTTAAGAAGAAAATTTTCACCTTTTCATAATCAGAAATTGTTTTCAACACCTGAGAGATTTATTTTTTAGATATAAAAATATTAATATTCTAATTTAATAATTAATGTTTTGGCATCAACTTTTAATTCGAAATATAATTGATGCCATTGATTTCCAGTAGTCAGAGTAAGGACAAATATTTGTCATATGAAAATAATTATCACATGAAAAATGCATGACCATTATTTCATAATTAATGTAAATGTATACTTTTTTATGCAAACACTTACTGTAATTATTGTAAAATCTAAATTTATGTATACTTTATTATTTCATTTAATATTCCTTGATTAATAAAATGTAGTATTCCGAAATTTTGTTATTCTTTTCTGAACCACTTGTTATTTATCTGCATGATGTCTTTAGTTATTGAAATTAAATTGATGAAATTAGTTTATTAATACTACACTACAACATGCTTCTAAAGGTGTGCAGAAGAATATCATAAGAAAGGGACTATAGATAAATTTAAGAATTAATAATGCGAACACTTTGGACACATCAATACCTAGAGGCATGACCATGTTCTTCAAAGTCTTAAATCACAAGTTTGATCTCAGCCATAGATGAGAATGGGATATTGATGTTGCCCTCTGGATACTTAGTTGAAAGTTCTAGGTAGTTTTTCGGGTTTCCTGCTTTGTAACATGTGCATAGGACCCACTATCTTTGAAAGGCCTTCTAGGAAACTAATACTCTGTGGATGGTTAAAAGAGCCTAGAGGCATGACCATGTTCTTCAAAGTCATAAATCACAAGTTTGATCCCAGCCATAGCTGAGAGTGAGATTCTGATGTTGCCCTCTGGATACTGAGTTGAAAGTTTTAGGTAGTTTTTCGGGTTTCTTGCTTTGTAACTTGTGCATAGGACCCACTATTTTTTGAAAGGCGTTCTAGGAAATTAATACTCTGTGGATGGTTAAAAGAGCTTCAAAGCACCTTCCAGCATTTAGGCTGTTAAATATGAAAGGTATTTCTTATCAGTAATCTATGAGATTTGTACCAAAATTCAACTAAGCGAATCATTTATTACTACAGCAGTGATTGTTGAAGAAGTGTATGTGTGTTTCGTTTATATTATTACTAATAATACAATCTAAAATAATAGAAAGTGTCGAATTTTATAGTATTAAAATACACAAATGACAAACTATTAAATTGAAATTTAGTATTTCCAGAAATCTTTATTTAAACTCTTTCAGATGTTTCTGTTTTAATATTTTTTAATAAATCAAATAAGCAAGAGAATTATCATGTGATTAATAAATAATACCACTTTAGTATAAAAGTATTCTTTATGTTATGTATTATGTCCAAAACATTATTAATTCTCTCTCTCTTAGACCTGAAGATTAAAAAATAAATCACAAGAAATTATAAATGAATATAAAAATATTTGGCTGCTTGAAGGATTTCTGGTTGTTCGCCTAGAAGAGCATATCAAACTTGTAATCAACTGAAATTGAAGCATAAATAGGAAGATCTTCAAGAGAGATTGCTAGTAAGTCAAAATGGTAAGCTCTGACGCTAAGTAAGTCAGCGAGACATTTAAGATGCATGCGTCGTGCGATAGTGCTAAATGAACATGGACGCGCTAAGTGGCGTTGTTTCTTAGACACTAAGCCCTTAAGCTTGAGTGACAGGTCACTTCGGAACTTGGCAAATGCAGCATTGTTTGTTCTGAGGAAAACTGTTACTGTACCAAGTGAGAATGCATCGCAGAGAGAGGCAGGATTATATTATCACGTAAGAACTTTCCTTTGAAGTTTTATGGCAAATAATCTGGCTTTTTATGTGTTCAGCGTCTGAATTTGCCAGCAAATTCTGGTTTTGCGATTATTTCTCTATTTACTACTCATTTCTATATTCTAACTTTTCATCATAAAGTGTTTCCCAAATATTTAATCATTATGTTTGATCTTCATTTCTATTATAGCTTTTTAATCGAAATAAAACAAACTGCGTATCGCTGAATATTTCCTCTGTCGAAATTCACTTTATATCATTCGATTTTAAGCACTTCTTAACATCTGCTTTACAGCAAATTCTGTATCTATAGACTATATTGGGAGGCCCTTGGTTCGAATCCCGGTTCGGGCAAGGATATACTTTCTCTCTCTATCTATCCTGTCTTTGTCCTTTCCTTGTATGAATGTGTTGTGAATGGTTGCCTACCCTATAAACGAGTACCTATGGCATGTGTGTACTGAGGAAGTTGGACTCCACACCAAGAATATGGTTCAGTTGGAAAAGTGGAGCAGCGCACCCCATATTGCCAGCCTAGCTGGCACACGACAACAACAACAACAACATAGACTATATTCTGGTTATTAGAACTTAGATTGCATTTCAGAAAACTATTTTAAAACGCTTCCAAAAGGTTACCAAATAGTAAAAATCTGTCACTGGAATAGTAAAGAATTGCAGAGGTAAATTATTAAAAATAGGAATTATGTAAAGTGTTGCAAATAGGAAACAGATTTTATTGCTTTAAATATATATTTTTTGGCAATTCATATTCAATATTGTTTTTAATAGTTACTAATTGAAGTATATTCACAAATTATCTTTTTAAATTGTTTCATTCAATTGTTTGTACCACATCAAACATTTCTTTAAAATCAAAACTTTCAAAAATATTTTCATAAAATTTTCTATTTCTTTAAAGCACTTTAATTTACATAAGCAAAGCTGAGTAAATAATTCCAATTTAACTTTTACAATAAAGAAAAGTAATAATTGTTGCTCTTCAAACCGTCAAATAATAAACACGCCATAAAGACAGGAATTTTTTGTAAATAGAAGTCAAGCTAATAAATCTTCACTTTCAATAAAAATCATTTGGAGTTACTTTAAAATAATCTTACTATCACTTAAGTAAAATTATTGTTGAAATGGTAGGTTTTATTTCATTTCTGTTAATTTTATGGTTCTAATAAATCTTTTTGATAGGTACCTTTTTTAATTTTTATATTTGGAATTATTTTATTATTTTTGTAAGTATTCCTTAGGCTTCTTTTAAAAATTGAGAAACCTGCCTATATTTACTTGACAAAAATTTTCTTTTTTTAATTTCTGACATAATATTGTTTTTGATTTAAATTACTTCAGAGTCAGTGTATTCATAGACAACAACTACATAACAATTTATCTACTGTAAGAAGAAAATTTTTTGAACAATGTAATCTGAAAAATTAAATGAAATCATAATCATCGTTTCATGAACTGCAGAAATTCATTTTAATTTGAAAATGCCTCATTTATATAAAATAGATACATTTAAAATTATTTTGCTTCGAATTTTCAGCATTGCATTTTATTTTAAATGTAATTGAATTATATTTTTACTCTGGTAGGGCTTTACGATGTTTTATTAAGTCGCAAAGAGCTGTTATAAAATTTTAAATCAGAGACTTGATACTTCTTACTCTCTGATGCCTTGTATACAATATAAACATATTTCTTGTACTGTATTTATTTAAATTTTATTCGCTGATCTGAACTGTACTCATAATTTTATTCGTTGGTTTCGAAGGAAAAATTTCATTTTACTCACAAATTTTGAATGAATAACTGCATGAAGAATAAGCACTATGCTATCCAAGTTCAATATTCTGCACAAACAAACCCATCCCGAATACAAAAGTCTGCTAGTGTATTGAAAGCTTTGTTTCCCAGAAAAAGAACAACGTGCTTTCGTTTCCGTTCCTTTAATGAGTTAATTTATTCTACGCCGAGCAGAATCAGGGGTTGGCTCGTCTGCTTCAGCCCACAGTCGCAAAACCGAACTTTCAATCAAGCGTATTTGTTTCGTGTGTTGCCACACAGCGGAAAAAAAACTACCGCGGTCTATTCTTTAGGATTTTTGTGATAAGATAGAATCCTTTTTAGTTCTCTTTTTGTACAAAGCCACCCTCCCTCAATTTCCGCATCTTTCCCCTGGTTTTCCTGTCTTTGTGGTGCTTTTACTTCTTTATTTTACTTTTATTTCTGTCTCTCATTTTCTTTGGCTGCCTCTAAATCTAGAAGAGAGTGTATTGGTAAAGAGAGGAGAAAAAAGATAAGGTACAAACCACGTTAGAGGCCAGCAAGAAGTCAAATGAA
Source organism: Latrodectus hesperus (assembly GCA_037975125.1). NCBI lineage: Eukaryota > Metazoa > Arthropoda > Arachnida > Araneae > Theridiidae > Latrodectus > Latrodectus hesperus. Next base: position 18,344,334 of record CM075852.1, on the reverse strand, counting down.
ATGAGAAGAAGGTGGAAAGTTCTTTTGCATCAGTGGAATGATTTTTCTTCTCTACCCTACCTTTTCCTTTTATTCCTCGTCCCTCGTTTTTACTTTCACTTTTAACAGTGTAGAGTTAACCGGAGCTCCAAATATTTTCCGGAGAAAACCTGATTTTCCCTTGAAGAGATCCAAATAAATAGTAGAGACGAGTCAGATGTTGAAGATTTTCTTTTCTATTTTTCCCTTTTGTTCGTTTTTGCCATTGTCATCATCGAGTGATATTTCAATTCTGGATGAGCTGATGTTCCAACTTCATTTTCCGAAGAGTCTTTGTTGTCTGAAGTACGATATCGTTGAGCATGTTCGTTCATACATGAATGATAAGGTATTTTTTTACCAAAAAACTATCTTGTTGTTGTTAGTGGCTTCTGAAATCACTCATGAGTTCTTGCAAAAATTAAACCATACATATAAAACAACTAAGTTGTACGTTAAACATAAGCACACACACACATTCTCTAGTTAACAAGATTCCAAATATTTAAAAAGTCCTTAAAAATATTTGATGTTTGAAAATTCAAGAAACATTTGAATTTAGTCTATTATTAAAAACAACTTGAAGCCCGGTGGCTTAGTGGCAGCGTTTCACGCTCCCATGACACAGGTCCGAGGTTCGATCCTCGGGCTGGGCAAGGTTGACTCAGCCTTTCATCCCTTCAGTGGGTCGATTAACTGAGTACCAAGCATGCTTGGGAACTAAACACTGGGGGTCTTACGTGAAGCTGACCACCTAACTGGGACATATGCTTCGCACCTCAGGGCCCTCGGTCATGAAAACAATTATGAGCACTGTATGCTTTGGCCCATAAGGGCTGTTGTGCCATGGAGTTTAGTTTAGTTTTAAAAACAACTTTTTATAAAATATTATCAAAATTTCCTATGATGTAAAGATTTTCACAACTAGAAAATATTTGAAAATTATATTTTTATCAATCAAAGTCGTTGAAATAAAAAAACCTGGATTGAAATTTAAAATAAATCTACGCAAAAAACTGATTCATCTCATTCTTCTTAGACATTTATTCCGGCTATATAAATTCCTATTTTTGAGGTTGAGCATAAGAAATTATTAAGTAGTGCATTTTGTAATATTACATCATTAATCATTTAAAGAATTAATTACTGTTAAAGTATTCCTTAAAGCTTCGAAGATTGTATTACTTTAGAATAATAATCTCTGAATCGAACAATCTATATTATGAATATTCTTTTTACAACAATATGATTAATATTTATACGGGATCTCCCGAATTTTCGTTACACATGAAATTCCCCTTAAAATTATATAAAAGAAAATCACACACAAATGTATTTTAAATAACTCTAAAATGTTTCATCTTTTAGTTCAGTAATGTGGACTGTGAAAGTGTATCTGTAATATGTTATCTGAATATTGTTTCTTCTTAACTGAAACCTTCTGAATTTTTCTTTTCAATAAAGTTTTCCTTAATTTTGATAAGCAATTTATTTTATAGGGACTAAGTTAAGTTACAAAAATTTATGATTTAATTTATACCAATGTATTTTGATACATTTTTGAATTATCTACAAAAGCCTCAGCATTGACAGTAATTTTATCTTTGATAATCATGTCAATATGGATCATTTAGCACACAAATTAAAGAATTTCATTATTTTTATAATATACACTACAAATGAAAATTGCTTAACTTAAAAAAAACAAGTAAAAAAGTTAAATTTGTATAAATAGTATCACACGTTGAATTTCATAGGGAAATAATAAGATTTCATATGGAAAAAATTAGCTTTTCAACATTTGCTGTCAGAGTTAGTATGACACTTCTAAAACTTGTACAAGGCATAAAAAAACATAGTTAAGCATTTCTTGTTTGCGATAAGAATCGTGTCATTCTTCATGGTAGAATAAGAATGTTCTACTGGCAAGCTTTGTATTTCTATTGCAGCAGAATTCTGACTTCTTTTCTACGTTTTATAAATAATATGAATTTGATGCATCTAAAAAGTAGTAGTAAACGCCAGGCTTAAACTTAATGATTCTAGAATATTGACGCTTTAAATAAAAACACGTTATTCTCTCAACCTGTTATACATGTTATGCTTACATAAAAAAGAAGAATGTGCTAAGAACGAATGTTGCCAGCTAATATTTGTCATCACTATACAAGCTAGAAAAGCTCATCAGACAAACACATCTGAATCAAATCCACGAGCATTCGACTGAGATGCGCATTTGAGTTTTGATGATGAGAAATTATAATTAAAAATATCGATAATTATTTATGATAATAGCAATATATCGATTCTTATAAATGAGTCTTTCTGACTAAGCGATAATTAATTTGAATTATCGATGACTCCATTATATTTCTCATTTGTTAAGACCCTTAGTTGTATTCTTTCTTTGTGTTGGAAAGCCATCTTTTATCATGTATTTTGTCAGGGCACTTTTTTATTCTTCGATTCAACAGGAAATTGACAGTTCTTTTGGACAGTACGTTTTTTGTTCGGTTTGCTGTTTCTTTAGTACGAAATCAAAACCTTTTGCATCCATGATATTTCGGCTTCACTTACTGTTTCAAATATTAGATGAGAAAGTATGCAATAATGTATATAAATAGTTTTGATATTTTCACATCATTAAGAAAATATTATTTTGGTTGTAAACAACAATTTGTAAAAAAAAAAAAGAACATAAATTATTTAATTAAAAATATTGGTCTCAAATTGTAAAGTTTCTTTATCCTCTTGAAATAAAAAAATTAACTTATTTATTTCTCCAATTTTTTTCAATAATACATTCATTTTGAATATATCATTTTGTATATTTCATTTAAAACAATAAATTGAACTGATGAAAAATTTGTTAAAGAATTTCTTAATATTCCTGAGCCATCTATGAAAAATATTACTTTATTTATATCCTTATTTAATTAAGTAATTTCCTGGCAAGATCTATTCTTCATACTTATTAAAGAAAGACTATTTACTGTTGAGAATTACTTTCAAAATGGCACTTATCACACTTATGCGACTTGAGTGGCAAAAATCGTGACACGTGGCTTTAAGATGGTGCACTTGACCCCCAGCGTAAGTGGAGGTGCTGAATGCGTGCGAAATAGACCATTAGAATATCATTAACCCTCCCCCGCCTACACCCAGTTGACGATAACAGCCAATTAAGCCAGTGGATCTTTTAACTTCTTATTACGTCACGGTGGAACTCTGCAAAGAGGTTTCTGTTTACTCCTTCATCACAAAGGCTAATGTTTTTCGAAACTTTTACTAAGAGAACGCCGAGAAGAGTCTTTTTACAGAATCGATTGCAGGTTTTATATTCCTTGCTTACTATCCGACGTAGAAATATAAAGAAATCTTTTAAGATTTTTTTTCTCTTTTGGTAATTTTTCTATTAAGGGGAAAAAATTGATATATATATATATATATATATATATATATATATATATATATATATATATATATATATATATATATATATATATATATATATATATATATATATATATATGTATGTATGTATGTATGTATGTATATATGTCAAACTTAAAAATGTTAAAGTCTTAAGTAATTTTAACGTGACAACATCGTATAATTATGATTTGTTTATATTTAGAATATCTTCTTGTATGCAGATTCTTCAAATATGTTTTAGTTGAACTTGTGTAACAATTACGAAATAGTTCTGAATTTCTAGAATAGTTTGAATTATTTCATTTGTAGGGTTCTGTCATATTAATGCTTAACTGCTCTTCCCCCAACATTGCTGATACTGAAACACTGATAGAAGAATTTTATGAGTCTTTAACCGAATTACGAGGTCCTTACATAATTTCAAGTTAATGTTTGTATTATGTTCTTTCGAAAGAAGTTCTTGATAAAAACAAAAATATGTGGTACTTTAATATATGACATATATGTATGACATAAATGGTATAAAGCATTCTTATGTTTTGACACTATTTTTCTGTAAAAAATTTGTTTTTAACTTTTATAGAAAATCGAGAAATATACATGGGCTATTTTCCAAGATGTATGAAAAAGGAAACTTTTTAAGTATTATAAGATTTAAATTTCTAGGTACTATAAATTAATTCCTCTTAAAAGGAGTCATGAACTCATTATAGACACAAGTTTATAGAAATAAGAGAATAGTAAAAACGTTTATTTATAAGTTGTAAGCATGACTGACCGATTCTAGCCTTTTGTTGTTGAAATATTTGTAAAATAAGTCAAGATATAATTTTGGTTGTCAGTACACACAGAAAAATCTGATCATCTATATATATGATTTGCTTAGTCAGTTATTACAACCATAAATTTCAGAATTACTGCAATAAAAAAGTAAACTAATTATTTAAAAAATAAAAAGTAAATTAGTTTAAGCGTTAACAATGCCACAGATAACATTAAAATTTAAATTGTTTATTGAGATACTTTCAAAGTTTCTAATGATTTTATATCAAATTATATTTAAATTAAAACAGTTATTAATCATTATATGTATGATTAATATATCCTCATTTTACACGAAAAAATAATGAATTACTTATAGAACAAAAAAATTTTACAAGATAACTGAGAGAAATCTTTCACACACACACATATTAATATACTGAAAATAATACTTTTCAGGCTTTCTAAAATAGAGAGATAAAATGTTGCTTAAAATCCATAAAATATCACAAAGCATATTGGAAATTATCACTATCAATGTCACAAAGTGCTTGTAGAAAATAAAGTAAGATTGCATGTATATAAAAGGGATAAAACTTTGAAAGATATAATAGAGACTTTACCACCTACTTACGAAACCTCTAAAACTAAGATTTTCTATTGTTCCATCAAAATCCACAACTAAACATTAATAATAAACTAATGATATTCCAATATTTATATCATAATCGCACATCGTTATTCCGGTAACGCAATTCGCGAAAGATATTCTGCCATCAGCGCTATTATTCCCACAAAATGGCGACGAATCCCATAAAAGTTGGCTTTTGAATATCGATATTCAGTACGAAAAGATTTAGTTTTGAGGAATAAAAAAAATAGAAGCCGTTAGATGTTCGAAGATGCTTATTCCTTCTTCCAAATGGTTCTTTGGAAATCTTATAAAAGTTAAATCGCGTCCCGCCCAATGTTTGAATCTTAAAATGCAACCTTTCAAAGGCTTCCCGTGATCTTTTGATGCATTGTGTAAAACCATCTTGAAACGAATCTTTTGTGATCTCTGACATAAAGGCTCTGACTCTTGGAGCTTATTTGAAGAGGTATCATCTATTTCTTAAAAGTTATGGATATTATGGAAATATTTTTGTTATAGTTTCTCCATAAAGTTATGGATTTTGTTTGCTTTGGGTATATTTTACATGATCTATTACAGATGTTTTTCATTTTTAAAACTGTGTTAGTTATTTGAAAAATTCCTTCCCTAAAGCAATATTTTATTCAGTTCTTGCATGAAACAGCTTTAAAACAAGATTAATTTTTTATAATGTTAAAAATGTTTTTTTAAAAATTATTTAAAAAGTATTTTTATACAAAGCACTAATAGATGATATTTATAAATCTGATGGAAGCTGCTATTGATAATTTTTTATTTTTAAATTATTTTATCAGATAATGTAATAAATTTGGGGAAAATAGTTAAGAGACTTAGGATAGATGTGAAAAAAGAGGTGTAGAGTATTTTATTTGGTTTTCAGATACTACATTAAATGATAATAATGCAAAATGCATCATATATTTGGATGCAAATGAAAAAATGAAAATGAATTAAATAACCAGAATACGATTTGTGCATTAAGATTTACCTGAATCTGATTATTTTCCAAATCATCATCTCAAAGTATCTGATTATTTTCTTATTTGGGATTTAAAACACTCTGTTTAGCACAGAAAAATTTGATTTTATCACCATGTATAATTAATACAGAGATTTAGATAGATTATAAGCCTATTGTCACATCTCATCTTCTCTTAATGTTTTAAGAGAAGATGAGGAACCGTGGTAATTTTGTAGGGAAAGACATCGTTCTGGTATTCAAAAGACACTTAGTTCGATACCTAATTCACCTATCGTCCATCATGTTGAGGTAAGCTATACATGAAAACACTCCTTAAGTTTCAATATCCTATCATTGCTGTGGAGTGGAGTTTTTGTTATTACTTATGACTCTTGGAGAGGCCAAGCTCGCTATGCCATCTATGCGAAATTAAGTCAGAAGGGTGCGTCTTTCGCTTAAGCAAAGCACCACAAACTTGAAAATACGATTTCGCTCTAAATTCCTTCAATAGATGGCATCACCAGAGGATCCACTCCTTCTATTTCGACATTGATCTGTAGTGAGGCGAATTTTCTCCAGAATATTAGATCCATGGTAACTGCTCTACGATTGACCATAGGACTTTCGATTCCTCAGATTTAACGATCTTGTATATCGCATGTACTAGGTGGGCCTTTGGCGGCATTGGGAATCGAACCTCGACCTGCCGGACGGAAGGCCAATGTCCTAACCACTAGCCTGCCACGTCCCTTGGAGTGGCGTTCAAGTGTATACCTCATCTCTTCACCGTAATTTAAGATAACAGTGTTTGGCTATATTTTGCAGTTTCGATCGACAAAAATAGGCAATGGTAACATACTGCATTAATCTAATCAGAAAAAAATGAATAAATCTTAAAATGTAAAAATCGTTACTTGTTGGTTACAAATTTAATTAGTATTTGCTCATAATAAAAAAACGATTCTTTATACAAAATTAGAGAATGTAATATCACACCTTTAGTTCAGTATGACTTTTTAAAATCAGTAAAAATATTAAGATACCTGAATTACTTTTAAATTTTTGCAAGCCATGCTTTTCACGTAGATTTCAAAAATTCCTTTAACATTTGGGATTACCATATTATTTAAAAGTGTTTATTTATCTTTGTTTAAAATGTGTCAGATATAATTTCGGTAATTTGTTAAACAGATCTATTATATTGTTACTAAATATATTGTAAGTTAAAAAGGGGAAAAGAAGAAAAAGATTTAAAAAGCTCACAAATAAATTAAATTTTATGCTATAAAGATAAGCAGTTTCTCTACTGAACAAATAAATTAAATCCAAAAAAAGCTTCTCAATTGTGACTTTGATCACCTCTGAACAGCAAGCACCACCATCCTCAAATTGTTCATGATATTGTCAAAGGGATATATATCGGCTATATATATATGACTATGCATCACGTTAGGTGACTTAAAAACCACAAGATTGGAGAAGGGGGGAATTCAGCACTGTCTAGTAAGGGTATCTCAAACATACTCACAAAAAAAATTAAATTTATAAGAGAATGTTGACCATACTTAAGCCATTCCGACTATAAAGTCTTTTTATAGATATTTTTGTAGAATATTAGTAATATGAGAATGAGCATTATTTATTTGGAAAATGAAAGCAGCTTCAATTGCAGTAGTATGTAGGCAAATAATAAGATACAATTTGTCAGCTCTACCTCTTTGATCATTGCTGGTCCATATGGTAGTAAATACAAGTTTATACATCCACTAAAAAGATATTTCTTCCAGTAAGAGAGAAAACTATTGCCATCATAAATATCCTTTTCCTTCATGTCAGATGTAAGATATCGAGTAGTTGTTACTTTCTCCACACAGAAGCACTTCGAGAATCTAATTGAAAATTTAAGTTGAAATCATCAAGATCAGAATTAGACTTATGTCAATGTTACATAAATATTTGCTCACTTCAAGTGTTTCCACTGGATGTGAATGATTAATTAAGTGACATTGCCAACAGCCTTACACACAAACCACTTTCATGCATTCTTTTACTTAATATGCTGTCATAAGAACAATTCTGCAAAAAAAATATATCAAAATATTTGTTTCCATAAGCACAAACACATTACGGAAATTGAAAGAAAAACGCGTTATTTTCTCTTATAAATTTAGATGTGATAAATTAAGGCGATAAATAGAGAAATAAAAATTAATTTTAGTAAAGTTGGAAACACTGATATGAGAAACTACTAGAAAAGTTATTAGATTTATATGTAATTAACTATATAATATTAAATAATTGTTTTCATCACAAAACATTATTGATAATATTCTGACTTCAAAATGTTTTATTAATTAATTAGTTTTTTAGAATACATAACAAGTTTGTATCTTTCATAAATTGTCAAAAAGAGAGTTATGAAAAATAAAGCATATTGAAATTTAAAAGTAACTTATTCTCATAGTTATTTTTAAAAACTGAAAATTTTGAAAGTATAGTCTAATTCAATTGGAAGGCAATATGCGGTATTTTTTCAAATAGGTTACAATAATCTTCAATTGTACTTATTACCCATTGGGTTGTGTCCACTCATGTAATTGTCACATATGTTTGATTAATGAAATATAGACCTAGACATCAAGTAACCACTACCAGAATATTAGAATCTCAAAGACATTGTTCCGACACAAAGTTATATACTGCCGATCATAGAAAACAAAACCTTGCCAGTTAAACACTGCTTACCTTTACTTTCAACATAATAAATTTATACGATTAAATGTCATTGCGGCATATCTTCCGATTGTTTGACGAAGTTAGACAAAATCCATCAGACCGCTGACCCTAAGGAAGTCAAGGACAAGAAGAGGGGAGGAATATATGTCCACTCTGGAAAGCCCAAACAGTTCCAATATATGCTCAGCAGAAACTTGTTGAACTTATCATTTTGAGCAAGCTGCAAGTATCTTTCTGCCCTCAAAAAATGGGAGACTCTCTTAGTATGGTGCATTGCCAGTCTGGAAATTGCCGTTCGAGAGGTCCTGTCACAATTGAGTGCAAACGAAGAGGCAGGCTCTTTGCCCATATACCAGGAATGTCTATGAAGAACCATCCACTCCTTCGAAAATTCAGCCTGACAATAAATTGATATTCTAAAATGATGAGAGGAAAAATTGGAGTGGGGTAGCAACCCTCTTTTACCAAAAAATTCGCTCTCTCGTTGGAATCCACTGAAAATGAATATCGTGAGGTTCTATAATATATCCGAGTTTGAGAAGGATAGAAATACTTGCTTCGTCTCCAATTGTGATCCAATTGATGTATGACTAATAAAAATTATCACCATTCTTTTAATAAAAATATCTAATTAGTTATAAAATTAAAGGTAATCTGTTAATATGTGAAGTTATTTACTAACTATAAAACTACGTATTTTTACAGACATTTCGCCTCAAAGCGATTAATCTTGATCTAGCTTCCCAATACTTGAGAACAGCAGAATTATAAGATAAAAATGTAGTGAATTCTTCAATATGCTTTTTATCTATGGACAGTCTAGAGTTACAGAGAGTGTAACCGAATATCATGTCCAGTCGTAAGAGATAAAAGCGCCACTTCTGCCGGACAAGGAAAATCTGCCTCATCTGGCTTCCTACCAGTGAAACACTTCCTACCAGTGAAACACTTCCAGGCGTTTCCATTAGATTCATTTGATAGGCAAAAGGCAAATCTCTTAAATCCTAATTTGATTAAGAAATTTATAGAATTTAAAAAAAAGTCCGATATGATTAAAATTGATTTATAGAACAGTTGTTCCTTTCTTTGCCAGAAAACTGACTCTTTCATTTCCCTCAAATGTACTATGATTAGAAATTATAAAAATATACGTTTATTATATTCATTTACAATTAGATGCATACGTTCGCGCTTTTTTAGAAATAAACTTTATTTTCCAGTGTTTGAAATTGTGTAACACTTATATTATTTTTGTTCTGGCAGTTATCAACTAATTTTTCCTTTTTTTATGGATATGATAAAGAAGAGAAAAAGTGTCTGTTTCAGAGACAGAAATCACGCCATCTATTTTATGTATAATCTCTTAGATCAGGAGACTTCAATTTTCAACTGAAGATAAGGGCATGAAAATCGAAAATTTTTTAACTTGTTTTTATTATTCTAAATATAAAGCAATAGAATGGGTATATACTTTAAAAGTTCCAGTTGTGTAATGTCAATGCAATCGTTATAATAGCTATATTGCCTGCATGGATTACCAGTGTTTTAAAAGGTCATTCTTTCTTTTATTTAGAAACTTATTAATACGTTGCTTCCAACAAGCTATTTAAAATAATCTTATAGACACAATTTATATTAAAATGTGCTGTGTTTTTATTAGATTACTAAACATATATTATGATGTCATTATTCTATTCTTAAATTTGTTTGACAACTGTGATCAGTAAACAACCAATCAAACTCATTTATAGGTACATTTATCTCCATATTTTATACTTTAATGATTATATAAATGGCAGCAATTCATTACACTGACTAACCCAACCCGTTGACTTGCTGAAATAACACACACGGAAAGCTATTTATCTGTTTAAAAGTCCTCGTATTCTCATTGGCCTAGAAGGCATCATGTTAATGAAATGGCGTCTAAGTAAGTTTCGCTACCACACTTGTCATAGCGTGAAATTGCGTTCTCTTCTCATACATAATTCAGCATACTCGTTCTCCGTGTTCAGGAACACGAAAAAACGTTTCGTGTGGAAATCACTCCATTATGTATGCATTTTACTCACGCGACCTTCCCTCATAAAAAGCTGAAAACTAATAAAGAAAAGAATATGTTCTTGATAACGGGTTTTAATAACTGTTATTATGAAAGTTGCGTTTTAAGATTGAGAAATTGCAACATTGAAAAAGTGTACTGTTTTGTGCCAAAGAACAAGATCTCAACACGCTGACGATAGCGAATTCTGGGAAAAGAACTATAGTTAATTTATCATTTCACCTTGCACTATACAAATTTAAAAGTTATTATATTAGTATTTTAATTATTGTGCAAGTAGAATCAAAACATCATATAAATATACTAAAGACTATCATTGAAGTGATTCATTTTCCATTTGCTTTATTTATAGTTCATTGTGATATTTTTCAAAGCAAACAAATTCTTTTCAATCCTATTTTTTTCAATACAAAAAAGCAATATTTTTAATAGCTAGTTTAAATTTTTCGTTTCTATTAATTTACTTTCGAATATAGTGGAATTTTTTTTTATATTTGAAGATAAATTAATAATAGTAGTTAAGTTGCATTTTTCATAGTAACTATTATATTAGTTATATAAATCATATGAAAACTTGAAATATACGTATATATATATATATATATATATATATATATATATATATATATATATATATATATATATATATATATATATATATATATATATATATATATATATATATATATATATATATAATCGGTCATAAATTGCTTCAAATTGAAGGATGTTATACAAGTTAATCAGATCTCAGGGCACAAAAAAAGAAAACGAATGATTTTTGACAGCTGTAGATCTGTCTAAAACAAAACTAAAACTGTCGTGTAAAATATATATATGATTATTCATAGATAAAATATGTTATTTAGTAAAATTATAATTTACTTTGATCAGTAAATTTTAAAAAAGTATCTTTAACTATTTTTATATAAATAATATTCATCTCATAATATAATTCATGTTTCTTATTTCTGATTCTTAAATTGTACATGTTTAAAGATGTTTTAATTGTATACTACATATAAACAATACATAAATAGTAAAAAAAGTGAAAATTTAGTTATATTAAACCAAATTATGTAAATGTTTATATAGTAGAAACGAGAAATAAAAGCTCCAGTTAATTTATAATATATTAACTCCATAAGAAATTAGTATGGAATAATAACAAAGCAAAAAAATGAAAATAAAAATAAACATTTTTTTATTTTCTTAAAATTTTAAATTTGATTTAAAGAAAAAGTAAGTTATGACTATACCAAAAGTTAACTCTTGTTCTTATTGGAAAGAATTAAAATACAAGACATTTAGACATTTATGTTTTAAGGAACAATTTTTATCTATAATATATTATGCAAACTTAAATTAAATTTCTTACAAATACCAAATAGTTATTATTGCTTTATTTTAGGAATTTATTTTTTTGTACTTTAAAATTCTATATGATTATTTTTCTTAATTGTGAAAAATTAAAACGTGTTAGAAGCATATTGTTGCAATACAAAAATATGCTTTTTAAAAATAATTACATTCATTACTCAAATGCTAATTTTCATTGGCCTGAAAATTTTCATAAAGTAAAAAATTGTAGAGAGTATTGAGTATTGTTTTTAACGTATGTAATTTTTTGTTTTAAAGGAAATGTATTAAACATTTATATTATGAACTTATTAGTTAATGCCTTGAAATTATTTGAAAAATTGTATGAAATTAGTGCATATTTAGGGTTATAAGAGAAAAATAATAATGAAATACTTAATATGAAACATAAATTTTGGTTCAGTAAAAACAGCAAAAATAGGCAAACTGACTTTTACTGAGTAAAGATCACAACTACCCTAGAGACAATCATTACGCAAGTTTTGTGTGAGCTATAAATTTGTCATTTTCCTGCTGATAAATATAATTGCCATAAACCATTGGGTGGTACTTGAATTTACGTCGCATGTTTGTCTTTAGGAAGTGCTTTCTGAAGCTGTGGTTCCCATGCATGTGTCACAGGGGAGGAAATTCATAATATCAGAAAGACAACCCTTATTTCCCACTGTTTAAGAGAAGGTGGTATTAAACTGAGGGTATTTTTCTATCCAAAGAGTGCTGTGACACCACTAAGCCTCTGTCTGCTCCTTAGACGTAAACTAATTCCATAATGTATAAAGATTTATGTTGGTTTAAATGTCTTTCTGGACTGAATGCTGTTGGACATTCTTCGCCAGAACCTTATACTTGACTCCATGAAATGCTGTCAGGAAAAAATAAAGGTTTCATCTTTCTGTGGTAACGAAATACTGACTGTGAATAATGACGGATTGAAAAAAGATTTTGTTTTGCTGGAAAATTTTAACTCTTTTAAAAGCAAACGTCTCTTTTTGAGTGTTCATATCATCTCCTACTCTTTAAGCAAAGTAGAAATTCCTTTGATGAAAAATTACTTATGCTTATCGATACTGGTGGCAGTGTTTATTTTCCGCTAAGATTAAGATTTCGTAACATAATAATTAGGGAGCTCATAATTATTACAAGGAAAAAAATGATAGGATAATAGCTCTAGCAACAATTCATTCTTTTATTATTGAAAAGTAAAATCTAAATTTTGTTGCTGACAAAATTGTTGTTGTTATAGATTATATCTACGATGCTATTTACATAATCTAACATTATGGAAATATTCATTTTTGGCATCAGCATATAATTTAAGACAAAATAATTTAACTTCAAAGAATCAACAAGAATTTAATTTTAAATTGTAATTGGATTACCAGCACGATTCAATATAATCAAGTGGATAAATAAATGTTTTAAAATTTTCCTTTTTGTGTATAGTGTAGTTTTAAATTAAATTCCTATATTTTTTTCTAAAATGCATTAATGAGTACAAAATATGAACTAGTCAGAAGTAAAAATTGTATGAGAAGACAATATATCATAGATCTGATGTTTAAAATACTACTTCTCTCTCTTTTCCATTTTATTCCACACTAATTTTTCCATTTTACAAGACACAAATCCTAAAAAATATTGAGTACTTTATATATGAGTACTATATATATATATATATATATATATATATATATATATATATATATAATTTTAGTTGAAGGGAATCCAGACAGAATGCATATATTCATTACCCTACTTTTAGCAATGCTGCAATATTTTGTAGCAACCTGGTGTTTAATTTTAAGATATTTATTTTCAATATTTTTGCCCCAGTTCTATTTTAAGAACTATAAATTATTTTAATCAGAATCGTTATACATATTTCTTAGACTTTTGTAAGCCATTTGAACTTTAAACTTATTTCAAAACGATCAAAATCCCAAAAATTTTTAAAACTGACAGCAATCCTTTTTTCAATTATAAATGAAAATTCAAGTTTTTGCATTTAAAATCGTATGATATGAAACAGAGTAATTAAAAAAATCTACAGAAGAATGAGAAAACTTTGTTTTATAAGGTTTTGTAAAATGTTTTGTTTTTTATTGAAACCGGATATAGGAATTCTATATTTTGATATCAAAATGAGAAAAATAAAATACAATGCCCTCATTAGCTTTTTGTTTTATATTTCAGACACAATTAATATTTTACAAAACTGATATTTTGGAATATAAGGAATTGCAATAAATAATTTATTTTCGTGCAAACAGTATTTCTCACATAATAAGCACTGAAAATTATGAAAATGATTTGCATATATTTATCTTGTGATTCTTAGAATTCCAGCCATTTGTTTATGTTCATTAAGATACACTTAAGTATCTTTAGAAAAGGGGATTTATAACTCACTTTTTGCTGATAAATTGAAATTCCAGTCGTAATTATATAAGATTCAAGAAATAATGATATGAATTCAAAAGATCTGTGCTGGTAACAATGGGAATGTTCTGGTTCAAGTTCTTTTCAGTACCTGTGTTGGATTTAGGAAATAAACTTATATTCAATATGAAACTCAAGTCAAGTTTCATCTACTTTAATAATAGCTTGAATTGGCAAAGATCTTATAAATTATCAAATAGAAAAATATTCGACAGCTTTCAGAAAACATTTTCTATTATTTGTTCTGCTATTTGAAGATTTACCGCTTTGTTTCAAATAAGCTTTCGCTTCTATTAATCTAAATTAACACAATTCCAGTTACCAGAAGTAAAAGGTTAAGGTGTTTGCACTTGGAGAAAAATATACTTTAGGGTACCTTTTGGCAAGTATTGACGATTTTTTTATACCAAGTTGGTTTTCGTGCATATTTGAAGAAACATAATGTCAATGAAAACACGAGATAGACCGATCAGAAATAAACCAACATTGTTGATAATTTTTTTCCACTGGCGGGCAAACTTGGGTGACGAACCCTATGCCACAACAAGGCCAGAAACTGCTACTCATTTATCGTTACCCAGCGGGCACCTGTGAACCAAGTCACGGAGGCGAGTAGCGTTACTCGCGCCATCTACCACAAACCCGTTTATAGGGTGGGCCACATTTACACAACATCACAGAAGAAAGGACAGAGAAATACAGAGAGAACAGAGATGGAAAGAAACATCCATGCACGAACCGGGATTCGAACCCGGTACCCACTGCTCAGGAGTCAGGAACGCTAACCACTCAGCCATCGGTCGGCACATTGTTAATAATATTGCGCTAAATTAGGGAGAAGCCTATAGGGACAACGGATGTCTTGCACTGCTGTCAAAGTTTTAATAAATTTTTGCGATATATTTCTTTTTATTTTTCAAAAGTTCTTATAATTATGATAAAAGGAATTTCCTGCTTATCAACTGATACCAACCAATACTGTGGTTTTATTTTTATAGTCTTATTATCTAGTTTATATAAGCTTGCTATTCAATTGTTTTTTATAAGTCTATTTTAAATGGATAACGTAAACTTCTCAAACAAATGTTTTGGTGACAATAAAATAAGCATCATATAATAAATTTTTTTTCAATTAACTTATTCCATCAGCCAGAATTTTGAAGAAATTGTAGGCTACCTTTGAAAAATTTTACATGTATTTTATTTATTTTTCATCGAGAAATGATTATAACGAATATTTTTAGACAATCGAATCTTCTCAAGTGCAAAAAGCATGTTTCTCAAATACCTTATTAGTTTAATTTTTAATCATTTCACATCAAGGAAAATCTTTACTATAGTTAAAAAGTGATTTGACAAAATGAATAAAAGATTTTTTTTAAAAAATCACGGACATAGACCAAAATATGTTTAGAAAAAGCACATATCAAAATGCGTATAGAAAAAAAAGGCATTATTTATAAAAAAAATTTTTAAATTATTTTTAAAATATTTAAGATTTTGAAATATTTAATGTGAAAAAATTATTAGTGGCGGGTTATAATAAACAAAAGCAAGCTATTTCTTATATTTTTCTTAAACTATGCATATTTAAATATACAAAATCAATATTTGAAATAATTTACATTAAAATGTTTTGACCTTTTATACTAATCCATTTCTCTTTAAAAACAAAAGTACTTGTGTCAGTTTTCCTTTTGAAATATAGGTACTGTTTGCTGTAATGATCATAATATAAACTAACTTTTTAAATTTCTTCATCAACAAAACTTATTTTATTTAAATATGTTTCTTCAACCTCCATCAAATTTTCTATATTATCAAATCCTATCAATCTATCTAAAATGGTTTTATTTCTATCATTATTATATGATCTCCAAGATAGTAAAGTCAAAATTTGGTAAAATAAAATAGAAATTTCATCTTTTCTGCAATAAATATTTTGTTTAAACAAGCAATTTTGGCACTCAAATAACTTGAATGGAAAATGCCATTAAATAGAGAACTCTATAATGCCGATGTTTCTGAAACTAATAATTTTATTTTACATGTTACGTAAACATTTCACATTTTATGAAAATATATTAAAGGATTTATTAAAATGTAAATCTGAAAAACCATTAAAAGACTAAATGTAAGATATTTTTCTGCAAGATAAATTCTCTCTTTCATCTTTCTACGTACAAAAAATCATATTTTTCCAACTGAGCAAATCATCGTCAATATATTGATAGTAGAGTTGAAAAAGAAGCTCTGTCGGTGAGAGGAGGGGGGTTCAAATCCTTATTTCTCCAAAATTAAAATAAATCTTTAATACATCAACATACTTTTTTCTTTACTTGTTTGTGAATTTTTATTTATTTTCATTCACACAACATTTTTACTTGAAATTCAGCTTTGCTTTCTCAAATAAAAAAAAGATATGATTACTTCGACTATGACAGAATTTTCTTTAAAATTTGTATCAAATAGAAACCATTCGTCTAGTTTGATTTGAACTTCATATAAATGATAAAAATATTTGATTCATTTTTCTTCAGTTTAAATAATTATTTATATTAAATCAATTTAATTTTTTAATTAGAAAACCGTTAGCATTGAATCTACTATTTTACAACGGTATGTAAAATAGTAGATTTAATGCTATTTTTATATTCCGATTTTATTTTACTTATTGTTAAAAAGCAGATATCATTCGCTAATTAGCTAATGATATTTCTTTATATATAAGTAGAATCAATTTTGTCAGTATTAGATTCCACATTTTGACTGTTCCAAATTAATTTGTTTACAATGCAGTATTCTATCATTTTTAATTGAACATTATTAATTAAATAGTAATGATAATTTTCCCAGTCAGGTAATGTTTCAAAGATAAATTATATAAAATTCCAAAATTAATGTTTTTTTCAAAAACTATTCTTATTAATATTATGCCATAGTCTTATGGAAATAAATGTTTCATAAGACTATAATATTTTTATATACTTAACTATAAAAAATATTGTGCTAAATATATAAAGTTAAAAATTCAATAAAAAGTGAGGCATGTAAAAAAACATTCCACAATTATGCAAGTTGACAAACATTTGCTTATTTTTTCTTACATGGAAAGAGGAGAGTTAAAAAATAGCCACAAAGGTGTGCTTACATAATGCTTCATATCTGAATTAAGATAACTGCCTCCGTTGTCAATAAACATTAGCCGGTTTCGATATTCAAATAATATCTAGATTTGAAGAAATATAACAGTTATAAGATTTAGGAAGGTATGTAACAGTAATTAGAATTTGGAAAAAAAATAATAATCAAAAAATCAAACAAAAAAGTAATAATTTATCATCAGAAAGTTATTTTTAACTGTAAAAAATGTGACATTTAACTCTTAAAATTAGCAATTATTTCTTAAATTTTAAGTTTTGCGGAGCTTTTATCGGAAATGTTATTTTCCATTATATATGTGTGTGTGTGTGTGCTATCAAAACTATAGAAGAATACAATTTCTTTGTAAATCTTATGTTTTCACAGACTTAAAATATATCTAGATTTTTAGATAAAAATATAGAAAGTTTTATCATCATAATAATTAAGTAAATTACAAGTGAAAATTTGTTTTGAGACTCAGAAATATATTTTTAAAAGCACAAGAACTGTTGCTATAACAAATTTTTTATTTGTGAGTAACTTAAAAGGGCAATTAAATTAAAATGAAATAATGTCTGTGAAAAACAATCCTGGTAAACATATTTTATAATCAACCGATGGAGAATTCTCAATTTGCTTTACATAGTAGTCAGTAACTGAATAAACTAGTATTTATAAATTATCCTTCATAATAAACAATGACTTTTCAAAGATCTAAAAGCTTCCTGAAGAAATTAATTCTGAAAGAGCTGGAGTTCATATATTGTTGCTTACTTAATTAATTCAAATAGATTTGTTTCTATTGATATTACTATAGTATGGCTTAAATTGATTTGTTTCTTGTTTATATCATCATATATTATTTGTTTCTTATTCCTTTTTGTAAAAATCATTAATGATTTTAGAAACCATGAAAAACATCTTCCTCTTCTTTCAATTAATTGATAAAATTAATAACTGAGCATCAATATTTCTCCAGCTTTCAACTGAATGATGAAAATTTACAGACCAATACGCAAACCACAATACATTTAATATGAATGGTAGAATTTAAACTGTCATTTTTCATGATTGGAATTCTAAGAATTATAATTAAAAGATAAAAATAATTTTATTAAAATATAAATATCATAAATTATAATTTATCAAAATACAGGGTGATTCTCTAAATTGTTTTTACAAATTAAGAAGGGTGATAGTACCCATCCAGACAAGCAATAATTACATAGGAACATAGGGTCACATTCCAGTCTGAGAGGAAGAAAACAGGAGTTCACCTGAACTTATAACAGTGTTTGGTAGGCGAATTTATAACGCCAAAAGTTTCACAGTCATATTTATTGTTTAATGAAATCATCACAGCAAATGTTCAAATTGCTGACTACGTGTGTCATTGCATAGTTGAATCCGGTGAAAGAACGACAGGCGTACACTCTCGAAGATTCCTGGTATAGTATTAATTTTGTCCACGGCAACAATTCTAGTCACGAGATCTTCAGCTGAATCCTCAGGAGTCTCGTATATTTAAAACTACATGTGCCCTTAGAAGAAAAAATCCAGTGGATTGAGGTCCGGTTAACTAGGAAGCCAAGACACTGTTCCACTAAGTCCAATTCATCGTGCAGAATATGTGACATTCAGAAAGTTACGGACAGTAATGGAAAAATGTGTTGGGTCTTCACTGCATATGAGGTGCATATCAGCCAATTTTTCGTACTTGCACATCACCATAGCATTCACGAACATTTTCGAATGATGTTATTTAAATAATACTTAAAGCGATGACGCTGTGTCCTTTATAAAGGACAACATCTACTCTGATTGGCTTTCTCTGGTAACCAATAAAAGCAAAATGCTGCTTATTCTCAATGGAAATTCTGCATACTGTAAATTCGTGATAGACTCTTGATATGTTTCTACTTTCCTCTTTTCTGCATTTCAGAGTGGAATGCGGCCCTACGTTCCAATGTAATTATTGCTTGTCTCTATGGATACTCTATCACTCTTATTTTCTAAAAACAATTTAGAACCACCCTGTATATATTATTAGCAAATTTAATTTTTTTAAGTAAAAAAAACAAATTTCTAGGTCAAATAAAAATTTCCTTATAAAATTTGCTTAAAGTTACTTTGAAAAAGCTCTTTTAAGCTCAAAGATAAGCTGACTGATAAATTAAGGAGTTAATAAATTTAATATTAGATATTGCAATGCTTGAAAGTATCGAGACAAGTAAAAAATCGATATAACTAAAATAGGCGGCAATTTCAATACAGCAATAATCCATTTAGTAAACATCGCTCTCTTGACCAGTGAATATTGAGATCGATTTTGAAACAACTTAAAATAAGATAATGAAAATTTATACATAAATTTTCAACAATCTCAATAATATAAGTGATTCATATTGAAAACTCGAAGAGTCTAATGTCTTGTTGCCCGTGTAATGTAAGATTGAAAAGAAAGGAGCAAACTCATTAGTTGATTG
Source organism: Latrodectus hesperus (assembly GCA_037975125.1). Taxonomy (NCBI): domain Eukaryota; kingdom Metazoa; phylum Arthropoda; class Arachnida; order Araneae; family Theridiidae; genus Latrodectus; species Latrodectus hesperus. The sequence goes on along the minus strand of CM075852.1, from coordinate 18,324,256 downwards.
TGAAACATAATTAAAAGATATTATTTCCAGATGCGTCTTTGTATATATCCTAGATCACAGACAATAACCCATTATATTTCAATATAAATTGCAAATACAAAAGAAACAATATTTCATAGGAATTCTAATTCTATGAAGTTTAGTTTAAAAACTACAGATTCAACTATTTATTTAATAATTATTTTCTATTGTTGTAAAATGCATAGATAATGATTAATTTCGATCATGGTTATTAAATTCTTTTCATATTTTGTAAGGCTTCTTTACAACTGCATGAAATTTGTAATAAGCATATTTGTGATAACATTGCAATTTAAAAGACAATTAGCACTTTATTACTGGGTTACTTCCACGTCACGCAGTTGCCCAAAATGAACTACTTTTGAGGTTGGCGTCTTTTGGTAAAGAGATTTAGCCAATCTGTGGCTCTAAAGTAATTTCCACTTCTTCATTAGCCATCGCTCAAAGAAAGCTTTGTTCTTCGTTATTTCATTAGCATCGACGGGTCTCTCTCTCTCTCCCTCGTAAAGGGATCAAGGCAGTTTTGCAAAATGTTCATTAAGACAAGACAGCGTTTCGCGTAATTGACGACATGACGCAATTATCGCGCCAAAGCAGATTGGTGACGAATTTCATTAGGGATTCGAGTGGCGTGCTTCCAGAAGTTGGAACATTCTTCTTTGCGGCTTATTTAAAATCGCTGCTAAACCTGATCGCTTGTGCACGGATTTTAATTGAATCCCAGAGTGTGTTGAATAGAAATGGGAAGTGCGTTTAGAAATTTAAACTCTTTTCCCAATGTGATTGTTATAGGATACTAATTTATGTAATTATACTGTTTGATTTCTTTTTTGTGCCGAAAATCTTACATTTTGAAGAAGTTTAGGTCTGGAAAATTATTCTTTGTATGAAATCATGCAGGAATTTTTTTTCTAAAATTTAATTTAACAGGTAAAATTACCGTCAATGCGTACAATTGAATTATAGTGAGTGATTATATATAATCACTCATTAGTTCATTCACTCACCACTCACACTTCAGTAGTACCCATTATAAAAACTTTATGGTATTTTTTGTAGTAGAAAATATACAAAAAATCAATTATCGAAATTTTTTTCCTTAAAATATTCACCTAGCTACTCATTGATTAAAGCTTCTGTTTGGTTGTAAAACTCAATGAATGAACTTAAGCATTTGTTCATTCATCCCAATAAAGCTATGTTATTGCAAGAATTTTTTATTTATATTTTACGTTAGTAATTATATATTTTACCTTAGCAAATTTATATTAATGTTAAATGCGCACATATTTTTATACTTAAAAAATCATAACTTATTTTAATCTTAACATGTTGCACAATTGAAAAGTTTTTAAATTACTGTTTTATCCTACAGAAATATTTTTGGGAAATCCAAGATTGGTAATTCTTATTAGAAATAATAAGAATCTTTTGTCTCTCTCATATATATTTTAAGAATTACATATGGCAGACAATGAAAAGTAATCTAACTATTTTAATAGAATATGTTTTACATTCTCTGCATTGCTAATGTGATAACATTTAATGATAAGCTTATATGATATGAAGTTTTTTTGAATTCTGATAGTATAACGCAGGCTAAATCGATGCAGGTTGAAATTGAAAGGATGTTCTATCATCAGGAAATAGTTTTCAATTTAAAAACAAAATGAATCATTGGTATAAGTATTTTATGTATTTCAAATGATTTCCACAAATGAGTAATTTGATCTTGAATTACGTAATAAGAGTTTTACTTTGCTATAATCTTTATTTGCATAATCATGCAATTTTGAAAATTATTTCAATAATTTTAGTAAGTTTTAATGGGTTTTTTTTTGTTATTTTTTCTTTGTTTTCTTTTTTAATTATTTCCTTTATTAATTTATCAAGTTCATTGGCTTCTTTGTGTTAATTTATCAAATGTAAATCATTTGCTTTGTTAATTTTTTATAAATCATAAAATTATACTTTAAGTACAATTTCGAAAACAGAAAAACTATAAGATTCTTCATAGAAACACAAATTTTGGTTTTTATAACAAAATTGAGTAGTATCCTCTATTTTCTCGAACTTAAATGCAAATTAATCAATCAAATTGTAATTATATGATAAGATTTTAAGACAAAAAATATTGAATATCACTGGATAAGATACAAGACATTGATATTTCTAGGATTATATATAAATTTTATATACATGTGGCGTATATAAAAAAAACATTTTTGTTACCCTTTAAAATTTACAATCTTTTGATTCAGCAAAAAGGTAACTTTTATCCAGCAATATGAAGTGTGGGAGCATGTAACTACAAACAAGAAAGTAGAAAATAACAAGGATAATTACATATATATATTTGAAAGACTTCTTCTATTTGATATATTCGCATATGGTTAAAGGAGAAATACAGAAAAAGCATAAGCATCGAATCCATCTGGTGCGATAATATAATACGACATTTTTTGTTGTTCTAAGAAGATAGGATCGAACTTGTAGCTTTCTACATTAAAATAGCGTAATCTTACATTTAATCCCCAATGAGCTTTTCAGTTACAAGTGGATATATAAATTTAATATTACATAACTCAAATGTTAATATTTTTCAAAACAGCTTTTCATTGAATTTAGCGTTTTGAAACAAAAAAATTATACTCTCGTGTGTGTGAGAGCAGTAGTTTTAAGATTATATTTAAGTTATAATTTAAATGCATTAACCCTCTGCCCCAAAGGCATAAAAGAATAAGCAAATCTAAAAAAAATATAATTGAAAGAATAAATTCTGCAAAGAATCTTTTTATCGCAAACGTATTTGTGGGATACGATAAAAATAAAAAATATGTTTTTATTTTTTTATTTTCAGTGTTTATATTGCAGCTAAGATTTAAAAAGCAATTTTTTTTCTGATAAATTAAATATGTCATTCTACTTATCTATTAATTGCTTAACTCTCTTATACAAAACAAAAATAAATTAATACAAAAGTGCTTTTCTTTAAAATTCCTTAGATTAATATTTTATTTTACAAGCTTCTTTTTTATTATACTCCTTTTTATATATAACATTTTTACTTTACATATATGTTCCTTTCAATAAATATTTAGTAATTTTTATTTGTGAATACTTTTCTTTATGAATATAAGTATAAAATTTTTACAACAGCATTCATATAATTAAATACAGGGATTTCCAATAAATCGAGAAAAATAGAAAAAAATTATGATGGTAAAAGTTTATTAAAAGAACGTGATAACATTTGGCGTAGGTCAGGTGGTTCTCCATTAATTGACGCAAAAAAAACAAAGCATTTATTTGTATCTTGAAAATAATCGAAAATGTAAATGTACAAAAAATAAAATACCTAAGAGTGACTAGTGATCACCTTAAAAACTGAAACACGACAATCACTAAGGCTATACAATCAGGTATAAACAATATAATTTTTTTTATCAGAAACGATTGCGTTTACTTATTCCTCTGGCAAAATGAACCGATACCATATCAAGATAGTTCAATAACTTTGAAGTGTTCTATAAAACGGATTGAAAAATAAATAAAAATATGTGTTCCTAAATCACACTATACGTATACAATCAATTTAAGTGCGATGAATACGGAGATCATTGTTTTCTTGTGAAGGTAATTTTTCGGCAGCTGATTTCTGTGTTACATTACATACTATTTATAAGAAGAACTTACCCAATACTGCAGTAGAAGACTAACAGCTGGGTTAGAAACGTGTTGTTGTGGCTTATCCTTCCCGGTTGACAGAAACATTAAATCAGGTCCATGAGCCCAAACACCTTCAAACAATGGAGCACAGCCTCAGGGCTTGAGAATAAAATGCATTTATTTAAACTCTTGCAGGCCGAAATGTAGGCAGTAGCAGCTTTAGTCGCATTGCATTTTGGACACAGGGAATAAACTTTGTGACCTATCACATGACGTAGTGTCCACTTCAAAATCTCGCAAGAATTATCTGATCACGCCTATCGCCAACCTCAATCAGAACAGCACCAAGCCATTTTAAGCATACCATTCATGCACGGGAGGGTAGAAACGTACTTTATATATATGTGTTAACATTGCCTACTAGGAAGATAAAAATATCAATGATTCCAGCCATTGAAACAGAGATATGTTATAAAATACTGGCCATTAAAATAATTGCACTAAGGAGGGGACATGCTATATACGTGAAATATTAATGAAAGGAATAAATTGCTGTGAGATATGGTAATAACTTTTTAGCCTTTTGAGGTAAACCAGGCGCCGGTAGTGATAGCTACAAAGTGCTTATATAATTAATTGTTCATCCGTTTTCTCATACAGAAGTTGCATTTTAATGTTGTTGCCTGGTGAAAAGTTACTGAGATAATTGTGTGAAAAGAAGAATACATACTAGCACATCTCTCTGACTTTGATCAAGATCGAATTGTAGCCCACTGTGATGGCGATTTTATGTATCGCAATATTGCTGCTGATGTCGGTCAAGATTTAACGACTATTCGCAGAATATATATAGAATTGATGGGTTTAGAAAGTCAATATAGAGCACCGTACTGGATCTCAACTGGTTCCTATCACTAGCAGACGAAGACAAATATATTACCTGCGTGGCATTAATTGCTGGTACAGATACGTCCCAAGCACTGAGTCAAGAAATTGGGTTGTTTGCTAGACTAGTGTCTGCTTGAACAGTCTGACGATGTTTGCAGTAGCATGGAATATGGACTTGGAGACCATGGTTGTGACTACCTTTGAAGTTGCATCACAGACAAGAGTGCCTTCAATGGTGTGATCAATATCTAAGCTGGTCGTACGAAAGGCGAGAGGTCATTTTTTCAGATGAATCCAAGTTTTGCTTACTGAATCAAGATGATCTCATCCATTTATCATTGTCATATTAGCCCACAACTTGCCGTGATTGGCATTAGATACACTTCTCGGTCACCTCTTGTTCGTATTTATGGCACTTTAAACAGTGCAGGTTACATTTATGGTGTATTACACAATCCATGGCTCTACACATCATACGAAACTTGTAAAATCCTACGTTTCAGTAGGATGATCACGATCGCTTTTTGTCTGTATTGTATGGACCTTCCAAGGTATGGAAAATGTTCGACTTTTTCCCTAGCCACACATTTTCTAGCTCTCCCGCCAATAGATATTGTCCGATGAATGGCTGCAGAGCAACTGCCTCGTCACCATACGCCAATCATTGTAAATGATAAAGATTGATGAAATATATCATCTTGTTGAATCTGCACAGGCATCTTTACCTACATGTCATTCAATTTCTGTTGACTAAATACCCAGGCTCATATTTTGTTAATATTGTCAGAGCTGATTGTTCTAGATTCTGATTTCTCAAAATCTATGCACCCAAATTTCTTGAAAATGTAATCATTTGTTATTTACATAATATAAATTTATCCAAAAAATATCATTTTATTATCTGCATTTCTTCTTATTATAACAATTTTAATGGCCAGTAGTATATATTATTTCCAACATAAATAAGTTATCGATACCAAATAATTTCCTTTAATGGATATTTTTGAAATAATAGCAGATTCACACCAGCAACACAAACAATCTTCTGTAGTCACTTTGGGAACAAAGTCTGGACTTATTTATAAAGCCCGAATCTACATTTAAACAAATATTTCAATAAACATTTATAAATGCCCAGATAAATTTTTCCTACTTACTATATGGTGTAAAAGTAAACACATGCTGTCGAACATTGACCATCATATAAAGTCCTCTTCACACAAGTAAAGGAAATATTGATCTTTCCATTGCTGTTTCAACATTAGATCTCATGTGCATTAATTAGCACTGGTACCTCCAAATGATTATAAGGGAAACTTAAAGCTTCACAGAATATTACAAGTAAGTACAAATTTTGTATTCTGATTGAAGAGGCTCGTTTTGTTTTAAATAATACAGTCCAGAGTCAGTTGATAACAGCAAAATTTATAGATTACAATCAGTGCATTAATCACATTCAATTGTCTTATTCATCTAATATTCTTCAGCCTGATTAATAATTCAGTCATTGCATATCTTACATGATGTTGAGTTATTTCTCTAAAATGAACTATCTTACAACTTTACCTTTCATTTTTTTAACCGTAGATACTTTTAAGAACTCCAATGATTTTTTAAGTTATAAAGATTGAATAACTTAAAAAATCATCGGAGACGTAACCTAATTTTTTCAGACTTTTCCTTAATCTTCAGAAATTTATTTCGTTTTGTGAGAAATTCGCACGGGATAAAAATTTATCTTTGACTTCCAAATTTTTTATATTTACATTATTTTATAAATAAATTTCAAGATTGAGGTAAGCTGAGTAACAACTTATGATCTTTTACAATCTGCTGACATTTCGTTGCAGGATCTAAGTTCCGTACCCTACTAGTTCTGTTCGCGTAAGTGCGCGTTTTTCAATATCTTAGAGTTACCATAGAAACGTATTCAAAAGTAGATTTTATGATAAATATATCAGTTTTGTCGTTTTTACCCTTCTCTTTGCATTTTAAGCTTTACGCAACACCTGGTGCTTGGCGCTGAAGTTTTCAAATCTTAATCTATTTTTCATAGCTTGGATTTCGGTTGACGGGTGTTTTCCCTTCATTTTTCTCTTTTCTTATGCATGGGCAACTTTTCCCAATGTATAGGAAACATTGACGTCCTGCAAAAGTATTCCGAAAACATGGGAAAAACATTCAAACCATATATTCTAAATTCATGCCAATGAAAAGATTAAGTAGATAATAGTTTTTTTCCCCTTATTTTTCCGATAAATTTACTACTAATTTAACTACAATTATTTCGTGTTTTTATACTGCAAAGAAAATTTCTCTCTTTTCTATTTGAGCAAAATAATTTTTCTTAATGAAGTACTTATTACCTCGGAGAAATTATTATGAGAACTATAAAATTATTTAAGAGAAATATTTGTAATTCCCAAGGATACAGATTATTTTTTGAAGCTCTCAAAAAATTTAAATAGAAAATTTTTTTTATCTTATTTCTTCGACCAAACAAAATTTTTTAAAAAATATTTTTATAAAATTTTTTTTACAAACTGGATAGCTTTCTTAATGATGTTCAACAAAATCAAATTGTACACTTTGTACAGTCAGCAAAACTTTTGTTTTTCACTTATAAAATATTTTGTTCATAAAAATCTGAAAATTATCTTGTAGTATTGATATTCCAGAGAAACAAAAATGGCAAGGATTATTTATCTTTAAGTTTTATTAAACAAAGATCACAAAAGTGTCAAATTAAATCATGCAAGATTATTCAGAGTGAAAAACTTCATTAAATTATATCTGGCTTCAGATAGAATAATGCTTCAAATTTTTGCACAGATATATGAAATTATATTATCAACACATACACATGAGTGCTCGAGATAATAATCTTCATAACTTTATAAATAATATTTGAGCATTTATCGGTTTATCAGTCATAACACAAGATAATTAGTTTAATTGCAACATGTGATTGATGAAACATATTTCAAAAAAATTCGTTACCAATATATGTATAAGTATATATATATATATATATATATATATATATATATATATATATATATATGCATTAAATACATGTATATACTGCCCTACAGTCAAAATACAATACTGAGAAGGAGTAGGTAAAAAATTATGCAAATTGCAGAGTAGATGCGTAGATGCACCTTACCGAGTTAAGCAAATAATGTGAAATGCGCAACACTCCAGCGCACGTAGGATAAGATATAAGCTGAGGAAATGGCAGAGTGGGCAATATTCACGCCGTGGTTGCTGCTTGGAAAATAATCGTTGAAAGTTTGTTCTTGTTGCAAAGAACACCTTTAATTGCAGAGAATGCCAGGCCATCGTTGACGGAGTCAGTTCCAGCAGACAGACGAGTTTACAATGGGCATGGTGATCAGACTGAAAAGGGCAGGCTAATCTTTCCGGCAAATCGCAGTGACAGACACCTGGAAGCGTCCACACAGTATACCGGCTATGGCGAAGATGGTTGGAACAAGGAGCTATGGAACGTTTGAGGGGTACTGATGCAGCCAGAGAGATGACTGCACGTGTGGATCGACGCGTCCGATGGATGCACGTGTGGATCGACTCCAATATCCAAACCGATCTCTATTAGCCATGCAATAAAACTGAGATATCATTAAAGAAAAGGACCTCAAGACAATAGAACAGTTTCCAAAAGTAGACTTTGTATATGAGCACACCGATGACTCCTCTGATAAAAATATCACGAATGGTGGGGAGCAGTCCTCACAGCCTTAAGTAATACGCCTCGACAAAGTAAATTCGGAGCTGGAACTATAGCCTCTAATTTCACATGCGAACTTCGGGTAGTTATAGAGACACCTAGCATGTACAAAGCCCCCCTTTAAGCAGGCAAAAGAGCCTGTTATCTTCTGTGACTATAAGGATGCCCTCCCACCAATTCTCAATGGGGACTCCTCTATCACCCAAGAAATCCATTCATATTTTTATGACATTCAAGAATTGGACCAAACCTGCACTTTCTATTGGATACCAACGCATGTCGATATTCCAGGAAATGAAAATGCAAAAAATTAATCAAAGTAACCGCAAAATCTCAACATCACAAATAATATAGTTACCCTCAACGATGCTAATCCAAAGCTAAATTTAAACTAAAAGAATTAACAATTCCAACAAAATACTCGCTTTGTAATATGAACACTGGTAGATTAAGTACGAAAACTATTATCAGGATTAGAACCAAACATTACAGAGGCATGAAGATCGACAGAGAAGGCAGGAGAGTTTACAGGAAACGTGGTAACTGCCCAGACACGCAGCTAACAAAAGACTACGATTTTGACTGCCCAGCTATAAGTGATGATGTAATGGGAATCAATGTTCTGTCATCATTGGTTGACCCACCCATACACCGAAAACATCGAAGAAATTGCTAAAGCAGTGATAAGACTCACGGCTTTATTTGATACGATTGTCAATTGTCACAGACAACTCGTGCCCCCGAATTTAATGTATATATATATATATATATATATATATATATATATATATATATATATATATATATATATATATATATATATATATATATATATATATATATATATATATATATATATATATATATACATTAAACTCTGTGGCACGACAGTCCATATGGCCCAAGACCTACAGTGCTCAACGTAGTTTTCCTGACCGAGAGGCCCTGGGGTACGAAACATATGTTCCGATTAGGTGGTCAGTCTAACGTGAAACCCAAAATGTTCTATTCCTAAGCATGCTCGGTACTTTGTTTATCGACCCAATAAAGGGATGAAAGGCTGAGTTTAACTTGCCTAGCACAAGGATCGAAGCTATGACCTGTGTCTTGAGAGCATGAAACGCTACCACTAAGTCACTACTTGGATTTATATGTATATATATATATATATATATATATACTACGTTTAATGTAATAAAAAAAATAAAAAATAAAGAAAAGAAAAAACTGAAGAAATCTCAGCCTTTGAGTTTGTAACCCACATTTTATTGACAGTATTGCCAGATTAAGAAGTGTATAGTTTAACGTAGGGAATCTACGACTGTCTAGATCAGGGATGGGCAAACGTTTTTGGTCGCGGGCCAAAAATCGAAAAAAAAAGTTGGCGTGCCAAGATAATTTTTCCTAAAATTTTAAAAACAGTATATTAGTTTTACAATTTAAATATGTTAATGAGATGTGTGAAATTGCGATTTCTCATGTAAAAGTTTATATTGAGGTTCGAAGTAAGATGTACTGATTCTAAGAAACGAAGCTAAATGCTTATGTCAGTCTACTTCTGAAATGATTCTTTCTAATGTTCATCTTTGAGAACACTTATTAACGTATATAAGATGAAGCAAATATAGCACTGCTTTTCTGGGCTAGCTGGATCTTAAAATGCGCAGGTCTAATTCACCTGTGTTGTATTTCCATATATCTGCTCCCCGAGAAAGAAATAACACTTGATGCCGCCAGTCTACAATTATAACTAACAACGAACTTCCATTTTTAATACTTTAAAGATTAAAGCTGTCTGTGCTTGCTATTTATGCCGATTTATGTTTTGTAGAACAAAAATAAAGAAAGTAAAAATATCATCGGTCCTTTGTGTGAAAAAAAGAAAGAAAAAAATATTATTTAAGCAAAGTAGAAAAGGATATGGATATATATTGTATTAATCATATTTTCTTTTAATTTCTGTCGGATCGACAAATTAAAAGTCTATCCGCGGGCCGTATAAAACTTTCCGGCAGGCCGGAGTTGGCCGGCGGGCCGTAGTTTGCCCATCCCTGGTCTAGATAATGAAATCGATCATTAATCCGCAAAGTTCTATCATTACGACTGACACAGGTATAACACATTTAATACTCTGCCATCCTATTTTAAGAGTATATAAATGTTATTCTCGCTCTATAAAAGTTTAACTGTAACTGTTTTGCTATGGTGGTTTGGGCACCTTAAATAGGTCGTGGTTTCAATGTCTTCCAAATAGCCTCTAAGGGCGGCAGGTCAAGTATTAGGGTGTTTTCTGCTTGATCCATGCTTTTGAATTAGAAAGGCTTCCAGCCGGTTATTTTCACTAACTGTTGGAACACAACTTTGGGTTAAATACAAGGAAGTAAGTTGATACAACAATGTGTGTGAAAGCAATTGTAATATATTGAAAGGAAAAGGAAAATATATCGAAAGATATGTTTTGTATAATAAAGAATATAAAGAATCATTTTTTGGGGATTATTTTAACTTTTTCGCTTCCAAATAAAAATATAGAGGTTTATAATTCATAAAATTAATGATAGAAGAAAAAATTTATGTTATTAATGAAAATAATCACAATATTGGATGAAATTATTTAAGAAAATAAAATGACAAATAAACTATGACATATCAAAAAATCAACGTAAATCATTCAAAAATAAAGAAACATTTTATGTAAAATGTTAGTTAGATCAAGTTTAACATTATGGCAAACTATTCTTTATGCATAAAATGATATTTAAAATGTACTTGTTTTTCACTCTTTTTCTTTTTATGAATAGTTAAAAAAAATGTGCACGAGTATTTATTTTCTTGCTCTTATATATATATATATATATATATATATATATATATATATATATATATATATATATATATATATATATATATATATATATATATATATATATATATATATATATATTCTCTATATTTAGTTACATTCATATAAAAAACCATTTTTTTTGCAACATTTAAACGAAAAAACTTTTAAGTAATACTTTTAAGATATAATACATTTATAATATTGCATAAGCAAGGAATCAAACTCAAGTATGTTCTTGCGCAAAAAACTAGTTTTCTAATATAGAAATATCAGTAAAAGAGTTAACAAAACATTTTCAAAATAATCGTTCAGGGAATATTTCCTTCATTAAAATGTCCACAGTCTCTATCAAAATCAAATAAAAAAAGTGCCCTTTAAACTTTCTTAACAGCTGAGAAAACATATGCATCAACCCTTAAGATGTAAAATGCTCTCATGAGAAATAATGGGCAGGTTAACAACATATCGACCATATTTAAGGTGGGGGCTTTTGAAAGTAATGCGCTTAATACCAGTCAGACAAGAATAAATTATCTTAGAAGGATTGCTTATTTTATATCAGGAAAATATTCGACTAAGAGATGGTTATGGGGAAAGATAGAAAAGAAGCGAATGATTTATTTTTCTTTATTGTTGTATTCTATTAGAACTTCCATCTTTTAAACGATAACATGATACATGGATGATTAATGATTCGGATTCCTCATCCTTCCAGTTGGTTAAACATTCTATAAGTATGATATGAATAATGGTTTTTGACCGGAAATCGGCGAATCAGGATTTAGGAAAAGAATTTTCTTTTCACAGGAAGGTAGAGATGCTGCTTTTTAGTTTTATTTTTTTAAACTTTAAAGAAAATATTTTAGACTGGTGCTTTCTTATAATTTGGCTTTATAAGAGTATAAAAAACAAAACTAAAAAGTTAAGCCGCTTAGCAGATAAGTTTCTTGAAGAATAATTTTAATTTATTATAATGGTAGTCATCTATTGAAATATCTCTTCTTTTGATGTTTACTTATGAAATAAATGTTTGTGGAAAATCAAATTTGTTTGTTAATTCTAAACGACATTATTTTTATATTATTAATATGCATTTTAGACTGCCTTTACAGGTATTTTCGTTGATTTATCTTCTGATTTATTTATTTTACTTATACTATGCTGCATTGCTATAATAATACAATGGATTTACATACTTTATAATGTAATGCTAAATCAATGATATATACATATACATACATATATATATATTATAATGCCCATATACTTTTTTAGGCTCTCAAATATACTCAAAAGTAACTGCCTATGAAATCAATAATTCATCTATACATCAATTAATAAAAAGAATTTTAAGTATAAGTTGTGCAATGTCAACAATTTTTTCAATTTATATCAAAATAATTATCAAGCGAAAAAAATATTTGTAATTAAATATATATATATATATATATATATATATATATATATATATATATATATATATATATATATGTGTATATATATATATATATATATATATATATATATATATATATATATATATATATATATATATATATATATATATATATATATATATATATATATATATATATATATATAAAATATATATATACAAGGATTCTCAACATCATTCCTACTAACATTATGAAATATGTGTGAAATTGTTGTCCAGAAACTAATTCAATGAAATTGTTTTGATATTAAATTAAATATTGTTTTAGCTTATATTTTTTTTTATTCTTCAGGCAAAAGAATTGAAACTTTCATGTTATTTTCTGACTACAAGGACTCCGTAATAATCGATTTATATTTCAGCTTCGCCAAATATTTGGGAACATCCAAAACTTCTCGAAACATCCCTTTTGATTGCATAAGCTATCAGATACAGTAAAACTTCAATTATCCGAATGGCTTTCAGAATTTCAGAAAAATAAGCTACACTGGATGAAAAAGGAAAAAGCTCAAAGTAAGAGAAGGAAGATATCGGATTGACAAGTCACTTGAGGTATTCAGAAATATTCTTTCGAAAATTCCTGGAAGTTCAGAGTTTAAGGCTGACGATATAGGAGAATGCATTATGAGTCAGACACTGGATTTTAAATTACAAATGATGGTCAACTTATTGAGTGTGTCGGGGAAAGAAATGACCTTATTATTCAAGTTGAAGCAGACACGGGACCTCTAGCTACTGAAACATTTGGCGGTTTTTAAATTGCTTTGAAATGGATGGAACGCCAGCCCGAGTGGGACCACCGAGTGCAAATTCTCCTTATAAAGTGTTTGCACAGATTTGCTGCCCGAAAACGTACGAACGCAGTGAAACCGCTTATCCTGAGCGAGATGTTCAGCAAGCAATCACTTTCATTGACAACACTGTTCATACATAGTGTACTAATATAACGTACTTGTAAGTACCTTAACATGTAAAAGTGTTGCCTTTTCATTTAATTGATGAAAAAAAAATTTACCTTAAATATATGAATTTTTTCTCTAATTCTTCAACACAATAATATAAATCAAAATAAACCTTTTTTCCAAAAATAAAAAACCCAATAATTCGAATTCTTGACTATTCAAATGGGGTATGGTCCCAACTGATCAAATGGAATTCTGCAGAAATGGGTTTGAGTTTTTATGTGAATATTATAAGAAATAATGACTTTATTAAATATACTAACTATTAATCATGTAAATATATTTTTACACGTGATAATCTCAATTCTTTGCATACAATCTATATGTATAGAAAATTTTAAAAGATAGACCACCTGTCTCGTCTTTAACTCGGTATGTAAGATTGGGAAAAGCTGCGATTAAAGTCTAAAAAAAACTTCAATCAACAAAAAGCTTCGTCTCTGTACATTGAATGGCAGTGAAAATAAATTAAATGTGAGAGATCTAAAAAGTAAATATATTCTCTTTATATATGGAGTATAGACTTGTCGACAATATTAATGATTTCGAATAAAAAAATTATTAACATTTCTATTTGTTGTTTACTTGAAGATATATGCAGAATATTAATAATTAATTTTCCAAAATATTACAGATTATTTTTTTCTTATATAACAATTTGCTATAAGAAGACACTTAAATTCAATTTAAAAAATAAACAAATAATATTTTTATTTAATCAAATTTTGAATTTATTATTTATTTATTATTTTATAATTGATAAGATCTCAGCGTCTAAAAATATCAGTTTGTGTTTGTAATATATATATATATATATATATATATATATATATATATATATATATATATATATCTTAAATTTTCAATGTTTAATTTTTAACAATACAGCTAAATATATAAAAGTTTTTAAATAAAGTATTTGCTTAGAATAAAAGAAGAAAAATGTCATAAAAATTATGGGAAAATTACCGAAATTCAAACTATATAATTTTGTTAATTTGAATCTCATCTATTCTATATATCTTTTCTATTATCTTTTTTAACATTTTCAATAAAAATAACTTTATTCAGAAATCTCAACTTATTATTTCTGTTTTAATCTGTAGGGGAAAAAAACGTCTTCTATTGCAGAATATTTACACAAAAAGTAAGGCAAATCCTGAATAATATCGGAGAAGTTATAAAATATGGTAAAATTATTCTAACTTCGAGAAACTGAAATATTAATTTACAATTATTTCTTTTTATCAGAATATAATAAACACGTGAATACATCTAAAAATGCGCAATTAATCAATATTTAAATTATATTGTGAAACAAAGAGAAATTTATCTTGCTTTGTTCCACAATACTTGATTAGTGCTTATCAAATAGTTGAGATAAAATACCCATTACGTTGTTCTACGTTATGGTTATTTCTCCTTTCAGAAAGTTGTAATCGATATTTCAGAATTTTCTCAGTTTCCTATTAATCTAGTCCAGTAAAAATCTTTATAGCATATATTAAGTTAGATGTTTAAAAGAGCTTAATTTTTAGCTGTCAAACTGACTGCTATACAGTTTCATAATGTTAGTTTTTTTTTTTTTTTTTTTTTTACCATAAAGGGGTTGTTTCTTTCATTCCAGTTTACATAACATCAGACAACGTTTCATTGTATTGACACGACGTCGTAAATCCGACTTGTCGACGAATTTGATGCCTGCCTTCAAATCGCATTCTTTGAGCGGCAGCAAACAAGTCGAAGTTCACTATCGAATGTCTTAGTGTCGTCGGCGATGAGAAAAAAATACATTCATGATTTTTTACCAGTAATTAAGAAGTACTTTTTAATTATTATTTTTTCCGTTTGTAAAAGTTTTCAAAACCATGAAAATTACTTGTTGTTCTAAATAATTAGTTTTCAAATTTTTAGTGATATTGGTTTCAGAATTGAACACGTTGAAAATAGAACAAAATAAAAAGCAAAATGAAACAGACAAGACATACACTTTATGGTCAATTTAAATTAAGACCATTTAAATTTCTGTATTTTTGTGGTTATTCTCATTTACTATTATTACGCATTTACGATTAATTTGGTTATGAAATAGAATAAAAGGTAATTTTAAATATTTCATATAGAAGTAAAATATTTATAATACTTATTTGGATTCTGTTTATTATTACTAATTTTTAGGGATGATTACTTATACCACTTATTAGAAGGAGCGTGCACTTAACAACGGAAGGATGCTGGTGATCCTAGCTCTGTGTTGAGAAAAGGTTGATGATTGCTTTTCTTTGGCCCGCATCTATCAGGTCGGTTGGTTAGTTGGTTTGTCGCTCAACGGTCATTTTTTGCACTCAAGGGCTAATTAGAGACCACATCTATCAGAGTAGATGCTTGGGAATTTTCCGAATTTTCTTCTCGAGACACTCGCATTTTAAGAAGAAATCTGATCTTTCCAGTAGGCGAAACTTGGCAGCTGTTTAACTGTCTTTTAATGCTAAGCGTTTCCCTATTTTGTCTATAATGTTGCTTAAGATGTAACGTAAGAATGAAGCACTGGAATATAATTCCCTCATAACTCCCTATCTCAAGTTCTGAATCCAACTCACTTTTTGGAATGGAACAGCTGAGGTTCCATCCTACCCCTGTTGAACAACAGAAGAAGGATTTAGGGGTTTCCGTATTCTGTTACCACATTTGTTGACATATGTATTTAATAAGAATACCCAGATTTCTTCCCTCGTGACAAATTTCGTGACTGTCCAGTTCCTATAAAAAGTCTTCCGAAAGGCAAGCAGTCGGGGAATAGTAAAACAACTTATAACGTGACATTTCCTTTTCCGCATCCGTTGCACTACTCACTTCGAGGTGACAGTATTAAATAATATTTTGGTGGAGATTTTTAAACAGAGATGTATTTAATCAAGAATAATATCTATAAAGTTTAAAATTGTAAAAAGTATGTTTAGTTAAAATTTTTACGATTTAAACCATAAAGAAGGCACATAATTCTAAAATATTAATTATATTCTCTTCATTAAGAATTGATTTTATTAAATAAATAATTTGTTAATTAAATATATGTATATAATCAATCACAAAATATTATTCTAGTTATAAATTTTGCAAAAATGGGAATAAATTTCACAATGAAACAGTACTGAAAAACGAGCAAGCAGTCTATCAATATTTAAGAAGATCCAACCCATTCCACATATTCATGAACGCAACTAATTCTTCGAAATATACCATCCCGTTTTCCAAAACCCCCTCAAATGATTTGATCAAATTTAGAACTCATTATCAAAGTTTCGAAGAGAGTTTTCCAGAATCAAAACTCTTCAGTGGCGAGCCCTGCTGCTTCGTTCCGTGCTCACTTTGCACTGGAGGGTTGAAACCTCTGTCGCACTCCTAACGATTTGATAACAAACTCGGTAACCCATGGCAACGCCCCCCATCAATTATTCCATAGGGAACTCACTCCTGCCAAAGGTTTTTAAACTCTTGTCTCGATTCTGCGACAAGCCCGAAAATAATTTCTTCTGCGGAGCCAGATAAAGGCAATTTAGTTGCTCTCTTGTATTAAAATTCCACTCCTCGCCAAAAATGCTGTAAGTTTCTCAATAAACTCCTATTTTTATACCCAATAAAACTGGGTAATCTGAATTTTCAAAAGAGATATACGTATAAGCGACTAGAAATATCACATTCAATTTAATTTTTTACTATCATATTTTTTTTGTATTATAAAAAATCCAAATAAGATATTTTTTAATTTTTATGAAAACATGAGTAACTGTCACTTGAAAATCTGAGTACTTTTTTCCCTATGTTATAAACTCTGACATATATTTATAAAATAAATGCCTTTATATACATAAAAAAAATTGATGAAAGTCTATGAATATCATTCTGATGTTGCTTTAATTTGCTCGCAATCAGATTATTTTAACTTAATGTAAAAAAAAATTTTTGTTGCTCTGAGTATTTCTTTATTGTCCACGTGTTTAATACATGGAGTTATTACCATCAAAAGGATTGTGATGAAATTGGCGTCAAAATTCAACATTACATCAATTAGAATGAAAATATTTAGGCAATTACTATTTACAATAATATGAATATCAATTTTGTTTCAATCAATGATTTGAGACAAGATATTTTTCTGTTAATGTGTTGACCATAATTTATAAAAAAAATCTATTCCTTTTGAAAATTCTATATTCAGTCATTTCCACCATATGACATCATTCTAAACTCAAATTGAGATTTTCCCCTATTTTTTAGGAATGTTGGCTCAAACAGATCTTTCAAGTATTTAGCAGTTGAGGTTAAATACATCTTGCAGAAATACTGCAATTTAATGCCAACATAGTAATGTTATATAGTTAATAAAAAATTACTAAAGATCGTATAAAACACTCTACCATATATGTAAATTGATGCGTCATATGGAAGAATATGATTCAATGTTTTCTCGGGAGAAAACATTTAGCTTTTATTCACAATGTATTCCATATTTCTTAAAAAAAACGCAGTTGAAAAATCCTCAATTACAGTGCATTTATCATTTAGGTAATTTCCTGTAATTAGTTTTGTAATAAAATATTATTAAATGTTTTATTTAATAACAAGGTTAAATGAGAGATCATTTACTGAACATATAAAAATAAAATACTTATGACTAATGTAATTTTTATAAATCATAACTAAAAATTAAACACGTGTCTATTAATTACATTCTAAAGACTGTAACTGAAATTTATCATTTATTTAAAGAATAGGAAAAACGTTTTACTGTCTTTCTTGACTATAAAATATAAGTTTTGTAAGTTCTCTTCTTTAAAATAGGCTGAATCGATTTTTCATTTTACAGAACTCCATATGCCAAAATTTTTTTTAATATGTTGACATTCTTATCATATGATTTTTATCATATTTACCAACACATTCAACTTTTTTCTGAGCAGATTTAGCTGTACAGTTTTACAATAATAATTTGCATCCAAGTTTGACCAGAACAAAAAAAATAAATTTCTTAATCTTTTGTAAGTTTAAAAAGATTCAAAAAGATTCTTGCATTACTAATTTGAAACATATTTTTTTCCAATTTTTATAGCTGATCCTTCATATGAAATTTCTTAATTGACAGAACATTTTAATAGAAATTTTTAATTTCTCTATCTTTCAATTAATTGAAATTTACCGAAAATATTATTGACTATTTATTTTTAGTGTTCTATGGCAAATAAACTACTCATAAATTACAAAAACACTTCTACTTCCAAATTCGCCAGTGACTTATAGAATTTCCGGTAAACCCTTTCTGCCATTAATGCTCATATTGCAAACAAATGGATGATTGATTCAGTCTTACTGGCAACCTTTGTCTTCTTTTCTGGATTATAGAAAAAAAAGTCAGTGTATTAAAATATTTAGAATCAACCTTTTGCACTAGAAAAGGATAAATTTTTACTGGTGATGTTTTTTTTTTTTTTTTTTTTTTTTGAATTTTGAGATACAAATTATTGAAATTCTTCCACAAGATTATATGTAAAGTATTGCTCATGATCTGCCGCCCAACTTGTCTAGCAGTCAGCGTGCCTGACTGTGGGCAGGGAGGTCCTGGGTTCAAATCCCGGCTCGGGCATGAATATATTTTCTCTCTCTATCTATACTGTCTTCGTCCTTTCCTTGTATGAATGGGTTGTGAATGATTGCCTACCCTATAAACGGGTACCTATGGCATGTGTGTACTGAGGGAGTCGGACTCCACACCTAATTATGGTTCAGTTGGAAAAATGGAGCAGTGCACCCCATATTGTCAGCCTAGCTGGCACACGACAACAACAACATTGCTCATGATTTAATGATAAGTGTGGTAACTTAACCACAGTAATCCCTAGAAAGCAAATTAAGCGACCATCTTCCCAATCCGATAGGGAATCAAGCAAAATTATCAACTGGATACTGTCTCATGAACCATATTGGCACCAGTGAATTATGGTATGAAACAATTTGGAATTATATAATCATTGAGAGTTAATTTTGTGTGGTGTTTATTTGAGTGTTAAATTTGTTAAAGTAAAACGTTAAAGGACAATAGGACTTGTTGTTATATAAATAAGAAATCACGCAACCCGAAATCTGATACGACAATCCAGGTTTTCTCTGTCACAATATATAAATATGGTATGCTATTTACAAAACAATCTTCCTGTAAGGCAAGATACAATATTCGTGATTAAATGTTCGATATTATTCTTAGATTTTTAAGCTGCCCACTACAAGCTGATAAATTTTTGTAATCAAAGTATTAATATCAACGTCCAAATTGTAAAATATCGTAATAAATTAATCAGTTTTAGAATCAGTTGATGAATCATTCCAAAAATCTTAATGATTTGAAATAATTCCTTTTGAATTCATGGTTGAAATGCAAACATGGAAAAATTCAATA
This sequence comes from Latrodectus hesperus, assembly GCA_037975125.1. Lineage (NCBI taxonomy): Eukaryota > Metazoa > Arthropoda > Arachnida > Araneae > Theridiidae > Latrodectus > Latrodectus hesperus. The sequence continues at coordinate 18,304,213 of CM075852.1, read as the reverse complement.
ATTTGTTCTATTTTGATTTATTTTTGTACTCGTGTGTTCATTTTATAAAAAAAATATTTTGTTAATTTAATCTTGAAAGTTTTACTGTACATTGTATTCGAAAAAATATATAAGGTCATTCAGGTATTTTAGAAATGTCTAATAAGGATATTCAAACAATTTTAAATGGATCCCATGATATTCATAGATTCGCGATAGAAACATTGCATAAATATGATGCTATCTAAGTTTATTTCTTATGATAGGGATATATTTTCAGTAGTTTTTGAAAAATGCTCATTTTCAGTTTTGAAAAATAAATAAATAAATTTTCAAGATGTTTTTTTCATTTTTCAAAAAAAAAAAAAAAAATGATGGAGGAACTAAAAAATATCAGTATTTTTTTCACTTCCTGTTTTACCCGATTTTTTTCTATCGTAAAAAAAAGCACAACACTTGCAATTCTTCTTACTATATTGTATTAAAAAGTAAACACAGGTAACTGTTAAACGTAAATACATGAAACTGTTAAAAGTAGACACATGTAATTGTTAAAAATAGACACATGAAAATGTTAAAAGTAGACACATGTAACTGTTAAAAGTAGACACATGAAACTGTTAAAACGTAGACATATGAAACTGTTAAAAGTAGACACACAAAACTGTTAAAAGTAGACATAAAACTGTTAAAAGAAGCCATACAAAACTATTAAAACTAGACACGTGAAGTGGTTAAAAAGTAGACAAATGAAACTGTTAAAAGTAGACACATGTAACTGTTAAAAGTAGACACATGAAACTGATAAAAGTATACACATAAAACTGTTAAAAATAGACACATAAATCTGTTAAAAGTAGACACATATTAAGTACAATTATAATTTATCACTGAAAGCAATATATTGAATACTATTTTAAAATATTTTACACCTGGCTTTTGTTCATTTTTTTGGGATACATTCAAAAGAGTGCAAAGAAAATTATTTTTTTAATTTGTAGAAATATGAACAAGAGAACAAAAGTCTTAGGGCAAAAGTAAATGCAAAATTTTTCTTTTATAGAAATTTTTTGTGCGTCATATTACAATTCAAGTAAGAAATAATCAAATGTAATAGAAATGATATTAGGAATCAAGATTTTATTCTTTTAGCTAATAATATTCTGTAGTTGCACGTTAGCCAAACTTTTGAATCGTATGTTTACACTTAGAACCACGTTTATAAATCGATTTTAGTTTAGGTACTTTAAAAAAATGTAGGAATGTAAATATACACTAAATTTTTATAGCCCTTAATAAAGTTTGAGAAAGCTATCCTTAGCAAAAATAGAGCTCATTAAAAAATGTATTATTAAACTCAATATTATTTTAAACCCAGAAAAAAAGATTTAGTTAAACAAATTTAGTAAATTCAGTCAATTAATATACGAGTCAAAAGATAAATTTCTGTCTTTTCCGTTCACGTTATACGTTACAGATAATAAAAGTCGAAGAAATATTTAACCCGGAGTGGTCTTAGAAGACAAACATATGAAGATAATTTACTATGTATATGTATTTTCTTTCATAATATCAAAGCAAATTCATTAAGTAAAAAACGTTAGATTATTAGTTTGTCAAATATAAAATAATCGAAAAATCACATAATGTACTGGGAACTCATATATTTTATTTTTTATTATTAGACATACTATTTTTGACTCATATATAATAATTCAATTACTTTAAAAAAAACTAACTCAATATATTTTTCTGTTATTTCTTCATATAGAACGTTACGTACAGAAAAAGTTTAAATATGTTTACATTAAGTAAATTGAAGATTTTAAATGATAATCTCTTCAGAAATAAGTCAATAAAACTTGTTTTATGCTTAATTATATTACATAAATAAGACAATAAATTGAAACTATAATAGTTTAGTTATCAAAGAAAGCTTATTTAAAATGAGTCCTTATGAATAAATTATAGATTTGTACCAAATGCATTTTAATCCTTAAACTGCTTCAATTTATTGATGGTCCCCAACCATCGAAACTATTGAAGCATAAAGCTTTGTGTTCATTTTCTTAAGCGAATTCTGCTTTATTTTGCTTCCACATATCCCCAAGGAACTTCTAAATTGAGAATTCCAACCGGCCAATTATTTGTCTAAGAGACTGCTTCATTAAAATAGCACAAAACCCATTGGATGTTGTTTTTGGCGAACATTGTTTCCATATAATAAGAATAAGGAACTCTCTTCGGTTTTTTTTATATTTTATTTAAAACAGGTGCCTCCATCTTGCTCTTTATTTTGTTCTGAAAGTAAAAATTAATTTACTCTTCTGAATATAGTTTGTACCATGATTTTTAAGCGCCACTTGGGAATTCTATGAATGTAACAAACGAAACCACAACTACTGAAAATTTATTTCATATTTAAACATAAAATATTATTTTTTTGGATAGTAATATCTTAAGATAAATATTAGATGTAAGAAACATGCATTGATTTAATATTTAGCAATTATTCTCTTTTTTCAGTATTTTATAGTTTTATGTGCAGATGTATTTGTAATACGTTGATATGTATGTATTATGTGTACATATTTTATAATATTTCTTTTTATAATATATTTTTATAATCTTTTTATAATATATATATTTTATAATATCAAATATTTCTTTTATATTTTCTTCATATTTTGAAAAACTCAAGAATTTAAGATATTTAAATCTCTTGCACTTATTAAAATAATTTGTAAAAAAATTAATTATAAGTAACAAAGGTATTACGCACTGCTTTTTTAATATTTAAAATAATCTGAAATTTTTTACGATTTACAGATGTATTTAAAAAAATTATACTCAGCAACTTATGGGTATTTTGGAAGGTGAAAGCGTTTTTAGTTCTATAAAAAAACTGGAAGTAAAACTTCAGTTTTTTTATTTTAATAATTGAATTTTTCCTTTTTTATTCGTTATTCTTTTTCATACTATCTATATTATTTTTAATTCTAAAGACAATGGAGGAAAGATACTATAAATTTTAATCATCATAAACTGTAATATTATCGAAATTTTTATCAACGGATAATGCAAAAATAATGTAAAATTATTAACGAATGTTTAATGAGAGGTCATGATAGTGAAAAATAGTATTATATATTTGTAATTAAATAATCTATTAAAAATAGTAAAACCATATAAGCTTCTTTATCTATAATAACAATTATTATATAAATGAAACTTGTATTTTTAGGAAAAATGTCCTTTCATAAAAATAGCTCTAATTATTATTTACATTACCAATAATAATAAAAATGCTAAAATTTAAAAAAAAATGCTTATCAAATTTAATTCAAAAATTTTCTATGAAAATTTTAATATATATAGAAAATTGTTAAATGTGTTGAACAAAGTTAGGAACTCAATTGATATGTTAGCGCTCTCTAGTTAACAATTAAATTGAAATTTCCAAATCTGTATTTTCTGACAGTTGGGGAATTTTGTAATTAATAATAAATATTATATTATAAATTTTACTATTAAAGAAAATCATAAGTTGCTGAATTTTCACTCGATAAATCAAAAGTGGAACTTTCAGTCCTCATCAAAATGTAGAAAAACCTTTATTGAATATAGTTTCATTATGGTTTTACGAAAATATATTGTCGGTGTGATATTAGAAGTGATAAAATAAAATATATTTATTTTTTCGAGTGAAATTTAAAGATTATTAATCGATTGATTGTTAAATTAAAATTTTCAATCATGAGAAATTACTATTTTAAAATAACTCTATTTCAAATTAATTAATAATTTTATTTTTATTTGGATTTTTTAATTATTAAAGCTAAAACATTTGCACAGAAACAGTAATAAAATGAATATTTGCACAAACAATATTAAAGTAATACTTTCGTCGTTAATTCATATTACTAAAGATGGCAAAAAAAAAATTAAATGATTTTTTTAAATTTAAATTTACGTTGGAAGATACAAAAAATTATAACAATAAGCAATTACTTATTTATAAAGTACGAAAATTGATTATTTTATTTGTTTATTACTTTCACGAAATCCGCTTAGATATTTATTTTAACTATTTTCATCACACCTCATTATATTCACCAAACTTTTAAACAAGTTTAGTAGTAATTAAAATACCAGACCAATAGGTTTTAACCTTTCACATAGACAATTATAGTAAAAATAATATTAAAGTAGATCTTTAACAAGTAATAACAACATTAATGATATTAAAGTATACACTTAAAATTATTTTTTTTACTTTATTTTGTTATTTTTAGTAATAATATATATATAGTATTAAAAATAGCAAAATAAATTAAAATAAAAATAATATACGTTGCATAAAAGTTTAAAAAGAAATCAATCATTTCACTCTTGTTGATTAATTTTCACCGCATTCACTAAATCTGTTTTAATATTTATTTGAATGTCGGATAAATGTAAACTATATTATTCATTTGAAGCCCGGTGGCTTAGTAGCAGCGTTTCACGCTCCCATGACACAGGTCCGAGGTTCGATCCTCGGGCTGGGAAAGGTTGACTCAGCCTTTCGTCCCTGCAGTGGGTCGATTAACTGAGTACCAAGCATGCTTGGGAACTAAACACTGGGGGTCTTACGTTAGGCTGACCACCTAATCGGGACATATGCTTAGCACCCCAGGGCCCTCGGTCATGAAAACAGTTATGGGCACTGTAGGCCTTGGCCCACATGAGCTGTCATGCCATGGAGTTTAGTTTATATCATTGATTTATATTTAATATAAATCACATCCCTTCCGAATGACTCATTTCTTGACAACATCGTTACTTCATTATTAGAAGAGAATTTTGTTATACATAACATTTGATTTAGTAAGGCTTTAAGACATCAAGTGGTAAGATTCCGCTTTAAGAAGTAGAAGGTTCTGGGTTTGAGCCTGACTAATGTTGAACAATTAAAAGCTGAAGTGGCGTTTCTGCTTTATGCTCGCATTCATCTGATGTTTGGAGGTTTACCGTGTTTTTTTTTTTTTGTGGTGACAAGTTTATACGTTGCATTAACTATAGGGAAAGGTCCCAATCATCCAAATACCTTACAACAGAAGCGCGAGTCATGCCTTGTAATTTAACCGAAACCACATTTCTAAGCTCCTTATCACTTCAATCGCATTATATAGCGTCAGAAATGATATTGCTTACCTTGAACAACAACAGTTAGACAACTAGCGCTATCTATTTCTTCTCTGAGAAAGAAATATTTCTTCCACAGTTATTACTTTTCAAATACTTCTGCTTCCAACAGTTTATTGGGAACTATAATCTAATAATTTAAATGTTTCATATACTTTAACACTTCCATGACTTGATAAAGAGATATTTTTCTTATATGCAATCATTTTTAGAATACAAAATTAGGTATTCAAATGAAAATATCATCTGAGAATTTTTTCCATTAAGTAGACTACATCAAATGTTTATTTTTGATACAAACAATCGTGCACAGTAGTGGATTACAATGTCTCAAACTTCAATAAAAATTTCTCTATAAAAAATTTGTAAAACCAAGCTATGATTTAATTCTTCAACTTACAGGTAAAATGCCATTATGCTATATGAAAATATCATTTAAATAATAAATGGTTTAGTATTTTAACATAAAGTGAAACTAAAAACTATATTAATCACACGCTTAAATCTGAAATATTGACAATTTAAACATGACATTAAAATCCTGTTATTTCTTTGTTAAAACACTATACCAAACAAAAGTAAATGTTTGTCTAAGAGCAGTTAATGTTCTTCGATGTAGTACCAACAAAAAGATTGGTAATAGATAGGCTAATCTAGCTTAAGTATGAAATTAGTTAAACAAGCTAGCTGGTATCCTAGAAAACGCTCTGCTGGCGCTTTGCTTTTTGAGGGAACTAGAGGCCAACAGACTTGTATTTTACTCTTTGTCAGTGGTCACCTAAGGGGCCACAAATATCTGCAGAGTCAAAAAACTTTTAGTCTGTATGCAAAATGTAAATTTAAACAGACATCGCCTCAGTATGTCTTGAATTTTGACTTGGAAGAGGTATTTTCAAAGCATCTTATGTTTTTGTATTTCCTGGCTGTTTATGGACTTGTGGAGTTAGTCTAGTATTGGAATTGGACCATCTAGGATTAGCAACAACAACAGCTATCTGAATGGAGTTGTAAATGGGCAACACTGAATCACAAGATCTAATTCGACACATATTTCTGCATAAGTAATGATATTGTTAATATTGATTCCTTATGATTTTAACTAAACGTAAGAGATATGAGCTGATTAATATTTTTAACCGATACTGATACTTTTCGCAATTCATCGATGAAAATTACTGTTAAGCAATGATATTTATTAGAGTATAAAACATAAATAAATTTTCATTGCTGATAAAGAAACATTTATGGAAATCTGTGGAATATTAAATCTGAAATTCGAGAAAATGATGTATGTGTTTTGATTTGTCATATAAAAGTTGCCAGACATACCATAATTACTTATAAAATATACTGCAAAATTAAATAACTTGAAAAAAATTTTTAAGCTGCAAATATACTTTAAATAATAAATTATAACTTGTTAGATTTACATAAATATTTTAGAAGAAATATTCAATTTAAGTGGTCCAAAAAGAAAATAATTTTCGCTACAGCACCAAATAAATTATGTGTCGACCAGAATGAAAAATTATGATCATTGCAGATTTAAATCCCACAATATTTAAGTAAGTGAAATAAATTCGGCTTTTAAATCCTCACAATTCGATTTAACCTCGCACGAATTAAACTCTTTTCCTCTTATTCAGTATAAAAAAGTAAAATTTTTCATTGAATCGGTAAATGTGACAGCCCACGTATTGTTGAAATGCATTGTCACTAAATATATGATCCTTTCAAGAAAGTTCGTTTTCGGATACTTTATTTAGTTTTTAAATATAGATTTCTGCTAAATCCATCGAAAAAGAACAAGCGAAAAAGAATATAATTCACTCCCTGGCCCCACATAAGATATTCATATGGCACATTCAAAGATCCGAAAAAGAATTGAGAAACTCTGGCTTTATAAATCTTTTTGCTCAGATTCTATACTCACCCCTGAACTGCAGCCAAAGCTAAGCAAAAAAGACAAATGTAAAAATCTTGCTCCCTTCACGACTTTCACTTTTTTTTCTTTGTTTCTCTTTTTATCCCTATTTTTTCCCTTTCTTATGAATGTCTAATGAGAGCCCACAAAATCCAATGCATGCAGTTGTCCGCAGAAGACGAGCAATTTGTTTCAGAGAGAGAAAATTTAGTTAATGGACAGACGCGCTGCGCACACTTTTATTCTTCGTCCCTCCTTTTTTTGTTCTTTTTCCCTATCATTCTTCCCCATCAGCGACGATTATGTAAATTAAGTCTTTCGTCTTTTTTTCTTATGCAGGAAAAAAATTTAGGAAAAAAAGAGTTTGTTTCTCTAAGTAAAGAAGAAGTTATAAAAAATTCGCAGGTTACCAATCAATCTAATATGTCTCTCGAAAGAATGTAACGAAGCATATGCATAGAACAATGTTCGTTGCCAGTTACTTAGTGATGAAAAATAACTTTTGCGTTTCGAATTTGAAATTTTTAGAAAAGAAGTTCGTTAGTACTAATTGGATTTAATGCCTTATCAATTAGAGTGCCATCCTCAGCGAATACTCATAAATTCAAATGTTGCATTTATTTAAAAGAGTCAAATATAGAAAATATTCCCATAAATTTTACAGGGAAACCCTGTTATTAGTTAAAGTTTTGGAAACTTGTTCGCGGTTCTCTTATTTTTAATGCAGGAAATAATAATAATAAAAAACAAATCATCATGCAAAAAAAATCAATTTCAAAATTTTATCCCGTCCTAAATTAATTAAGTTAATATTTCAGTAATAAAAATAAAACATAAATGTTCATTAATTTAAAAGCAAGTTAAATACATCATCAGAACTGATTAGCATTGAGAAATTAAAAATGTTTTTTTAATTAGCATAATTCGCGCAATTTTTTAATTTATGATTGCGTTTTATAAAAATGAATTAACTTATGTGTTTGTGCATTCATGCGTGATGTGTGAGCGTACTATTTATATTCTTTAACTCTGTTAAAAATTAAATAAATGAATTAAAAATGTGAAGCAGAAATTTTGAAACTTAGCAAGCAATTATGCTTGGGGAACTATGTATAACACCAAAGAGCAATATGAAAACTTGTAACTCACTTGGATATTACAACGTGGAAAAAACTTAGAAAAATCCCATAAATTCCGGGTAGAATTTTAAAAAGAAAATGGATACACAATTCAAGTATAAGAATTGTACTAATATTTGCTTTACAAATATAAGTTTTGGCTTCAAAATTAGATAATTTACATTATCAGAAAACGTAATGTTGGATCACCAAATCATATAAATAATTAAAAAAAATAAATGTTTAACAATTTTTAAGAAACAAAAGCAAATTTACACTTCACTTGTTTTTTTAATTATTCAAGTGTCACTTTTGTATTGTAGAAGTATCATGATATAATTGTTGGTGTTTAACAAAATATATTTTCAGAAATAATATTAATTACAAAATCGTTTTGGCAACAGTGTTAAAATTTTAGGCAACACTGATATTTTGAAGATTACTAAGTTTTTTATTCATAATATTTTTAGAATTTCAACTCTAAGAAGATTGAATTTGAAGTCCTCGAATACATATAATTAAATAAAGTAATTTAAATTTCAAATTATCATCATCATGATAAATTTTGAACAATTTATTGATAGATACAGAGGACATTGCATCAATTTTAAATATTAATGTTAAGATGGAAAACTCTAAAATTATAAAGTTAAAGAAACTTTTAAGTTGTGGGAGTAAAAATATATGATCCTTTCAAGAAGTTAATGTTTATATTTTACTGTTGATTATCTTAAATGAGTAAAAAAAAAAAGAAGCCTTCTCAGAAAATATTGAAGATATATTCGAATTCAGTATTATTAAAACTTTCATACGTCAAAAGATTTTATGAAAATAATATGATTAGAATTATTCTGAAAAAAAAGTAGAAATCTACAATTTCTACTTTTTTAAGGGGAAACTTTAATATAATGTAGGTTACCCATAAATTCCAAAAAAAAAAATTTAATTGAAGTAAAACAATTATGATTCTAAAATAAGAAACTTCCTTCAATCTAAATTTTAACAGATAATTCAAGACATTTTTAAAATTAAGTTGTTGTTGTTACTTATGACATTTAAACAAGCCAAGCTCGCTATGCCGTTGGCTATGCGAATTTAAGTCAGTAGGGTGAATCTTTCGTTTAAGCAGAGCACTACAAAGTTGAAAGTACGACCTTACTCTAAACTCCTCTGATAGATGGCTCCCCCCAGAGGATCCACTCCTTCAATTTAGACTGATTTTAAGGGAGAGGAAATTTTCTCCAGACCATTACACCTATGGTAACTGCTCAATGACCAACCAACTTCCGATTCCTGAGATTTAAAAATTAAATAATTTTAATTTTTAATTTTATTAAAAATTAAATAATTATTAAAAATATTATTAAAAATTAAATAATTTTTAAGAATAAAAATGTGTACAAAATATTTGCATACGTAATTAATTAAATTAAGGGTTATTTTTGAACTGTTTTCATACTTTGACTTCACAAATACAAACAAGATTTCAAGAACACGATTGAAATTAATGTAGTAGTTATGCGAGATGCCATGATAGAACTATTTTAGTGTTTGGTTTGAAACTGCACAGCATGGTATAGTTAAAATAATTAGAATTATGAGTTTAAATATATATTTTATGAAAATATTTTATTTGATTTAAATATAATTAAAAGTTATATTATAATTACATATTTATAGTATGATTTTACAAAAGTTTAATCCGACTATTGTGGCTGATGCTTTTGCCTAAATCCTTTCATATTAGCTATGAAATGAGTTAGCATTAATTGTAAAACATTAAGTTTTGTAATATTGAATCAATTTTTAATTTTCCAGTGTGTTACTCAAGGTGCATTAAATTCCCCTAGTGTTGGAACACCTGTTCTGATTGATAATGGTACACAAATAAAAGACGAAAACTGCATTCAACACATATACATAAGGGCCAGAAAATCGTCTTATGTATAAAGTAATCAATAAATACAGAAGTGCTAGAACATTCGACTTTAGTTGAGTGTAGCATTTTGTGAATATAGTTTTCATACTTATTAAATTAGATGTTACTGTGCAATGCATACATTTCTAAAAATTTGAATTAAAAGACAAGACGATCTACCACAGAAGTACTATCAAACAAAAAGGCCCATTTGAATATTGTTGGGAATTCTTGGTTTAATCCTTCAATGAACATGAGCTGATTCAATAATTAATTTTAACATTTGGATGAAAAAGATGGAACAATCCTAGGTTTCGGCGACACTGCTTTTATATTTTTAAATGAAGGCACATTGGTTAATATTTACAGTGACACTGAAAGAAGATTTCTATTCCTAGTATATAAAAGAGTTTCTATACAAAAAATTAATTTTAGTGAATGTTGAATGATGACGTTAAAAACCCCTATTTTCATGTCAGATTCCTTCTAGAGCCCACTACATCAGTGACATCATATGATGATATCATCGTAACGAACAAGGTCTTTCTTGTTTTGAAACTCAACGTTATTTTTTTAGTTCTCAAGAAATAGTCAGGTCATAACATTCACTTTAATAATATCAACAGCTTTTACACATTATCTATATCATTTGTACTTTTCTTTTGTTTTGGTATCCATCATTTAACTTCATTAAAGTATACAATCTGAAATATTAAAAATTTTACATTACAAATTGCATACCAACATTTTTGAAAAACTGGAGAATATATATCAATACATATAAATATGATAATGTTATTGTTAATAGTCATAAATAATTTATTTCTCTTTTAATTTCAACATTCGGAATATTTGCTTCGCAACATATAGTATCACTTTTAAAGTGAAAATAATTTATATTGTTCTAAGAATAATCGAACTCTTTCTTTTCAACTGATCATTGAATAACACAGATATAGTTTAGAATAATCATAACATTATATTTTCTAAATTAAATTCTACACTGAAAGAATTTGATGGATTTTTATTCACAAACACTAAATATCTAATATGTTATTCTTCAGGAAGTAAATCAATTACTTTGAAATTAGTTTTGCCAAAAAATCAAATAGAAAAAAATTAGGTGCAAATTCAAAAGTTTCATAAAAAAGAGCAATAAATATTTTTTTTCTTTTTAAAAACTTAAAGTAGTTAGATAATATTTCTTTCGTGTAAGAACATAAGAAAACTCTCCAGAATTCTTACTAGAGTTTAGACCAGACAAATACAACCCTCCAATTAATTTTTTTCATCGATACATCTACGGAATTTAGCTATGAAGCGTCATTTCCGTGACTAAATGACAGCTATATATGATCACAAAGAAAGATCACCGCATCCTTGGAAATGAAGAAGCAAATCAACTTGCCAAGGAAGGGAGAAAACTCACAATGAAGGAAATACCTTCAAAGTCACACTTGACGATGTGAATGCAATTGCAAGATACCGTCTAAGAGAAAACACCATTAAAAACGATTCACAGATTTGTGAAATAAACGCAAATAGAGAACTTACTAAAACTATCATTCGCCTTAGAACCGGTCACTATCGAGATAAGAAGATCCAGAGAGATAGCAACAGAATCTACTTGTTTCTATTGTGATAATATTCCACTAACACCAAGACACATTCTTGACTGCCCTGCCATTTTAAGATCTTTGGTTCAGCTTGCGGAATTTCTCCTATTCGACATCAAAAAGAGCTTATACCCTGAAAACATCAAGGAGGTAGTCAGTGTGTTCGGCACACTCAAGGTCATTTTTAGTTCTCCCCATGGACAAGACACCAATCAAACAAACCACAAGAACGATCACCGAGATATCTCATGCTGATATTAAAATCGAGAATTTTATTGCTGTTCTATAGTTGTACTAAAAAAAATCTGGAGTCAGTTATGTGTAATATTTGCTATTTTATGTCTTGAACTTAATTTTTATTTGATATATTTTATAATTTAAAGCTATAATCAAAGGTTAGAGGAAGTTTTTATTTAACATTCCGATATCTTTTATATATATATATATATATATATATATATATATATATATATATATATATATATATATATATATATATATATATATATATATATATATATATATATATATATATATATATATATATATATATATATATAATGAAGGAAATACGCAAACAATAATAGTAACGTAATTAACAAGAAATTTTTAAATATAATACAATTAGTAGCCTTATTTTTTATTTAAGGTCAAGTTTGCAAAATTGTATAAAATCACAGATTTATGTAAAGAAAAGGTGCGGACACTGCTCAAGCACTGAAATAGTTTTGCATGTAAGTGCATCCCAAACAATCGCGTTTACCGAATTTCATTTTTAATTCTACAGCTGTAAAATGAATATCTATTTCTAGTTTGATTTCTTCATAAATAAATTTAAATAATTTCTATGATCTTTATTCTATGCTTTCTTACCATAAACTTTCTGCTAAACACGTTTAAATTTTGTTAAATTTTTCACTTTCTGAAAACTGTAGCTTTCCGTGTTTTTTATTACGAAAAAATTTAAAACTGTCCAAAATTAAAGGTTACAAATCATCAAATTTATTACTTTCTGAAAATGCAAGTACAACATATTTTGCATTTTTAAGGCTTCGTAGATTTCTTCAGCTTATTTTGTTTCACTATTAATAAATTATTTGCTGCTTATATTTCTTAAAATCTAAATGGCATTTAATAATTTTAAAATTTGTTGAATTTGATAACATTTTATTGTTAAAATAAATTACTCAACTGTACAAACATTTTGAAAAAAAAATCAATTTAACTTTTAAAATATTTATTTATACACTAGTGAGCACTTAACAAATGTTATATAAAATTTTTATTTAATTTTTTTATTTATTTTTTATATTATATTTATTGTTAAATTTTATTTGAAATTTTTTATTTCCAAATTGAAAAATAACTATTTACTTTTTTATTGTTATGTAACAATTTCTACATACTATCTAAAGCAAAAGCGTAAAAGTATTTTCTTTTCCTCCGAGAATGATATATATATGTATATAATATAGTTAAACATATTACTCAATGACAAAATATCGTAAACATATCCATTAACAAGTGCAATGCTTAAGTCATGACTTCAATTTCTGTTTTGCATTAAAAAGAATGCCTTATGAGAAATACATAGTAAGTATACTATAAATTTTATAGAGAGAATTACAAAATACCGAATGCATTATATTATTCTATAAATATGGGTGTATTGGAAAACAGTTTTATATTTAGCGAATTCACAATAATGGGAAAATACAGGCAATAAACTTAGCAATAAAATCCACTCGTGTAAATTCGGAAACGTGAATACAATAGATATTGGCTCATTTTCTCACATTCATTCTGTAAGGATAAAAGTATTTCTAGTCACATAATCTTTCGATCACGTCTGGAAAGCATGAATCTTGTATATATTCCAGTTCATAGATTGGTGCTGTAAGTTATATAATGGTCAGATGATGACTTTCAAGTAAAACTGCAATATATTCTACAACTGTCCCTCCAAATATTTATAGAATCTACTAAAATCTAAGAGAATTTTTCTTTTAAATATCACTAGAAATTAATTTCGCTATTAAGGACAATAAATCATCGAACAAAAGCATAAAACCGTTATTTATAATTTAGAATGTAAAATGTATTTAATTTTCATGTTTCATTTTATCTAAACAAGTTCACAGAAAACCAAAACGTAAAATAAGCACATTTTTGCTGCATTTTAATTTGACGCGTTTGATTTACAGTTTCAAGTAAATACTTTAATATTGTAATGTATAGTTATTCCTTTATAAAGTATTTAGATATTGTATATTAATAACAAAATTATATAGTAATAATGAAATTTTATAATTTAAAAGTATTATAATCTTTATAATGTTATTGCTAATTAATGTCGCTATTGTAATCATGGAACAAAAGTATAAAAAGATTTATTTATAATTTACCATCTAAAATCTTTCTGTTACATTATGTTCAATTTTCATTCATGTTTTCTTTTATTAAATTAACCAATATATTTTTTAATTAAATGAATTTAAGCTACCATACTAGTTTTTAAAATATTTAGTTAAATGGTTAAACGTTAGAATGTCCATTACAAATTGCTTAACATTTAAAATACTCTACTGGCCATTAAAATTGCTACACCAGGAAACCGGCACATAACACACTTGAAATTTGCATGACAGGTAGAACTTGCTGTGATATGCAAATGATTAGATTTTCAGCACATTCATACAAAACAGGCAACAGTAGCGACATCTACAATGTGTATAAAACCAGAGATTTGACAGCAGTTTTCTCATACTCAATTTCCGTTTCAACGTTGTTTTCGGCAAAGAAAGTTGTTGTAATGCCTCGTGTAAGAAGAAGAAATGCCTATCAGCACGTGTCTGACTTTGATCGAGGAAGGATTATAGCCTACCGGGATTGCGGTTTATCGTACCGCAATATTGCTGCTCGCGTCGGTCGAGACCCCATGACTGTTAGACAGAATATGGAATCGATGGGTTCAGGACAATCATACGGAACGTCATGCAGGATCTCAGCGACCCCCATCACTAGCAGCAGAGAAGACAGACATCTTATCCGCATGGTCACAAGGGATCGTACAGCCACGTCACGAACCCTGAGTCGAGAAATGGAGTCATTTGCAAGGCAACAAGTTTCTGCTCGAACAGCTCGACGACGTTTGCAGCAGCGTGGATTGTCTGCACGGCGACCATGGCTTCGACTACCATTGACGCTGCGTCACAGACAGGAGCGCCTTCAATGGTGTGATCAGCGACGAACCTGGACGCGGGAATGGCATCACGTCATCTTTACAGATGAATCTCGGTTCTGTATACAGGACCATGATGGCCGCATCCGTGTTTGGAGGCATCGTGGAGAACGCGCATTGCCAGCTTGCATTGGACATCGCCAGACTGGCCCATCTGCTGGAGTGATGGTATGGGGTGCCATTGGATACACGTCTCGATCACCTCTTATTCGCATTACCGTAACTTTGAACAGCAACCGTTACATTTGAACACCAACCGTTACATGTGTTAAGGCCCGTGGCTCTACCCTATCTTCGAATCCTCCCAAATGCTTTGTTTCAACAGGATAATGCACGACCGCATGTTGCCCGTACTGTTCTGAACTTCCTTGATACAGAACAGGTTCAACTGTTACCCTGGCCAACACGTTCTCCTGATCTGTCACCAATTGAGAACGTGTGATCAATGGTTGCTGAGCGATTGGCACG
The DNA here is from genome assembly GCA_037975125.1 of Latrodectus hesperus. Classification (NCBI taxonomy): domain Eukaryota; kingdom Metazoa; phylum Arthropoda; class Arachnida; order Araneae; family Theridiidae; genus Latrodectus; species Latrodectus hesperus. Next base: position 18,288,762 of record CM075852.1, on the reverse strand, counting down.
CCATCACTCACCATCCACTACTATCGATGAACTGTGGCATAATGTTGAAGCTGCATGGACTGAGATCCCCGTACATGCCATACAGTCTCCATGCCTAGGCGGATATATGCTGTTATTGCAAGCCAGAGGTGGCTGCTCTAGGTACTGATTTCTCAAGATCTATACATCCTAATTTCCTGTAAATCTAATCACTTGTTCCTTCCACTATAATGTATGTGTCCAATAAATATCGTTCTGTTATTTGCATTCCTTCTTGGTGTAACAATTTTAATGGCCAGTAGTGTATATATGCACGTGATCATAAATTAAGGATGATTCAAGTTCAGGCAAAGAAAGAAACAGAAGCCAAACAAACGTGACTTATTTGTAGTCTGTTTATTGAACAAAAACAGTAAAGAACAAAAAAGATGCTATATGTTATACATCATTAATATAAATTGCGATTTTTACTCCCTGGAGCAAATTAAAAAAAAGAACCAATATAACATGGTTGGTATGATGGTTAATATATAGTATGCCCCCCAGATGATGCAATACAGGCCGTACAACACCTAGGTATGCTGAATATCAAATTATCGATCTGATCTTAGGGAATATTGCACCACTCATCAAGTAATGCTCTCCGAAGTTCCGGTAGACATGTGGGAGGGGGTTGACGGACTGCAATTCGTCGGCCAAGCATGTCTCACACATGCTCTATTGGATTCAAGTATGGTTAGTATACTGGCCAGTCCATACGGGTGATATCCTCCATTTGAAGGCATTCATCTACAATGTTTGCATGGTAATGACGGCGTTGTCATCCATAAACAGAAATTTGGAAGCCATGGTGCCCTGAAACAAACTACATGTTGTTTAAGAATTACATCTCGATAGATGTGGCCTGTCATTGTTACATTGTGAGCATGCAGGTTAGTTCTGGAACCCAGAATATTTCCAACCCCAAACGAGCAAATACTGCTCCACCGTAACGGTGTCGTTCAATGGTGTTCTCTTGGTGGTAACGGATACTTGGCTTTCTCCGTATGAATGTCTGGCGAGAATCAGACTAACCAGGTTGTGGCAAACTTAAGCTAAACTTAGACTCGTCGAAAAACATCACACAAGACTACTGTTGCGGTGTCCACAATGCATGCGTGCTCTTTACTCCAGGCTAACCACAGGCGACAGTGAGTTGCGGTAAGTGGAACACATCTGACAGCCCTACGAGCATATAGACCAACGTGCCCTAACCGTCTGTACACTGTCTGCCTTGAAACTGTCGTATCGGTAGCTGAAGAGAGCTGATGAGATGTGTCTAATTTTGTGCTCTGTCTGTTTCTTTTGGCAGTAACTGCCAAATACCGGTCCTCATTCGGCGTTGTAACTCGGGGGCGACCTGTGCTGTAACGTCTACTTACATTACCATCATCTTGGAACCGTTGCCACAACCTGGAGATGATATCTTGAGAGATTCCAAGTTCCTCGGATACTTCCAGCTAGCTACGTCCACATTCCAGATGGCCGGTAATTCTACCACGTAAAACATCATCCAAATGCTTCCTTTGTGCCATAACTATGTGATTATTGGACTGAAAGAGTCTTAAAGCGCTTGTGAAAAATTTTACTTCTTTGCAATCATTCCTTATATACCCATCTCTTACACTCTCGTCATTGTGACGGACTATTGGTGCCATCTGGTGGTTTCTTGTAATTGGCTTATTATTCTTCAAAATGTGTGTGATAATTCTACATGTGAAATTTTAACTTTAGAGTTCAATTTCTGTGTGATTCTGATTTATCCTTAATTTATTGACATGAGTATATATATATATATTATTCTTCATAAATTCAAAGCTTTCTTGGTAATAAAACTTGAACTTATCTCTAATTTCAATCTATTCAATATAAAAAATGCAAAATTACAAAAACGCGTAAGATTCTACTATGGAGGATTCACATAATGTGAACTCTATCATCAGTATTGCTTCACTAACACACATTATCCCAGGAGAATTGTCATCTGCAATCACTACATAAAGGAAAAAATATTTGATAATTTGAAATTTTTGCTCAATCTGTTTAATTATATCGTAAGAGATATTGAACATCTTTCAAGGAAGTTTATGAGTTTGTCAGAAGAAAAATAGTAGCCTATAATGATTGCGGATTACCCTTTATAGAAACTGGGTATTGTGTTGGACGAAGCTAAGCAACTGTGATGTGGATCTTTAGCCACTGAATGCTGGAGGGATCGATAAATTGATGAGACCAATCATATTTTTCTCGCTACACCACGCACGTGATCACAGGCACATTGTGACCATGGTAGTGATGGATCTCTCAACCACATTGCGAATAATAGCAGAAATCTGCTCATACGCATGATTTGGTGTCTTCTAATACCATTGGGCGTCATCAGCAGTTGAGTGGAATGGATCTATAAGGCTCCGGTAACTTTATTTACCCTTGACTCAAAAAATTATCGTTTGAGCCGCTATTGGTGCAATGAACGATGGACATGTACCACTGAATTGATTGACATTGTCTTCATGAATGAGTCCTGTTTCTGCCTGTAACACCACGATGATCAGATTCAGGTCTGGAGATACCATAGTGAGAGACTTCTGAACGGGTCGTTATGTATTATACTGGCCCTGCACCCGGTATCAGGCTTCCAAAAGTTCTTTTTTATCCATCAGATTGAATTGCTTCCTTGACTTGCTTGTTCTGATCTATCGCCAACCAAAAAGATAAGGTTTTGATTTGCATAAATGCTTACCTGAATTACTAAATAAAGCTACCACTGCTGAAACACAGTGGTAGCTTTATTTGGTAATACGTGGAGGGAAACGAGTCACATAGACTATTTTAAAACACGGGATACATCCAAAACCGTTTTGATTTTAAGTCGAGGTTTGTGGCAGCTGTTGCAGTCAACATTGGTGATTTCACGAACTACTAATTTTAGCACGATAAACTCTTCAAAAGAAACTGTAATGTGATTTCGTACATTTTGTGTGGGCCGAGCAGTGTAAAGACTTACATTTGGCACATTAGAGCGCCTGATAGAATTTTCAAGTTATAAAGCCGAAGTCTTTAAAAAGTTCCATTGACTTAGGTAGATTATAAGTGGTTATTGTTCTAAGGATGGTTAACATCACATTTTCAGAGACTGGTACGATGTAGTTTCTAAAGGCTGATATTAACTCGATACGTAAGCTTTTATGCAAAATGGAGTTTAGTTTTTAATAAAGACGAGTTCCTTAAACAAACGTCAGTAAAACCTAAGAACATTAAGATAAGTTTACCTAAGAAATCAATAAGTAATATTCCGACAAACATCATACTGAAAAGAACTCCTCAAATATGAGATTAGAATATATTACATGTCTTAAACAATATTATTGTTTAAGCAAATGATGTCTTAAACAATAATATTGTTTAAGACATCATTTGCTATGAAAGTAAGATTGATTTTACAGTTGTTGCAGAATAATGAGCAACTATTATCGATAGGGTACTATGATATTATATCACACATTTTTTTATAACTACCATTAAAATTTCTTATAACTATCATCCAAAATGGTGTTTTCAACAGAATAATGCTCATAATCATAATATATGGCTTTTAAATTTGTCATGATAATAGATATTGGCTCATGAAACACGATTTATTCCCAACTAAACATATTATTATGATACTATATTATTATTATGCATTACACTTCAGAGCCATTCATTATAAAAGTTTGTTTAAATTAACTAAACCAATCTATTTTTCCTACCACCATCATTAATTTTCTCATTATGTTTTGGAAAAAATATTATCCAGTATATTGGTATTTATAATTTAATCTCCAGAAATAGCCCAAGAAGAAATTGATTTTTAATCGGCATATTTCCAACGAAAACAATTCTGTAATGTCAGCAAATTTTATATATTTCAATTCATTTTGTATACCTTAATATGAGAATGATTATGGAGATTATTTTTAATAAAATTCTTAAATTTCTCTCTAGGCGTAGCCTTTATGAGATAATTTTTTTAACATATATTTTAATTTCAATAAAGAATGACAACAAGGTCAGGAAAATAAAATAAATTAAGTTTAACTCTTCACATATTTCATAATAAAAATGCACATGACAAGAGAGGTATATACTTTTTAAAAGAGAATATTAAATAAATTTCAAAAACATTTAATTTAATTTTATACTTTTTTCTCCAAGTATATGAAAATACATCTTATTCACACAAAGTATCAAGGCACTTATGAAATGGAACACGAATATTCTTTTCCTTAGTTCACTAAAACAGTGCAAAAGTGCTGTTGAATGAATTTATCGGAAGAATGCATGAATGCCTTATGAAGTATGCGTGGTGCTGGCAGGGCTTATTTGGATGCCGGGAGGAGACTCTTATTCCTTCCATAAGACTGTCTGGACTCCCTTCCTTATTAAGGTGCATTGGTGCGTGATTCATTGGGAAAAGGAAGCAAACGTCTCCTCTGTGTACACGGACCATTACTTCTTACCCCAGAAGCCCAAAGGATTGGGCAGTTAGGGCAACGGTCAGCGGGCCAGTCATTTTCGCTTTTCCTTTTAGTTTTCTTTGTTACTGTGCCTTCCATCACACCAGTAATATCTGGTATTTCTCAGGGTTATTCTTCATCCTTTCTGAAGATGAGGCAGAAAAGGATTAAAGACAATTAGGTGGGTTTTTCTTCTGTTCGGTAAATATGTGCTTAACACTGCGTATTTTTTTTATATAAGATAGATTAGATTGCATTATATTTCCTAATTGGATACAAAAGTCTCTCTTTAAAATATATTGACCTTTTTATTAATGAGAAGTGGAATAGTTATGTTTTCTTTCACAAATATTGACATTGTGTCTTAATATTAAAAATGTACCACCTAAAAATAAATAATTATGAGATCTAAATTATGTTAAAAAACATTAATTTTGCAAAAGTTTAGATCTAAAAATTATATCATTGCAATGATTAGTTACAATTTTAATTTAAATCCTTAATCTAAGCTATAATTATTATCCATTTGATTTAATGAAACAAATGTTAAGTGTTATGAAGTCAATCGATGTTACAATTAAAAATATTTAAGTTGAAAATTAGTGTGATTTATGTTTTAATTCAATTACTTTTATCCTAGTTAACAAAAAAATTTTTTGTATTATTCTAATATCTCACAAAAATGTAGAATTCATATATTTTGATACAAAAACAAGTTTTTAAAACTAGACACCTCTATAGTATTCTTGTTTCTTTTATCTTTATTTTTATAATAAATATTTTGATAAAAAAAATAAAATCTATAATGAATCTAAATTTCTATTACTTACTGAATTTATGAGTTTTCATCAATTTACCATTTAACATTCCTTTTTAATATGAAAATAAATTTCTATTTGAATTAAAAAGTGTATGCGTTTTTAAGTGTTCTGCGATTAAGTGTGTTGAACGTATAATAATTTAATTAAAATACAATTTGTTTGATTTTTCTATTTAATTAAGATATGAATCCAAATATCTACAGTGGAATATATAAAATATATGAAATCTCTAGGAAACAATAAAAATTTTATTTATTCGCATTTTTGGTGTAAAAGATATTTTATTGAGTGAAAGAAAAATTTCAATAAAAATTCTAGTAATACTACTAAAACAGATAAGAATATTTACATAAATGAAACTTGTAAAAATATTGGATAATATTTTTAAATCCCTTATTTTTTTATATTGCAATAGAATTTAAATTAAAGATTATTAAGAAATTGGGGTGGGGGTGACTATCTAGAGAATGGTCAGTGCATGTTAGTAGTGTAATTCAGTACCTTCTGGTTTCATTTCGTAGGCTAAAACAAAAATTTCGATTTCTCGTAAGATGTATCATCGGTTTTAAAATATACCAACCAAAGTATGTCAAATCATTGATTTGCTTTGAAACAGTCGCAGTTATAATGAAAGGAGAAACAAATTATAAAATCTCAGAAATATGACCCTAAAGGATCACTTCCCAGTAATAAGTAATAGGGATGAGAATTGAATCGGTCGAATCTCAGATATCATGTTGTTTGCCGGGCTAATATGTTGATAGATAATGTGATAATTTCAACACTATACATACAGTGCTACTAAGGCGAATTTGTACATCGCAAGCAGCGTGTGTGTGTGTATGTGTGTGTGTGTGTGTGTGTGTGTGTGTGTGTGTGTGTGTGTGTGTGTGTGTGTGTGTGTGTGTGTGTGTGTGTGTGTGTGTGTGTGTGTGTGTGTGTGTGTGTGTGTGTGTGTGTGTGTGTGAGAGAGAGAGAGAGAGAGAGAGAGAGAAAGAAAGAGAGGGGGGAACAGCCAATCACACATTTCAATGTCACTTTCTGCCGTTGATTGTATCATTGCAAATAAAAATATTTGAGGCTTATACATCCAAACTTAACCAGAAAAGTGGATATCTTGTGGGCATCCTTTGGTACTTCGTATGAAGTTTAATGATTAGGACAGATTTTATTGTTAAGCTACAGATTCTATTCGTTGGTGAATGAATGAACGTTGGTAAAAAATGAATTTTGCTTCCAATAATTCAAAATTTATGAAAGTTTTTATAAGCCTTGGCATTAGAAAGAGATATATAATTGCTTAGTTACAATTATGTGCTAAAATAGTACATGAAAATAATATGTATATTGAAAAACTACAAACATTTCTCAAAATGGCTTGAGCTTTTAGTAAGTTGTTTGTTGTTCCACGATCACTTTTCTGCAAAAAAGAATTATTTCGACTAGAATCCCCTGTTTAAAATGGATTCCGGAACTGGTTTAAAATGTATTAGATCAATACTCCGATGTGGAAGTCCATTCCACAAAATAATGAACTAAAAATCAGACATTTAACCATTCAGCTATTAACATAACCAATGAAGTTGGGTTGATGATAGATTACTCCATCTGTGATAGATTACCCCATCTGTGCTATGAGCACTAAATGAGTGTATTTTTTGTTGTTAAGGCTGGACAATTCCAATCACTTATTACGGCCAGTCATTCCTTCCTGTATCAATCAGTTCTATATTCTAATTTATATTGTTTTTACTTTGTCACTCAAAATAACTTATTTTTCAAAAGGATAATTCGCAATAACAGTAGAGAATAAATCTACTGCTATCAAATTCAGAAATACATATGAGTGATCCTCGATTTATTTTGCAAGAATTTTTTGAAGATGCACAGATAAAATTTATTCAAGAAAATAGAGCAAGCGCTTTAAAAATTAAATTTTATCTTGTTTATATGTAGTGCTTAAACTGGAAAGGGTTGTTTTGAAATTATAATTATTGGAATATCTCTTTGAAATATCCAAATCATGCAAATTTCCCGTAGTTTACATAAGTGTTTCCTGGAGTTGCATTTTTATTGGCCAACAATACAATATTCGTAGATAAGATCAATTAGAGTAAAAAACTATTTTTACTTTCTGATGATAGGAGAAAACGAAAATAATATCGGATAAAAATATCGAAGCTCTTTTGTGAAGCTAAATGACATTTACATCATCCCAAATTTTCAATCTCAGTTGTCATTTACAAGAAAAAATTACGATTCTCCCATGGTCTCTATAGGGTTTACTTCAAAATTTATATTCACGAGTGTGTGACTAAAACTATAAAGGACACTAAATTAACACATAACTATCCCACATGAATACTCAACCACACGTAAATAAATTTTAAATCTCATATTTATTGTATTCTTGAATTCTCGTTTATAAAGCTCGTATTGGAAATTCCGAATCGAAATAGAATTTTTATATAATCTTATATACAGTTGCTTGGTTACAACATAAAGAGGATGAATAATGATCCTATAAAATCAATATATAAATCTCTCAAATATATATAACGAACACCAGTGTGTTCATCGTAAGTAAAAAAAAATCATCAGAAGTTTTTTATATTATGTCAATTCAAAAATTTTAGAGAAATGTCAAAGTCAGTGACAGTAAAAAGAAAATTAGACCTTAAAGTGTCATAGTTGTATGTTTTTATTTCATTGAGATATATATAGTTAATACATGACTCAATATGCTTCTTCATATAAAACAAAATGAGTTGTTTAACTATTGATAGAAATTCACAAATTAATAGCTTTTACCGATAATATAAAATTCCTTACTTATAGAAATAATATTTCTTAAACTTCACGTAAATATTTTGCAATTCTTTTGAATTTTTTTAACCATTATAAGTTATTTTCCTATTGGGTGTTTCACATAGACGAAGCTTCATATAAATGACTCGTGATAACAATATTATTCTTATTAATGAAATTGTTTATATCAGTTCGGTTTAAACAACCTTATCATTTCAGTAAATCAATTATTTATATATTGTCAAATATTTATTACAATATTATATTTATTTTCAAGGTATAAAACTAATTTAGTAAGTTAATTATTTGAAAAATGCAGGGTATGCTCACTTTCTTTTCAAAATTTAGTTTTTAAAAGTCCTAATATTTTATTTATTTTTATAAAATAAAAATAGAGGTGCTTATTTCTGTTCTTATTTTATAAAAAATATAAAATAATAAAATAAAGATTAGTTTTATCAAAAAAAGCCATATTTAATTATACAGTTTGAAAAAATTAAATTTTCCTTAAATAATTCACTTCAAATTTAAAATTAAAATTCTATTTTATTGAATGTCTTCGCTCAGCTTTCTTTAAAAAAAAGGATGTTATAGTGCATCATATAACTTGAAGAAAACAATGAATTTTAAATTTCTATTAATAAAGAAGCTTTTCATTTTATTGTAATATCCAGAACTTAAATGTCAGATGTATAAAATCAACCAAGAAGAAAATACTTCAATTGGATAATAAACATTGATAGTTATATATAGAACTTTACATGCATGCCGCCCACATTGCCTAGTGATCAGCGTGAATGACTACGGATATTGAGGTCATGGGTTCGAATTCCGGTTCGGGTATGGAAGTACGTTCTCTTTCTCTCGTGTCTTTGTCCTTTCATTGTATGAATGGGTTGTAAATGGTTGCTTATCCTTTAAATGTACCTAAGCCATGTGTGTACTGAGGATGTCGGATTCCGCACTAAAATATAGTTCAGTTGGAAACATGGAGCAGCGCACCCCATATTGTCAGCCTAGCTGGCAAAGACAGCAACATAATTTATTTTCTTCTTCCAACAATACAATTACCTAATTTTGTTCACATAAAGCTGCTTTACACCCTGAAATATAGTTTCAAATGTAGATTAACTAAAAGTAAATGAGACAGACCACACTTGAAAACGCTTTTCGATAGCAATATTATTGAATATGAAGATTGAATTTCTTTTTTATTCAAGTTGCCGTGCATTTCCGATGGGCAGCGAATACTTGAAAGTACAGAAAAGTTCCCGACATTTAAGAAAAACAATTCTTTTAATTAAAGAAAATGTAAATGTCGTAAATTATTTTTTAAAGATTGTGTAAATTTAGACAGTTGTTTTTGATACTGTAAATATACTTTTCTAACTCCATAGGTTATCAGTGTTAAATTTTATGAATTGAGAAACAGTTTTAAAACGGAGAAAACAACTAAGCCTGTGATGTTCAAATGACATTTTTCCAAATAGTGTTTAATCTTTTTTTTCTTTTAACGTCGTAGCACAAGCAAAATAACAACGATTTCAGATCAGTGTCAATTATGGTAGGAAATTACTAGAAATGCTCTGTTTTTAACATTGTAAATATAACATAATATTTTATGGTAACTGGGGACAAACGAGCTAATAAAATTTTCATTCCATTTCACGCAGCTCTTTTTAATTCAAATTTGGACATAAATTCAGTAGGCAAACATTATTTGTATTTATTTAGAAATACATGTGATGAGTGAATAAAAATTTATTTCATTATAGAAAAGCAGAATCACGTTTAAAGATATTGTTCATAACATTAAATCATTAAACTGTAATTTTCAATCACTTTTCACACACTACTAAAAAGTATTAATTAAAGGCTATATCAGAATCGTATCTTATAAATTATTATCTTATAAAGTAAGTAATAACTCTAAAATGTAAATTTAGTTGAAATTGGTTTTGAAATTTTTTACTGAATTACAACTTATTTAAAAAATATATTTTACTAGATAGTGTAATTTTTAATATTAAATTAATATATTTTTTAATAAATTATATTTCCAGAAGAATATATTTATTGCAGGTCTTTATAGCAATGAGAAAATATTAAGGAAAAGTCCGAAGTTAATCACTGCTTTTATTTTTAATTTTTAAATCGTAAAATTTCTGACACCTTTAGATTTGCTGAATTACACTGGCATAACAGTTTAGTAAATAAATTAAAAAGTTAAAAATAAACGTAAAGTTAAAGAATGTAAAAAATATTGGTTACAGAAGCATTTTGATTGCATAAAATCATTTATTTCCACAGTTTAAATAAAACTAATTTCACAATTTTGATATATTACCGAACAAGTCTTAAAAGTAATTGAGTGAAAAAATATGATTTATAAATAGGAAAAACAATTCAACGTCTGTATTCAAAGAAAAATTCCCCTCCACAATTTTACTGTTTTTGATTTAAAGTATTTAAATAATCTAAATTTTATGTTTTTGTAAATTCTTATTATTACAAAAGTACAATGAAACTTCCGCTTAACAATGTGTGTGTGTTCATAACATTAAATCTATAAAAAAAATATATTTTTCTGAAACTCTTCAGAACTTCGAATTATTTAAAATGGATGTTGAATCCGGTCCTCTTTCGTGATACACTGGTTTATGATATATCTCTAGTTCTTGTTAAATCCCTAAGTACCTTTCACTAACTTATATTAATTTGCAGAAATAGTAGATACAAGTTTGTGCAAATGTAATTTAAATTATACACTCTTTTATTATGAAATTCTGTTGAAATGGGGTTAATCAAATGTTTACATTGAAATAAGAATCATGCGGTCATGTAAATGGTGTCAGCACACGTGTTTGTTATCTGGAATTTTATATGCTTTTGAATATATGTTAATGATTCTAAAATACAAATTTTATTAATGACATAAGTTTGAATAGGAAATGCATAAATCATTTCCTATTCGCAAAATATGGCTATTTTTGATGACTTTTTTTTAAAAATAAAACTTTCAAATCTGCTTTATATTTGCAAAAATATCTTTTGCAACTTAAATAAGTTTCGAAACTCATTAAATTCTCTGTCTATCATTAGGCTATTAATTATTCAAAACAAAATCAACATTTTTTGATATATATTATTTTGGAAAATACTTCGATTGCACGCATTCTTATCTAAAATAAATACTAAAAAAATGATAAAACACTTTCTTTAAAATCATATACTTTTCACACTTTGTTATTGGAATATTATTAATATTTCAGAGTTGAGATAATTAAATAACAAATTCTCAGAATTCTTGAGTTAGTTTTAAAAGATTATAAACACAGGATTGTGTGTGCTTTTTATGCAGTAATATTTGTAAAGCATATTTGAGCATTTTTCATATTCATCTCTCTCAATAAACACAACAAAATTCAATCATTATGAAGCTGAAAAGGGTTTGTCAAAATATTCTTCAACAAGTTATTTTTATATTGAAAGCCTCGAAGCAAAGTCAGTGCAGCTTGAAGCTCATCGCAACAACCCAACGAATTATTTAAGCTCTATCCGTACAAAACTTAACGGAAGAGATTTTATTGCCGTTGGATTACGCCCATAATTTCCGCTTTTCTAATGATGAAACCATTGCATTAAATAATGATAACTTGCTAAAAGTCTGACAAGGTAGGAAGTAAAAATAGAAAATAAATGAACAAAACAGCACTTCGAGGAGCAGCCATATCTCATATTTGATATCATTTGCGCCAACTGAAACCAAATTTACGGCCCTTTCGGACCGGGGCTTTTTCCCGAACCATTCTTTTATTTAGTGTCGTCCTGGGATACTTTCACGCCGCTTTTGCCTTTCCGGTCGTGTATCATGGCTCTCTCGACGTTTGGGATATAACGCCTGCAGGCGGCGTGAGGCGTTATAAATTCTTGGGGGTGATCTCCTTACTCTTGCGCTTTCATCGCAACCAACAGGCGATTTTTTATCCGAGAGAGAAAAAAAATTATCTCTTTCGAAAACTCAGATATCATAAACACCTAATGGGATAACATTTGCGAAGTCTTTTGCGGAATTTTGATTTTTGTTCACACTCTCATAAGCTATAAAGTGCCCCCAAGCTAAGTGGGAGATAAAAATCAAAATAGGAATTTTTGGGAGCAAATGAATAATGTCTTTTAAGAGGATGTGTGTTCATTTAAATGTGCGATTTCATTTCGATTGCTAAAGATGCCTTGTTAAATTATTTTTTTATTTTCTTGCATAGAAGTTAAAATGAAATGAGCTTAATTATCTTGACGATTATTTCAATTAGAAGATGATGAATGTTCGAAACTGATGAAAAAATATTTTATTTGCTTTTATAATATATGGCACTACATTTGAGAAGTCTTTTATTGTGCTTTTTTTTCAAATGAATATTAAGAAACTCATAATAATTTGTTTAGTAAGTATGATTTCAAATTTTATGGCAGGTGATTATTAAAAGAGCTTCAACACATAAAATTTATGTATTCATTATGAGAAAATATTTTTAAATTTTGTACTAGTTTGTGATGCTTCGAATTTCAAATCATTTTAACATTTATATGTAACTTATGAAAAAAATATGCCTATTTTTATTTAAAAGGTATACTAATTTTAAATTATCCTTATGAATAAATATAGAACACACTCTTTCTATTTTAATTACTTATAATATTATTATTAAAAAGAAAAAATATAAAAGAATTTTAATATTTGAGTTTCATGTAACGTATCACAAATAATTTGGATGATTAAAAACTACATAAGCCTTAAAATGTGTACAGAAAACTTCATTTCAAATTTTCAGGATTTCGAAAAAATCTAGTGAGCAAGATTTCTTACTCATAACTTTACTGTCATCTCTTTCAATCATTTTAATCTTTTAAATTACATTTTTAATGTGACATTCCTTTTTTACGTTTTAGATCTGTAAAAGATGATTTCGTGTAACATTAAAATTCGAACCGTGAGTATGCATATAATAAAATCCTAAATATTACCTACCACGGGCGTGTAATATTCAGGATTTAGCAGTTACCATGGTGTAATGGTCTGGAGAAAATTTCCTCCCCCTCCAGATCAAAGACAAAATTGAGGGAATGCATCCTCTGGTGGTGCCATCTATCAGAGGAGTCTTAGAGCAAAGTCATACTTTCACCTTTGAAGTGCTCTTATTAAATGAAAGACGCATCCTTCTGACGTAACTTCTCATAGCCGTCGGATAGTGAGCTTGGCTTGTCCAAGTGTCATAAATAACTACAACAGCATATTACACACATATTTATATATTTGGAAGTTCGGCAATTAATGAGTTATTTTGTAAATGTGAGGAAAACCGTAAATGCTGATTCATTTTTATGTAATTAAAAGATAAATCACGCTAGTAATTAAATATATGATAAAATTACAATAGAAACCTGTATAATGTTTTCCAGTTTTTTAATTCTAGGTAATTTCAAAATTTTTATACTTTTGTTTTTAATAAGTATTTTCTCTAATTACATAACATTTGACAATTATATTAAGAAATAGCTCAATATTATAGCCATGAAAACATTTTTGAAAATTTTCTGCCGTTCAATGTCAATTACTTCTCGAAGAAGCTACTAACAATTATAAGGGAATCTTTTGAAAATGCCAAAATAATTTGAAATAAATGAGCAACTTAAGAACAAATTAATTGAAACAGTGTATGAACAAATTGATTACTAACAAATCTCTGTGCATGCTAAACTTTTAAAATATATGGAGAAAAATATTTATTTAAATATTAAAAGAATGATTTTAAGACATTTTGTAATATAGTAGATCAATGAATATGATTTTAATCAACATATGTTAAATGGTTGTTTTTATGAACTCGCAGAGGGACCGGTGAGACCGAAAATTTGTAAAATAGAAAAATAAATTTTAGTCCTTAAAATCAAATATTTTTACCGAACTACTCTCTCTTTATAAAGAATTATTACAAAAAAATTACAACGTATAAAAAAGTATTATAAAAAAATATATAAAGTGTATAAGAAATACATGCGAAATAAAATTCATGCATAAAAATAACTATTTCTTTCCTTTTATTGATGAAAAATCATCTAAAATAATCACTTATTTTTTTCTGTTTAAATATTACATTTAGAAAAATACTTTTTTCCATTTTATGAATATCAAAACATTTTACGGTTCCTTTTTTTTTCTTTTTTCCTCAGAAAGTATCTTAATCTTAGAAGAAAGTGTCACTAATCTCCCTGTTTTGCAAACGGTAAACACACTAAGTTTATTTTCATTATGTTCTTTTTCATTTCTACTCATTATGCTCTCAATTATTTAATCGTCTTATAAGTCTTACCAACATAAAGCATTTGAGTCCATATTCAAAATGTCCTTAAATGAAATTTTAGGCTGCAGTGAATCTCTTTGTCGAAGTTCATAAATGAGTATCTCATCTTCACTTGCGTCGTTGCTAAACACGTTTTCGGCTTTCTTCTGATGGTAGTAATAAAGACTGCGTGTCAAAGTTAAATAATCTAATTTTTTCTGAAATACATCCAAGCATAGATTGAAAAGTGGATTGCGCGTGGACTGTCAATTTCATAAAGCGATTCCATAGCATGTTCAATTTTTGAAAAAGTACCATTGATATTATTTACTCTTAGATATATTAAATATATTCTGATTCATGAGATATAAGATGGTAGTTAGGTAGGTAATAAAATCCCCCTCAAATTGCTTTAATAATAAAAAAACAGAATCTTAACATTTACAATACAGTAAGAATACAGTTAGTTATCTGTAATTTAGAGAGCTTGTGATTCTTTCATGAAAACATTGATCTAAGTTTTTCAATCATAAAATAAAGAAAAATGAAAAGGAAAACAGAGTATAAAAAATTAACATAAATAATGAAGTGTAAAAATGAGTTCACAAAAAAATATTTTCCTCAAATTTTAGCTTGCAAATTGGAATTTAAATCCTCATTGCGTCTCAGAGACATGTTAGGAACCATCCATTAGTTCATAAATTGTGAATGCTCTTTAATTAGAGGTTTGTAAAAACGAGCGTTAACTGTATCAAAATTAAGAACAATAAGATAGTTAAGTGCAATTTTAGAAAACATTTAATAATTCTAATGTCCGAAACAGTGTAAGAAAATTTTAAAATACTTATGTTAGAAGAAAAGAATCTCGGTGGCTTAGTGGTAGCGTTTCAGTCTTCCAAGGCACAAGTCTGAGGTTCTATCCTCAGGCTGGGCAAGGTCGACTCCGCTTTCACCCCTTCAGTGGGTCGATAAACTGAGTACTAAGCATGCTTGGTAACCACAAACAATGTGGGTTTTGCGTTAGGCTGTCCACCTAATCGGGACATATGCTTAGCACCCCAGGGTTTCTCGTTCAGAAAAACAGAGATGGACATTGTAGGCCGGCACAGACTTTAGTTTTTGTATTTGCTGAAATCATCCAAGCAAGTCGACACAGTTAATAAATAATTAAAATTTTCAACAACAAATTAATTTTTATGCACCAATTTAACACATTGAAATGGACAAACAAAATAAGGACAGTGAGCCATACAAACTTCGTTTCTACTAAAGTAAAAGTTGAAACAATATCTTAAGTTGAAGGTGCCATCACGTCATGCAGAAAATAACCTCATCTCAACAAAAACACAAACAGATCGAAAGGACTCACTAACAACTTGTTTATGGAAAAAAAGAACTAAACGAAAAGAAAAGCTGGACAAGTCCAGCTACGGCGGATTACACTGAAGCTACGGCTGGAGGAGTAAGGAAATTTCCTTTTATTTCCGATTTCGCGGTACGGGATATAGCAGGAAGCATCAGAACAAGGGAAAGGATTTACGTCAAAGGGGATAAGGATTCAAGGTCCGAAGATGTACCAATGTGGAAGGAGAGGATTACTACCAAGAAACGGAGAAAGATAGATGACTTTGATCCCATGAAAAAGGATGCCAGGGGGTGGTTGTCAGTGGAACAGCAAGATAGAATACCTTCTATCAAACGAAATGCCACATCTTATAAGCAAGTATAGACTGATGAATCGGAAATGTTATTGAGAAAAAATTACCAAATAACGACATCAAGAATTTTGGATTCGGGGATTTTAGTGGTATTTTTTGTGAATAAATGAAGTTACGACTTATTTTTGGCAAAAAAAAATTAACTTTTATAAAAGAAAAATTAATAACTTTTTTGGTTAACATCAAAAAACACATTTTATGTAAAATGTTGATCCTAAAATTAAAAATTATCAATTATTTCTGACAAAATTAAAATTATAATCTCATGTCATTTTATTTTAATCATCACCTTTATTGATAAGTGTTTATATCATATTGAAACTTTTATGTTCAAATTATATTATAACTATTTTTTATTCAAGTTACCGAAACTATAGAAAATAATATGCGTGTAATGCAAAGATTTCTCAAAATAATTTGAGTTTTTAATAATGAATAATGAGCGTATAAATGCTGTTTAAACTGTGAACGTAGATGTAAACAGAGTTAATACAACGAATTACTTAAAAATTCTTTTTCTGGTGAAAGATATTAAACAGAGGCCCAATATCTCGCATTATTTGTTTGTGTTAAAGAATTTAGCTTTGTAAAATTTAGCTTGATATTAATTTACAAAAAGGAACATAATATTGTACATAAGTTTTGACGTATTGTAAATTCTAAATTTTCTCATAGTTTAATAAAAGCAAAAACTAAATATTACTTATTTCATATATAACACACACTGTCTCTTTATAAACAAAATTTAATTTTCCTTTCCGTTACTAAATTTGAATGATGTGCATTTTATTTAATTAACAGTACCTAATGCCTCTTACCCTGTCTAGAGATCAGATTGCCTGATTGAGGATAGGGAGGTCCAGGTTTCGAATCCCAGTTTGGGCATATATGCACTTTCTCTCTCCCTCTCTCTCTTCTCTCTCTCTCTCTTTATCTCTCCTGTCATTGCCCTTTCCTTGTATGAATGTGTTGTGAATGGTTTCCTGCCCTAAAAATGGGTACGTGTGGCATGTGTGTACTGAGGAAATTGGACTCCACACCGAATTACGGTTCAGTTGGAAACATGGAGCAACGCACCCCATATCGCCAGCCTAGTTGGCACAAGACAACAACAACAGTATCTAATAACAGAATAGATGAAGAAATACATATGTTCCATGATCGAAAAAATTTATTACTTATGCATAAATTATTCAAATACAAGTTTATAAGCTACAGTAGAATGAAAAATTCTAGAAAAACCTTATTTTATTAGTTAAGTTTTAGGCAAATTTTAATTTTGATTGAAGTTTTTGTTACTGTTGGTTTAAAAATATCGTCATATAAAATTTCATGAATTATAAGCTTTGAAAATACTTTGAAGCTTGTGAAAAGTAATCTTTGAAAATCTAGAAATTTTGATGTTGTTCATTGTTGTAATAAAAGTGTTAAAATATAAACTTAAAATTCTTTAAAAGAATAACTATATTTTAGGTATGGACTCAGTAGCTTATTTACAGAATAATGGCTGTCTATACAATGAAAGAAATGATTTTTTTCCTTTTGAAATCAATAAAATATTATTGTAGGTTAAAAAATAATTATACAGGGTATAAAATGTTGAGACCCTCAGTAAAAAACTGGCTCGCACAAAAACAGTACCTATAACTGTAATACGATATGTTACAAATTGTAGGTGATATACAGCAAATATATATTTACGTTTTCCAAAATACTTTTAGAAAATTAATTATATTCATTGCAATTATTGTGGTGACTTATATTTTATCTCACATTCAAATACTTACAGTAAAATAGTCACAACAATTTCATTCGAATTCAATTATTGTAAAAATGTACAAAAACAGGATTATTTTGCAAAAGTCTTCTGAAACAAATATGGCCATTTTTTTGCCATATACTTATTAGAAGCATAATTTATGCTTCTAACACTTTATAAGTAATAAAAATTTAAAGCATGGAAATATAGCTGTTTTATATTATTTATAGCATTAAATAGCTATAACTTAAATTTCAGGAATTTAATTGTAAATATAGGAATAAATAATTATTTAACAATGATTATATAGCTATTTATAAATAATAATGTTTTTCATACTTTAAATAATTATAGTTTGTCACAAGTATGAGAACAAATAACCACATATATGCTAATTAAAAGCATTAATGTAACGTTTTATTTTTTAAAAATAACTTTTTAAACATATATGCTTATTAAATAAAACGTTATCGTTAGCGCTTAATTAGCTTTGTAAATTAGAAAATACTCACCAATGTAATGTATACGTATTTTTAAACTTATATTCAAAATTTCTTCTCATTCAATTTAAAATAAAATCAAATTATTAATGTTACTGCGTTTAAAAGCTAATGTTTAGTGTTTATTTTAATAAATTTGGTAATTGTTACAGCTTGTTGCCACTATATTTTAAGATGAAGACTTTTGAATCTGATGAGCCAAATTTAAATATTTTTGTTATACGCCGCACAAAAAATCGTGTTTAAATTTACAAAATTAATTATATATTTATATTCTATAATTTAATAATTTGATAAATAGATATGATTTTGCACAGATAATAATCATAAATTGGGTGGTTTCATATTAATTCCCCTTTGCGCTAAACCTTGTTTACGTGGCGAATGTTGATCTTAAATGCGTAATTCTAAATTAAACGCGTAATAATAAATAGTAAAATTAGCGTAAATTCAAGTGATAATTGTCTGTGTGGATTACGCAGCCAAAAATGAAGCCGCGAAAAAGGGATTATTTCTCGCATAGAAATGGAAGCTGCGAGCAATGAACATAAATGTAATTTACTTCCTACCAAGTTAATCGAGAAAGTCAAGCAACCAAAGTTGGTCTACTTATGGGAATTAATTTGAACTACACAATTGCAGATGCCATCATAAACATCAACCAAGTACCTGGTAGACAAACAGTGAATGGAAGGCCTATTCGCTGGGGTTCAATATTTCCTTCATTCTAAATTCTGCAGAAATGTTACGGGGATAGAATGGGATCGCCCTTGTTATCAACTCACATGTCAAGAGGCAACTAATTTTATGGCGTCACTTAAAACGTATTCTGTAAGTTTCCAATTCATTATTCTATTGTTTTCTATCACCAGGCCATTTTCGAGAAGGTACGGAATTTAGATAAATGGATATTAGAATTTCTTTATCTAATGTCAGGAAAATACAGTTTTTGATGGTATGCTTTTTCTTTTTAATTCAGATGATTGAGAAAAAGGTTTACCCAACAAATTGTGAAGATGGAATGTGGATCCTCTGAAACAATTTGGACACGTTATTTCAATGTAAAACTGACAACCATGAAGATTCGATTATATCAAAGAAAGATGTTTTATATCTGATAGTCTGCTGCAGCTCTCAATCATTAGTTTCTTCATCGTGGTCACATGATTAATTGTTACTGCTGCGATATGTAAATGCCATGCATAAGAATTACGTCCTAGACAATAGATGTAGCACTTCTTTGTTTTAAGATAACGCCAACTCTTACGCCAAAATTCCGTGCATTCAGCACATTTTTGAATAGAAATACAAATGTCCGTCTCATCTGGTGTATTCATCCAACTTATTACCAAATTACTGTTATTTTTTATGTATTTTGATTTGCTTTTCATTGCAGAAATTTTCCAGTAATCATGCAATTCTCATTCAACTGGTCGAGAATATTATTGCACCTGGAAGGCTGGATTTCTAGATGGCATAATAGAGCCATCTAGATCTACTACCATCTAGGCATTGATTCACATTCTACAACCTTCATATTCATCATTCAATTGTTTTTTAATATTTGGTAGTCTTCGAAAAGCTATTGAAGTTTTATAAATTATTGCCTTATTTCTTAAACTAATGTCAACGAAATATAGTTCTTGAGATCTGCTTTGTCTATTTAAATTAGATGAGTATCAGCAAAATATATTCAACTTTGCATCAATTCTATTAGCAACTATTTTAATAAATGAAATATTATAAGCTTCTGCCTTTTCTCCTTATATTCTTTTCTTCTTTAAATGGGAAAGTATATTTGCAACAGCATCCACATCTGGTTTTAAAACATTCCTGTTGAAAAACTAGTAATTGGTACAGCATGAATAAATATGATTCTTGCATCACTAAACAAAACCAACTAGTAAATATTTTGTGATCAAATATTTCAATAAAATGTAGTAAATTAGATTACTGAGAAAATACAATAATATAATGTTCCAATATGTTATAAAAAAATAGTTCACAACAAAAGTTAACGAATTGTCTAAATTTAATATTTTTTATATCTTAACTTTATATTCATGACACAAAAAATACCGCTCATTATCAGTACTGTTTTTAAACTGTGGTTAATAATTTTTAATTCAAAATAGAAAGAAAACTCCACTCAAAATAACCACATAGATATAAAAACTCAATATGAATTTCTATAAACTTCTTTATTCCAATAATTGCAGGAGAGCTTTTACTTTCATTCCCTAAGGAGAACCAAAATTCATTTTAAAGTATGACAAATTTAGAAACTAAAAAATAGTTGAATTGCTAGAACACAAAAATTGGCAAATTAATTGTGTAGTTATTTGAATTGTAAAATGTACTCTAGACAAAAATGGCGATAAATCTTTCTTCAGCCAATGTATCAATGTTTTTGAGAAATTTTTGAGAATATTTTTTAAATTCACTGTCTTGCTAGATGAATAATAAAAATTCGATTTAGTTTCTTACCCGTAGAAATAAATTGTGTTATTTAATCATATTCATATTCAATATGATATGTTTCCGAATTGGATCAATTTATATATTATGCGCAAGTGATTTAAATTTAATCATTTTATTTATTACATCAGCTAATATTTTGATTAAAAGTATTTACAATATAACTTTTTATTTAAGGTAAAAGAAACTATAATGAAGACTATAATATAAAAAAAACTATACAAAGGAATAATAGGGAAACTATACAAAGGAATAATGTGACAAAATTTCTCAACATAAAATAAAATCAATTGTAATGCTATCCATTTTATGTGAAATCAAAATATTTTATTTTCAGTTCATCCCTCCCACAGTCAAAAAATCTTTCTCAAAAAAAAAAAAAAAAAAAAGTCAGTTTACATGTTTCAATATCATATCCCTATCTCTCTAGAACAACATAATATTCCTGCCGAGAAATGGGAATCGTAAAAAAAGGGCTAGAGACCATCATCGTACCGCATCTAAAAGATGAAGCCTCATCATTCGAGAATCGAGAAGTGATTCCTTTGTTGTTAAAACTGGGAGTTTCATTTGCGGAACTATAACTTCTGGGTGGACGACAAACCTCCTGGAACTCTTCCCTCAGCCAATTCCCCTTGCTTTCGTTATCGGATTCGAAAGGAAAGGGATGGACGAAAAGACTCTTCCCGATTCCTCCCGGGGGCAAGCGGCCTCATCTCCCTTGGGGCCTGAGCCCCCATCTATTTTGATTACGCGTAGACACGTACAACTCAAAGACATATCGAGAAAAGTATTTTTTCTTTCTTTCCTCCAGCATCGCATCGTGTGGAGAGTAATGTCATTTGTGTTTCTTTTTTTCTCCCGGGCAAAGTTGCGTATGGTCCATTCATATTTTAGACACCCTTCGAAATTTGTAAGCAATTTCTTTTTTGGAGGAAATGTTATAAATAAGAGGGGAGACTCCTGTTTTTGAAATTCATTGTATCTGTGGTCATTTTTTTAAGTTTTTTTTATTTTATTTTTATCCTCTCGTCCTCCCTATTTTCCTCCCCTGAAGGTACGAAAAAACCTATCTCCAAATAGTTTCCAGTTATTAAATTACGAGTTATGTTTTCAGTGCGATATTTTATTGCTTTTAGTATATGATGGCTTCTATATATTTTCAGTTATTATATCACAGAATCTGAGATGGCTTGGAAATTGGGCAAAAACTTGATACCATCATATTTTAGAAACATCGTTATTATATTTTTACATTTTATTAAGTGGCAAATTTAAAATTATTTATATAGTTTAATTAAAAAAATATTTTTTATATGAAAATAAAGTTTATACTTAAATTAAAATTACTTCCTTCATTTGAAGAAAATAATTAGATGACTGTACTTTAATACACTTTCAAAACTTTGAGATCAATATATATTATCCAAAGGTGACTTAGTTTTATGTTAATCCATTGGAATACTGTGTTTGTTTCTATAAAATAATTTTTAATTCATGTATCAAATACATTAATGGACAATAATTCACAATTAACGTATTTCTCGAGTGCATTTTCTAGATACAATTCAAAGCACCTTAAATATCTTAGAAGAAGAGTAGTTATGAAGGTAAATGCACAAAAAGAACATGAATACAACCATAGAACTAAAATGGATGCATAATTTTATTTATCACAACATTTTGACAATTAATATCTCATGGAAATTTATAAAAAGGGAGAATTTATAGTTTATGCATAAACAGGGATAATTTAACATAAGTTATTGGTGTTTAACATAAGTTATTGGTTTAACATAAGTTATTGGCATAAACAGGGATAATTTATTCACAATAAGTTATTGGTTCAGTTGTAAGCAAACATATAATTGTATTAATGAAACCATTTGCATTTCACCCTGTGCAGAATCTTAGTATTGGATCTGACCAAATAATTATTGGATGCACATAAGTAACAGTCTGTACCAGCGATAACGGTTGATTTCTTTTTCTTATTAACCTTAAATTCCGATTTCGATTGTAGCTAATTTCGATAATAGACTGTAATCTAAAGATTACAGTAGAAATCCAGTTATCTGAACTCCGTCTATCAGAATCGTTTTCAGAATTTCAAAAATATAAATAAGACTGAAGAACAGATATTTATAAAAGTGGTGTCTAGGTATAGTAAAGTAGCCATGCGCAACTGAATGAAACAAACTACTGCGCCACCTGGTGGAAAACTGCGGAGTTAGCTTTCCTATCTCGAAAACGGAACGAGATAGAAAGAAAAAGTGATTTACAAAGTTGTAGAGCAACCTCGATTTAGTACGAAAAAATACCTTGTGGGCATTAATGTGAAGAATACAACGGTTAAAACGCGCATTTGTTGTTTCGTGCTGCGACGTGACAAAACGATCTAAGAAAGAAAAAAAACAGATAGTTATAACAATATACTTTATTTAAGATGTTCAAATTTCTCACCGTCAGCTGCAATACACATTTGGATCCTCGCTTGAAGATCACGTTGGAGCATACAGCGTGACACGTTGGAACACGCGACCGTAATGCGTCGTTTAAGGTCCTGCAATTTTTGTGGAGGGGTCGCATACATCTGCTGTTTCAAGTATCCCCACAGGAAAAAGTCCAGTGGAGTCAGAACAGGAGAACGTGGAGGCCACTCTTCGAAACCACCATACCCTAGTATTTGGTTGCCAAATTCCTTGACGAGGTACTGCTTCACTGGAGATGTCTTGTGAGCAGGCGCGCCGTCATGTTGAAACCATAGATTCTTAAGATTAAACAACGGCAGGTTCTCCACAAAATCGGGTATTACCCTCTGTAGCAATTGTAAATATCGTGCACCCGTTAATGTGCCATTGTAAAATATTGGGCCAATCAGCTTTTTATTGTAAATTGCGCCCCAAACGTTAATAGCATACCGCATGTGATGTCGAACGAAACATTTAGGATTTTCCATCTCCCAGTAATGAGTGCTTTGCCTATTGTACATGCCATTCCGTGAAAAGCATGCCTCATCCATCCACATTATATCTGCCAAGAATGTTAGCTGGACCTGTATCTGATTCATGACGAAGTTGCACCATGCATAGCGTCGATCGGCATCCCGTCCACTAAAACCTGTTCAGGAGTTGGTCGGTATGGATGAGCACCTGATTCACTTAGGATTTTCCAAAACCTGACTTTTGGAGAGACCACAGTGTTGACTGATCTCTCTTACGCTGCATTTCGGATATGCGAGGGCATATGCTAATACCTCATCTGGTTGAACTTGCCGTCCTACCTTAGTTGATCTGCCAGATACTAGTAACGCAACCTGTCTCCCTTAAACGTTTTATAACAGTTAGGATGGTTTGATGAGAAGGATGCGGGCCTGCAGGGAAACGTTGGCGGTACAACCTTGCTGCTGATCGTGCCTGGCATCGAAATTCACCGTTCAGTAAAACCATCTCACAATACCCAGCTATGACCATGAGCATCAACATACTACAGCCCCAAGAAGATGTCTCTTTTATAGCTGTCTCAGGTGAACAGGCGTGACGTTTCTTACGTATTTGCATACTGCATGCAAATACGTAAGATTTATTTTTAATACTTCCTTTTTTCCCAATTCGAAATAAAAGTGAAAAATGTAATCACGAAAACATTTTTTTGTTTTTTCAAATATGCACACGTACGATGTGCCACGTCACAGCACGAAACAACAAATGTGCGTATTAACCTTTGTATTCTTCACATTAATGCCTACAAGGTATCCTTTCGTACTAAATTGAGGATGCTCTACAACTTTGTATATCACTTTTTTTACCTATCTCGTTCTGTTTTCGAGATGCGAATGCTAACTCCACAGTTTTCCACCTGGTGGGTTGTAGGTGGTTTCAATCAGTAGCGCATGGCTACTTTATTATACCTAGGCACCATTTTATGAATATAGCAGCAGCCGTTCCGAAGTTAAGAGGGTGGCAAAGGACTTTAGTGGACATTCTGTATATAATTTTTAATATATGACACGTAAAAAAAAAAAGAAAAATTTCATTAAAACACTTAAGTTGCTTTTTTAAAACAATAAATTGCTTAAAAACTTATATGTATTAGCAAGTAATATAGTTTGTTAATAGCTTAAAAAATACAATAAATTCAGAAAATAATATGGCTTATTATTATCAACACATGGATTATTTTTAACTTTAAAAGAAATTCTTAAATTTATTTAAAGGAAGAGAGAGAATTGAGCATACAAGCTTCATTACATTCTAGGAAATTTTACTGAAATGAAGGAAAAATTGAAAAAAGCTGAATTTTACATTGTACAAACAGTAAAAGCTAAATTCGTTATTTCTCCGTGACCCGATAACAGGATGGAAAGATCAAATAGGGAAAAAATTGAAATCCTAAATATTTGTTGACGGGCCTTGGCCAAATACACATCGGAAATCGATATTTTTTCAGTCCACCCCCCTCAAACTTTTACCTAATTTGATATCCTTTCACATTATTTTTTTCTTTGATCTTAAGAATTTGACTTTAACGGAAGCTTACTCAAAAAAATTAAAATAATGATAATAATGTTAAAATACGATAATTGTTTCAGAAATTAAATTATTAAAATTATCTATTCAAGTCTCCCTGGAATATTTCTGATATTATTTCAATAAAATGTGATGATTTTCTGAAAATAATATTAGACTTACAAAACACTGATGCAATATATTATTTTCTAACTATAAATGTGCAAAATAGCTCTAAAATGATATATATGATATGATATGATATGATATATATATATATATATATATATATATATATATATATATATATATATATATATATATATATATATATATATATATATATATATATATATATATATATATATATATATATATATATATATATATATATATATATATATATATATATATATATATATATATATATATATATATATATATATATATATATATATATATATATATATATATATATTTTTTCCAGTTAGAAATTTTTCGCTTATAAATTAAATAAAGATTTTAATTTTGACTTAGAAATTTTATATTTGAGTTCATGAAAGAATTTCGAATTTTTACTGTTTAAATTAGAATAAAATAAATTAATTTTGCATTTCTAAGTAAAATTGATTTCAAAATAATAATTGGTAATCATATTTTGATTCATAAATTTGCAAATTTTCTGTATCTTCAAATAGTTTAGACTTCTTTGACGAAAAGAAATGCCTCTATTTTTGATCTTAGATAATTAGAAAAAACGAAATTGTCTTTTGAACTTTATTTCAATACAGATGTTTCAGAATAAATTTTCAGCAGCAATGCATTTTAATTGCGATGAAACAGCTATTTTGCTAATGATAGATGGAAACATTTTAGGGCACAAATAAGAAAAAAAGATCACTCAAATGAGAAAATACATTAATCAACATGAAGTAACATTTTCCAATTACAAAACTTGAGTTTAATAAACTGAAAGAAAGTAAAAACATTATTAATTACAAAAATCAATAATTAGAGAAAATCCAAAAGTTATCAATATGCAATACCAATTATGTATATATATATAGATATAGGTAGATAGATACCAAAAATTTGCTTTTTTTCGTTTATAATGCAACATATTCCTATCATAAACATCCGCTCATTATTTATTTTATTGCTCTCATATCGTTTTAAAATTATTTATTTTTATTTTAAGTATCTTTTTAAAATATAAACTTAAAATTTTTTAAAAATAATTATAAAAAATTATCTGTTTCATTGTCTATATATACTACATATTTACTATATTATAAAGAGAAAAAGAACAATATTTTTTGCTATGATAATATTGCTCTTTCTCTCCAAGTATTTTTAGAAGTCTGAGCACTGCGGCTAAGCAAATGTGTACATTGTAACTACTTCAGTCGTTTCTTAATACACATACAATATAAAAGCAAATATAAGAAATATGGGTTATCTTTTATGTATATCTTGTTTTGAAATTAATTACATTTCTAAAACAACATTAAATGTTCTAAAACGGGTTTTTATTAACAAAGATGACGAAAAACGTGATGATACTTAATATATATATATATATATATATATATATATATATATATATATATATATAGAGTCACATGAGAAATATTGTTTACATTTTTTTGATTTTGAATATGTTATTAAATTCGGTATTGATAAATTTTAAATTTTTATTTCATATTATTCATTAATTTTCCTGATGTTATCAGTTTTTAATAAAATTAAAACTCTGAAATTTTTACTACACGTATACATCAGGTTTTTATGAGACATGGTTTCGATCCTCTATTCACCACACTGAAATAAATTTTTCAGAAATTATTTCAAATGTTTAAAATTTAATTTGAAATATGAATATTAAATAATACTCGTGCATGGATATTGATGAGAAATTCAATTCAAAAATTACTGTAGTACCGAATCACATTTAATTGATATTTACTTATCACCATCAAAAAATTTACTAAAATTTAGAGATGAAATGATTAAAATAAAAAAATTTTTACATATGACATTTTTTGAGAAATAAAAATAATCTTCGTATAAAAAGGGCAACTTAAATAATTTATAGTAACTTAATTCACTTTTTTAATAATACTTATTTAAAGAATCATTTTTTAACTAGATTTAAAATTCTTTGTGTATTATATACTTCATACAGTTTTTTTATAATCATTTCATCTTTATGATTCATTTAAAGTAACACTTTTTATAGTTAATAGTTAACTAGTTAAAAATAAATGAAACCTTTTCTAATTATTTTTTGCAACACTTTCAAATAATTTATTCGAAAATATTTTGAGCGAAAAAACCTTTTTATTATATTTTAAAAGAAAGTTTGATTCAAATATTTAGCTTAAAAATGTTAAATATACTTATTTATGCATGATTTAGTAGAAAAATGTGAACATTAAAAGATTGTATTAAATTAAAATGTTAGTAAGAAAAATTGATCGTGTTTATCCTTTCTATCATTTATTTCTTAGTAAGCCAATTATGAAAATATAATTTTTAAAATAAAATTATGTTTTTAAAAATATGTGTTTCATATTTACTTTCAGAATATCCATAATAAGTAAATAAACTTCTAGTGTTAATGTTATCATTTCAAAAAGAAAATATTTGCTATTTAAACCAAATTTCGCCAGCTAATTAAAAGCGCTCATGAGAAAATTTTAATCATTACATTAAAATTTTCTATTTTTACTTCCAATTTCTATTTGGTTTTTTTTCTTGATATTTGCTCTCGTTTTAAGAATACCGGGTTATGTCCATAATTAAGGTAAAGAAAAATTACGTCAAGTTGTCTTTTTATAAGTCTCCAATTAATATCCGAAGTACATTTGTAATTCCAAAAATTCGCAGAAAAAGAAGTGTGATTTATTTTGTCTCATGTAACAGACAAAAAAGCATGCGAACATTCAAAGAAAAGGAAAAGGTTTATAAGAATATGGGTTGAATGGTGAAAAAGTTTCCTTTTTTCGTTCAATCTATATTATAACGACAGTATTTACCAAATGGATTTCATAAATATACTCTCAAACGAACTTTTAAAACACCTTGAGTACAGAAACGCATACTTTCATGCAGTTTTTAAAAATCGATTTAAAATTCAAATACAGCTCCTTTTATTGTAGCCTGCAAAATCGGAACATAAATAGGCAAATAAAAGCTTCAATAGACATATATAACATATGACTATTGAGGCTTTTATTGTATCTCACTCTATTTTTCTTTGGTCATTTGATGAGAAAGTTACACAAAAGAGAATTTCTTTTCTTTTTTCAAAATAAGTTGGGGTTTTGATATAATATCAGAAGTTCTTAGTTATCATTAGCTGTCTCTCATTGTTTTCTAAGAATTGCGCACGCTTACAAATATATTCCATGAAAGATTAATTTTAGCTAATTAAATTAGAAAATTAGTTTCTTAATAGAATCAATTCAATAAAGATAAGAAAAACGGTAGAAGTATAAGTTATTATTCAGATTGTATAATATACAAATATAAGGCGTCAGAAATCACAGATTTAACAGTTTTTAGATTTAACAGATTTAATATTAGAATTAAAACACTGAACATCAATTAATATTCAATAAAAAAATTATCATAAATTTGAGATATTCTATATCAAATTTATGATTCAAAATTGAGTATGACTAGATCATTATTCCTTCCTTCTGTCATTCGTTATCATTTAATTTTGGATCCTTATCAAGAATGGTAAGAATCATAGTTAAAAAATATTTATAAGAAGTATATTTTTCATTCTATTTTAAGGATAAAGTATTTTATCTTATTTTAAAGCACGCAATGGTATTTCTGAACATTACTTTAGTGGATGTTTCTTACTCTAAAATGAATTTTTTATGAATTTTGCATTCATTTCTGCATGAATTTCGCCTTTGATTGATGTCTCTGAAATTGATTCTAAAAGCATAAAAACTACATAAATCTTTAGATAACTATATAATTTTTTTGCAAGGTTTGTTTAATTTATACCCTATGAATTTGATGAACAATTTTAAAAGCAAGTATAGGAAACTATGGTATTAAATATATGTTTTCACAAATTTGAGAAAGCTATAATTTAAAACGTAATTTTTATTAAAAAAATTTTTAATCAAAGATTCATTTAATTGTAACTGAATTATTATATATGCTTTACCAACAGTGCTAATAAATTAGAAAACATTTTAATTAATGTACTTTCTTAGTGATATATTTGATGATGAAATTTTTATGCATTTATTAATATTATATTGATTGCTCACTTTCAACCATTTGGGACTGAAACGGGAGAGCTGACTTCACAGGCTAGCCCGTAAAGATTCAAGAAATTGTTTTAAATCCCTCCTACAACAACTCTTCTTCCAAAAAATGATCAATTATTCAAGGGTATTAAGGATGACAGTCAGGGTACTGAAAATAAATAACGACAATGTCTTAACTGTGGCACCTATAAGTCTCTCTCTCCCACAACTATAAGGAAAAAGGGGAAAAAATAGTTATATGACAACTCATGCCTGGCAATTTGGACAGCAAAGGAACTTTGACATGTATCACGTGTAATGGGCTACCTTGATGATGAATCGCTCCCTTTTATTACATCTCTTCGGTGCAAAAGAGATTTTCGCTAAATTAGAGACTCGCTGAAGGTAACTGACTTGGATAGAGAGAAGGAAAAAAATATATAATAATGTATGTCCTCCAAATATTCGCTTCTCTGCACTTAAGTTCTTTCCATTTGCCATGATCACGATCTATTTACCTATATATAATACGTCTCTTTTCCCCTCTGTTTTTATTTTTATGAACAAGATTTATTTATTTTGTTGCCCACTGCGCCAGAAGACCCGAGCTTTATTCCGTATCTGTCGAAGCAATGGCAGTTGACTTCTGGAGACGCATTGTTGGTGAACAATGGGCCTTTGTTATCACACCCTTTAAGGTCTTTTTGGTTTGCGATTGTTAAATATATATATCACCAGTCCAGTGGTAGACAGAAATAACCAAGGATTCCGGTAGCAAAAGTTTTTAAGGTTTTCGGTGATGTTGTTAAACTGAAATATTGGCATTTCAGAAACTGCTTTAGTATATTATTAACGTAATTTTGCTTTATTTTTTTCTAGGTAATGATAAAAAAATAGCATGGTATCACCTAATTGTTTTTGAATATTTCAACAAAAGTATTGCTGTATTTATTTATCTCATCAAAAAGTGAAATCTCATGAGCACTAATGTTAAAGGAGATAATTAAAAGAACATAAAAACAAAGCTTTCTTACATTAAATTACTATTGGAGATTTCTAGCGAAAAATTTATAAAGTCAAATAGTTCCTTTTTTCTAACATTTAAGTGAAATTAATTTTATCAATATCAAATCAAATATTCTCAGTATATTACCAATATCAAATACATACCACCAATATCAAATATTCTCAGTATATTACCAATATATTAATGTGCAATGTATGTAAAATTTTAATGTAATGCATTGTAGTTTCCACATACAATAATTTTTTCTACATACAGGAAACTTCTTTTACTTTTTCAGTCATAAAATATGTCAATTTTACACCCTAACATTACTTTTTGATAAATAGAATTTTTATCAATTCTAATTTGTTTTTTATATTAGGCTTGATTAAATATATTTTAGCCAGTTTATGTGTGATTTAATTTCAAAATTTAAAATTAAAATTTTTTCAAATGATTTCTCATTTAATTCCATTACATAAAAATAAATATGATTTTTAAATGAATTTAAACTGCTTCAATCTTTCTATAGTATTATTTTATTTCAAATGCACAATTTCCAAGAAAATAATGCAGTTATGTGAATTTCTATAATCTTACAATGAATAATAATTAGATTTCTCGTAAGACATTCAGTCTACAGTTGTTTACATTCGTATACTGTAATAATTGTATTAAAATAAGTTTATGAGAAATTTTAACTTGAATGTTTAATAAAAATAATGCATTTCTAAAATCAAAACTAAATATTTAATATTTTTCTTAGCTCGAGTTTAAATCGATAAAAATGCGATTTTAGATTAATATTACTATCTTTTAAATTATGACGCATTATTCTCAGATGAAGATTGTTTACAATTAAGTGGTAGAGTTGCCGTGTAATCCAGGATACTAAGTTTTGAATTTTTGCCGATGAAGAAATATTGCCAAGATGACGTATTGTGACGTAACGATGACGTAAATAGGGTTACCAAAACAGAATTTTTGGCATATTTCTTATAGGTCTCCATCACCATGAAGTAATAAAAACAAGGTTTGCCAAATATATAAGAAAATCCACAAAAAAATCACCAAACTCTGAATTTAGCATCTTGCATCTGTGCCCAATTTAGATTTCTTACCTTAGTGAATATGAATCTAAGAACATTTGGCTTCATTTCTTTCCATCATTCCTAAAAAATATATTTGTAAATAAAACTTGAATTAATAGAAATTAAAACAGAATTAATAGAAATTAAAATTTTTGCTTAGCTTCAGCTAAGCAAAAAATTTATTAAAAGCTGTTAAATTTCTCAAAAATTAATTTAATTATTTTGCTAATGATTATTAAATTCATAATTGAAGTATAATTTTCGTAGTTCCTGTAAGGCAAGTGAATTTCACAATTAAACTAATGATTTTAGAATTATCTAAAACAAAAAAATAGATAGCAGCATTTTTTGAATACAAACTTCTCACACATTGACATAAAAAATAAAAGAAAAATAAATAATGACAAATATTAAATATAACTTGCATTATGGATGATAGAAAATATAGTATTATTCTCTGTAACAGCTTTGTAGAAAAGGGAAATAAATTTTACGAATATCGAAAAATTTCACGAGAGGAGGAATTAAATCAGTTCCGAAATGATAAAACTACAAATTTCATAGCTTTTCTATTTTTCACTCTCTACAATTGATAATTTGTTTCAAGTCGAGATCATCAGAGAAGTTTTTGGTAATTTGATTTCATTTTCCCTGTCTTGAAGAAACGACAAAATTTTGGATACAATCAAGAATAAGGTAAAGTTATCTAAGAGAGTATGAAATGAAATAAGTGGAGTTTTAAAATTGTATTTTAAATTCGTTGCCATATTTGCATAATGAGAATTGTCAGCTTTTCTTTCCTTCATACATCTGAGTGTAAAAGTAAGGAATTTAATTGGTTTCTTTCTAGAGCTTTTATTTTATCTTCTGAAAAGTCTTCAAAATATTATTTGATTTTATTATAAGCAAAAGCTGAAATCTTATTGAAGGTTTTTGAATGCCTTATATTGGCTTCAGGGATATATGTGAAAATAAGAGCAATCATTCACATGAGCTTTCTCAAAATACATTGCATTAGCTGAAAAAAGAATAATAATTTTTTTGCATAAATCATCATTTCATGAGACATAAAACAATTAATTGATCCATAAGAAAAACTGTGGAATAATTTTGTTACAAATTTTTCTTCAAATGATGTATGTGTTTCAAACTATATTTATCACCTATGTTTTCAAATAAGAAAATTTATTTACTTTTTTGTGGGATTTTTAACTGTTCAGTGATGCTCAAAGATTAAATTTACATTTTATTGAGTATGTGTGGATTGTAGTAAGTAGTTAATAATTCTGAAGTCACTTAAAATTGACAGGTTAATTAGGAATAAATTATACAGAATTAAGCTTGTGAAAATAAACTCTTGATTAGAAGCATTGTAAGAAAAACTAATCTTCAAAATGGTAATTTATCTTAAACTATTAGAAACCAAATACATCGGAATATATTTATAACACCTGAATCCTTCCTAAATATGTTGCACACTATTTTAACAATATATTAAATTAATATGCCGTATTTTTTATATTCAAGCTCTTAGGAACATGAAGATCATTAAAATAATTGAAGTTTTATGGGTATTAAATACAATTATTCAAATATTCAAATCACGCAAGTCATCTAAAATGGCTCAATCATTTTCAGACACTGGATTTTCTAATCAACGCCATTTATAATGAGAACTTTACAGAGTTTTGAATTAACTGTAAGTTGTTATATTATTATTCTTAATTCAATTTTTTTTCTGTAAATAAAGAAAGATAATTAAATTAAACATTTGTGTTACGTTTTAACACTTTAGAGTCACATTTATTAGTAATTTGCACAAATTTTAATAAGAATGTTCTAAATTAATAATTATTTATTATCTTGATAAAAAAAAAACTTGCTACAATTATTTAAATACAAAATTTGAAGAATATAAATTTTAAAGAAATTACATGAAAATTGCCATAACACTGAAATATTGATTGAAAAATGTTTTATGTATTTTTTTATTTAAAAATTATTTTTAACACTGTAATATAATAAATACCATCGAAAAAGATTGTATATTCATAAATTTTCTATTTCGGTTAAAAATTGTATCATAGTGCTTTCTCATTGACAAGTATCGATATTGGAAGATAATAATTCATCTAGCCTATTTTAAGTATTTTATCTTATTATGAAGCAATAAATGATTACTTTATAAGGAAATAAATTATATCAAAACCAATAATAAAATTAGATTAGGCTGTCAATGATAATAAAAAAATAAATTAATAAAATCAGTACATGTAATAATCTAATTTTTGAGAAAAAATGTTTAGAATGAATACTTGCATTATTTCAAGGTAGCAATTTGAATTTAGTTTTTAATTTAAAGAAAGAAATAAGCTAATGTTCAATAAAATGAAAGAAATTATGCAAAATCCTCAACATTTTGTTATTATTATTGTTAATAAGAAAGTTGAAGCTAAATGTTTCCTGGGGACTATCGAGTTGTAAACTGACATAATCTTCGAATAAAAATAAAAAAGAATAATAACCCATAAAAAAATTGATTTTTTTAAGATTTCAATTTGTAGCAATGAAAAATAAAAAAATGAAGTATAAAAAAACTGTAAGTTAAAGGAAAAAAATCACGTGAGACGACTTTTTTTTAATTTTGTTTTTATTTATTTATTTTTTAATCTAATAAATAGAATAAAATAACATTAAAAATAAGTTACTCTCCAAATTAAATACTAACAAAGCAGATAATATAGCATTGTATATTGGAAATTCTTTCAATCAATAAATAAACTATCAAAAACTAAAAATTACCATAAAAATCATCATTAAATATAAAAAAACGGTATTCAAAATCTGCTAAAATAAGTGTTATACGAATGCGTTGAATAAATTTTGACTTTTTTTATAATTATTGCTTATGCTTACTTAATACCAAGTAATAATATGTATTTTTTTTTTTTTGCATACATAATATTTAAAAGTTAAGATTAAAAATAAAAAAGTCTTTTTTTTTACAAACTCCAAATTTAAACATTAGATTTAAGACAGCCATTTATTTAAAACGTAATTGTGAATAACAATCAAAATTTTCGTAATTTTACATTCTTTAAGGCGTTTCTCTATAAATATATTAAATAATGATATGTTGAACATTAACATAAAAATAATTTTTTCTGTTGAAATAATGTACATATAAAGTAAAAAATTAAATATATATATATATATATATATATATATATATATATATATATATATATATATATATATATATATATATATTAGATTCGATACAGATAATTCTACTAGATATTAGTAGATTATAAATCTAGTAGATAGATTCTTTTACTAGGTTCATAAAAGCATTGTCTAGATATAGCAAAATAGCCATATCCGCTACAGAATAAAATCACCTTGAAGGACACCTGGCGGAAAACTGTGGAGTTAGCATTACTATCTTTAAAACAACAAGATATTGAAAAAGTGATTACAAAATTGTAAAGTATCATCGATTTACTATGAAATTACACCTTATTGATTTTAATGCAAACAACAAAGTGATTAAAATGCATATTTATTTTTTGGAGATTTCCTACACTGTGACGTCACGAAACTTAAGCGGAAGGAGAATATGATTACATTGAGGGCAAATCTTGGTATCATAATATGGTACAGCATATTGCTTGCGATTACCTATATATATAAGAAAAGGATGTGGTTAAAATCCTGAATGTCTCACCCTTTCACTAATGGTCTTTATAAACAGACTGGACAATATGTAAATCATGTAAAATAGAGTAGCATCAATTCAACTCAACATTCGCTTAGTGTTCGAATTTCTTGTAATACATAAATACGTAAATAACGTCAAGTTTATTCACCTGAGGCAGCTATAAGCAGATATCTTCCTGCACTCACATACCTTGATTCTAGCCGACGGATGGCTGAGTGGTTAGCGTTCCTGACTCTAGAGCTATTGGTCCTGGGTTCGAATCCCGGTTCGGGAATGGATGTTTTTTTCTCTCTGTGTTTTTCTGTACTTTTTTTCTGAAATGACGTATGAATGTTGCCCACCCTATAAACGGGTTTGTGGTGGCATGGTGTGGGTAATGCTACTCGCCTCCGTGACCTGGTTCACATGTGCCCACCGGGTAACGATAAATGAGTAGCAGTTTCGGCCTTGTTGGGGTGAAAGGTTAGACACCCAGTACCCACTGTTTTAAAAATAATTCTTCTTCTTCATTGGCCTGACAGCCCAGGGTGGGCCTTTGCATTCCTCAGAAGTGCATACCAGGACCCCCTATTTTTGGATAAGGTCATCCAGTTTGTCACTTTTAGTGTTTTTATGTCGTTTTCAAGGCAGTCACGCCATCGGAGTTTCGGTCGTCCTCTTCTTCTGGTGCCAATGGGGCGAGCCAAGAAAAGTTTTTTCGTCACCCGATTGTCGTTCATCCGGCTCAAATGTCCTGCCCATTTTAATCTCTGTATTGAGATAAATTTAACAATATCTGGTTCTTTATATAGTTTATAGAGCTCAGAATTAGTTCTTCTTCGCCATGTATTCTCACATTTTATTCCACCAAAGATGCTTCTTAAAGTTTTTCTTTCGAAAATGGAGATGGTTTCTTTGTCCTTCTCAGTCAATGTCCACGTTTCAGATGAGTAAGTGAGAATAGGCCGAATCAAGCATTTGTATATCAAAATTTTTGTTTTTCGACTGACGAAAGTAGATTTTAGGTACTTTTTTAAGCCGAAAAAGCATCGGTTAGCAGCTGTAACCCTGCTGCGGATCTCAGGTGCGATGTCGTTGGATGCATTCAATTCAGATCCCAAATATTTAAAGTTGCGAACAGTTTCAAACTTGTAGTTTCCTACCTCTAGATAGGGAGTGCTATATTTTTCGGTGGTCATGTATTTTGTTTTGTCTTGGTTGATTGCAAGATGCATTTTACTAGCTGCAGCTTTAAAAATAATTTATGCTTATAATATATTGAAGTTTATGGTCATGAAGCGACATTCAAAAGTTTAATATTGTGAGGTTGTTTTACCATTTGCTAAACATGAATGGAAGACATAATTAGTATCAAGATTGTACCAACAGCATTCAAGTACAGGCCCACTTTTTTTCATGAAACCATCCTAAGTTACGTAAAATGCTTAAGGGAGGGGCGTGAATAACCTCTATCTGGAAGACCAGCTAAGTTAAGAAGGTATGCTCAATCGTATGAGGTATTAACAAATGTCCTCGCATATCCGAAAAGCAGCACAAAAGAGTTCAATCAACATTTAGTCTTTTTAAAAATTAGGTTTGAAACATCTTGAGCTCAATTCGGCTCTTATAAATACTCCCTTTATAACGGTTTACTGGACTCATCAACAGGTTTTATTGGTCTTGGGTGCTGATCGATAAAGTAACACTATGCATGGTACAATTTTGTTTTGGATAAGATAAAGGTCACAAACCAAAATCCTTGACGAATATAGTGTGGTCGAATGTGACATTCTTTTCAAAAAAGTTATGTAAAAGTAAGCCAAAGCAGCAATATATTGGGAGGTGGCAAACCTTTGATATCTTATCGACGTTCGACTTCAAATGTCATGTACTATCAACATTTGATGTGCCATTTCCAATGACAAGCAGATCGGGACAGACATTTTATGATGATATGATAACGGGTGCACTATAATTAAGTTTCCTACAGAACGTAACGCCTGATTTTAAGAAGAACCTGCAGTTGTTTAATCTTAGGAATTCACGGTTCCAACATGACAGCGTACCTGCTCACAAGACAATTCCAGTAAAGCCGTAGCACGTCATGGAGTTCTAGGACCACATAATTGGGCATAGGGTTGTCGAAGATCAGCCTCTATGTTCGTCTGATTTGACAAGACAAGAGTATTTTCATGGTAGGATACTTCTTCAAAGGTATCACAATTTATGTTCCAACGTGCGGAATATAACATTCAGGCGTGGAGTATAGTTTCTAAACTCTGCCGGTTTGCGAAGTATTCTGTATTATAGAAGAACAGGAAAGTCTGACTTTTCTTTAACTGTAAGTATTTGAACTAAGCATCTGAATTCGAGAACAACAAATTACCAATGGATACGAAAGCAAAGGTCGAAAGTGATAAATGGTGAATCGAATGTCCAACAATAAGTGACACTAGGAAATAGAAATATTTAATTTATACTATAATTCATTCAAGTTTATGCCATTTAGTTACAATTTCAAGTCCTATCCCCAGAAGCACTGTCAATTTTAACTATAATAATCAACTTAACAGCGTTACCAGACACCTGTTGCTTTATATAGGCACTGCATCGCATCGTTGATTTATCAACTGCATCACCTCGCTGTTTGATTTCATAACATTTTTACTTCTGTATGCCCGCTTGTATGAACAATATTCTTGCATTTGAGGCGCATACATACAGTTAGATTCCATTTTCTTGCTTATTTTTTAATCAATCATAAATTGTTGTGTTCCAAAGGCTTATACAATCGCAAAATAATTTATATAATTTCAAAGTGTTTATTCAATTCATTATAGATTATGATATGCATTTACGTTAATAAAATTAATAGGGTAACACAAATAAAAATATTGGTAAAAAAAGCATTGCAGCACAGACATATATGAGCATACAATGGAGAGTGTCTGTGTTAAAAAAACTCAAAATAGCTTAATCGTCATCAATTTCCGACAAACTCTTCTCCAGTATACACATTTTTATAGTAAATTTGAAATAAAATCTGAATGTAAATTATGCCGGCTTTTTCAGCCGTACAGTAAGTTTTCTTATCTTAGTAATGTAGGTAAAATCATTTATAAGAGATATTAGTGGGAACGATATAAAAATATATATGTTTCACAATCCTTAGCGAATTAATTTTTTTTATTCAATGCTACGTAAAGTAATAAATTTCAGCTATGTATTTACAAAATTAAAATTTTACTGTCATTTTAAAATTATAGTATTATTTGTCAAATGTGGAATGAAATTTATATATTATAATTGTAAAACATATATTTTCATTAATATTTATGCCTACTTCTCAATATTCATATTTGCAATTGATAACCTTTTATAAATATATCATATTAATTATCATCAAAATATTATTTGCAAAATTTAAGATAAAATTTATACAGATATTATACTTATAAGACATATCATTTTTATTAGTATTTATGCATACTATTTAATATTCATATTTGTAAGGAATATTCCTTATTAACTTCCGATTAATTATCATTAAGATATTATTGGTAAAATGTGAAATGAAATTTAGATATTATACTTATAAAACATCATTTCCATAATATTTATACTTTTTAATATTCATATTTGTGTGTGTGTAAATGATATCATCTTATTGATATTTCCTACTTAATAGCAAAAAGAAAAAGAAAAATACGAACATAAAACAATATTACGATATTTTTTAATATATTTCCAGGAAAATTATATAAGTGAGTCATCAGAAAAATTAGAAACTTTCTTTAACAAATTATCATTGAATTTCTTTAAGCCTAAACATAAATACGATTTTTTTAGAAATCTATATTTTATCATTCATGTATATTAATAAAATCAATAAGAACAATACAGACATATTACATATACAGTCGACTTTCATTACCTAAAAGTCATAGAGGTAAAATTATTGGTGTGCCAAGAATAAAATAGAAAATAAAATAAAGTGTTATAACAATTCAGCATTAAAAGAACACAGTAAATAATTAATACATAAAAATAAATGCAATTGTTTTCACCATATATTACATAGGATTTTGCTGAAAAAATATTCTTCATCGGGCTGGATTTTCCAACTTTTTTTTTATCAATTTTCATTTTTCTTCCACTATACTCTTAAATATAAAATTCATTTTATATTTCTTTCTTTTTATGCAATTTCTCATTATTAATTTCATGCAAAACCTTAAATATATCATTTATTAAACCTTTTCGGCTTCAATAAAAGGATTAATAATTCTCAGAGTATAACTAATAGAAGCTTTTTCCGGTACATTATTAATTATAGCTCTTATTATGAATTCTTTCTAAAGTGTCCTTCGTATATCTCTCTCTAAAGGAAATTAAAGATCAAAGAAAAACTTTGCATACTAGTCAAACAAGAAACGAAGTAAATTTACTATGCGAACGCATTCTTCAGAATAAAGATAAGTAGATTAAGCTCCAAATTAATAGGAGAAATTTTTATTAAATTATTAAGCATTAATTTGGTACTCGGCAAACATATCAGGATTGAATCAACAAGGATCTACCAAATTATAAAAAGCTATCTTCATTCATTTTGATGTAATTTTATGGCATTTAATTTATATTCATGTATTTAAAGTTCTACATAAGGCATATATTCAATATATAAAAGGGAAATCAAATATAAAATATAACACAAATATGGGCAAAATCGTATTTCGGTTTACCATTTGGTGACACTAAAAATAAATTTTGGAACACTTGTTAATTTAAAATAAACACGAAATATGCACAATACGGCAGAAAAAAAAGTATTAAATACGCAATTTGAACATAATTTCATTTAAAAATTAACGCCCGAAGTTTCATTTTTAAAATTTGTATAGCATCGTTTTAAAAGTTGTTGAAAACTAAAGAAAAGAAATAAAAATCATCCTTGCCGAATGAAACTAACCATAAAATGGATGTTTTGTCTTTTTTTTTTTTCCATTTTGCTTTTTCTTCTGCTCTATTGCCCATCTGTTAATGGCTTGAATCAATCGAAAACGGATTCTCAAACCGATGCTTTGCTCCTTATAAGCATTTTATTAACAAATGAACTTCAACAATGCTCTTACAGATTCGAAGGTGAACTTCGCCTTGTTTGCTGCCGCTCGAAGAATGTGATTTGAAGGCTGGCAGCTAATTCGTAGACAAGTCGGATTTACAATGCCGTCTCATTACTATGTGACTTAAATCGTATTGAGACGGCGTTGTAAATCCGTCTTAACGTTAATTCAATTATACAAAAATTACAAATATAATAAATTTGATTATACGAAATTGTGAATGATAAAAATCAATATGATTGTAGATTTGAATCAAATTTAATATTTTACCTAAAAGCACATACAAGTTTCATGAATCAAAGATCGCGTTTATGTGTATAACTGCGATTAACTGTGAAACACAGAATATTTGGAAACTTTCATCAACAGCCATAATGAATTTTTAACT
Source organism: Latrodectus hesperus (assembly GCA_037975125.1). Taxonomy (NCBI): domain Eukaryota; kingdom Metazoa; phylum Arthropoda; class Arachnida; order Araneae; family Theridiidae; genus Latrodectus; species Latrodectus hesperus. The sequence continues at coordinate 18,247,727 of CM075852.1, read as the reverse complement.
ACTCCTATTAAAAAAGGCTTTCAAAAAAATTAAAGTATGAGTCGAATCATTAATACTCGATTAGAAACATTTAAAGGAAAGATTATTTTCTCCCTTTCCTCTCTCGTTCATTTTCTCTTTATAAATATTAAATATAATATAATTTTACTATTCATTTTTCGTAACACATAATGTTAGGCAAACTTTTACACAATTATGTTTAATTTAACTCAATTTAAACAATGAAACAAAAAATAAGAATAAATATGAATTTTTAATTATATTACCTGACACTTATTTAATTTCTCACCTAAAACGCATTGAGATTTTATTATAATTTAAAACATAATTTAGTAATATTTTAAAATAGAATTAGTATGTTTGCCAAATTATTAGATAATTAAAATTTACATTATTTGACAATTATTGTTGTTTTACATAACTAAACAAGTTTTTTTCATATTGCCTTAAACTGGTCTTTTTAAGTATGGAGGATGAGTGAATATTTTAAGAGTTTATGTGTGATTTGTGTGTGTGTGTGAAAGTTTAAAATACAAAGAATCATGTTTTACAAATGCTTTTTTTACTTTTCATTCCAATGAACACAATTTCACTATTTAATAAAATGTGAGAAAGAATTTTTTTTAAAAAAAGATTTTTATTTTCGAAAAACCATCCCTTAAAAACAATTACATGTTGGTATATATTTTTCCTGTAATATAGATTCGATATTTACAATCACTGGATTTATATTTTGGTATTACTCATATAAATTAAGATAACAATACACTTTAAAAGAAACAAAACAAAGTGAAAGAAAATACCAAAATGAAATTTGCTATTTCCTGTTCTATTATTTCTTTCCTGACGAGTTGCCTTTCATACTGTTTAATTTATTTTTCATAGAAAATTTGGCTATCACAATAAGCGACAACCACACCTGCTTGAAAAAACGCTTTATCAACACGAAAAATAACAAAAAAAATTGAAAAATATTTGGCGTTGAGTGGTTGCCATACTTTAATAACTTTCACAAGTCAAATTTTAAGTTTAATATTGTTTATTTTTCAAATAGTTGTTTTAGTAAATCTATAATTATATGTACGTGTATTAGTTATTATAATGAATAGCATTTATTCATAATGAAATTAATTTTTTAATAGAAATAAATAATCCATGCTTATATATTTTTCCAAATCAAATACTTTCATTTTAACTTTTGTATATTATTTTTCATGAAGAATCTACACAATAATCAATTAAAATAGTGCAATTAAATTTTGTTGATTTAGTTGCAACATCAGACATGTTTTTCGTAAACATTATTAATCGCATTTATCCTCAGACACAATCCAGTAATCTTTCCCAAATTTTAAACTTCAATAAGAACAGATAAAAATTAAAGAAATAAAATAACAAGAATCAGAAATAAAATAATAAAAATAATAAGAATAAAAATTGAAGTTCCAATTACTGTTAGTTTTAGTAACTGCAGATAATGTGTGCAAAGAATGAAAAACTGAAAGAATATATGCGTAGTTACTTTATACTTTATATATCTCAGACGTGTATAATAAATATCGAAAATAATTTCCATTTCTGATAAAATATATTCATGGTTCAGAATTTAAACAAAAATATACTTTTATTATCTGAAATATATTGGTTTTAATAAAACAAAAGGAATATGTAAAACTTGCAAATCTTTATAAAATCATCAGAAGGCAAGATATGATAGATTTATCTATAGAACAAACTAACAACCAGAAACAAGGTGATCCTTGTATGGGTGCCAGGGCACAAAGGTATCGAAGGTAATGAAAGGGCTGATGAACTTGCTAAACAAGGATCGTCTTTTGCTCCCATCGGTGCAGAAATTTTTTGTGGGATCAATTTGAAGACCGCAAAAACCAATGTTCTTAGATGGGAAAAACGGAAGATGTATGAAGCTTGGCTCAACACTCCTGGTCAAACCCATGATAAAAATATGATTTGTGGATCATCAGCGAGGATTGCCTCTGAAATTCTAAGATGCTATAGGCAGAAGATATGTTTAATCGTAGGCTTCATAACTGGGCACTACTATTTCAGAAAACACCTCTATAAAATGAGACTGTTTCAACAAGACCCTATCTGCAGGAAATGTCATACGCAAGAGGAAACGGCAGAGCATATCATTTACGAATCTGAGACTCTTGCCCTCCCTAGATTAACTTCTTTAGGCATCATCCATACTAGAGAGTTACATCTAGACTCCATTAAAGGGTTATTGGACTTTATTAATAAAGTGGGTGACCCGAGCAACTGGAACTAGGAAACATTGGGTTTGGAGTTAGTGGTACAAAATGCTGATAAAAGCAGAGGTGCCCAATGACATACAAACCCAACCCTAAGAAGAAGATCCATAGAACAAAAATAAATACTATCTTTTATCGGGCGTTAGTATTTTTAACATATAATTTTAAATATATATATATATATATATATATATATATATATATATATATATATATATATATATATATATATATATATATATATATTCTATAGTATTAACAGTACCTCGGACTTGTGTCTTGCAAGCACGAAATGTTGCCACTACGCAATTGAGCACCACAAACATCTATATAATGTTTAGGTTAAAATATCATTATTTTATGAAATTCAAGTTTTCGGTATTTATCTTTCCAGTTTATAAAATTACACACAATAAGTCGGATTAAAGGATATTTCTCAAAGTACACAGCATCATATAACCAATATTTATTTATTTCCTTCTTATTTTCAGAATAAATTTAAATTTTTATGTTTTATTTTGTAAAAAATAGAACTTAAAGTGTTTGTTTCATTTATAGAAATATTCACTGAAAAATTAATTCCGTACTGAAATATTTACTGTCATCAAAAGATAGTTTTGGTTATGAAATATGGAGAACAGCCAAATAAACTTATCAATTACCCACTGAGTATTATTGTCACAGAATAAATTAAAATGTTTTAGATTTGAATTATTTTAAACATCCTGATAGAGTAAATAAAGTAATAAAATTTTATTGCTGTTTTTTTTTTTCACAACTTTTTTTCTTAAATTTTACAATTTATCGTTTCCACAAAAAAAATTCTTTTTATTTAGTTTTTTCAAGTAGCAATGTCAGAGTAACTTTCCTTAATTCTAGTTTGAAGACATCCGATTCAATCAAAACGAACACTCGGGTACAATTTAATGCATAAAAGAAAATCTCAAACTAATTACATATTCATTTGGATGATAATCAAAAGCTTACTATGAAGAATTTTCCTTTTTCTTTTGAATTAATTCAACTCTTACTTTCTTAAATCCATTAAATAAAGACCTTCTTCATTGTTTAGATTTTTTATATAAATGAAACAGCGAAGCAAAACGGTTTCGATCGGATACAGGAAGCATTTAAAATAAACAAGTCAGACTAATTCGTACTTAATTAACATAAAGTTTTTTTTTTGTTTCTCCCAATCAATACACATTAAAATTCGAAATTTCTCGCCAAGCGGCACTATTTTAGGCACTCGAAACAATAAGCGTCAAAGTGGAGAGATGCTTTTGGCGATAATTGCGTTTGTTATCGAACATTTCGAGAACGATGGTAATTTTCATAAAATCCTATCCTCGTTTGTCATTCCTGTTCATTATTCATCTTAAAATCATCGAGTGGTTGTGTGATAATGAAAGGAAGAAACGGCGGTGGGGGAGTGTTGCGTTTGGCGGAATTTATCATTAGGAAAACTGTTGTTGTATCGCGTTGCACTCGCGATCCTTTTTGGCGACACAGATTACTTCTGACAGGAAAATATTTCGGAGAACTTAATTGGTAAGAAGAGAGGTTAGTTTTGAGAGCTGTTGCTCATCGAAGTCCATTTGTTTAAAATGGTTATTTGTGAGGCTGAGTGTGTTTATCGAGAAATCTTTGATATCCGAGAGGGAGAGGGTTATTTTTTTTCGCACAATGAAAAGTGACGTTGAAAGAGGAGATGTTGTTGCATTAACGAGCCATTAATTAGTCTATTTAAAATGAATGATAGAGAACTGAATGCATTATTCATTTCGTCTACATCTGTGTATTTTCTTACTGATTTCCAGTACATTGTTAAATCAAAGGTAATTAAAATTGCATTAAGATGTTTTGTAGATATGCAGAGAAATTAAGTTGTGATTCTTTATTACTTCAGACATAAATATCGTTCTTACCGGTAATTTATAATTTGTAATTTCTGTCAGATAACAACATTTAAGCAGATAAAAACTATGCACTTTAAACATGACCTGATCTATTATTTTTCTTGTTTATTTCTGAAGCCAGTATGTTTAAGAGTTATTTTAAATGAAGTATATTTTCATGAGTCATCATATTTATGTTTGTACACTGCGTGAAAAAAGTAGAAGGACTCTGGGATTTTTCCAATAAGAGAAGAACTTTGAATTTTTACAAAATAATTTTATTACAGTACTTATAAATGCTTATTTACAATCATATAACTATATCTGTAACATGAAATAGAAAACTTCTTGCTTATTAAAATTAAAAATTAGTTTCAACCACATCATACTCAGTAAAAAAAGTGGAAGGATAGTTCTAAATAATGAAAATAAAAGTCTTGTTAATAAGGAATTCTTCTGCCTTTGATTTAATTACTTCAAGCACTTTATTTGGTATTGAATCATATAAGTCTTGAATTTTGGTTCGACAAACATTTTTCCAAGCACAATTAAAAGATTTTCGAAGTTCGACAAAAGATTCATATTGCTTGCCCATAGCGTAAACACGCCGAACAATTATTGACAAAATATTTTCAACAATTTTCCTTTATGTACCCAAACAATGCCAATATTATTGATAGCCATCTGGGCCATATAAATAGAATTTTTGCATCAGGAAAAATAACTGATGCATATTCGGAACTCTAAGGCGTGTATTCTTTGGCCCACTGCAGCTGGTGTACAATATGCTTTTCCTTCCATTTAGGACGGTGCTTTCTTGTTTTGAATATGAACGGTCCCGGTCTTTTTACGTAGAGGTAAAGTGTTCTCCTCGTTACATGTGTGATTCCAGCTTAATCTCGAGTTTTTCCAATGCTTCAACTCATTTTTTAAAAAATTCTTTGAGGATTTTCCTTTGATCACGTGGTGTCAATTTCTTGGGTCAGCCAGTCTGCTTTCCTTCGAATCTTTGCATTTTTCAATAGGTTAGAAACAACGTTTGGACTGATGTGTAGGTGTCTCGCAAATTACCTTTGCCAGTATCTTTATATGTCATGATTTAACATTTTTGACGTTCAATGAAGGGTTTTAAAACCTTTATTTTTGATATATATATATATATATATATATATATATATATATATATATATATATATATATATATATATATATATATATATATAAAATTGAAAAATGTTTAATTTGCTAAATCTATTGAAACTGCATGGAATTATGAAAAGATATCGCATTCTTTTAAATTTTTATTTGTCAGAGGAGTTTTTTTTTATGTTTTTAAAACAAAAATATATTTGGACAAGATATTTAAAAGAAAAACATTTGTGCAACATATCTTTGACTCACAAAAAAAAAAAAAAAAAAAAAAAAAAAAAAAAACTGATGATCCTTGTAATATTTATCATGCTAAATTTTAATTTACAGTTTGATTAGATTAACAATTCAAACGAATAAGTTTATGCCATTATGACACTACAAATGCGTGCGTATGTATTCGATTTAGAAGTTTACCAAAATAATAATATAAATAATAGTGAAAATTTATTAAAAAAGAAATGTCCAATTATTAAAAAAATATTAAAATGTTTATTAAAAATGTGTGTATTTATAGAAACAATGTTGTTTTTCCATAATGTTATTAATTTTGTATTTTGGATGATGAAATAAATGTTTGTAATCATTTGTAAAATATATCAATTAAAAAAATCTGAGTAAATTAAACATGATTGAATTCAAATCTTATCAAATGCTCCTGATCTGTTTGAAATATTATCTTTTAGTGATTTCAAATATTACATGTCTACTAAAAAGTTATTTTACATAATAGAATTGATCCTTCTTTTTAATATGTTGGAATATTTTCTTAGAATATTTCTTACTTACATGTAAACACTAATACCTAATATGATGCTTAAATTTTTTAAATAAGTTTGTCCAAGAAAATATTAAAAGACAGAAGTTCTACATATCCATCAAATTTAATTTTTACTTTACAAAACATAATGTATTTAACAATTACTTTGCCTACCTATCTTACATAAATTGGAAATGTAAATATTAAATCAAATCTTTATTACTTAAATGGTTCTTGTTTTCAAAGAAATGCTGTTGTAATAATATAAAATTATATAATCCTTCTGCCCTAATATAAAATAATGATTTAATCCTTCTATAGTAATATAACTAAAATTTGAACTTGCGGGGAACCAATAAATATAATAATACATGCCTCAAACTATAACTAAGATTTCATCTTCATTAATAATGAGAAATAATAGTAATCTTTAACAATTTTAACAATGAAACTGAATTATTTAGAGCAAAATTAAAGTTAAAATTTGAGGAGAAAAAGTTTCGTGCTCTATTAAAATTTAGCTTAATATTTGCATCAGGTTAACAAACAAAAGAAATAAATAAGATTTAGTTCACAATTATATTATTAAGTCATTGCCTCGCAATGCTATGTGCTAAAAAATTAAGTCATTAGTTTTGTGATTAAAATAAACAAAGTAAAATACTAGATCAAATTAAGTAAATATATGTAATTTTTAATAAGATTAGAATAAATTATGTATAACTCACCAAGTATTTTTTATTTTTTAATAATCATGTCACATAAGATGGGTGCTAATATAATGTGCTTATCGTTAAAGTTTATACATAATATAGAGAATTTTTTAATAATAAGTTAATAGAAAAAAAATTATCTGAGAGCTGTTATCAAAGATTTAATTTCCTCTATTATTTTAGTTCAAAGATAATATCTAATGTATTTTGAACAAACATAATTGAGTAAATATTACTAAACGCCTACGTATTGCGAAATAGTTGTTGTAAAACAAGCACTAGTATAAATGAGTTCATATAAAATAAAATGCAAAAATAAATTTTATTTTAATTGACTCATATTATTGTGTGTGTGTGTGTGTGTGTGTGTGTGGTGTGTGTGTGTGTGTGTGTGTGTGTGTGTGTGTGTGTGTGTGTGTGTGTGGTGTGTGTGTGTGTGTGTGTGTGTGTGTGTGTGTGTGTGTTGTGTGTGTTTACCAAATATCATATATTTACTATTTTGAACAAAATAAGTTTTCATGGACATATTGCGTTATCAGCAGATATTTATAATAAACAAGCCATTCACAACTATTGACAATTTTATTTAATAAATAAACAAGTCTTTTGCTGCAAAACAAATTTGCGCTTTCTTTTCATTTTATTATACTTAATTTAGATTTTTATTTTCATAAAAATTTGTCGCAGTTAAAAAAAATATAAGTTATTTAATTATGATGGAATCCTTTTTACGTACTTTTTCAGTATTCTGGACACGATACTGTATTTACACTTTTTTTGCAGTAATTTTCGCTTTTAATTAATTAGTTTGTTTTATTTATATTTCAAGAATGTATTTCGATAAATGTATATTGAACGTATGTATGTATTTCGATAAATATATATTAAGTATAATTCAAAAACTCTTCGACTTTAAAAAACTATTTGAGAAGACAAGAATTTTAAATTGTAGAATTATCTGTTGAAAAATAAATAAATAAAAATTTAAATCATCATTGCCAATTTAAAAGAACCATAAAATGGATGTTTTTCCTAGTATTTTTCATTTTGCTTTTTTTCCGTTCTATATTCAACGTTTTTAATTTTAGATTTAAAAACAAATTATTTGGATTAACAGTTTTTTTAGAATAACAGGTTTTCTTCATTTTGAAAGCTTTTTCAAGTAAAATTATAATTAAAAATACTTCTTTAGTATTGGTAAAAATCATGAATTGATTTTTTCTCATTGCCAATGGCACTCAGACATTTGATGTTGAACTTCGCCTTGTTTGCTGCCGCTCGAATAATCTGATTTGAAGGCAGGCAGCAAATTCGTCGGCAAGTCGGATTTACAACGCCGTCTAATACGATGCAACGTAGATGTAATGTTATCCGACGTCATGGATATTTTAAACCAATGAGAACTGTAATATAAAGTGGCGTAATCATGATCTCAGCTGGAACAAAAGAAACGATCACTTTATGGTTGAAAAGATCTTTGATCTAAGTAATTGATCTTTCAATATGCTAGCTGATATTATTTCAGAATCAACTTATATCATTTTTGAAGTTGAATTTGCTTAGATGTTTAAAAATGTTTTCACTTGTTGTTAAAGTCTTGGTTTGAACAACTAGAAATGGTGGTAACGAAGGAGCTTTTTTCATGTTTACCTTTCATGCTATCTTATAAAATTAATCTTTGTACAACATATTCATTTTTTTTAATAAAATAAACGCCGTTTTAATTATATTTTCAGTAATAACATGTTTTAATTATTCGTGTGTTTTGTAGAAAACATCCCACTATTGCTATTCAAATTTATTTAGACGTGAAAACGAAGTATCAAATTTATATTCATAATAAATAATTAAACAAGTTTTTAATTGATGTTAACTAACCACTGCTCCAATTGAAATTTATATACATATTATTCAGCGTAAGCCTGCACATTAAAATTGAATAAACTTACTAAATTTCACGAAATATTTCTTAAGGTATCTATAAATATATCATTTAAATATTCACATACACACATTAACAAATTTTGATATCACTTAAATAATCTCATATTAAAATTTTATAACTTCTAAATGGAATAAAAAAATCTATTTTCACAACAACTCACTATAAATGCTTAAATATTTATCTCACAGTATGTAATTTCAGATTTAACAACGTAATACGAATAGTAATTTCTAATACAGTTGGAATAACTTTGTATTGAAACATCAAATCTTGGCGATTCCACACTACGAATAACTCAACTGCACTAGATGTCAGCAGATATCAAAAGGATATATTCGCCTTTAGCTTTGCGGAATATTTCAGAATCGACATTGGTGTAACTCTTTGAACTTTTCCTATGAGGGTTCACGAAGCATTTCGTGATAAATTGCGCCTAATTCTAAAGCGAATTCAGAATGTTGCACAAGCAAATCACTTCCCCCAGGACATTTATCCGCGAAGATAGTTTCAATATTTCCGCGCTGAATTCTGAACAAAGACGTATCCTGACAAGCCAGTAACTTCTGACGCAAGAATCTTTCTCGCACCAATATAACGATCGGAGAAACGTTCCACTCGTTTAGGTGCGGAGAGTTCGCAGCTGGCAGGCCACGTTTCTAATGAGGCCATTTTGTTGTTCTTTTTGCTTAGTTCTATTCTGTGCTAATGTCTTTGTTGCGATGGTTCGCCATTAGCTGACGCCTTGGCGTTTGATGATGGCTTACTTCCCCACGCCTTTCAAGTTAAGCGTGTATTCTGTCTAGAAGTTGGTGCCTTTTGTGATGCCAATTTTGATGTGGAATTCTATTATTCCAAAGAAACATTTTCTAATAAAAATTGCAATTCCATCTATATCGATATTTTACAAATTCATATTTGAAGAAGGGGCTTAAAATAAGTGTTTCCTTCACGCAAAGAAAATGTTCCAAAAATTGACATTTGTAAATGTATTTTATTAGTTAGAATTTTAATTTAATGATGGGAAATAGTATTGCCTGGATTTATAGAAATATTTGAAAATTAAGATTTGATATTAAGATTTTTTTAAATCAAACTATATTTATTATTACTAAATAATTTTTTTTATTATTATTTAGGCACCATTTGATTAACCGTTATTTGCATTATTTATATTTTCAAAAGTTTTTTTATGCTTATTTATTTTTAAACACATTTAATTTTTTATGTTTACGTATTTTTCAATTGAATAATTTAACCACGTTGAATGTTTTAATGGATTTTTCTAGTAATCTATAAAAATTTTTGCTCACATTAATGAATAAGAGACTACTCTAAATTTTTTAAAGCAAGAACATAAATTCCATTTAAAATAAATTTACCCAAAATGTGCTCTGTTAGATACTTAAAAAAAAATTCATTCGAATAACATTTTCAACTTATAATTTAAGGAAATTTGAAAATAATTTTTCTGCTATTTTTATAAAATAATTTTTCTGCTATTTCTATATATTTTTAAGTTGTTGAATACGACATTTCAACAAATTGTAATTGAATATAATAATGTTAATTTTCGGGCCGTGGTAGCCTAGTGTTTAGGGTATCGGCTTTTCATCCGGAAGGGTATGGTTTGATTCCCAATGCCGCCAAAGAGCCACCGAGTACATGCGATATACATGCTTGTTAAATCTGTGGAATCGTAAGTCCTACGGTCGGTTATTGAACAGTTACCATAGGTGTAATGGTCTGGATAAAATTTCATCCCTCTTCAGATCAATGTCAAAATTGGAGTAGTGGATCATTTGGTGCTGCCATCTATCGGAGGAGTCTTGAGGCAAAAGACGAACTTTCACCTTCGGGGTCCTCTTCTTAAGCGAAAGACACACCCTTGTGACTTAAATTCGCATAGCCAACGCATAGTGAGCTTGACCTTTCCAAGTGTCATATATAACAACAACAACATATAAATACCTCGAGCTCGAAATTTCAATAAAACATTCTTATAACAATTTATGAAAACGATCTTATAATGTTAGTTAATATTTTTTTACTATCAGAAAGCTAAAATTTTTCCACTAAGGAAATTCAGTCTTTGAATAAAGCATTTTTATGATGAAGCAGAAATGTAACATAATCACATACTTGAATTTTTCAATGAATATTTCGAAAATATAGTCGCTTAAAAATAATTAATTAGTTTACTCTGTATCGAAAAACTTAAGCTTTAAAATTAATCTTCATGTATTTGTTTTTATTTAATTCAATCTATAGTGATTTCGTCATACCGAGCAATCAATCAATCAATTGTGTCAAATATTAATAGATTTCAAAATTAAGATACGATAAATAATTCTTAATCGTATGCCTTACAGTATACATTTATTGCTTAAATTATCCACTGACTAAATCGTTATATAAAATTGAACTAAAATACGAAAGTCATTTAAACTCTTTTATATTGTGGCAGTTATATTTATGGATATTTCTCGAAATAAAGGGTTTCGAAACGTCACGGAAATTCCCGAGGATAGTGACAACTTTAAATGGTAAAAAAGAAACTCAGTAAAACTAAAGAGGGAAATTACAAAAGCACAAAAAAGAAAGATCTTTATCTTTATGGAGTCTAGAGAAATAATCAATTTTCGCTATTTTCTAAGAACCCCCCATTTTCGGAATAATAAAGTGAGGACTTAATTTCCTGCCACTCTTCTGGATACGCAGGAAGTTTCGAAACGATTTGGAAATGGATACGTCACATGACTCTTTTCTTATTTTAGAAGAGTCCGCAATTTTTCTCTCAGAGGTCGAGGCTATTTAGCCCTTTTTTTCCAATCGAAATAATTTTGATTCCTAGTCTTAATGGCCCTTGAATCTTATTTTATGCTTTTGTTGAAGTTATTCGACGCTGCATGTTTCGTGAAAGTAAGAAATGATTTTCTGTCTCGGGCTGTATTTATTTTCTTTTTTTAAGCATCATTCAAGTCTATTAATGTTTACTTATATATCATTTTTGCTATTCTTTACATTTATTTTGTTTTAATTTGCTGAAATTTTTAAGCAGTTTCATTTATCATATATCATTGTTAACCTACTCAAGTTGAAAATTCAGGAAATGATAAGTTTTAAAAATTCAAGACATATTTTCGATATTTTTTCAAAGAAAAATGAAACTCAGTAATTCAAGAGAAAATGAACGAGACATTATATATATATATATATATATATATATATATATATATATATATATATATATATATATATATATATATATATATATATATATATATATATATATATATATATATATATAAACGAAGCATTTTTAATAAGAAACTCTTCTGAATCTTCACAAAGCAAAATCTCTCTGTACTTTATAAGAGTTTATTAATAAGAGAGAGAGAATTATGAAGATTTCAATGAGATTCAGATACAAATTCCTGCATTACACAACTTTCTTTTAACGAATAAATTCATTTTAACCATAATTTTAAAGATGTAACTTTAATCCTTCATTTTAAATCAAACACACTTCTGCCAGTCAAGGATTTAAATTTAATTTTTAATAAATTCCAATGCTATCAATCAAAGATTTAAATTGAAATCATGCATCTGATTTATTGCAATGATGTTAAATTGCATTTGATTTCAATGCAATGAAAATGACGCTATAATGGTGAGTAATGCATGTGATTTATTTAACTAATTGCACATCCCACAAAGAGAATAAATACGATATTATAAATATAAATAAAACTGAGCCTTGATTAATAGATTATTAAATTTTTACATTTCAAGAAAAAGAGAGAGAGAGAGATACTTGACAAACTGATTAAGAATAAAAAAATTTTAGATTTGCAACATTTAATGGGGTAAATAAAGGAATCAGTTTTATTTTTCATCTTTTATGAAAATTAATTTCTTTAATATTTATTTTTTCGCAAAACAATATAGAAAATCATAAAATGTATCTAGAATATTCTGAAAGAATGGTAAAAATATTTTGAAAGATAAATTAGGGAAAAACTTGATAATCAATGCATTGTTTTCTACTTTATTAATTAAAAAATTCAGACATTCAAGAAAGAAATCATTGACTATTTTGCCAATTGTTAAAATCTCAATATGCAGAAATTTATAATTAACAAAGATAAGATTTATAATTAATAAGATAGGTAATTGGAATAAATTACATATCTTATTAATTAAAAATTTAAATAAATAAAAAATAGATATAAATGAATTTAATATAAATAGATATTAATGAATGTAGGTTGAATCCTAGCAGAGCCCACACTCTTGGCGCAAAGGATGTTGGTTGGCGAGAATTGTGGTCTGCGCCAATCTTACCAACTCTACTTCGATACACTTGATATAGTAAACCAAACTATTTCTGGCATTTTATTCTGGCTTGGAGCTTTTCTTCAGTTTGTCGCCAAGGGTGTGGGCTCTCCTTGGACTTTACTGAATTTAATGTAAAAATAAAATGTATAAATTTATAAGTAATTGATAAAAAATATAAGAATATTCATTTCTTGAATTAAGTTGTGATTTTTATGGTTTTCTACATAAAATTAAATTTAAATTTGAGTTTTATTATTTCGCATAGGTGTACTATTCTATGCCTATTTTTATAAATATTTTGAATTAAATGTCAAGAGATATTTTAAATACACATCTCTTTCGCATGTCATTCATGTGTTTTAAATATACTCTATTTTGTTATTATTTTATGCATCATAAGTAATAAAGCAAAATATTAATCCTTAAATTCAATAAGAAAAGTCTAACTAAAAATCACACATTTTATAATCTTTTATTTATATTACTATCAGCAAAAATGTAATCAAATGTAACTTATCAAATTTAAATCATAATAAATAGTAAAACCGTCAGAATGACTTGCATCACTTTTAAAAGCACTAATGATGGTGGAAGTACATATATTGAAGAACCATAATTAGAAAATTTTTAGAAAAATAATGTATATCATATTCTTATACTAAAAGGGCTGAGATGATTTAATCATTGAAATATTTAATTTTAGCTTCTGTCTTTCTATTATTTAATTCAAAGTTATGAATTATCTTCAGTCATCCTATCATTTACTAAAACTATATAGTGCTAAAAAATAAGAATGGATTTTTCAGGAACAGCAAAAATTACATAGCGTGTTTAAAATTTCATATAGCAACCTTTTGATATGTACTTCACTAAACCATATTTCGGAAGTTATCATGCCACCGCTTTGCTTTATGACTTCCTCCTCATTGTCGAGAGAAATAGATTCGGAAAATATGAAGTCACCAGTTAAACTTCAAAGGCGCGGTATTATTCCCCTATAACTCGATGTTCTGGAACACAATGGAATATGAATCGAAAAAAGTATTAAGCTATGATCAACAGAGTGGAATAAGCGAGTTGTTGTTTTTGATTGCTGCCTGGTGATTTATAACTCCATTGAATTTCTACTGAATCAGCGACGAAACGGAGTCCTTAATGGGTACCAACTCAATAACGGCCTATTGATTGATTATTGATCTGTTAATATGGTTTGTGTTTGAGTTTTTGCTGCTGTGGAGTCGGACTGCTTGTTATGATAAGTGATGTATTGACTGTTAGTGGTTTTCGCTGCAAGGCGGAAGCTTGCAACCTGTTTCAGCAAAGAATGGATGATAAATCCCTGCCCAAGGAAGCGAAAGTTATTTCAAGCGTTGGCCAGCATTCCTGAAAGGGTTGTAAGTAAAAGAAATACCTTTGAATAGTGTTTTGTTCCCAGAAGTAGAGATTCCTGGGTATGATTCTGATCACATGACCTGCAACAATGGGACTGGGGAAGCTTGAGTAGTCAAAGGGCTGATTTTACTGTCATGGAGGCGGAAGAGAAGGAAGAATTATGACTTATTTTTGTTGCCTTTAAATTTTAGAGTGTGATAAAATAAAACGAAAGAAAAAATTTAAATGTCATGCTAGATGTTTCATAAGACATGTTGTGGTCTAAATGTAAAAGAAATACAAAATCATTGCAATATTTGAATTCCCAGTTCGAAGAATTTTCAAGGCGCTGTTTTCTTTCCTTGCATTAGAAATTTTTAAGAATCCTTTTGTCAATTGAAATTTTCCATTTATTTTCTCTGTTTTTTTTTATGTATCATTTCATGATTTGATAACTCATTTCGAAATATCCTTACGTTTTATTCTAAACAAAGTGTTACTCATCGCTTCATCAACATCATTTAAATTGATTTAGAGCAATAATGCCTGCATATTTAATTCATGAATAATCAAAATATGTTAAATTTTAATATTGATTATTCCCAAAATAAGACTAAAAATATTGGGAAACTGCACTTAAAAAGTGATTGAAATATTCACAAAATATGGGGATAACTGAGAATGCAAGTTTAATATATATATATATATATATATATATATATATATATATATATATATATATATATATATATAATGGTTTTTTATAACAAGTCAAATGCAAGCAAATACTATCAACGTTTATTCGATAAAATTTTGTTCTGTTAAGAAACCACAATTGCATATGATTATATTATTGGGAAAAGTCTTAGCAACAGTAAGAATATACCTTGGGGTACACCATTTGATATAGAACTTATTTGTTCTAGATCTTTCAAGTATTTTGAAAAACAAATGCCTCCATCCTTAAAAGCAATAAAAGGAACCATGGTTATTCACTTATTTTATTCACAATTGTAATTTTAAACCCTGTAATTGATAAATAACTTTGCTAATTAGATTGTGTAAGCCGTAAAAATTATGAATCAAGTCTAACATACAGATATTAATTTTAAAAAATCATAAGAACGAATGAGAAAATAGACCTTATAATAAAACTGTACTTAGATCACGAAATCTTTTGATTATTAATATACTTTGAGGTAGATGAACAATTTATACTTGATATTTTCTGATAGTTTTAACAAATGCTTTCAGTAAATATATATTATATCTAAAAAATTAAAAGAGGGGGACACATTTTATCAAAATTTTACAAATATCAGTAGTTAATAACGAATAAAATATCCATAACTTAAATCGTAGCTAAAATGAGAAAAGAAAATTTCATTACAAATCAACATTCATAAAGTAAAAAAAAATAGAAAAGATATACAAGTGCCGAAATAGAATTTTACAAAAAGTTTTTTTTTCCTCACTACCTCAATTGGAAATTTCAATTGAGGCATTTCGATTCTTATCTAAAACTTTTGCTTTAGATAAAATGACTCGAAAAGATTAGGACTACATAATTTGTCAAAATCAATGGGTTGGCTTATCATTAAGAAATTCGAGTCCGGATAAACCTAATGAAGAATAATGAATGATGCACTAGTGAAAAGGGATGTGGATGTCTGTAAAGGCGTGTCATTACAGAAGTGATAACCAATTTTTCTTGTTAACTGCTTGTCGAGAGAAAATGGTAGCACAATTAGAAACAAAGAAAGCTTCTTTGGGCAATAGTACGAAATCTCTCAAACAAAACAATTCGAAAGAGTTTTCATCGTAATGATTTCCCTGCACTTAAAACAATGCTATACATTCCATTGACCTCAAGACACCGAAAATGGTCTTTGACTTGAGGACTGAAATCTAGTCTATGACTACAGAAGACAGTTCCCTACAAAATGCTACGAAGTGATTGGAATTGATAGTTAGACTATACTTTAGGGTGCCCTTTAAATTCTCGCCAAGTTTATCGCCAAACTGGGTGATGTTGTTCTATTTATGGTAACCCTAAACGTTATTCTGAAATCCATTCACGGTTCTGATTGGCTTAGATTCTGATTGGTTTTCTTCTCAGGTTAAATTTAAGCAATATCTGTAGGTCCTATTAGAAAATTCTGTGTACCTCAAAGTGAGGATATTCCAGCAAAATAAAATGAGTACATTTTTTTCTTTTTTTATGTGCTTACTGCATTATTTTTGAAATTTCATTGTGTTTTTGCCGCCATTACTGTTTGTGCAGCGTTCCGCGCGAACAGGATTGGCGCCAAACAAAAATCACCAATTTCGCCAAGGGGCAACCTCAAATATATTTTTACCGGAATTGATTGCTGTTTATTGACGAGTTTCAATTCAGTTTGGAATGTAACACCAGACTTCTGTTTTTGATTGAAGGGTAAAGAGAGCATTTGATATAACCACACATTTGCTAGTGAACGATTACATTATAATCGAAATGGGTTAGTGATATGGGTTCCAATCAAGACAGAGCCTGAGTATCACTTTGAATGATGAATTTAACTATACTAAAGCATACAGAAGATGTATTGAGACCTCATATAATATCTTATTCTGCAATCTATGATGATTATTTTCATTTAATAAATGATATACGAAACCTCCTGCTGTTATCTTGGAAAAAATATACTTGAAACCGAAAGAATACTGATTATGGAATGATCAGCATATGTACTCCAGACATTTTGTACCTTTCTAAGAATTAAAGTTCCAATGTTTTTATTTTGTATCTTTTTCTTTACATTGAATTTTATGTTATGCATACGCGTATTTTAGTTTCATTATTATGTTGTCGCGCAAAGA
This sequence comes from Latrodectus hesperus, assembly GCA_037975125.1. Taxonomy (NCBI): domain Eukaryota; kingdom Metazoa; phylum Arthropoda; class Arachnida; order Araneae; family Theridiidae; genus Latrodectus; species Latrodectus hesperus. The sequence continues at coordinate 18,230,415 of CM075852.1, read as the reverse complement.
AGTTTTACTTTTTTTCCCTCGTTGTATATCCAGTTATGCTTATTTATAATTTATTTATTAACTGAAACATCACACTTGTGCACTTGACTTATATACGGAGTAAAAATCATTCTTCTAATATAAAATGTATTTTTTATCGCTCATTTTTTATGACTGTTTCATATAATCAATTACCAATTTCTCAAGTATTTCCTTATTTGAGGTATCATAAACCATAATTACCTAAAATAATTATTGCGAGTCAACAATGCAGTTAACTATTTTTCGAAAATACAGACATCAATGCAATTAAATTTATATTGTTGCAGTTAAATCAGCCTTCTTATTACTATACTTAGTAATCATTTTAATAAGACGAAACAAATATAGGAAATTAAAAATGCCAAAATGTTCGTATATTTTGCAATAAATATCTTTCAAGAAAATTCGCAGACTTGATAAAAAAATTTGTGAATGAGGTATTATCAATAAACTAAAATCATTTAAAAATATTGATTTATTTATTTTATGAAAGAAAATGGATTATCCTTTATGTAAGAATTATCTTTAGTATTACTCTTCTAACTTTTTATGATTTCCTATCTATATTTTTGAAATTCTTATATATAACTTCATCAAAAACTGTTTCTCAATGAAACTAAATTCATTGTTTTTGGCTTTTATTTTAAGAAAACATTTAAAAATTATTTTGCAAACTATTTCAAAAATTAACTTAATAGTTGAAACAGTTTTTTTTTATAATCGCACCTATAAAATGCTTTTTTATTTATATATCAATAGAAAAAATTAAGTATTTTAATAATATTTTCCGTATATATATATATATATATATATATATATATATATATATATATATATATATATATATATATATATATATATATATATATATATATATATATATATATATATATATATATATATTCAAAACTGGCAGTTAAGCAACTTAAATTTTAGAAATACAACACTGTCACAAATCTGAGAATAAAGAGAGAGTAAATTTTCAGCTGAAAATGATGCATTCAAAATTTAAGAACCAAAATTAAGAATATGGCTCAATGTCTCCAAGGAATAAAATAAAATATAAAAATTCATTTTGAAATTCATCTTTCTCCATGACCGTAACCTTCATAATGTCCACTTGATCACGTTTAAAACATTCGTCTATCACCACTTAAATTTCCAATCTTTTTTAGAGAAGAACGTTCTTATAAGATAAACCAAGTCGGGAAATCTTTCTTTCATGAGGTTTTTTTCCCTACTTATTATATCCCTTTCGGCTAAGTTCTAAAATGGAGCTAATGAATTTTTATCACTTTTATCCGAAAACTTTAAAACAAGCTTAGTCATCAAGAACAACTCATGAATTTTATTCATTTTTTTCTTTTATCTAAAGTAGACGGATTTTGAAATACCAAATAGATTTGAGTGATGTGAAATGATATGAATATTGATGAAAATTTTTTGGCTTACATGTTCACTAAAAAGAAAAGAGTTCTCCTCGTAAAATGACTTACACGCAAAATTTAAACACAATAAATCCGAAATTTAAAGATAAAATATTTAAAACGAAGAATATATTTTCTCATTTACAGATGTATATTTTGTTTTCCATAAAGTTTTAACAATTTCTTTTGCAAACGCCAATATTTAAAATAGTGTTCAAATTTATCGTTTCATTTATTTTAATTCATATTATTATCAAAACAATTTATAACATTTGAAATAAAATTCTGTTTTGAAAAAAACTGAATTTACCTTTTAAATATAAATCGGAAATACAATATAAATATATTAAAATTCTTAAAATTATTTTCTATTAATTTTCTTTAGCATTAAAAGAGATCAGCTAAATTATAGTTCTTTTTTTCTAGAATTTATTCCAAAACATCAGGCTATAACCTAAAATAAATTTCATAATAAAATGGCCAAGTTAAAGAAAAACCGTTCAAAACTAAGTTAAACTTTAAAAAAATCCGATTAAATGTTAAACAAGGATGTTTTTTCGTTTATAATAAATTTTATAAGCACCTCTATGAATTATATATGCTATAATAAAATTAATTATAAAAAAATTGCAAAGTTTGAGAAATACAGTTCAGAACTACATGTTTAAACTTTAAAAAAATCCGGTAAAATCTTTAAACAATAATGCCTTTTAATTTATGATATAAATTTTATCAATATCTCTATATGTATTATTCATAAATATTATACAAAATGATACAGTTATTGTACTATTTTCCGCTAATGGAAACTCTCAAGAAAAACGTGTATGAAATGATAAGTATATTTCTTGAGAAAATTGTTTCAAATAGATGAAATAGGAAAAATCCCATTGATAAAAATTTTCATTCATAAAATTTTAATTATTGCATGGTTGTGAAGAAACAGTTTATAATGAAAATAATCTCTAAAATTATAATCGATTGCAGCAAATTTACTAATTGGAAAAGCATCTGCCACATTAATAACTGAAACGTTTGTTTGTAAATTAAGTTACTCAAATTTGAAATCAGTTTTAGGAATAGAGCAAAAATAAATTAAAATCGAACAAAACAAAAAAATTTTCATAAAGAAAAATTTTATATTTACTATATCAGTATTGAATATTTATTCTTCATTTGATAATGTGCCTTTTTCGCAAAAAAAAAAAATGACGCAAACACTCCTTTTGTTTACATAAGAAATAATAATCATCAAATATTATTAAAAATTAAATCTTCTCGAAATAATCATGCAGTTTTTTTTTTTTTTTTGACAAATCTATTTTATTTTTTCTAAAACTAAAATGATTATAAACATTAAATATAAATAACATTTAAGCTTAAATGTGTCACCCATTCCGAGATTTCAAATTTTAAAGTATGGAATTGAAGAAGAGATTATTTCTTCAATTATTCCTTACTTTAATGCTTCATATGGAAGATTTTATTTGATGATAATATTAAAAGCTTTTAAATTTGTTAGGAAGAAAGATTGAAAAATATGAAGATTTTTAATAAATTAATTAAATTGCTAAATTTTTTTTAATTTAATGGATACCCAAATGTATGGAAACTTACCAATTTTAATTTTTTTTAAATAATCATTTATCAGATTTAATTTGAAGATTTTATTTCATTTGATTTTTAAAATATAAATCTAATATTCTATACAATACAATTAAGTTTTTAAAAATTTTAGTTTTAATTAAATGTAATAATAAATAAAATGTATATACAATAGTAATGTAATAGTAACAAAACCTATTTAATGACAAAAACTGGAGATTAAATAAAACTTTTAAATTATAATAATATTTTCGCAAGCTATATTGCGAAAATAATGATATGGATAAAATATCATTTCATGAAAAATCTTATCCATCTGAGTAAAGATTCTGATAATCTCAAGCAATCGAATTTTTTGTTTAAATAAATAATTTTAACTAAACAAATACAATTTCCAGACAAGGATGCTTATTCTAATCTATTAAATATATAATACCTGTTCTGATTTCAATGACTCTTCAAATATATCTAAAAAAGTTTATGTAAAACATTTTATTTACAGGATAATTCAGTTGGTGGTGAAAAATTGGACTGAGAAGCCAACAATTAATTTAACAATACCTAGTGATGAAAACGTAGAACGATGTTACTGAACTAATATTTAAGAGTTACAAATTTTGACCAAAATATGCTCAAATTACTGAGAAATTTAAAGAAAAATTCAAGTAGAGTTTAAATTTATTTAACAAAATGAAGTACACCTTATTAAAAGTTGGATATTATGCTTTGGTTTAAAAATTAAAATTTAACTGAAAACAGTGATTTTCAATGATTTTACACCATGTTGAAAAAAATATGTACTACATAGCTAAATCTGTAATTAAAAATTCTTATTTCATTTCTTCAAATTATTCATTCAAATTCTTAATTCATTAATCATTTAATCTCAATGTATAACAATATCACATTTTTGACGCAATTACTAACCTTCAGAGCTTTGTATACATTCAAATACACCAAATCTAGTTAACAAAGGAAAAATAATTCCAAAAATATTGAATTTATGCAACGAGCCATAAATTTTACACCCCGAAAATAGTGAGTAAATATAGAGGTTGACAAAATATTTCTAGGGAAGTCTTATTTTCGTCAGTGGGTTTACTTAGTCACACTTCGCAAAGAGGGACGAATCGATCCTAAAGGGAAAAAAAAGAGGTACCGATTGTAGTTTTCAGAGGAAAAATCAATTTTCCAAAGTGGTGGTGGGGGGAAAAAATGGAAAAAAGAAAAAAATTTTTTGCAACAGCTGGAATTAGGATTCCAGCTAGAAGGTCGACGAAATCCGCTCTGTAATTTCTGTTCTGACAGGTTATAGCAGGTGTGCTCAATTTTTTAATAGAAATTTTCAAATTGAACCTGTAGCCACACCTACTCAGTGTTCTTTGATGCAAACTTTATTGATTCCTGTGCTTAAAAAGAGTGTTTCTTTCATTTCATAAATTAGGACAAATCATACTTATATAAATGAACCATTTTTTGCCTTTGAGAACATATTTGACCTAGATTATAGATATATTCTTAATGAAATAAAAAAAAATGTTAGTATAGTTCTGAATTACAAAGAAAGAAGTATTTCTATTTTTTGCAAGTAGTGAAAAAAGTTTTTATATAATTATATCCAATCAAAAAAATTAAAGCAGCAATAATTTTCAGCAAATACATGGTGATCATAATTAAACTGCAAATTTAAAATCGCTTCGCTGTAAAAAAGAACCACTGGTCAGAAAGACCTGAAATTTCACCAGAATGTACTTGAAACGGGGGATTTTGTTTGGCGAGGGAAAAAAATTAGAAAAAAAAGTGTACTATAGATGGCGCTGCACAGGTGGTTATATGCAAATTAACGTCTTGTATAAAATGCTGAGTAGCTTGAATTCTCGTTAATTGTCGATGGTGATGCAACGCCATTTCGGAAATGACCGTATTATCAGCCGACATTTTCCAACTCCCTGTTACTTTTGGCTCTGGAGATTTCTGAAAAATGTTGTGTACAGTGCTCCACTAGACACCTTAGCGGATTTGAAATGCCGCATTACTCAGCACGTTAACAACATCAGCACTGATACATTCCAAGCTGCTGTGGAAAATACCGTTTTACGTTTACACCTCCTAACAGAAAATGGTGGGCACCATATTGAAAATTTCTTGAAGAAGACTAAGGACAATCAAACACCGAATTACTGTTGGCTTTTTCTACGTTTTGGCCGCAGGGCAATTAAAAACCAATTTTTTCCTATTCGATGTGGCACCACCTTGTCGCTCTGAAGAGGCTTTACACCAAGAGTGCCACAACATCTGCCTGACTTACAATAGCACAACTGGTTTAACGTTCAGCTTACAGCCACAATTGATTATCGTTCATGTCAGAATTCATGTAATTAACCCATAGCCGCCTGTGCAGCGCCATCTATTAGCCACTTTTTTCCTAATTTTTTTCACACGCCAAACAAAATCCCCCTGCTTGAAGTACATCCTGGTGAAATTTCAGGTCTTTCTGAATAATGGTTCTTTTTTTACAGCGTTTTTAAATTTGCAGTTTAATTATGATCACCCTGTATAATGGCTTGTTCATCTCTTAAAACAATAAAATAAATGTCTCAGGAAATGTAAAACTAATCACAAACTTTAAAACTATCATGTAATAAGGAAATATATTCTGCTACTTACACTGTGTCGATGAAATAAACCCTGTACTCTTAAAAATCTGTACAACACTTTGTTTTAGTTCAGTACTTTAAAATTTATTTTTTGTAAAAATAAATCACATAGGTAAACTCAATAATCTCTAAATGTAATTGCAAAATCATTAAATAAACACTAATTTTTTTATTAAGAAGCAATTCATTTAAAATTAAGAAACAACTACAATTGAAGGAGTTTTAATAACTGTAGAAAAATGCACAAAATTTAATTACATAAATAAAATGCTGTAATTAGATAAAGTGATTGAATCACATATTTTGCCTACGTAATAGATGAGCATTATCAGTTTTTATGTTAACAATTGATCACAACGTATTAGACATGTTTATAAATTCCATTTTTTTTTTTTGTTAATCAGTTGTCAAAAAAGCATTTTTTCATTAATTTATGTGGGTAATAGGGAATTTACTGTAGTTACATAAATTAAGTAATTACAGTAAATTCCCAATTATCCGCTAATAAAAAGGCGTGTTTATGATTTTTTGCTAATAATCCAAAGAATTAGAAGAAAAGAGAAACAAATCAATACAAATATCCATTTAAACAATTTAAAACCCAATCATAAGCATATATTATAATTTGAGGAAAGATGAAAGCATTTATTAATGTCAAATTTGTCCAAAATTCATTTTTCAAAAAATATATAATTGCAAGGTATCAATTATCTTTGTATTGAACAACATTTTTTTATTTGACATTGAAATACTTATGGAATTTTAACATCGCTGATAGCCTGCAAACTGGACATCTGTTCATGGGTATAATGGAGAGTTTATTATAGTTGTATAAATAACATAGCTGTAGGAAAACAGACTATAAAATAAAATTGCTATAAATTCAAAAATCAAATTAGTTTGCGTCATTAGTTACATAACAATACTTGTACGATTAGAAAATTATATAATTTATGACTAGAACTATAAAATGAATAAACAAAATAAAATCCATCAGCTGCTAATTTTTTCAACAACAAAATTAAAAATTCTATTAAAAAAGGTTTTGAATTAGATAAAAAAATTCTAACTAAGAATGTTTTCCTAAAGCAAATATATTCTATATATACCTATATATGAAAATACATTCTGCACTAGAAAACTTTCTTAATGTATTACTGTTGTATTTATGGAAATCATTTTTGTAAGGATTTTGAAGCATGGGAATCATGCTAAATTCCTTAGAAAACATTTCCGCAGCTGTCAGTCAATATAAGGCGTTTGTTTTCAACCTCTGCATAATGGAAATTTTGTTTACCTTTTCTGTTATTCATAATAATTAATTTTTTTAATTTAGTACTTCTATAATTTTACATTTGTTATTGTTCACACAGTTCACTGCATCTTGAAATTAATCTTGACTGATTTACATTAAAATGAATTAAACTAAGGGAATCTATTTTCTTTTATTTACTTATAGCTTAATATTTTCTTTTTTAAAGTGATACTCATTTTCACTTTTGCTTACAAATATATTGGAAAAATTTCGAACTTTTAAATAAACTTATTTGTTATCATTTCTTGCTTTCTAAATAAACGTTCTAAAATAATTACTTGTTTTAATATGAAGCTATATTTAAATAAAATATTCTTGAGGATTCAATTTTTATTATATAATTTTGAAATGAAACTGAAAAAGTTATTTGTTCTTATACCTGTCATTGTGAGTTTGTTTAATAGAAAACGTAATTAATTGGAAGTATATCCATATGTTTATAAAATGAAAATAACTTCCAGATGAAGGGTAGATATTATATAATCATTGGAGAATCAAGCAAAACAACCTGTAGCAAATTCAAAATAATTTTCCAGAAAATACCGATGGAAAAAAATTCTACTTAAAAAAAATATATTGCATGTATCATACATGTTCATTTTTTAAAAAATTTAATTTAAAAATTGCAACCTTTAAAAAAATTGACAAATTAACTGCAAAATATATTGTGCTGCATTTGAAAGAAATGTGACAAAGCTGTCCTATTAAATGTCCACTCTCCAGCTACATAACAATACATTCAAAACAAGTTTAGTTCATTTTGGAAGACTGTAATCGTGCGATATTCATGGCGCCATCTATTAAATACCATGGACATTAGGCGAATGAAAATTCTCACATTTCTGTATGAAAACAAAATTTCAAACAAGTATATTGTATATAAATTAATTCGTCCTGCTTTTACAATTAATTATTTTTATTTTCACATTGAAAGATAAAAATTAAGGTAAAACAAAACTGTGACAAAGTATTTATAATTATTGGAAATCGCTGTATCTCTATTAAGATTAACAATTAGTTTAAATTTGCTTTACACTAATCATTATTTAAAAAAGTTTAGATGCAATTAAATTGTTAATAAGTTAAGAGTCGCTTTTAATTTATATACGTAAAACGTTTAAACCGCACATTAAAATGGAAAAAATTTTTGTTAAATGATAATCTGGATATAAAAGTATGTACAATGGATGTACTTAGGATTTATTTTACTGTGTATTCACAATAAACTTATTCATATGCTTCTTTTGCATCTAGTAATTTATAACATGATGAAAAAGCAGCCTATATTTCAGTGGAAGACAATGTAAGGGAAATATTATTTGGGAAGAGCTTTTTATTTAAATTTTTTAAATTTTCCTTGTCAACACAAAAAACACTAAGGGTTGTTCAAAATATGGAAAAAAGTTATAAGAATTTCTAAGCCAGTTATTCATTTCAATGTATGAATAGAATAAGGAGGTATTATTAAATTCTGCAATGTGTTATTAAATAAGTTATATACTCTCTAAAACGTTATACATTTCAATTTAGTTTAGTAAAGTAAGTTTATATTTCAGTTTTGTTTAAATTTTGAAATGTGTACCATATACATTTATATAATTTGCAATTAAATCTATTGTACTTTAATATAGACATGTTGATTCATAATAAATTATGATTTCCTTAATGAATCGCAACATTTATCAAAAATTGATGTACTTTTTTTATTTTTTGTGAAAAATATTTTATATTTGTAACTTCTTTTCTCTAAATTAAGTGTGGCGCCGTGGCTTAGTTGGTTAAAGCGCCTGTCTAGTAAACAGGAGATCACGAGTTCGAATCTCGTCGGTGCCTGCAGTGGACATTTTTTTGTTCGATTCTAAAACTTTTACACATAAATTATATACATGATGTTAACAATAATGTCTATTCTATTTTTAAATTCTAATGAATAGTACTCGATTAAATATGAAATAATTTATTGTTTTTTATTAATTATTCAGTACATAATTAGCGATTAAAGTTCATATATTTAGTTTCAAATGTTGGTTCTATGCTTTTTGTTATTCCATTATAAGAATGCGTTTTTCAGTCTGAAGATATCCGCATTTAATGTTTGACCTTTTATGTTATTTTTAGTTAATTTATTCGCTTATTTTAAATATAATTTGAATTTTTTTATTAAATTTAGGGAATAAAAATCTAATATAGTTCATTAAATTTTGTTATTCATTATATAATTGAAAAAGTTCTTAATTATCTTAAATCAAAATATATTAACTAAATTTCGAAATTAGATTAAAAATAGTTTATTATTTTAAAAAATACTTTTTGTTTCATTTTTATTTCTTACTATAAGCATTGGCAACACATTCCGTATTGAAATTTTAATTAATATAACAATCAACAATAAATATACAAAAATTTCTCATATCTAAAAATATACATGTCTAAACATAAATTGTGTCTACAATGATTAAACATATATTAATAATCTTTTGGTTCAAGATTAAATTACATGAACAGTGGATCCACATCAAACTTTTATGAACAATCAATAATGTAAAAGCAAAAAATAAATAAATAAAAAATTATTCGTTTTTATTTTCATCTTAGCAACACATAAATTCAGTTAAAAAAATATACAACTTTATTGATACCCAAACCATGTTACAAGTTTTCACCATTATTAGCAATATTTTTTAAAAAATAAAAATTGCTCCTAACATCCAGAGGAACATCAAATTTTGTGGTGTTCCGTGGTGTAACAAAGAAGGAAAAAAAAAAAGGGAGAACATTAAATTGTTCTCCCTTTGAAAATAAAAGAAGACAACAAGGAGAGGGGATATAAAATAAGATTATGTTAGTATAAGAAGCGCACAGAAGCAGTTTTATACGGTAAAAAACTACTTTTGCCGAATCTATAAAAAATTTACTTCGACAAATCCATTTATTTTTGACGACTGAGACATAAAAAAAGAAGTATATGTTTTTATTTATTTTTTTAGAAGTTATACTTTTGTATTGGAGGAAAAAGTATATTTCCATTGATCTGACTCATCAAAAGTTTTTATTTTTGTTTGTTTTGTCAAACGTTGTTTTGATTATTCTTTTTCCCTCATATTCTTTTCTCACAGCAAAATCTATTTTGAAGGCACAGAAATTCTAGTCCGAAAAATTTTAACATTTATTTTATTTATATATCCGGTAGTTTTAAAATAGAAAAAATTCTTCATAAATTAAAAATATATAATAAAGGTATATAATTAAAAGTACTTATCAAAATGATATTTTTCTGAACAAAAACTTTCTTTTGATTGTTTATGTAAATCGATTCTTTTTTATTGCTTTTAAATCTTCGAGTTTGATCATAATGACTAAAATTCAACAGATTCTTTTTTATTTTCTTATTTAACTTTATTATTTTCTCATTAAAATAAAAAATTTAATTCTTTATTTCTTTTTTTACAATTCTTTATTAAATTTTATTACTTTTTAAATTTTATTTGGAAACAATTACATTTAAAACTGAATTCATATTGAGTTCATTTTATTAAATAACCTATTTACGTGTATATTGTACAGTATTTTCTTTTTTTTTTAACTTATTCAAATTCTCGTTAATTATCTAGAAGGTTTGAATTATAAACTCCTAAGAACACAGAGGGGAATATAGATATGATTCATGCAACTGTAATTGTTATGATGATGTAATGATAATTACATTTTTTCACAAACGTACTAGCAAATTTCTATGCTATTTTTGAATGACTGAAATTATATGATCTAAAATACTTATTAACTAAATATATTGTTACCGGTATCAAATTGTATTGGAAATAATCTTTTTTACGTATAACACAGCATAAATAATAATAAAATATTTCTGTTTTGTTTGGTATAAGTTAAATATATGTTTTATTGTCCCTTAAGACTACATCGCGAATAAAAATCTACACTTTTATATTGTACATTTGTTTCAATCAATGATTTATCATGTTTTATCACTGAATGAAACACATTTATATGTAGTTGTATAGTGTAGATTGTATAAAAATATTTTAATCAGGAATTTTTTGGTACTCAAAAAATTTTAATTATTTCACGACTTTAGATTAATTACATATACTATTAGTAATTGCAAATCAAACCAAGCTATCTTTTATTCAATAAAAAAATTAATAAAATAAGACATTTAATTAATAACTAAATATTTTACAACAAAATAATAATTATGACTAAAAACTTTAGAAGCAGATTTACTGTTGTTTTTTTTTCAGGTGCATTTTAACATTGGATCATTTTGACATTAACTTCATTCATATATTTAATTTTTAATTATAATTTATTTGCATGAATCATTTATTCTCTAAGCAATTCAATTTTTCTATTAATAATTTTTGAGGAATTGTTGACTATTTTCACTACATGTAAATATAAATTTTTTTAGAAGTAAATTTATCACTTAGTTATAATATAGGAGTTAGATTAATAGTTTTGAATACATTTTAAAGCATATAATATTAAAAGTAATCAAATGTATAAATTACACTCATAATAGTATTTATTTAAAAAAAATTTTAAATTTTTAATTATTTATTTTGAAAAAATTTGTCTTTTTTTGACATTCAAAATATAAATTTTCTTAAAAATATATTTATTTTTTTGCATAAAGCCTTAAAAATATATTTATTCTCAGAATAATTGTTTTTTTTTAAACAGTGTCTTATTTATTACTTGCATTTATTTAATTCATTTGTCGCGGATAATTCAATTTAAAAAAGAAAAAAGAAATTTTTAATTTTTAATTTTTCTTTCAAATTAATAATTTATTCTATTGTTGTTAATGAATACTTATTAAAAAATGTAATTTTTTATATTGGTAATATATATATATATATATATATATATATATATATATATATATATATATATATATATATATATATATATATATATATATATATATATATATATATATATATATATATATATATATATATATATATATATATATATATATATATATATATATATATATATATATATATATATATATATATATATATATATATATATATATATATATATATATATATATATATATAAAGAAATCTTGTATTTTCAAAACAGGATTTCTTTTTGCAACGTTTCTAGATCTTTGCAATACATAAGGAATCTGTTAAGAATATTCAGTGAAGAACTCATTAGAAGAGTTCTTCACTGAATATTCAGTGAATATTCGGTGAAGTATTACATAAATATTTGCACTTTTCTGCAGTAAAAACAGTCTGCTTGGTATATTTGCTTTGTAAAATCTTACTAGTATTATCTAACAAAATATGAGAATTACTCCTGTATACCGCATGTACATATGTTTTTCATGCCTTGGATCTGAAAAAAATTTGTTTGTTTTTTATTTGAATAATGAATTTAAACATATTTCAAGAGAGCCATTCTTTTTAATACATGAGACGAGAGGGAGAGCTCCGAAAATATTAATAACCGCTCTGTATGCAAACTGATAAAAATTTTGCAGTATGTGGTGCCATCTATAGGTAGTATTAAAAACTATCATTTTACTTTTAATTTGTTGATTTAATTTCGAAATTAAATTTATTTTTAAAATAAAAAAAACTCTGTTGAAGAATTACAAAAACTTGAAATGCTTGAAGAGCAAAATTGAAATGCATAAATTAATTATCAAATAATTTATCTTAAATTAGAACCTAATTCCTAGTTCTCAAATCAAAGGAATCCTTAGTATATTTCAATAAAATTAAAAGAAAATAAATTTAGATATAAAAGTATTAAATAGTGTGAAATATATGATGAATACAAAAATTCTGTTTTCAAAATATTACATGAATTCATTAAAAAGCTTTGAAACCTATGTATCACGAAAATTTTTGGAAAAAAAGTCAATGATTAAAATGAAATTCAGACAAAAAATACAAATAAGAAATGGAATTTTTAAGATAAAATTTGTTAACAAATCTTAATAGATTTACAGGTGATGTTGATATGGCATTATTAAAATAATATCTGCATCAGTGACACATTCGTTGAGTTCAATTAAACTGTAAGTGCATCAAAAAATGAATTATTTCAGATTTCCTATTTGGAGGTAATTAACAATATAATACAAAGTATGCATTACAAATAATCCGCAAATTGGAAAAAAATAAACAGTGTTCTATTTATATTGAGAGTAAGTATAGTATTGAGAGTAAGAATATTATTGCAAAAAAAAATGTATATATATATGCTTAATATTAATACTTATTTTTCCTAGTTTTTAAAGTCATTTAAGTTAACTTTAAATGAAAATTTTGCAAATGTATTTTTAATATTACTTGAGACACTTATAAAAATATAATCTTGATAGTAAAAAAAGCATTGGTTTTTTACATTTTTAGAATATAAAATATATTTTTTTTCTGGAAATTCTTTCGAACAATTCTCGGCCTTAGTTGTTTAAATGTATATAACATCACTTACAAAAACGAGTTTTTCTATTTCATTTTGATCCTTTATTTTTTGTTGCATACGAAACTGAAAATCTTTTTTCAGAAAAGTTGTTTTACAATAATCAAACGAAATATTAATAACGTAAATAGTATATCCATATCATGTAATATAACATCATCCACCAAAAATGAAATTTATCTGGTTTATATAATATTGACAATTAAAACATTCACTGTGAATAATTCTTTTTTTTTTTTTTAATCTTCCTTTCATCTTTTTCACAATCAAATAATTTCACAAATTGATTTTATCATTTGTCTTACATATTTTTCAAATAGTGCGAATTGGTATAGTTATTACTTTAAACGAAAACAAAAACAAATTTGAGATTAGAAAGAGAAAAAAATTTAATATTATATTTTTTTGGTTTCATGAGAAATTTTAAGATATTATGAAAAAATTATTCCAATTGACCCGGACGTGATTTGAACACGCAACCTTCTGATCTGGAGTCAGACGCGCTACCGTTGCGCCACCGAGTCATACAGAGAACTTAGCATTTATATATTAAGCATGTCCTTGAGAACTATTTAATTGCATCGATTGTTATCAGTTGATTAATTTTTAAATAGGAAATGTATAGATACAAACAATTACCTATATACTTAATGAATAATTTCAAGCTACATTATTTTTTGGGGAAAGTATTTTTTTTCTATAATGTAGCTTGAATTATTGGATAGTAAAATTGGTTTTTACTTTTAAATTAACACTATATTTAGGTTCAAAATACCTACAGAATATTAAACTTTCATGAATACGCTTGAACTTTGAAATAAAAAAATAACTAAAAATTCCATCATAACGCTCCATTTTTTTTAATTAAAACAATACTTGAGAGAAGTATTAAGATAGAGCTACAAATGATAAATATAAAAGCAATTAAATAATATACAGGAGGTTTTAAAAATCCTAACTTCTAAATTATAATTTAATAATGTACGTTACATAAAATTCTGTGCAGAATTTTCAACCAACGCTTCAATAATCGGATGCAGATAATATTACATTAACATAATTACATATGATTCAATATTTAAATATCAATAAGTACTCACATTTTGTTAAACAAGATTTTAAATATCAAGAAGTTAAAATTTTTAATATCTGTTACAACAAGTTTAAATCTTACTTAAAAATTGAACATTAATAACTTCTTAGTTAGTATTGGAAAATATTCATTTATAAGAGGTAAGTTTTATTTTGACATTAGTTTTGCTTATTCATCAAGGGAAGATTTTCATGGTTTTTAAACTTGAATAATCTGGAAGTAAATCTAAATTTCTAAGCTTTTTGTTGAGTCTAAAATTGAAATGTTGAGAATGAAAATAAGCTTTTGCAAACTAATATTTAGAATTAAATAAAGAAATGTAAAATTATTTTAAAACCGGTTTAACTTTAATGTTATTATTAAAAGTCATGCGCTTTTGGATCAAATTTTTATTAGATAAATGGGTCTTTCCATTCATTTGTGGGCACAAAGTTTCTTACGCCTGAGTGGCAACATCAGTAGTTCTCATGGCAATTGTTTTGATAGCTAAGTAAATTCATGGAATGTAATAACTAGTAACTGAGTAACGTAAATAAGTGAGTTCTCTTATAAATAAAGCTATATATATTATTTTATAATGAAAAGACTCATCTATATAGAAATAAGCACATTAAAATAATAGAAGCCAACACATTACATGGACAAAAAATTACATTTTTAAAATTTGATATAAAAATAGAATTTTTAAGTACAGTAAGACCCCGCTTAACGCTGTTTCGTTTAGCGCTGTTTCAGTTTAGCGCTCTTTTATTTCAACCCGGGGATTTCCCGAAATCGCTCGCAGCATACGGGGATTCCCCGAAATATTATGCAGCGATAGGTTTCAAATACATATCCGAAAGAGTGTACTTGTATTTCTTGTTTGGTGCGGTATTGTACAGACATATTTTTATTATTGGAAACATTTGTTGACATTATTGTAAGTAGGTATTAATTTACATATTTAATACTATATTACAGTGTCAAATATTTTGATCTTTAGTTTTTACTATGGGTGAAAATGAAAAAGAAAAGAAAGCAACCAGAAAAAGCATTTCACTCAAAACTAAAATGGAAGTGATTAGAAGATTAGATTCTGGTGAACGTCAAACTCTAATTAGTGCTTCATTGAATTTGCCATTTCAACAATGAGGACCATCATGAAGAATAAAGAAAAAATACTGTCATCGGCAACTACAACTACGTCAAGCTCTGCAACTAGAATTACCCGTTCTAGAAATAATATCATAGAGGAAATGGAAAAACGACTGTCTATATGGATTGACGACGAAATTGACCGCAATATGCCATTAAGCCAATCTATCATAATGGAAAAAGCTAGAAGAATTTTTAATTACATTCAGGCTGAGACAATTGACACAAGTGAAACTTTCGTTGCTAGTCGAGGATGGTTTAATAGATTTAAACATCGAAATAACCTTCACAACATAAAGATTACAGGAGAAGCAGCAAGTGGTGATACAAAAGCGGCGGCTGAATTTCCTGCGATATTAAAAAAATAATTGAAGAAGGAAACTATCCTCCAGAATTGGTTTTTAATGTTGATGAAACAGGCTTGTTTTGGAAAAGAATGCCGAAACGAACATTTCTATCCCGTGAAGAGAAACGGGCACCAGGATTTAAAGCTGCAAAAGATCGCTTAACCCTTCTACTAGGTGTTAACGCAAGCGGAGATTTTAAATTAAAACCATTACTAATTTACCATTCCAAAAACCCAAGAGCGATGAAAGGCATATCTAAATCAACTTTACCTGTAATTTGGGAGTCTAATAAAAAATCATGGATAACTGCGAAAATTTTCCAGGATTGGTTCACTGAACATTTCTGCCCGTCTGTTAAACGTTATTGCGAAATTAAAAAACTTGAACAAAAAGCACTTCTGTTAATTGATAATGCTCCAAGCCACCCAACAAATTTATCAGACTTAACAACATGCATTCCAGTCGAAGTGGTTTTCTTGCCGCCTAACACAACTGCCTTAATTCAACCAATGGACCAAGGCGTTATATCAAATTTTAAGGCTTATTACTTGCGGCGAACCTTTAAGCAAATGTTTGAAAAAACAGACGGAGAAGAGAACCAGTCCATAAGAGAATTTTGGAAAAACTACAACATCGTGGATGCTGTAGAAAACATAGGCCTTTCTTGGAATGAGGTAACAGAAAGATCTTTGAAAGGAGTATGGAAGAATATTTGGCCGGATTTAAGTAAGAGCGATGACGTTGGACACTCTCTCGATGTGGATGAAATAGTGGAAGAGATAGTGAAATTAACGAAGCAAACCGGTTTTGAAGGGGTAAATGTGGAAGATGTCGAAGAAATAATTCAAGAAGCAGCGGCTAGTCTTTCTAATGATGAGCTCAAGGAATTAACTGAACAAGAAGAAAACAAAAATGTTGACAGCAGTGATTCAGAAGAAGAGCAAAAAGAACTTTCGATGGCGTTTGTAAAAAGGAGTTTGTCTACCATAACTGAAATAATGGATCAATTCATTGAAAATGATCCGAATTTTGACAGGAGCTCAAAAGTAAGGCGTGGTGTTAGAGATGCTATATCCGTTTATGAAGAACTTTTAAGAGAACGACGCAAAAGAAAAAGGCAAACAACATTAGATGCTTTTGTCACAAAAAGGCAGAACACTGAAAACGCGGAAGGCTAACTAAATATGACTGACTTAGAATTTTATTTGTTTTTTTTTTTTTAAGAATATTCGTTTTGTTATTTATATTTTGTTTTTATTTTTGCAAGAAATAATAATGTGGTATTAATTTGGGCTTTAAGAAATAAATGTTTGGTTTTATTTTTATTAAAAAAACATACTTTTTAAATTTAATACCTAACCAATTTCCTAGCCATCTTCCCCTAACCCCAATATTTACATGTAAAGATAGCCTCGTTTAGCGCTGTTTCGCATTACGCTCTACTTTGATGGAACGTATCCCCCGCGTTAAGCGGGGTCTTACAGTATTTCAGGATTTCAAAAAATAACAAATTTACCTTTAATATTTGTGATAACGGAATACATGGACGTTATTTTTTTATAAATGAAGAAATACGAAGGCAATAGGGTTTTGATAAATTAACTAATAATTCAGCTGGTTTTAATAAAAACAGTGACCTCCGCCAATGATGCATATCCGAGCTTAAATTATTGCAGCATTGATCAAAGCCCGACTTAATCAAATTAAGGCCCGAAGCGAAAACTTCTTTGGGTGCCCTTCTGCTTCACAACAGACTTTTTATTCGATTTAGCAACAGATTCTATTTGATTGACAACATAAAATAAACTTTCCATTCGATTTGAGGGATTGTATCCCTGCCTTAATCACTCTCTGACATTAATACAATGTGACAAACAAAATCCGAAACGTCAGCGATGAATGTATAATAGGCAAAAACATTCCATCCTTTGATGATGACAATACAAAATAATGAGGCTGTTATGAAACTACGGAAATTATATACATAAGATTATACATCTGATTTCTTCCACAGTTATTGGGTTTGGGGAATTCACATATATAAATTAGAATTTAATGTATCAAATAATACACTTCATATTACATTTAAACGCCTTTTCATTAATTTGCAGCACATTTATAAATTCTGTTGCAAATTTTCATGGAAAGTTTGAAATTCTTCTTTCCTTGAAAGCGAAATGAAAAATTCATGTAATAATCTTCTCGTAACTTTCTGCAATAAATTTAATCTAAATTCTGTATAAATCTAAAAAAAAAAAACATTCAAAACAAAAGTTAAGCGATTGCTCTGTCTAGAATTCAACATTTTACATATATAGGTGTAAGGGGAAAATGGAAATGATAACGAATATTAATACCTTGGCCCTGTGTGGTATTCCTTGGTGCACAGGGAGATATTTTTGTTTTCCCAAAAAAAAAAAAAAAAAAAAAAAAATTAATACCTTGAAATGTTTATTACTACCAAATTACTATACCAAATTTGGTAGTAATAAATAAAATTTATTACTACCAAATTCACAAAAGTATTTTTACAAGTTAGCTTAACGAATAAATATTAATCTAGTTTCTATATACTCAAATATAATTGTAATATTAAAAAATATAAACCTAATAACCTAACCAAGTCACTATTAAAGAATTCTTAGCTATTCAATTTTCATTTAAAATTGCTTGATGACATAAAGTAATTCTTACTCCTGACATTAATAAAATAACTGTATTTAACAATGGCACTTGAAATGGGTTTAATGTTGTAATCCCTACAGGAGGTCACTCCATTCCAATTTCTTGAGAAGGTCTTAATCTAGAATGAAAAAAAGTTCAAAAAAGAAATAAAAAAATACCTCTCTCACAATAAATAAAACCATTCCTAATATTAACCCTCTTACTACTTCTCTAGAATGGTATCCCAAATAAGTTCTCTTCCGAACAATATCCTAAAGAGCAATTTTTCCTGTATAGTTTTATATAAATGCAAAATTCTGAATCATAATTTAACTTTTAATACACATTTTTATTCTAAATAAACGTTTTTATGTACATCGTACATTACATGTGTATCGTATATATTCTTCATAACATTTCAAAATTTGAAAGTAAGACATATTTTAAATGTACTAATTTTATCAGAATATGATTTTGTTTTTGAAATTATTCTTGGTATCCAAGAAAAGAAAATATCTATTTTAACACAGTAAAACTATTTAACTCATTCGTTATGTAATTTTAAATCACATAAATAGATAATGTAAGAATAAGAAAAATTAATAATACCAGTAATGAATAAATTTTTCTTGCTACATAATAACTATCATTCAGAAAATATGTTTTTCTTAAAAATTAATTATTTTATATATTTTCTGTATATAAAGTAATTAAGTTATAGAAGAATAAAGTTCTTTAAAATAATTATTCATATTTATTGAAAATTAAGTTTTATTAATTATTTACACTATTAATTTTTCTTGCTCACAATTATCATAGAATTTAAAAATATTGAAATAATTTTTTCAACGTAATAATTAATCCTATTGTAAAATTAACAAATAAAATAAATTTTTGAATTTCATCGATAATTTAACTTTGTTTAAAGAGTTACACATTACGGATATCTCTCTCAACTCAATAAAACAATTCTTCCAAGGATTTTATACTGATACTTTTTTTTAGCTCAATAAAAAATTATGCCGTGACCAGGATTCGAACCTGGGTTATTGCGGCCACAACGCAATGTACTAACCACTATACGATCACGGCTACGTCAGACTGCGTTTTAAAAATTATCATACGCTAACTTTTGACCCTGTTTGGCAGAAGTGTAAAACTTATTTATCGTTATCGACAAGTCAATTAAATATATCCTCCCTAGATGGCAGCACAGATAAATTTATGCAGAATTTCACTTAAAATGAAAATGGTAATTTTACTAAATATATTATTTTATTTTTTTATATGCTGTAATATAGCAATATTCTAATATTTTAAACGTTTTTGCTTAACGACTAAATATTAGTATGAATCAATCTATAATTAATTCTGTGTTTTAATATTTAAATTAAAGTAGACTAATTAATCAGTAATAGAAACAGTACCATTTGTGAACAAAGATATCCTGGTAAAGGGTTTGAATTTGTACACCTCTACAGACCCATTGAAGCATGATATTTATTAATATAAAGAAGTCAGTTTTATATTTAGTAGCCTTCACAAACGTTTGTTTGAGAACTCATAAGTTTTCAAAAATATAGAAATTCTGAATAAAAAATTCAAGAATATAAAATTGATGAATAAAGTGAATAATTTGATTTCATGCTTATTTACGAAATTTAAAATAAATTTTCTCAAAATGTCTTGCAAGCGATTGGTCTGTACGCAGAAAAGGTTAATTAAAAAGTATTTTGAAAGGAGTTTAAAAATTAATTCGAATTTTTTTTACACAAATATAACTGCAATATTTTTGTCGAATTTTTAAAAAATATTTTAAAAAGAACTCGATAAACTGAAACATAATTAGTAGTTTTTTTTTTTTTTTTTTTTTTTTACAATGGAATGAGTTTTAGATTATTGAATCTAAATTGAATAATATCAGATTATTTTACGGAAAATACAGACGGGCCAAACAAATCATTAATAAATTTTCATTTCTCCATTATTTAAAATTAAACAAAAGTCATTTTTATTTCAATTTTCTCTCACATTATTTCAACTTTAAGAACTTGAAAGAAAGTTATTTTTCAAATATAATAAAGGAATAAATAAAAGAATTATAAATAAAATAATTTTAAAAAATTAAAGTTTGTTTGAAAACAAGTTACGCCGTATGATTAATGGACATTTAAGTTCGCTTTACTAATGAAATACAAAACATTATTTTATTATTATTTTGGCACTAATATATTTTTAATTCAAATTGAAAATTAAATTCATCTAACTCAATGGGAAAAAATTGCATTTTTTGCATAAAGTTCTGCCCTTATTCTATTCAAACATACATTGCATTTAATTCTATATAATCATTATGAAAGAAATTTTTTAAACTTTTACCGCTTTCAAAAGTTGGTGGCCCACAAAGAAAAAGATAAGTTTATCAGTTCTTTACTTACTTATAATAACAACTGTGTAAAATAATTTATAAAAACTACTTTTAATGTAAAGTATAATATAATATGTACAACAAAAACACCAGTACTTTTTTTAAGGGATTACAAGGTAATAATGAGAAAGTTAAACTTGATATTTTTTAATAATTTCCTTCATATATTTGGTCGTAAAAAATGACAATGCTATTCTCATCATGTCACCATCGTTTTTATGTTATTTAATACTGAAAATCCGAATTCATACAAATAAGATGTAAAAATAGTAATAATGTTTTTAAAAGCTTAAAATTTCATCACGTGGCACAAATATTTCACTTTATAAAAGATCATAGTTATCGGGGGGGGACAGATTTTATCAGTAAAAAGTATGGTATTTAAATTTAAAAACAAATTTTCTTTTACAACTTACGTACGAAATGTTTTTTTAATTTATTATCCTCTCTTCTAAACTTTTATGACTCTTTTTACCAACTTATGGTCAGGCAACAGTGATTAGGTTCACAAAACTACAGCAACTGCTACATAGAGGACGGAGGATATTTCTGGATATTTTTGAAGAAACGGTTCTGTGTCTCCCGAAAGAAAAATTTCCTTGCAGTGCAGGCTCTTTTTGAGCCACCTATATATATATATATATATATATATATATATATATATATATATATATATATATATATATATATATATATATATATATATAAAAACATGAAAATAAATTGGAACTCCCAAACAGAATCGGAAACTGCCCGGAGGAAAACAAGGCATACTATTTGGTTTTTATCAGATACATATGCTGAAGGCATAAAACTATTCCCTGCTAAGAATAATACTCAAAAAGACTGTATATATTTTGATATTTTCAAAATCGACTGCATTTATTCACAGTGAAAGACCTTGTTTTTAAATTTATATTTTTGGATAATATTTATATTTAAATACACACTTGCAATCGATGTATTGTATTTTATTCTTATTCAATATTATTCTGCTTCTCTAAGATTTAGAGCACTATTTCTGGTTCGCTAAAATTATAAATTCTTAGTTATATAAATAAAGTAAATAAGATTTCTTTCCGAATGTAGTATTAAATGTAGTAGTTTGAAAATAAATATTTCTATCAAAATTAAAACAATTTATTATTCTTCATTTTACTTCCATGAGATGTATATTTTATTTTTATATAAAAAACATTTATAATTGATAATTTGAATGAATTTACTTACTTAATCATTAATATTCTAATTCTTAAAGTAATAATTTAGCCTAATTACAGTAGTTGACCCTGACTCAAAGAATGTTTTATTCATATCAATAACATCTCCCTGTAGCAGTAGTCGGCAAACTCATTAGTCAACAGATATAGTTATCAAGAGAAAGTATGTAAGTTGTGAATATAGTTATGAGTACGCTTATCAAACGTCCCGGTCCAGTTTTTAGGGTACCTGAATCCGGAAAATCCCGATGTCCCGACCGGCTTACTTCTCGTTCCGGTAAAAATTAAATTTGATTTTATTGCTGACCAAAAAAGCCTAAAAATAACTAATTGTGAAGGGTCATTTAGAACAATTGCTTTGTCATTTATTTCTGCATTGTGTAAAATGTAGAAGAGTGAAGGTCTGCTGTTAAATAATATTGTCATCGTATCGTCTTGTCCTGCCAATTGTGAACTTGCGGGAAGTTATGCTTGCTAAGGTCAGCCAAATTGGGAACCTAGAAGAAACTAACAAATTTGTGATTATTTCAAGGAAAGAAAATTTACTCATGCTGTTTTCAAAGATAGTCACATATCAGCCTCCGTCTGATCCAGATTTTAAGTATGCCTTCTACTTACCTAGAACATCTATACCAGTAATATTTTTTTAAACAACGCATAGTACTTTAATGAAAAAATTTGCGATTAAAGTCTTGATGACATAAAAGTATAATATCGTATAAGCTAATGAGGACTTTGAAAGATTAAAACGAAAGACTTATAGAAGGTCGCTGACCCCATGTTGGGTATCGCGTAATGATTCTCAAATATTCTGGGGCTCGCTTGAGAGTGAATCTTCTAGCTTGAGCTAATTCGAGTGTACATTAACACTTGAAACTACAATTTCAAAAAAGCCCTTGACTGAATTTTGGATCGGAACTAGAACTGAATTTCCCACAATCGCTGATATGGCGTTAAATGTACTTCTGCCATTCAACACCACATATTTATGTGAAGTTACTTTCTCAGCTTTAACACATATTAAATCCCAATATCGTTCAGCGTTAAAAAATGTTGAAGAGGTCTTACGTCCAGCAGTTTCAAACATTCCACCAAGATTTGATTTGTTATGCAATAAAAAACAGGCACATCCATCTCATTAAATTTTTAACTTATACTTTAATTTAATACTTACCACGTAACTACTTGAATACATTCGAGAGAATTAAGACGGTCAGAATCCACTTTTATTTTTGAAACTATAATAAATACAATTTTATAATTTTTTGTGCAATTTTCAATTTTAGATTTTTGTATGTTTCAAAACGAATTCTAAACTTATATATTTTTATATGTATATGTATTTTCTTTAATTCTTTTTTATTTGGCAACGATAAGGGTTTGTTCCATAGAATTCCTTCATAATGTACTTGCCTACATGGGAAACATATATCATCATTTTTCTGATCAGTCTCAAGTTCTTTACTTTACTTGGTCATTTATACTTTATATTTGGAACGAGAGGAGTGGGGAGTTTATCATGCGATTAAATTTCTTTAATTCTTTTTTATTTGGCAACGATAAGGGTTTGTTCCATAGAATTCCTTCGTAATCTACTTGCCTACGGGAAAAATTTACATTATTTTTTTATAAATATTTTCTATAATTTTCATAGCTGAAAATTTTTTTCGGGCTTGAAAATTTTTAGCAAACCTTGATTTTGTGCAGCAAGTGTAGAATTTTCACCTTTGTACACTTTTAGAAAAAAGATTGTTTTAAAAGTTGGACCTATTTTAATCTGGATTTTTATTATTTTCAGCGATTATATTCACTGGTTAAATTATTTTTAATAAATATAAAAATAGTTATGATATGATCAATGATTTTGGAATTAAAATTAATAATTAATAATAATGAAGAAGTAGTATTTTTTTCTAACTTTGTTTATTTTTTGTTTGGAATTCAGTATTATACTAACATGATCATTCATGGTAGGATTTCCCAATATTTTAAGTCTCGATAATTTCTTAAGGAAAAAATTTGAATTTTCAAATATTGATCTTAATTTATTTCATGTATCTTTGGCTGTAATTTTATGAGTATTTATTAATGTATATAGAACTTCCGAAATTTCTAGTGAAATATTAATTGGAATATGCATTTCTTCCCCCCCCCCTATTTTACATTTTCGCATTTGTTTAGTCATGTGTATCATCTTTTGTTAACACAAAACATAATTCTAAATTAGAGGAATAGAGCAGTAATAGACCTAAATAAAACAAACTTAAATTTTTGCTCGTTTTGATTTTCGCGCAGTACTGCACACTCTAACAAGCAAAATCATAAAAGAAAACGAAAACATATACAGGAAAAAAACATAGAAAAGAGCGCCATCTCTTGGCAATAATCGTTACCGTTAACAATCTTCAATCTAGTAAAAGGAATCATTTTCATGCGGAATTTCATGCGAAAGAATTCATTGAATTTATATTAATGTAATCGATCGAAAAATTTTCTTTTAATAAAAATATTTTCACCTTTAATTTTCTAATCAAGGTGTTATTTTATATGTACATAATAAATAACAGTTATTATTAAAATTAAAGGAATCTAAATATAAGCACTTGAGTTTTAAGCACAGTGTACTAAAATGCAATTCATTTTAAAAACATAATTTGTCAGGATATAATTTTTTACTAAATGTTTTTCCATTTGATAGAAATTATTCAAACATGACAAAAGATTATTTTCAATAACTTATCTTCTATTTTATTTCAATATTTCAAAACTTTACTTCGTAATAGGTGTGTAATGTTTTACAAATGCTCAACTAAATTAAAATTTAAATTATATTTCAATGATCTAATAAATATATTTGTATAACTATTAAATGAGTGCGAATAAATTTCTTAAGGATAAGAATAAAATACAGACGCATCATCCGAAAGAAAATTGAACAATCACTTTAATTTCGGTGGTGGACAGCTATTCTATCTATATGTATATTACGAAAAATACCAGAAACAAAATTTCCGCTTGCCATAAAATATAATGTTTAAAATGTTACTACATAAGTATTTGTACATTTTATTTAATTTCCATTTATCATTATATTTCATTTAAAAAATTTTTTAATATTTTATATAAATAATTCCTCTATTATTTATAGGTAGATACATATTCGACTACTCATAGGAAATGCATTTACATGTAAGTATATTATATTAATACGTTTATTATTTAAATATATATTACTTAATTCAAGATTTCTATGAGGTCTCTGTTCTGCCTTTTTTTTTTCCGCAATTCTGGATGTCCATTAAGCTATCTCGGAGCTGAAAATACTTGAAAAACAAATTAATTAGTAGATTTTCAGCTCGCTTTAGCCTTGCTCGAAATTATTTCTAATGTGATCTAATTAGTATGTTCTGAAATATTTAATTTCTAAATTAATAATTCATAATAACTAAAAAATTTTATTTCATTTCTTTTTTTAATATTTTGTCTTAAGTTAAAATTTGGGTCAGAAAGAAAATGTTGTAAAATGTTACTGAAAAATCCCTTTCATATCTTGCATTATTTTTAAATTTTGTCATATTCCTAGTAAAAGAATTTCTAATATATAAAATATAAAAACTAAATTTAAATTTTAAATTGACTTTATTTAAATATTTTGGCTTAAATAACTTATTTGTTAAACCCTGTACGAGCAGTCGTGGCCGAGTGGTTAAGGCGATGGACTAGAAATCCATTGGGATCTTCCCGCGTAGGTTCGAATCCTACCGACTGCGAATTTTTTTGCCTACTCGTGAAAAAAGTAATTTTCTCAAAATTGCTTTTTTCCGTTATTACGATTGTCTCTTTGAACTTCGATTATTTTGAAATTCTAGATTTTATATGTATTAATTTATGGAAATATACTCCAAACAATTTACAAGTGTTACAATGTTGATCAACCAAAAGCAATAAATTAGTACTTTATTTGATTGATTATAAGGTTAATGATTACGTTTCTATACGAATTATATTTTATTTGAGAAATTTTCTTCTTTTTGAACCACAAGAGCCGATTTCTTTTAAATGTTAAAATTTATCATTAAAAAAAAAATATTTTTTTCTGTATAGCTATTTTACATCTTATAATTTAACCTTCAATATTTAAACATTCTTCAAAATCTTATTAACTAGAAATTGTGTGAAACGTATCAAAGACTATCACTGTAGCAAATTTTCGGCGTACGAAGTATCCAAGACAAAATTCCATAATTTGAAATAATATTTATCTTGAGCGTAATAAACAAAACAGAAAATTTTTTATGTGGTGTGAATTATTAAACTAGTTCACGAAATAAAGACTCGGGGTATGAATATAACTTTAATAAACAAACACAAAAAAACAACAATTATATAAAAATGGAGAACGAATAAATTAATTTTACCTTACAACAAACAATAACAAATGACTCTTTTTAAAAAATTAAAATTGGATGTCAAGTTGACATCAAAGCAGAGCAGGGTGTTCCGAAAAGTGAGCATCCCTCATGCAGACGAGAGAGGGTTCTCTTTACTATTGTCAATAGGATTTTTTCAACAAGAACGATTTAATCCAGTGTTTCTCAACCTTTCAGTATTCACGTCTCAATTTTCATCGAGCCCCCGCATACAAAATAAAATGTATACAATAATAATGTATTTTGAGTATTTTGGCGCTAAACCTAGACTACAACCTTAATTTTAAACTTTACAAATTACTAAGAATACGGAAATTTATTGACATTTTGCAACACCGATCCTCAGCATTGAAAAACAAGAATCCTCTGCCTTTTTATTACTCTTGCGTCCCGCCATGTCGGGCATTCTCACGATTTTGCGAGAAGTTTCTGTTAGACTGGAATTTGTCTAGTCAGCTCAAAAGTTAAATTAGGAGCGTGCGCAGATGTGAACAAATGTTTTCTCATAGGGAGAAGGAGAAAGTTCTATGACGCCAATTTCAATTCCAGACAATCTCATTCGAGTCGATCCTTCTATCGCTATTGAATCTATTCTGAATGTGTATGTTATACATATTTTCGTGCAATTGCAATTCACCCTATTAAATATTCACGGCAGCAGACTTATGCAGAATCATGGATAAATTTTTAAGCGGGCGTAAGCGAGCATTAGACGATAGACAAGCATCAACAAGTACACAGACGAGCGTGGTTTCCAAAATAAAATCAAGAAAATATTCTCAAGAATATTTAAATTTTGGGTGCACTAGTACTGAAGTAAATGAAGAAGAAAGGCCCCTGTGTATCATTTGCTCAAAAATGTTGGCGGCAGAAAGCATGAAACCTAATAAACTTAAACGACATTTGGAAACTCTTCATAGTGAGTACGTAAGCAAACCCAGAGAATTCTTCGAATTAAAATTAAAATCATAAGAATAGCAAAAATCATTGTTTAAAAAAAACTTTGTCTGTGAATGAAAAAGCTTTAATTGCCTCTTACAAAGTTTAATATAAAATAGCCAGATGTAAAAAGCCTCACATCATTGGTGAAGAGCTTATTTTGCCAGACGCAATTGAGATTGTAGAAATTATGTTTGGAGATAATTTTGCAAAATAGCAGTCTTTACCTCTTTCAAATGATACTGTTGCCCGTCGAATTGCTGATATAGCTGAAGATGTAGAGTGTCACCTTTTGTCGAAGTTGCGTGACAAATTGTTTTCAATATAACTCGATGAGGCAACAGATAGTAATAAAGATGCTCATTTTATTGCTATGTTAGATTTTGTGATGATTTGTCAGTGGTAGAAGAATTACTTTCACCCAATAGAGACTTCTTCCAATTACATTACTTCAAACCAATAGAACTCAAAGCAACGCACTAGCATTATTTGCTATCTTAAATGATTTTATGAACGAGGCAAACATAGAATGGAAAAATTGCGTCGGAATATGCACCGATGGTGCTAGTTCTATGTCCGGAAGATTCCAAAGTATTCAAGAACTTGTGAAACAAAAATCGCCATAGTGTGTCTGGACACATTGCATGATCCACAGAGAAGCTTCGGCTTCCAAAGAAATGAGTCCTTGTTTGAATATTGTGTTAATTACGGTTGTAACCGTAGTAAATTATATAAAAATGAGATCCCTGAAATCAAGAATCTTTTCCTCAATTTGTAAAGACATGGGTCCAGTACATTCAGCGTTACTATTTTATTGCGAGGCAAGATGGTTATCACGAGAAAAATATTTGCAACGTGTTTATGAATTAAGACAAGAAACCGCGTCGTTTTCCTAGAAGAGGAAAACAAACCTGAAGTTGAGGATTTTCGCGATAGTTTATTTGTGAGGAAATTGAGCTACATGTGTGTGGTCGACATATTCGAGAAATTAAATAACTTGAATCTTCAACTGCAAGGAGCAAATACACATATATTGGATACGAGTGATGAAGTTAATGCTTTTTGTAGGAAATTGGAATTGTGGAGCAGAAATTTAAAACGAGACAACTTAACAATGTTTGCAAATTTGAATGATTGTATTAAAACTTACAAGGCTGAAGAACAACATGTAAAAGTTGTTTTTGTAACCATTGTGAAAATCATTTAGCAATGCTAGTAAAGAATTTTAAAAAGTACTTTCTTGCTGACGACAAACTGATATCAACTTACAAGTGGGTGAGGGATCCATTTCAAAATACTCCCGAAGGACTCTTAATTGAAGAGGAAGAAACATTCATAGACTTCACGGCAAGCGGCGAAACCAAAAGACAATAGAGTAATAAATCACTCTTTGAATTTTGGGCTGGAGTGGATGAGATTTTTGCACTAAAAACAAGGGCATTTCGCATTCTACTCTCTACCATTTTCAACAACTTACCTTTGTGAAACTGGATTTTCTGCGGTGGCTTCTTTGAAGACAAAATGCAGATCTCAGCTAAATATAGAAAAAGAACTGAGAGTGTCTATTTCTAATATTAAACCCTCCTTTGAAAAACTTTGCTCTGAAAGACAGGCCCAAGGAAGTCACTAATAATTATTAAATTTGTTTTTAATTTAGTAAGTTGTGTTTTAATTTGATAAGTTAATTATTAGATCTGTCGAAATGTATTTTGTTTTGTATATAAGTGTGAGTTCTTTTTTTTTCAGCCACTTAATCGATTTTTTTAAATAACATTTCCTCTTGGATATGCTCGCGCCCCCCTAGGGAGGCGCGCCCCACAGGTTGAGAATCACTGATTTAATCCATAGAAAATAAACACGTATAGTCATATCATCTGTTGACATTAACAGTTATTATTTTCAGCATGTCACTCTTTTACAGTAGAATATAAATGATTTATTGTAGAAATCTTATATCCTACAAGAGCTAAACACACACACATGTAGTGTTAACTTGTAGTATATAAATTTAGTTAAGTAGTCATTTTTTGATTTAAATCTATAGGGTATTAATACCTAATTTAATATAATTAATACCTAATTTAATATAATTAATACCTAATTTAATGTAGTATTTAAATGAGGTATTTATATTAATAATAGAAAAATATATTTTAGGTAATGCTTAGGGTTTTTCTAAGTTGATCTGTAAAATATGCAATTTATTACATTTTTTAAATTGTAAATATGTAATTTATTACAATTTATATACAAACGAAAGGTGTCTCAACCCCTTCATAACAGAATAAATTTTCATAGATCTTTTAATAATTTGACAGAATTAATACAGAATGTGAAGTGAGTTATTTCTAAATTTAGACAGAATACTCTAAATTTATCAGAAGTAGTTAACTTCATTAATCGTGACTAAAAATATTGACAATGAAATATTCTGTATTATACCTGATTTATATGTGAAAACTAAAGACTTTAAAACCTCTAGACTAAACTTCTAGAAATAGAAAAATTTGAAAAAGATTAAAACAGAAGCATAGACCCATCTCCTCTAAATCACAGTTTTAATTTTAAAAATTTTAATAATGATTATATAACTGTAATTATAATACCTTAATGCTCCAAGACAGTAAAACCACTACTATAAAAAAAGATGTTCTGAAATTAATAAAACGAAATATATTTTGATTTTAAAGATATTTTATAACTTCATATTTAAGTTCGATTGTTAAAGTGCAACTATAAAAATTTTAAAGCTTGCATATTTTTATTAGAAACATAAAATCTTCTCAAAATAAGTAACTTTAGTGAATTGATATATTTTAAATTATAATAAATATTTTAAATTAATAATAATGACTTCACAATGAAAATTAGAAAAAATAATCAATTGAATGCTTTTTGAACAAAAGGTTCGCACAGCTAAGTAACTTGAGTTAAAATTACATTTCTGTAATTTCAAAAAGTTTAGAAACAGTATGTAAATAATACTTCATTAAAAAAATAGCTAAAATAGAAAAATATCATCATGATTTTGACTATCATAATAATTAGTCAATAATAATTTTGATTTTCTTTGTAAGTTTTGGTCATAATGAATTAATTTCAGAGAACTTAATAACTTATAATAAAATCAGTTTAATAAAACTGAAAGTTAAAATGAAATCTATTTACAATAGATTTAAATTTAAAGATTCTTTAAGTAAAAATTACATTATTTGTATACCTTCCATAAATTTAATTTAAAAAAATCATTAAATTTAAATGCATCACCAGTAGAGAAACAAAATTTACGAAAATTTTCAAAAGATTTTAAACAAATAATATATTTAAAGAAATAATAATAATAATTTTAAACAAATTTAACATATAGATTTTAAACAATTAATAATTTCAGATATTTCACCGAAGAGAAATAGTTATCAGTACTCTCTTAATTTAAACAACCGTTACATCCAATTCAACGAAAAACTACATCCTATGGGAAATAATTTCAGCACTAGTGCATGAAATTTAAACCTTTTTTTAGTAAAAATTCGCCGAGCTGGCAGCCGAATGGTTAGCGCTCTTGCCTTCGGTTCAACAGCTTGTGGGTTCGAATCCCACCTTGGGCATGGATGTTTTGTAGTGGTTCGGAATCCACTTTAAACCGTAGGTCCCGGTCTAATTAGCCCTCGTGTGCAAAAAAAATGACCGTTGAGCGACAAACAAAACAAACATTAGTAAAAATTCACAATTACATTTAAATACAACGCATTCAATTTCATTTGTTTGGGTGATATCTCAAACAAATGTAATTGAATGTGTTACATTTTTGACTGTTGAAAAGTGGAATTTTTATTAACTTAAAAACTAAAATATTTTAATTGGAATTCTAATATATTCAAAAGAATTTTTGCTATAATTTATGGTCAAAAGCTCTATGGAATTCATTAAACAATTTTAATGTCTTCTTTAATGATTTAAAAACCTAAATTAAGGATTTTCTTAATAATGACGTCCCTTAACGTTCATTAAATTTTACCATATTAAAAACGTTTAAGAAACTCAAACTATATATTAAATGTGTATATATATACCAAAATAGATTCTGCCATATTCATGTCCAATCGCTTACGTTTAACCTGAGTATTCAATGGGCATAAAATGAAATTTTCTGTGTAAAGCATTTCTGTTTTAATCAATAATTCACATTTAAATTTTTTTATTTATCATTATTTTTCGTCAAATTTAATTTCTTTAATTAAGAAATTTTTACAAACTATGCATGCATTAATTTTTTTTAAACCACGGGTGCAAGGGTCTGGAGAATACTTCCTCCCCCTTCAGATTAATGTCAAAAGTTAATGAGTGGATCCTCTGGTGGTGCCATCTGTTGGAGGATTTGAAGAGCAAAGTGTAGTCACATTGGTGGTGCATTGATTAAAATAAAGATGCATCGTACTGACTTAAATTCGCATAGCCAAGGCATAGCGAGCTTGGCTTGTCTAAGTGTCATAAGTAATAACAGCAACAACAGAAATTTAGATGTCTTTTAAGATTAGTACTGAAGACGCCCGATTTAAAAATAAAATAATTCTTGAAATCAAAAGCTCGGGAAATAAAAAAAAATTTAGTGTCAAATCTTACAACCAATGTTTTTTTTAATTTTTTTTTATAGAAAACTACATTTTTATATAAATAATATACTATTAGAAAATATTTATTTGGTATGCACTGTAAAAAAGAAACACATCAAAATGGAATTCATACTTAAAATTAAGTTCTACTTTTATTTTATTAATGAAGAATTGTTTTTCCCTTGTTTTTCTACTTGAAAACTACATTTTAAAAAGCATATTTTCCAGATTTTTCTTTAATTATATTATGATTCATTTAATTAAAAGGAAATTTTGGTTTGCAGTGGGTTTCTTTGTTAATCTTTAAAGCTATCTGGTAAACATTCTTGGTTGTTCACGGTTGCAATTAGTTATCTTTAATTCCAAGAATTTTTTGGTACTCCAAAAAAAGCTGTATTACTATTTTCTCAACTATAAAATTTAAAAAGTGAAAAAAATTAAATGCAAGCGGAAGATGCAGAAAAATAAGTTCGCAAATAAATAAAAATTTTTTAAAAATTGAACTCACTAGTAAATTAAAATTATGCATCTATGAAATCATGCTAGGAAGTAGCCACTAGTTCGTAAAATGGTGAATGTTCATAAATTAGAAGTTCTAAAGAGCGATCATTAACTGTATGTATAATAATTAGAAATAAATAAAACAAAATTCACGCAGTAGCTTAATATTTTCCTCATAGATGGCAGCACATTTTTTAGAAAATTTTGTATGCATTATAAAAATTTTTCCTCAGTTAACCTAATATTTTATAACATTAATTTAATATTATTATTTCATGATCATTAATTAAACATTAATTTAGTTAAATTTTAATACCTTCATTGTAGCTCTCTGTAAGACATGTACCCGTCGCAACTTTATTTTGTTTAAACTTTCATAAACGTTTTCACATTATATATATATATATATATATATATATATATATATATACATTTTGCACGTGTTTAAAAGCATGATAAGCTCTTCGAGTAATGTCAGTATATTTAAAATGAATTTCTTTCAAACTTTTTTGTTAATTTATGTATGATTACATTATTTATTTATAAGTATTATTTTTTCCTATAAGTGAGTAAGTCCAAGCAAACTGTATTCAAAAATCTTAAAATAAATTCTGTGTATTAAAACGGTCTTGAAACATCTTAAACCTTAACAAGAAATTTTTTTTATTTCTATTAATTTGTTTTTTATATTAAATTTTAAACCGTAAATATGTTATTATAAATATAAGCATGTTATATGTATATATCCTGGAAGTGATTAGTGATTTATATAGTTGAACAATACTAGAAGAGATTTGCAAGCAACGTGTAATTGGCTATTTTAGAAAATAAGAATTCTATTATAAACAATGCGATTATCAGAATGCTATTATGCTAGATAAGATATATTAATTAATAGCAATCAAATGTAGAATGGGTAATAGTATGGATCTTGATTTCATTTTATCATTAATAAGCAGTTGGAATTTGTTGAATGTAAGACATTTCAAAAAAAGTGCAGATGCGCGAACATTCATCTACAAAATTTGTACAGGCAATTAGAACTTGATGATTCTTTGCTGTTTCACTTTAATTTTGCTTCTAATTTCATGTGTCCACTAAAGTCCTTATATCTTTATTACTTTGCTTACTTAAATTTTCATTTGTAATAATTTTGATAGCTTATAAATTTGTGGAACTAGCAGTTAAATGCAGTGTTTGCTTTTAGTAGCAATCAGTAACTGAGTACATACATCACACAAACTATTTTGCATACATCAAAGTTAATTTTTAGGAAATGTTTTAAAATGTGTGTGTATAAAAGATTTTGTAGAAATTAACTCTTCGTTATAAAAATGCACATTTAATCTATAATTCTACGGTAGTTTTGCTATCTGATTACTCTTTATTCTATCATTTCGTTTCTATAAGCAAATGTAGTTTTTAAATATTTCTTTTCAGGTATTTAGAAATTGGTGATAAAATTTCAACTGCAGTTGTTTTCGACAGTTTATATAATCAACAGTATTTGAGTAACATATGGTATTGCTTTAATCATTGTATCATTTGTTTATTATTCAGAGCATTTTTTCGGCATCAATGATTTTTGTTACAGGGTCTTATTGAATCATGTATGTGAATGCTTTCATTATAGCCTATAGATGCAAGTATAAGGCATTTTATTCAATTTGAGCAACGAATAATATTTTTTATAACGAATTCAGATTTGATAAGTAAATGTGTCAAAACACATTGGTATTTGTAAAACAAACATTGTTATTAAAAATTAAAATTTCAGGTATTAGAATTCCTTAAAAGAGCTTGAATAACAATGAAAGTTTTTCTAAGTACAA
This sequence comes from Latrodectus hesperus, assembly GCA_037975125.1. Taxonomy (NCBI): domain Eukaryota; kingdom Metazoa; phylum Arthropoda; class Arachnida; order Araneae; family Theridiidae; genus Latrodectus; species Latrodectus hesperus. The sequence continues at coordinate 18,195,721 of CM075852.1, read as the reverse complement.
TCTCTTTAGCATTTTTACATACATGATGCCATAATGGTTGATAAACTAAACTAAACTCTGGCACGAATGCCCATGTGGGCCAAGGCTTAAAGTCTCTATCTCTATTTTTCTGACTGAGAGGCCCTGGGGTCCAAAGCATATGTCCTGATTAGGTGCTCAGCCTAATACGAAATCCCGAGTATTTAGTTTCCAAACATGCTTGGATCTCAATTTATCGACCCACTGAAGGGATGAATAAGGATTGACATTTGCTCGTAATTACAAAATGAATACTATTATAATATGAGATCAAGGATTAATAAATCAAAATCAATAAAGCTTGTTTAAAACTCTTTATTTGCGTTCAAATTCATTTATTTACATCGTAAGGTTACAGACAAAATAGAAATAAATTTATTTAACCACATTTCAATAGTATTCTCTTAGAAGTAGAAAATCTTGATCCGGTCCCAGTCTGTTGAACATTCGAATGTAAATGATGCACTTCTGCCCTCTGCGTGCATTTGTGTACAGCATATGAAAATCTTTCTGGAAGAAGAAGCGTTGTAAATATATTAAAATGTTTTTGTATGTTATGCGAAGATATGCTATGTTAAGTAATGAATAAAACAGAAATAATACAGTAATTTACTTCAACTAACATAGAAGCAAACATTTAGATTTAAGCTATCATAGACACGCGCGTTTAATTTTTATCTATACACATCTCTTAAGAGACGTGTATTTGTTGAACAAAACTGAATTATTTTTCATTTCAGATAATATCACAGAAAATATATTTACCTTATAATGTGCACGGACATCTAATAGCAATATGTTATTAATTTATGGCGTTTAATGAATTTATTATAGAAGAGTAATGCCCGCATCTGGTAATGCGGATTTTTATTTCTAAAATTTGAAATAGAAGTGTTTTTTTGAAACTATCACTTTATGGTTAGTTTCTAAGAGATACCTTAATCCCAAATATTACAGAGGGTTTTCGGATTCACACTTATAACACACACTATCTGATTCTCAAATGACTCTTTCTAAAATTGTTTATTTAAAAAAGTATTTTAAAATATTTCTTATATTTTTTTAAATTAAAAATATTCCGAAAATCTTCTTAACATTTCAATAAGAGAACGATTTGAAATATATTAAATCTTTGATAATCTGCATTCTTATTTAAGACATTAATTATATGCCTTTTCATTATATCATTTAATATATTTATAAATATATGTGTGCTTTCTCTTAGACATGTGAGTTAATATATGTGCCTAAATTTTATAACATACTTTTATTTTAAAACTATAATTTTAATTTTGTTTCATAATATTTGTATTTGTTTTTATTACTATGTTATGATGCTCATTTTGGTACAAAAAATAGTGGTTTTAATTGTTATTGTTCAGAGGGAGTTGAATACAATTTTATTTTTTATTTTATTTTACATAATATTACAGATTAATAATTACAAGCCCAATAACAGATTCCATGATTAAAAAAAATTTTCCAATTAACAAATTTAAGTGGAGGAAGAAAAAAAAAAGTTTTGACAGAGAGAGCTGAAAAAGCGCCAGCACAAATCATTTGGCGTATTAAATTAGGAATTTGGCGAAATTCTGACGCATGCGCAAAACGAAAAATGCGCTTGTAAAATAACTTTCCCTTCCCACGTTGTTGATTATTTATGTTTTGAGATGGCAAAAGCAGTTATTTTTGAATAACTAGTTATCAACGTTACGCTCCATGAAAATAACATGTTCTGGAAAGCGTTATCAAATAACGGCTTTTTGGAAAGTTATTCTAAGAAATCCGTTCCCTTTGGCCTTCTTGGAAATTCTATGGAGCGAAAGGAAGCTTTCGTGGGGTGACAAAACTGGTTTTTTGAGGAAATGAGGTGTAAGGTGAATTTTAGTGACTGAGCATCGAAAATCACTTACTGAAAGAAATTATAATGATTTTTGTTATATTCTTTAATCAATTTTTTAATAATTTCCTAGTTTATTATACGGAAATTCAACATTTAAGTCTAGACTGATTTTCATTTACTTATTTTTTAAAGTAATTGCCATGGATTAAATATGATTTATAATTTTTTTACTGTCAATTGATTTTTTTTCAGTTAGAAATTCTTAAGTAATGTGTGTTTACATAATTTGTTTCCCAATGATCTTAACTCCTTATTAAAATATTTTATTACTTTAATGTATAAAATATGTCTAAATTTGAATTTTTTTAAACCAAGTATAATTCAGTTTCTCACAAGATGAATTTAATTTATTCCTCAATGTAATTTCTATTATAAATTCTTATAAATTTTAACTGATGTTTCTTTTACACTAAAGATTACTGTTGAGTATATCACTTATGCTCGAATAAATCTTAAAATATATTTTCTTGGAAGAAGTATTTCTCTAATTAGAGACACAATATAATTAAAAAGTTGAATTTTGACCTAAATTTCTTAATTTTACTATCTTATCAACTTATAAATATAACCATGCGATTAATCAATATCCAAAGAGCACCATCCATCATTGTTTATGGTAACATCAGTATCGAACCCACAGTTTTCAAATAGTGAAATCATTTTAATGATAATTTAACCAGCGATATACATAAAACTAACTTATATTTAATAATTAATTATATTTTACTACTTCATATAAATTTCTTTTTCAATATTAAACATTTTAATTGAATTTAATTTTCATATAAATCTCTTTATTAAAAGGAAAATCGGATCTATACAGATGTCATATACTATAAAATTACATATTTATGAACATAAATAGAAAATAATATTTTCTTTAAAAATAAAAAATTGTATACGTAAACCAGAATATTTAGTACTTACGAGAAAATATTCGAATATAGGAGTTTGCCTTTATGATAAGTTATAGAATTTTACTTCATATACATGATTTCACTGTTCTATATGCTTCAATTGTGTATTTATCTTAAATATTTTTACTAGCTGAAATTCCTCACGGAGAAGTAAAAATAAGAGAGCTATGTGGTATTAATAAAATGTGTGTGTGTGTGAATTTAAAGTACTAACAATTAAACAGTATTTTTAAATAAAAATGTATGAAAATTGCTGCTGTAAAATAGATAAACGCATTACTACAGTAAATAATTCAGATGCAGTTTTTTACTATTGACACAATACATAAATTTACAGTTTTTAAAATTATTTGCATATACAAAAGTTATTGTTATTAATGAAAAATTTTATCAACTAATAAATTTTTTAATTTGTATTGTTTGATCTGCAAGTCAAGTATCTTTTGATATCATAAGAGCTCAAATAAGTTAAATTAATAAACAGAATTAACATTTTTACTTTACATACTATAAAAACAGTAATTACTTGTCATTTCTTTTTATGATTGCTGAGGAATATATGTTATATAAAATTCCATAGTTATTTACTTATTATAGTCTTTCAAATTAATGTAATTCTTATTCGTTTGAAATTTAATTGAAGAAAAGTTACTTTAATATGTAAATGTTTAAAGTAATGTTTTAAATGAATAGACTGCAAATGTCTATGCAAGGGAGTAAACTTGGAAAACTCTCAGGCACTCATCTTGAAAGACATGTATGTTTAAAAAAACGATAAAATATCATAGGTTATATATAGAGGAATAACATTAAAAATACAGAAAATAGTATCCACATAAAGAAATAATATAACTATAATTATATATCTACTGTTAAAAATGTACTGGAAAAATGTATAAATACTGTTAAAAATGTACTAGAAAGATAATTTGAAATGTGCTAGTGAAATGTATATTGCTCAAATGTTTACTGTAAACTGTCCAGTTCACAATGGCCTAAAGAGATAACTCTATGGCATGAGTAGAACTAATTATATTTAAAGATTTATATTGAAATTAGATAGGAATGAAACTACAGAAAAGATCTTTGTATGAACAATTTTTTTCCTCATAATTACAACTTAACCTGAAAGATAAATGAGGAAAATTTAGAATTTGCAGCTGTAATATGTAGGATATTAATTTTACTGTGATTTTATTTTCAAATATTAAATAAATACAACTACATTTACAAATATACATGAATTAATTTAATATAATTATATACATTGCAACATTTATTATCATGATTCTTAATAACTTAACAACAATAATACTTTTTATTTCAAAACAAATTTTATAACTGGCTTTCTACAAGAAATATGATGCAATTCTTTTATTCCAGTACATCAAATACATTTTTAGGACTGTAAAATTATTACATTAAGAATATTATTTTAATGTAATCAAGTATATTATCAATTAAAATAATTAAAATTTTATTTATATAAATTAATTTTAATAAATTATGATGATGCTTTTTCAATAAATAAAAAAAATTATAAGTGTCAAAAATTATTTTTACAATATATTAATTCTTAAAGTAAAT